>CAWUFW010011508.1:0-610158 GCA_963921515.1 Calotriton arnoldi | reverse complement strand
CATTAGCTCCTAGAGCCAATCTAAGATCATCTGCTGTCAGCAGATCTATCAGGTGTAGTGTGGAGGGACTCTGTCCTAGCTTCAGGTGTCTTTCAACACACATGGCTCTCAAGTCAGAGAAAGCCATGTCCTTATACTGAGGCTGAGTGGATCCACTGGTTCCACCCTTTAAGGACATTCTAGTGTTGTGCAGTGTTGTACTACCTACACTAGTTTGTGGCCTACTGATACTAGCTTGAGCTGTAGAAAGGGTGTGCTATCCCTTGGCACACAGCTCTAAGTTCAGTAGAACTTATTGATACTAAGCTTGACTTTATATGTACCTTAAGTACCTATAGTGGTTTTCAGTTAGTAATTCAAATAGAGATTTTCTGGTAAAACAATAGCAAGCTGGAATCCCACACGCTGCCCACCAATGTGAGAAGTTGGCCTGGTATATGCTGTTCACTAATTAAAGTGGACACCTTGCACCAGAACAATTCGACTCTTATGGTAGATAGGTTTAAGACAACCTTTAAAGAAAGCTATCCTAGTGGTAGCTGTGGAGAGCAGCCTTCAGGCTAAGTCTTGAAGGAATGTAAAGCAGCTTGTTTTACCACACAATCTCTTGAATCACTAAATGAAAAGACACCACACAGGTATATATATCAAATATATATGTATTTATTAATAAACAACTCTCTACTAATCTCTTTATGAGATTAGCAGTCAGGAACATATGTACAAATCAAATGTTATCAAAATAAGTTTAGCACAATCGAATATCACAATCTTACTTTGGCTAGACCTAGGTCTAGGGCATCTAGAATCGAGGGACCCCCAAGAACCACCCCAGGTAGTTGTAGGAGACCCACAGGGGACGGACGCGGTGTCCTGGCACCGGTGCGAGTCCTGTACGAGTCTATGAGATTTGAATGTTAAAGGTCCCTTGCGTGTTCGAGGCGAACACACCGATCGGTCCTTGTACGAGTCGAAGGACGCGGTTACAGATAGAGTTGCAAGGGAGTTGGACGCAGTATGTCTAACACAGACGCGAACCATGTACGAGTCAGCGCGATAGTCGCACTTGGAAAGTAAGAGTTTTAGGGTACTTCTAGGGTAGCTACAAGCAAGTCACTTACAGGGTAAGTAGTTCTAGGGCCCACACTCACAGGAGCACCGTAGTGCTGAAGTTACCTCACCCAGGGGAGCCGGGTGCATAGGTGTTCTTTGGTGTCGGGTCGCGGCGTTTTTCAATGGGAGCCAGTGAAGACTTGCTGCTTGCGGCGTCCGTAGAAGTGTCCAGTGTAATCCAAGCCTGGATTCAGAAGATGGAAGACCTGAAAGCAGAGGGGACAGTGTTCAAAGTCACTGGGCAGTGACTCGGGGCAAGGAAGATGGATGCCCACCGTCGTCGCAAGATTCAGGTCGGTCACGGGTGCCTTGACTCTTCAGCCACGAGGTTCAGGAGGCATCGAAGATGACCAGGAGCTGGATTTAGCGTGTCCCACAATGTATGCAGCTTACTGCGGTGTCAGCGACTCAATTGGAGCCAACAAGCCTTGGTAACAGCAAGTCTTGGGGAAAGTGTAAAAAGTCAATGGCCCAGACCAGCAAGGTCTGAGGGACTCACCCTGCGAGGGTAAGTCAGGGCAGGCCTGGAGCAACCAGGGGAGCCCTTGGGTTCTGTAGGAAAGCCTTCAGGGGACCCACAAGCCGGCTGGCAAGGGATTGCAAAGATGCCTCGGGAGGATTCGCTCAACAGGGGCCCACGGTCACTCGGGACATGGTAGGCCTCTGATCTTCAGAGGGCTTCCTGCTGGAGGCTAGGACCACACGTAGTCCAAAGAACAAGTTCATAGAATGTTGTGAAGGGGTTGCACTCGACAATAGTACACGGTACGCAGGGGTTGCGGTTCCTCGTCACTCTTGGGGTCCACTGGCTTCAGCTTCACTGGGGACTCACAATGGCCTTTCAGAAGTCAGGAAATCTACTTCTTGGGCTGCAGGGACTTCGGACTCCGGCGGGAGCGGCGTAGTTTGCGACCGTCGTTTGTAGTTTTTGGTGCCTGCCAAGCAGGGGAGTCACTCCTTGACTCCAAGGGAGATTCTTCAGTCTTTAAAGGTAGTGGAATGTCGAAGGTCCGGGATTCTTCTTGTAGAGCGTCGTCCAGGGATATCTAGGGTGCAATGCACAGGTTCCCCCTCTTATACTAAAAGAAAGGGAGGGACTAGCTCTATGACCCCACCTATGGGAGAGTCAGGGGAGTGGGTGGCTACACCCACTTCCCTTTGTCCAGTTTCGCGCCAGAGCAGGGGCAGGTAGCCCCTGAGCTGGTTTGAACTGGCATATGCACAGAGGAGCCTTCTGCTCCCCAGTGCAGGACTTCAAAGCACTCTAAGAGTGCACCCACCAAGCCCCAATACACTAAACCCTGTCTGGGAGGTGGTTACACCTCCCTGTGACAGGATGCCTATGGTTGGGCTTCCTCCACTGCGAGTTTCGGTCATCAGCAGGAGGGCAGCCCAGTGTCTGTGACTGGTGGCATCCATTTTGTGATGCCAGGGCTCTGCAGGATTCTACCGCGTTTCCACAGTAGGTACATGTCTATCCCTCTAGAAGTGTGGAATGCTACCCCGCCGCCAGGACTGGCGGGGGGTAGTATTCCAAGGTGTTTGACACCAAACACGACATGTTTTGATGCAGCCATTCCAAAGTTAGCATTTTACCGCAAGGATATAATGCACTTAAGAGTATATGGTTTAACCGCATCCACAAACAGCCCCAGAGAATGGACTCTGAGAGCTGCAGAGGGGCCCTGCTCAGTCAGAGGCACCCTCTCACATAGGATCCAAGCACCCTGCCCTCAGGATTGATAGGGCCTGCCTTA
The DNA here is from genome assembly GCA_963921515.1 of Calotriton arnoldi. NCBI lineage: Eukaryota > Metazoa > Chordata > Amphibia > Caudata > Salamandridae > Calotriton > Calotriton arnoldi. Next base: position 607,288 of record CAWUFW010011508.1, on the reverse strand, counting down.
GGGGTGACTGATAGGTTTAAATGTGTGTGCAGGAGAGATATAGGAAACCTATATCTCAGTGAGGAGTGCTAGCACCACCTCACCCAGGCTGCAGTAGCAGGCCTGTGAGTGTCAGATTTAGCCTGCTTCCCAGGGGTGGCATAATATATGCTTCAGCCCCTGGTAGGCCTGTGAAGTACCTATGCCCTTGGTACCTATGGTACCATATACTAGGGACTCATAAGGTACAACAGTATCCAATCACTAGTGCACCTAGAGTGCACTCCAAGTCATTTAGAGAGAACAGAGAGGCTGGGGCCCTGATTGGCAGGGACCCAGCCAGACTATAGCCAGAAACCAGTGTAAACATCAGAAAAAAAGTGGGGGCAACATAAGAGGCAGATCCTACTCTCCTACACTTATTATGGGTGCTTGACCTGGTACAGTACTGCCCCACAGGGACCATTAAACGTGAATAATATTGGAATAGAGCTCTCATTTATAACTAGCCCAGGCGAATGCAAACCCCTTTTATGGATATTATGGGTCCTTGTTTTGTTTTGTTCCAAATGTGATATTAAAGGCCAAACACTTAGACCTCTCACTCGGGATAATATATATTCAAATAACAACAGCCCACCTTATGACCTATCATCAATCATATAATGAGGACTATCGGCCCTACATGTATAAAAGATCCCTTGTAGATGACGCACGAGATGCGCTGTCAATAAGGAGATTTCACTCATCACATATAGCAGCATTATAAACAGTTCCCTGTATATAGATACATGTGTTTTTTCATAACTAAACAAAATTAAAACCAAAATTAAGCCTGACTACCGTAAAACCGGCACACTGCCAGTCTAATTGACTGTAGTATTCTAATAAACCACTTTAAGATGGCGCCTGTGTTGCGCCAGGTTCCTAGCAGCATCAGAGCAAAGTAGTTAGACCATGTGATCAGCCTGCACCTCGTATTTCTGGCTGGCGTACAATGGCGTCGAGTTCTCTTTGCCAGCGGGACAGCGGCAACCTGGGAGTCCGGCTAGGAGAAATAAGAAACATTGAAGGTAAGAAGACCAAAAGCTCATGGTGGTGGGGTACCTCTGATAGTTTGGAAACTTACTCATGACACAATGAAACCTTCATGAGGTATCCCAAAATAAAAATAAAAAAATAGGAGGATATAGGTCTTTTAAGATAAAGGGATAAAGTTCTAACTCATTAATATTCATAATATCCAGTGACAAAGCGGGAGAAGGCTTTAGGCTGGAGGCATTCACTGTTAGCGACTAAATGATTTTTTATAACAAAGTGGGAGAGCCATAAATGAGTATTTAATCCAAAATTGATAACTCACCAATACGCATAATATCCCCCGACAACGCGGGAATAGGTCTCAGGCTGGAGGCGGTTACTGCCTGCAATTAAAAATGTGTTTATAACAAAGTGGGAGAGATAAAATTGAGCATTTAACATTTTTTTGTGATACCACCATCCGCACAAGGCCAGGTCACATTGACCAAGAATAATAGCCTTTTTTACTCTTGGTGTCTCCCCAACTCATGCGGAACATCATTAGTTCATTTTTTCATTGGCCACATGACCGCGATGTAAAATACTTTGGGGCATATCTACAAGGCCCGGCGTTAAAATTATCGCCGCTTTAGCGTCCGTTTTCGGGCGAAAAGCGGCGATAATTGTATCGCCCTATCAGCATGGACACGCTAACGCGTGAATCCATGCCTTAGCACCCATTTACTTTGCGCCTCGCCTCGCTAATGAGATGCGAGGTAGGCGTTCCCGACTGAAATGCAGCGATAATGATCTCTAACACAGCTTCTCCCTATCAACAAGGGAATCGATAACCCGCCTAGCGACATGAAAAGTAGCGCTAACCGGGTTTATCGCCAGTTCCTAACACCTGCTAAATTCCAGACTTACCTATATGTATCATGGGAGGTGGATTGTAAAGCTAAGTCCACATCTCCCTATCAACAATGATTCCCTATCGCTGTTCTTTATCGTTGGAAATCAAGCGATATTCCCGCTTATCGCCGCTATTGCCGGGATTCCTATCGCCTCGGCGATGCGCGTTGTTAATAGCGCGCTAACCGGGCGATAGAATCCGGCGATAGACGGCGATAGCAATGTTCACGCTAAACGCGGCCAGCGATAATTATCGTTGCAGCTTGTAGATATGCCCCTTTATACCTTAAAGGAGGTTCTCCAGATTAGAAAGCCAGTACCCTAAAGTTATGTCATGTTTAAAAACAAGGCTGCAGCAGCGATGTGCGTGTGATATCGCACTGCTTAAAAACGAATATGTGATGTTACAACGCGATCAAAATGATCGCGGTATGTAACATCGCAGTTTTTACAATGCAAGTCATTACAACGACTTGCGCTGGAGGGTGCTGGACTTAGGAGTAGTAAGATTTACTATTCCAACACCAGTCTACGTACAGTAGGGAAGGTGTTGGAATAGTAAATCTTACTATTCCTTAGGTTATAGCGCCCTCCAGTGCAGTCGATGTAACGCTTTGCGTTTAATGGCAGCGTTCTAAATGCATTGCGGTGTAATCACCGCGATGTAAAGGATGTTTCCCTTAAAAACATAAGGCAACATTGTTTTATAGTGTTTCTTTATAATCCCACAGCATAAAGAATTGGTACCTAGCCACATAACTGGACTTTGCATAACTACCGCATAGTATACTGGTACCCCCAGCGCTAAGTGGGATTAAGCTAAACTATCAATGAGCCACCACCATGGAAAGTGCACCAATGACCCATAAGGTAAAAATCATTTGTATGGCGCATTGGGGCATTAACTCCTGTTATTAATAAGAAACTAGATATAGGGGAGAATGATGCTGATCTTATATTGTTGCAGTGAACGCTGACGCTAGAGCCAACATTGCAAGTGGAAGTACTCCCATCATTGGAAACAACCCCCAGAAGTTACTCCGTCTTGTACACATTCCTCCTGTCATGTGTATTAAGTCCGTCTGAGTGACCGGTTAGTTAGACAGTTACTTCTCTTGCATGAAATCTGGTACTGAGCAGGAGGATTATAAGGTATCAACAAACTAGTTGTTGATCTTAAATTTTTGGGCACCGAAAGACTGAGAGGTTTCTGACTGCTATAGGGTTTTAATTCACTTTTGGGAATTTCTTTCTTTCATTTGATCTAATTTATCTCTGGGAGAACACGGTGTAGTATGTCCACTCTGGCTTTAATCTCATCTAAACCACAAAACTTTTTTCATGTTCACGGAGCAGTAGTTGCTATTAATGCTATTGAAAGAAATTGTTTAGGGCGCCATAAGTGATTTCAATCCCTTTTGCTTTTAGATTCCCCCTCTAACCTCCGCTGCATAAATTAAAGAAATTAAGCGATCCTAAAGAAGGTGGATTCAAGTATCTCTTATCCACTGAAATGTACGTCGGCCTGCTTGTTTTCCAGCTGGCGGAATAACCATGGACAATTTTGAAGGGTTCTCGCCATGAGTTCTTATTGCACGTCATTATAAGCTGGAATAGTAATGTATGTGATGTGTGTATGAGTGTGCTTGGCATGAAAGGATATGACTGAATGTGAGGTATGGTGAGACGTGATACTGGGCAGTATCACAACATTGGAATATGCACAATTATGCCTTCTGAATGTACAAATTGCATAACTATGCTCTTTTGATTGCACATCCAAGAGAATTGAAAAATGTTAAATAATTCATGAACTGCACTGTATATATGAACACATAAAATCATGGGGCATATTAGCAAGGCGATTATCGCCACTTTAGCGGGACTTTTTCCCGCTAAAGCGGCGATAATATTATCGCCTTATCAACAAGCTGTCGCTAACTGCTGTTAGCGACAGCTTGTAGGCGATAGCGACCGGGTTGGGTGCCGCTTTGCATGCCAGCGATATTTATCGCTAATGGCATGCAAAGTAGGCGTTCCCACCTAACAGCGACTGGAAACAGTCGCTGAGGTCGCTAACGCCTATCAGCGAGGCAGGGCGGTGATTAGCGAACCAGCGCTAAACACGTTTAGCGCTGGTTTGCTAACACCTGGTCCCACCCTGACTTAGCCATGTAATCCAATGAGAGGTGGATTACATGGCTAAGTCCCCTCGCACTATCAGCAAGCAGAACTGGGGAACAGTGTGAATATCGCCTGTTTTAAGGCGATATTCACACTGTTCTCCAAGGTTTCTATCGCTTTGGAGATTAGCATTGCTGATTGCACGCTAACTCCGCGATAGAAACCGGCGATGCCTGGCGATAATTATCCAAGCGCTAATTGCGCTTTGCGATAATTATCGCCAGGCATTGCTAATATGCCCCCATGTCTTTTTAAATATCAAAAAAATTTAAATGATATAAAAAAATGTTTTACTATTTTTGAGATTCATATATAAGGATGGACAATAAACACCTTGCACCAGCCCAATTCGACTCTTATGGTAGGTAGGTTTAAGACAACCTTTATAGAAAGCTATCCTAGTGGTAGCTGTGGAGAGCAGCCTTCAGGCTAAGACTTGGAGGAATGTAAAGCAGCTTGTTTTACCACACAATCTCTTGAATCACCAAATGAAAAGACACCACACAGGTATGTATATCAAATATATATGTATTTATTAATAGACATCTCTCTACTAATCTCTTTATGAGGTTAGAAGCCAGGAACATATGTACAAGTCAATGTTTTATCAAAATAAGTTAGCACGAGTTAATATCACAATCTGATCTTGGCTAGACCGTGGTCTAGAGCAGTTAGAATCGAGGGACCCCAGAGAACCACTCCAGGTAGTTGTAGGAGACCCACAGGGGACGGACGCGGTGTTCAGACACTGGTGCGAGTCCTGTACGAGTCTATGCGAGAGAACGCGATTGAGTTATCAATGTTACAGGTCCCTGGCGTGTTCGAGGCGAACACACCGATCGGTCAGTACGAGTCGAGGGACGCGGTTACTGATAGAGTTACAAAGGAGTTGGACGCGATGTGTCTAAAACAGACGCGATGGAGTTAGCAACGTTACAGGTCCCTGGCGTGTTCGAGGCGAACACACCGATCGGTCAGTACGAGTTGAAGGACGCGGTTACTGATAGAATTACAAGGGAGTTGGACGCGATGTGTCTAACACAGACGCGAGCCCTGTACGAGCCAGTGCGATAATCGCACGGGGAGAATAGGAGATTTAGAGCACTTCTAGGGTAGCTACAAGCAAGCCCCTTACAGGGTAAGCAGTTCTAGGGCCCACACCCACAGGAGCACCGTAGTGCTGAAGTTACCTCACCCAGAGGAGCCGGGTGCATAGGTGTCCTTTGGTGTCGGCTCGCGGCGTCGGTCTCAATGGGAGCCAGTGAAGACTTGCTGCTTGCGACGACAGAAGAAGTGTCTGTTGGAATCCAAGCCTGGATTCGGAAGGAGGAAGACCTGAAAGCAGAGGGGACAGTGTTCACAGTCACTGGGCAGTGACTCTGGGCAAGGAAGATGAATGCCCACCGTCGTCGACAGCTTCGGGTCGTCCACTGGTGACTTGACTCTTCGACCACGTGGTCCAGGCAGCGTCGATGATGACCAGGAGCTGGATTCGGTGTGTCCCACGACGTTTGCAGCTTACTGAGGTGTCGGCGACTCGATTGGAGCCAACAAGCCTTGGTAGCAGCAAGTCTCGTGGTGATGAGGAAAAGTCAAAGGTGCAGACCAGCAAGGTCTGGGGGACTTACCCAGCAAAGTTAGGTCAGGGCAGGCCTGGAGCAACCAGGGGTGCCCTTTGGTGTCATTTGAAAGTCTTCTGGGGACCCACAAGCCGGCTGGCAAGGGATCGTGAAGATGCCTTGGGAGGATCCACTCAACAGGGGCCCACGGTCAATCGGGACAGTGTAGGCCTCTGAATTCGGGAGGGTTTTTTGCTAGAGGCTGGGAACAATTGTGGTCCAAAGCACACATTCGTGGAACGTTGTGAAGGGGTTGTACTCGACAATAGTGCATGGTACCCAGGGGCTGCGGTTCCTCATCACTCGTGGGGTCCACTTGCCTCAGCTTCACTGGGGACTCACGAAGGCCTTGGAGAAGTCAGGAAATCCTCTTCCTGGGCTGCAGGGCCTTCAGGCTCCGGCGGGAGCGGCGTAGTTTGCGACCGTCGTTGTAGTTTTTGGTGCCTGCCAAGCAGGGGAGTCACTCCTTGACTCCAAGGGAGATTCTTCAGTCTTCCAAAGGTAGTGGAACGTCGAAGGTCCAGGATTCTTCTGTAGAGCATCATCCAGGGGTATCTAGTTTGCAAGTTCAAGGGTTCCCTATCTTATACTGAAAAGAAGGGAGGACTAGCTCTATGACCCCACCTATGGGAGGGTCAGGGAGTGGGTGGCTACACCCACTTCCCTTGTCCAGCTTCGCGCCAGAGCAGGGGCAGGTAGCCCCTGAGCCGGTTTGAGCTGGCATATGCACAGAGGAGCCTACTGCTCCCCCAGTGCAGGACTTCAAAGCACTCTAAGAGTGCACCCACCCAGCCCCAATACACTAAACCCTGTCTGGGAGGTGGTTACACCTCCCTGTGACAGGATGCCTATTGTTGGGCTTCCTCCACTGCGAGTTTCGGTCATCAGCAGGAGGGCAGCCCAGTGTCTGTGACTGGTGGCATCCATTTTGTGATGCCAGGGCTCTTCAGGATTCTACCGCGTTTCCACAGTAGGTACATGTCTATCCCTCTAGAAGGGTGGAATGCTACTCCCGCCGCCAGGACTGGCGGGGGGGTAGTATTCCAAGATGTTTGACACCAAACACGACATGTTTTGATGCAGCCATTCCAAAGTTAGCATTTTACCGCGAGGATATAATGCACTTAAAAGTATATGGTTTAACTGCATCCACAAACAGCCCCAGAGAAGGGACTCTGAGAGCTGCAGAGGGGCCCTGCTCAGGCAGAGGCACCCCCTCACATAGAAGCCACGCACCCTGCCCTCAGGATTGATAGGGCCTGCCTTAGGGGTGACTGATAGGTTTAAATGTGTGTGCAGGAGAGATATAGGGAACCTATATCTCAGTGAGGAGTGCTAGCACCACCTCACCCAGGCTGCAGTAGCAGGCCTGTGGTGTCAGATTTTAGTCTGCTTCCCAGGGGTGGCATAATACATGCTGCAGCCCCTGGTAGGCCTGTGAAGTTCCTATGCCCTTGGCACCTAAGGTACCATATACTAGGGACTCATAAGGTACAACAGTATCCAATCACTAGTGCACCTAGAGTGCACTCCAAATCGTTTAGAGAGAACAGAGAGGCTGGGGCCCTGATTGGCAGGGACCCAGCGTGACTATAGCCAGAAACCAGTGTAAACATCAGAAAAAAGTGGGGGCAACATAAGAGGCAGATCCTACTCTCCTACACAACCCCCCAAACGCAGGGACACTAAACTAACCTTGACCAGTTGAGTCTTCGTGTTCTAAGTGGAAATACCTTGAGAGTCCATCTGCATTGGCATGTTGGGTCCCAGGTCTATGTTCCACTGTATAGTCCATCCCCTATAGGGAAATGGACCACCTCAAAAGTTTTGGGTTTTCTCCTTTCATTTGTTTAAGCCATAGGAGGGGCTTGTGGTCGGTCTGCACTATGAAGTGAGTGCCAAACAAGTATGGCCTCAGCTTCTTCAGGACCCACACCACAGCAAAGGCCTCCCTCTCTATAGCTGACCAAAGTTTCTCTCTAGGGGTCAGCCTTCTGCTAATGAAAGCTACTGGCTGATCTTGACCTTCATCATTCAGTTGAGACAGTACAGCTCCCACACCCAGCTCAGAAGCATCTGTTTGGACAATGAACCTTTTGGTGTAGTCTGGACTCTGTAAGATGGGGGCAGTGCACATGGCCTGCTTTAGGTCTTCAAATGCCTTCTGACAGCTAGCTGTCCACTGAACCTTTTTGGCATTTTCTTTGAGGTCAGATCATTCAAGGGGTCACTATAGATCCATATCCCTTGACAAACCTCCTATAGTACCCAGTCAGGCCTAAGAAGGCTCTCACCTGTGTCTGGGTGGTTGGAGCAACCCATTCCATTATGGTTTGGATTTTGCTCTGTAAAGGCTGAACCTGGCCTCCACATACAAGGTGGCCCAGGTACACAACCTGACTCTGCCCTATCTGGCACTTGGTGGCCTTGATAGTGAGGCCTGCTTTCTGCAGGGCCTCCAAAACATTTCTGAGGTGGACCAGGTGATCCTGCCAGGAGGAACTAAAGACAGCAATATCATCTAGATAAGCTGAGCAATAAGTTTCCATCCCTGCCAGAACTTTATTCACCAACCTCTGAAAAGTGGCAGGTGCATTTTTCAATCCAAAGGGCATAACCACAAAGTGGTAGTGCCCACCAGGGGTCGAAAATGCTGTTTTGGCTTTTGCATCATCAGCTAACCTGATCTGCCAGTAGCCAGCTGTTAGGTCAAATGTACTTAGATACTTGGCTGAGGCCAAAGTATCAATCAGTTCATCTGCCCTAGGTATGGGATAGGCATCAGTCCTAGTGACTGCATTGAGGCCTCTGTAGTCTACACAAAACCTCATTTCTTTCTTACCACCCTGGGTATGAGGCTTGGGTACCAGGACTACTGGGCTAGCCCAAGGGCTATCTGAAGGCTCAATTACACCTAGCTCCAACATTTTCTGGACTTCAGTCCTGATACAGTCCCTGACATGGTCAGGTTGCCTGTAGATTTTACTCTTGACAGGCAGACTGTCTCCAGTGTCCACCTCATGGGTGCACCAGGTAGTCTGACTGGGGGTCAGGCTAAACATATGTCTAAACGGTTGCAGAACTTGTCTGCACTCAGTTTGCTGATGGTCAGTGAGGCTGCTTGCCGAAGCAACACCATCTACTGACCCATCATCAGGGTTCTGTGAGAGAAGGTCAGGAGAGGGTCACTCTCCTCCTCCTGGTCCTCATCAGTTGCCATGAGCAAGCCCATGTCAGCCCTGTCAACATATGGCTTTAATCTGTTGTCATGGAGCACCCTCAGGGGGCTCCTGGGAGTTCCAAGATTCACCAGATAGGTGACTTCTCCCTTTTGTTCAACTATTGTATGGGGGCCACTCCACTTGTCTTGGAGGGCTGCTGGGGCCACAGGCTCCAACACCCACACTTTCTGTCCTGGCTGGTACACAGTCAGCACAGCCTTTGGTCATGCCAAGCTTTTTGTAATTCTTGGCTGGCCTCAAGGTTTTTGGTTGCCTTTTTCATGTATTCCGCCATCCGGGAGCGGAGACCAAGTACATAGTCCATCACATCCTGTTTGGGGGCTTGAGAGGTAACTCCCAGCCCTCTTTGACCAAACACAATGGACCTCTTACAGGATGCCCAAACAGAAGCTCAAATGGGCTGTAACCAACCCCCTTCTGTGGGACCTCTCTGTAGGCAAACAACAGGCAGGGAAGAAGAAGGTCCCATTTCCGCCTAAGCTTCTCTGGGAGTCCTTTAATCATTCCCTTAAGGGTTTTGTTGAAGCGTTCAACCAAACCATTGCATTGTGGGTGATAGGGGTAGTGAACTTATAAGTCACACCACACTCCTTCCACATTGCTTTCAAATCTCCTGACATGAAGTTAGTACCTCTGTCAGAGATTACCTCCTTTGGGAAACCCACTCTGGAGAAGACTCCAATGAGGGCTCTTGCCACCACAGGGGCTGTGGTGGTCCTCAGGGGAATTGCCTCTGGGTACCTGGTGGCATGATCCACTACCACCAGGATAAATCTGTGCCCAGATGCAGTTTGAGGGTCAAGGGGACCAACAATGTCAATCCCTACCCTTTCAAAGGGTACCCCCACCACAGATAGTGGTATCAGGGCGGCCTTTGTGGTGCCACCTGCCTTGCCAATGGCTTGGCATGTGACACAGGAGCGACAAAACTTCTTTGTGTCCTCTGACATGTGTGGCCAATGAAAATGTGGAACAAGCCTGTCCCAGGTCTTGTTTTGGCCCAAGTGACCTGCTAATGGGATGTCATGTGCTAGGGTCAAGAGGAACCCCTAAACTTCTGAGGTATTACCAACCTCCTGGTGGCTCCAGGGGCTGGGTCTCTACCCTCAGAATATAGGAGTCCCTCATCCCAATAAACTTTATGGGACCCACTAGCACTCCCAGCAGCCTCAGCAGCAGCCTGCTGTCTGAGGGGTTCAAGAGAGGGGCAGCACTGTTGCTCCTTACTCAGATCCTCCCTAGAAGGGCCCCCTGCCCCCAAGAACTCAACCTGATCAGGCTCAAGTCCCTCTGGGGCAGTTCCTTCTTCAGGGTCTGCTTCACCTCCCTCAAGAGGTGAATCTGTGATCTGAGGCAGAGGGAAGGCGCTGCCTTTACCCTACTGCTCCTCCTCTTGGTAAGCATCTGGTCCATTGTTCCAGGATCCAGAGCTGGTTCAGTGTTATGCATTCTTGCTTGTGACCTGGTCACAGCAAATACCTCTGCAGGGATGCCCAACATCTCAGCATGAGTCCATAACTCTACTTCAGACCAGGCTGAAGTCTCTAGATCATTGCCCAATAGACACTCTACAGGGAGGTCTGCACTAACTACAACCTTCTTGAGGCCAGTTACCCCTCCCCAGGAGAAATTCACAACTGCCAGACTATGGTTGGTCCTGGCATTGCTTGCATTGGTCACCTGGTACATTTCGCCCAGGATGATCTGTCCAGGGTCCACAAGATCCTCTGCCACCATGGTGACACTAGCACCTGTGTCCCTAAATGCCAAAGCCTGTTTGCCATTTATTACAAGCTGCTGTTTGTATTTGCCCAGATTACTGGGGCTTACTAGGAAGGAAATGTCCAGGTCTCCATCACAAATCAGCTTTGCCTGAGTGGGTACTCTGACTAGGCCAGAGTCCACTTCAGAACCCAGGTTCAACCCTACTACACCCTTATTCTGAGTAACACCTCCACCAGTAGCTGAACTAGGGGGAACAGTTGCCTTAGGGGCAGGAGTGGTGGTGCTTTGGTCTTTGGACTTGTTACAATCAGAAGTCCAGTGCCCTTTCTGTTTACAGAATTTGCACCAGGGCTTCTTTTGGCCTTTTCCCTTGTTGGATTGTGACTCCCCACCAGATGCAGATTTTTGGGGCCCTTGTGAAGACTTCTGGTCTTTTGACTTATCCCCACCTTTCTCAGAGCCCTTAGAATCCTGCTTCTTTGTGTCACCCCCTTGGTTCTGGGTTTTCTGCCTCACCCTGGTTCTGACCCACTTGTCTGCCTTCTTTCCCAATTCTTGGGGAGAGGTCAGATCTGAGTCCACCAGGTATTGATGCAACAACTGGTTCTGGCAATTATTAAGGATCTGTTCTCTCATCATTAGATTATACAATCCCTTGAAATCAGTAACCCTACTGCCAACCAGCCAACCCTCCAGAGCCTTGGTTGCACAATCAACAAAGTCAGTCCAGTCCTGAGTCTGTGCCTTCTGGGTGTCTCTGAACTTCAACCTGTACTGCTCAGTGGTTAAGCCAAACCCATCTATCAGTGCACTCTTCAGGACTTCATAGTCATCAGCATCCTCTTCTCTAACAGTGAGGAGCTTGTCTCTACCTTTATCTGAAAAGGAGAGCCACAAGATTGCTGCCCACTGCTTTTGGGGGACCTGTTGTACTCTACAGGCCCTTTCCATGGCAGTTATCCACTTATGGATATCATCCCCACTCTGGTAGGTGGGAACAACCTTACTCAGGTTCCTATGGTCTGGAATATATTCTCTACCTCTAGGGACACTGTTGCTGCCACCAGGGGGTTCTAACCCCTCTTTTCTAGAAGCTCTCTGGAGCTCCAGGGCTTCCTTATCTAATGCCAACTGCTTGGTTTTGAGGGCAAATCTTGCTTCCTCATACTGCAGCAGTTTGTACATTCTGTCAGAGGAGGTCTCTCTTCTTGGGTAGTAGGAGTTCCTCTGGTAGACAGATTCTCTGCCAGAGTGATAGGAGTGCTCAGATTCCCTAGAAAGGGACCTAGGCCTGTCCTCCACTATGTCAGTTCTCTTAGGGAGAATTCCTCTGTCTTTTTCAGGCCCCTTGGGACCTGGCCCTTCAACCACAGAGTCTTGGTCATACTGATTTTCATCATCTGACCCAGATACTGTAATTGACCCACCCACTGATTCAGATCCATTAGCTCCTAGAGCCATTCTAAGATCATCTGCTGTCATCAGATCTATCAGGTGTAGTGTGGAGGGACTCTGTCCTAGCTTCAGGTGTCTTTCAACACACATGGCTCTCAAGTCAGAGAAAGCCATGTCCTTATACTGAGGCTGAGTGGATCCACTGGTTCCACCATTTAAGGACATTCTAGTGTTGTGCAGTGTTGTACTACCTACACTAGTTTGTGGCCTACTGATCCTAGCTTGAGCTGTAGAAAGGGTGTGCACACAGCTCTAAGTTCAGTAGAACTTATTGATACTAAGCTTGACTTTATATGTACCTTTAGTACCTATAGTGGTTTTCAGTTAGTAATTCAAATAGAGATTTTCTGGTAAAACAATAGCAAGATGGAATCCCACAGCTGCCACCAATGTGAGAAGTTGGCCTGGTATATGCTGTTCACTAATTAAAGTGGACACCTTGCACCAGCCCAATTCGACTCTTATGGTAGGTAGGTTTAAGACAACCTTTATAGAAAGCTATCCTAGTGGTAGCTGTGGAGAGCAGCCTTCAGGCTAAGTCTTGGAGGAATGTAAAGCAGCTTGTTTTACCACACAATCTCTTGAATCATCAAATGAAAAGACACCACACAGGTATGTATATCAAATATATATGTATTTATTAATAGACATCTCTCTACTAATCTCTTTATGAGGTTAGAAGCCAGGAACATATGTACAAGTCAATGTTTTATCAAAATAAGTTAGCACAAGTTAATATCACAATCTGATCTTGGCTAGACCGTGGTCTAGAGCAGTTAGAATCGAGGGACCCCAGAGAACCACCCCAGGTAGTTGTAGGAGACCCACAGGGGACGGACGCGGTGTTCAGACACTGGTGCGAGTCCTGTACGAGTCTATGCGAGAGAACGCGATTGAGTTATCAATGTTACAGGTCCCTGGCGTGTTCGAGGCGAACACACCAATCGGTCAGTACGAGTCGAGGGACCCGGTTACTGATAGAGTTACAAAGGAGTTGGACGCGATGTGTCTAACACAGACGCGATGGAGTTAGCAACGTTACAGGTCCCTGGCGTGTTCGAGGCGAACACACCGATCGGTCAGTACGAGTCGAAGGACGCGGTTACTGATAGAATTACAAGGGAGTTGGACGTGATGTGTCTAACACAGACGCGAGCCCTGTACGAGCCAGTGCGATAATCGCACGGGGAGAATAGGAGATTTAGGGCACTTCTAGGGTAGCTACAAGCAAGCCACTTACAGGGTAAGCAGTTCTAGGGCCCACACCCACAGGAGCACCGTAGTGCTGAAGTTACCTCACCCAGAGGAGCCGGGTGCATAGGTGTCCTTTGGTGTCGGGTCGCGGCGTCGGTCTCAATGGGAGCCAGTGAAGACTTGCTGCTTGCGACGACAGAAGAAGTGTCCGTTGGAATCCAAGCCTGGATTCGGAAGGAGGAAGACCTGAAAGCAGAGGGGACAGTGTTCACAGTCACTGGGCAGTGACTCTGGGCAAGGAAGATGAATGCCCACCGTCGTCGACAGCTTTGGGTCATCCACTGGTGACTTGACTCTTCGACCACATGGTCCAGGCAGCATCGATGATGACCAGGAGCTGGATTCGGTGTGTCCCATGACGTCTGCAGCTTACTGAGGTGTCGGCAACTCGATTGGAGCCAACAAGCCTTGGTAGCAGCAAGTCTCGTGGTGATGAGGAAAAGTCAAAGGTGCAGACCAGCAAGGTCTGGAGGACTTACCCAGCGAGGGTAGGTCAGGGCAGGCCTGGAGCAACCGGGGGAGCCCTTTGGTGTCATTGGAAAGTCTTCTGGGGACCCACAAGCCGGCTGGCAAGGGATCATGAAGATGCCTCAGGAGGATCCACTCAACAGGGGCCCACGGTCACTCGAGGTGGTGTAGACCTCTGAATTCGGGAGGGATCTCTGCTAGAGGCTGGGACCACACATGGTCTAAAGCACAAGTTCGTGGAACGTTTTGAAGGGGTTGCACTCAACAATAGTGCATGGTACCCAGGGGCTGCGGTTCCTCATCGCTTGTGGGGTCCACTTGCCTCAGCTTCGCTGGGGACTCACGATGGCCTTGGAGAAGTCAGGAAATCCTCTTCCTGGGCTGCAGGGACTTCGGGCTCCAGCGGGAGTGGCGTAGTTTGCAACCGTCGTTGTAGTTTTTGGTGCCTGCCAAGCAGGGGAGTCACTCCTTGACTCCAAGGGAGATTCTTCAGTCTTCCAAAGGTAGTGGAACGTCGAAGGTCCAGGATTCTTGTGTAGAGCGTCATCCAGGGGTATCTAGTTTGCAAGTTCAAGGGTTCCCTATCTTATACTGAAAAGAAGGGAGGGACTAGCTCTATGACCCCACCTATGGGAGGGTCAGGGGAGTGGGTGGCTACACCCACTTCCCTTTGTCCAGCTTCGCGCCAGAGCAGGGGCAGGTAGCCCCTGAGCCGGTTTGAGCTGGCATATGCACAGAGGAGCCTACTGCTCCCCCAGTGCAGGACTTCAAAGCACTCTAAGAGTGCACCCACCCAGCCCCAATACACTAAACCCTGTCTGGGAGGTGGTTACACCTCCCTGTGACAGGATGCCTATTGTTGGGCTTCCTCCACTGCGAGTTTCGGTCATCAGCAGGAGGGCAGCCCAGAGTCTGTGACTGATGGCATCCATGTTGTGATGCCAGGGCTCTTCAGGATTCTACCGCGTTTCCACAGTAGGTACATGTCTATCCCTCTAGAAGGGTGGAATGCTACCCCCGCCGCCAGGACTGGCGGGGGGGGTAGTATTCCAAGATGTTTGACACCAAACACGACATGTTTTGATGCAGCCATTCCAAAGTTAGTATTTTACCGCGAGGATATAATGCACTTAAAAGTATATGGTTTAACCGCATCAACAAACAGCCCCAGAGAAAGGACTCTGAGAGCTGCAGAGGGGCCCTGCTCAGGCAGAGGCACCCCCTCACATAGAAGCCACGCACCCTGCCCTCAGGATTGATAGGGCCTGCCTTAGGGGTGACTGATAGGTTTAAATGTGTGTGCAGGAGAGATATAGGGAACCTATATCTCAGTGAGGAGGGCTAGCACCACCTCACCCAGGCTGCAGTAGCAGGCCTGTGGTGTCAGATTTTAGTCTGCTTCCCAGGGGTGGCATAATACATGCTGCAGCCCCTGGTAGGCCTGTGAAGTACCTATGCCCTTGGCACCTAAGGTACCATATACTAGGGACTCATAAGGTACCACAGTATCCAATCACTAGTGCACCTAGAGTGCACTCCAAATCGTTTAGAGAGAACAGAGAGGCTGGGGCCCTGTTTGGCAGGGACCCAGCCTGACTATAGCCAGAAACCAGTGTAAACATCAGAAAAAAGTGGGGGCAACATAAGAGGCAGATCCTACTCTCCTACAACAAAGATATAAATAAATGCATTATTGTTGTATCTACTGATATTTACAGCAAAGGGACAGCCCGTTTGAGCTTAGAATGACCATTGTTGAACAGATGCAGGTCGAGTGGGAGGTTGAGTATATATATATTTCTGTTTTCCCCTTTTCTCCCAGACCTCATAATTAACCATAAGGGGGTACCTTTGATTTAGTACCTGGCTGAGGAGAGGGCCAGTAGAAGGGCACAAAATGGCTGTCCAGAACTGAACCATTCACCGATAAAATGTCGGTGAGGCTCCCGATGGCAGAGACCATCCTGAAGCGCAAAAACCAGGCTGCTGGACAAAAACAATGCTGCATGCGGCGATGTCCCAACACATGAATGCCACCACCGAGAAGGAAAGGACTACCGTCCCGGTCCAGCAAAACTCCACCATTGAATGGAGGCCCGCAGATCATGCAGACCCCAGAAAAAACCAGGGGAGGACGCCAGACTCCGGGTGCCGGCCAACGGAGAGGCACTCACAGGGGAGAGAGGACGGACCACGGTCACTCGTCGCTATCACCCGCCAAGCCAGGGAACCACTCTGGGACACACGAGGGGCAGCAGTTCGGAAAATCTCTCACCGCTTGGACTGCGGGACGCGCCCCAAGCACCAAGGCAGCTGCCACCAAAGAAACTCTCCAGTACAGCAAGCAGGAAAACTGCAGAACAACCAGGAGGGCATAAAACCAGAGAAAGTCGCCGCTCACGCTCCGATCGTTAGGGTAGACACCCGGGCCAAAGGGCAGCAGCGTCTCAGCAGGCAACATGAGGCCCAGTCAGGGGAAAACGATTCAAGTGCACACGCAGCAGCCCCAGAAAGGGCTCAAACAGTGGAGTAAGGCAGTCCCTACACCTGGATCGAAAAAAAAGGTGCAGTCCCTGAGAGAGAGGGGCCGCAGACAGAGAGCCCATACTCTCCTTCCGCTCCGACCGGGAAAAACATCCCAAGGGGGCAGGTCAGCCACGACAGGAGACCGAGCTGGGCTGTCGACTTAAGGTAAACTTCTTTCTGCACTTCTCTTGCCTTTTTCTGCACCCTTCTTGCCTTTTTCTGCACCTCTGTTGCTTCTTTCTGCACTTCTCTTGCTTCTTTCTGCACCTCTATTGTTTCTTTCTGCACCCCTCTTCCCTCTTTCTGCACCTCTCGTGCCTTTTTCTGCACCTCTGTTCCTTCTTTCTGCACTTCTCTTGCCTCTTTCTGCACCCCTCTTGCCTATTTCTGCACCTCTGCTGCTTCTTTCTGCACTTCTCTTGCTTCTTTCTGCACTTCTGCTGCTTCTTTCTGCACTCTTTTTGTCTCTTTCTGCACCCTTCTTCCCTCTGTCTGCACCTCTTTTGCCTCTTTCTGCACCCCTGTTCCCTTTTTCTGCACAACTCTTGCCTATTTCTACACCTCTATTGCTTCTTTCTGCACTTCTCTTGCCTCTTTCTGCACCCGTCTTGCCTCCTTCTGCACCTCTGTTGGTTCTTTCTGCACTGCTCTTGCTTCTTTCTACACCTCTCTTGCAAATTTCCGCACCCCTCTTGCCTCTTTCTGCACCGCTCTTTCTGCACCTCTCTTGTCTCTATCTGCACCCCTGTTCCCTCTTTCTGCACCTCTTTTGCTTGTTTCTGCAAGTCTCTTGCTTCTTTCTGAACTTCTCTCCCCTTTTTCTGTACTCAAATGGGAAGTGCAAGCTGTCAAGTTTAAAGGTCTACGTGCTCTTGTGTCTGAGGTATATGTCTGCTTGTATATGTATTCCTACATGTGTTATGCATCTGAAGATGGTAGCTTAAAAAGCGGGTAACTTCTCCTATAGGTGGTCAAATCTTCTCATTTCTGCTCTGTCATTCAGTTGCACAGGCAGGCATGTCTTATGTATATAAGTGTTATAGAGCCCCTATTGAATACCTATGTGCCCTTTATTGTGAGCAGAAAGAAATGCAAACAACTTTTTACACAAATTTACAGAGTATGCTGTTTGAAACACAGGTATTCAAGTGTTTGTATGTTTATTTTCATTTAACATGTCACTAGGTAAAAGCAGAGACACGCATGCATACCTTCACAAACTTGGTCAGACTTACAACAGTGATATGCTTAGGATTGCTGTTTTATATTTGGTAGGCCTAACATTCTGAGCAGTCGATTAATAGTGAACCTTCAAGAGAAAAGTGAGGTTTAAGACATCTTCGGAGAAGGATTAGTGATTAGGGTACTTTGTATGAGTCTGTTGTAAGGTACAGTCAAAGTCGGCCTCTTTCTGCACCTCTGTTGGTTCTTCCTGCACAGCTCTTGCTTCTTTCTGCACCTTTCTTCCTCTTTCTGGACTTCTGTTGCCTCTTTCTGCATTTCTCTTGCTTCTTTCTGCACCTTTCTTCCTCTTTCTGCACCTCTCTTGACTCTTTCTGCACTTCTCTTGCTTCTTTCTGCTTGCTTCTGCACATGTCCTACCTATGTAGGCATAGTTAGAAATTAGCATTTAAAAACCTTAGAAATTCACCGAAAAAACAGAGGTTCAGGGACGTTATAGTTAGGGATTAGCATTTAAAAAACCTTAGAAATTCACTGAAATAAACACAGGTTTCAGGGACGTTATAGTTAGGGATTAGCATTTAAAAAACCTTAGAAATTCACTGAAAAAACCACAGGATCAGGGAAGTTATAGTTAGGGATTAGCATTTAAAAAACCTTAGAAATTCATTGAAAAAACCATAGGTTTCAGGGACGTTATAGTCAGGCTGACATTTCACTCGTACAAAACCAGAGAAATTCGGCCGTTATAGATAGCTGAGCTCACTATAACTGGCACCCCCATAATGCACTGCTGATGACGTCACATATTACATCACTCATGACATGGTCAGTGACATCACTGATGACATCTCAAATGACATCACTGATGACTCACAGTTTACGACTCGCAAAATGCAATGTACAACAGTGTCACAGACACTGTTAGCGATTCCTAATGGGGTCGCAAATTGCCTGCCTCATTAATTTTCATGAGGCAGGTGCTATTTGCGACCCCATTAGGAATGGCTAGCACTCCCAGGGATGGTGGCCTGCGGGGGTCAGCAGACCAGGATGTCTGTGACTGCTTTTTTAATAAAGCAGGTTTTTTTTTTTTAAATGCAGTCTGTTTTCCTAAAAGGAAAACGGGATGCATTTAAAAAACAAAAATGAAACTTTTCAGTTTCATTTTTAAAGGGCAGCAGTGGTCCCTGGGACCACTGCCTGCTCTTAAAAAATATTTTGGCGCACACTCACAAAGGGGAAGGGGTCTCCTGCGGACCCCTTCCCCTTTGTGAGTGGCTTACCAGCTACTTGAAGTAGGTGGTATACTGTGAGTGTTTTGCGATCGCAAAACAATCATACATTGCAGTTGAACTCGCTATTAGGAAGGGACGCAATTGGCACGGCCCTTCCTAATAGCGAGTCGCAAACAATATTTTGCAAGTCAGTAATAAATTACCGACTCGCAAAATAGGGTTTGTACATGGGGCACACCAATTTTGCTGTCGCAAACGGGCCGAATTCCCGTCTGCGACCAAAAAAAACGGTTGTACATCTGCCCCAAGCCCTTAGTTTATGTTGTCTGAATGTGCAGATCCTATGCATTTTTTGGGAACTACACAACAGTCACTCTATTCTATGCCACTTCACTCTACGCCACTTCTCTACGCCACTTCACCATATACTACTCCACTCTACACAATTCCACTCTACGCTATTCCATTCTAAACCACTCCACTCTATGTCACTCCAGTCAACGCCACTCCACTGTACACCACTCCACTCTATGTCACTCCACTCTATTCTATTCCACTGTACATAACTGCACTTTATGCCACTACACTTTATGCTATTCCACTCTATGCCACTCCAATGTACACTATACCACTGTACAGCACTACAATCAATGCCATTCCACTCTATGCTACTTCACTCTACGCCACTCCATTCTGCACTATTCCAGTGTAAGCCACTCCACTATACCCAACTCCACTCAATGCCGCTCCACTGTACTCCACTTAACCACACTGTACTCCACTCACGGACAGTCTTCACTCCTCCACTCTACAACACTATACTCCAATCTATAACACTGCACTGTACAACACTGTACTTCTATCAATGCAAGTCTACAGCACTCTGCTTTACTCTGTGCCACTGAACAATACTCTACTCAAATCTGCAACATTCTAAGCAATGCCTTCTATGCTGCTCCACCCTGCTTTACCATATTCTACTCTACGAGACACTACTCCACTCTACTCCACAGTATTCCACTACTGCACAGCACACCACTGCACTATATACTACTCTATGCCACTCAACTCTACAACGCTCTATGTCACTCCACTCTACCATACTATACCACTCTCTACTCTGCTCCATGCCACTGTACAACACTATAATCTACTCGGTTACACTCCACTCTACTCCACTCTATGACACTTCCAACACTCTACAACATGCCAGACCACTCAACTGTATGAAACACCACTCTTCTCTATAAAGCTTTACTCCACTGTATGCTGAGCCAGTCTACACTACTCAATGCTACTCTACTCTACAATACACTACTCCACTCAACGCTACGCCACTCCACTAGAATCCACTCCACTCTACTCCACTGCACAACACTTTATTTCACTCTTTGCTACTGTATGACATTCCACTCTACACTGCTCCACTCTACCACAGTCTATTCCACTCTGTGCCAGTCCACTCTACAAGACTTTACTACACTCTGTTCCCCTATACCACACTGTACTCCACCCTATTCCCCTACACTACACTGTACAGCCCTCTACTCCACTGTAATCCTCTACACTCCACTGTATAGCACTCTACTCCACTTTACCACACTTTCCAACACTTTACAACATACCACTCCACTGTACTGTACAAGACACCACTCCAATTTATGACGGTTTACTCAACTCTATGCAACGCCCTTTTACTCTACTGTACTCCACATCACTCTCATGTACAACACGCCTCTCCACTCTATGACACCTTACTTAACTGTATGCTACACCACTCCACTCAACTCCACTCCACTATACAACACTCTCCTCTACTCTACTGTACATCATTCCACTGTATGCCACTCCTCTCTACAGTATTCCACTCTAAGGCACTCCACTCAACTGGATGACACACTACTCAACTCTATGGCAATCCAGTCTACATCACTCAACTGCACGCCACTCCACTCTACTCTAAGACAATCTACTCCACTCTACGCTATTCCACTCTGCGACATTCTATTCCACACCACTCCACTATACACCACTCCACTCTATGACACTCCAGTTTACAGCACTCCACCCTAAGCTATTCTACGGTACGCCACTCCAGTTTACGCCACTTTTCTTTATGCCAGCCAACTCTATACAACTCCACTCTACACCACTCCACTGTACACTATTACACTCTATGCCACTCTACTCTGCACCAATGTAACCCACTTCACTGTGCGCCATTCCACAGTTTTTCACTCGACGCCACTCCGCTCTATGCCACTCCATTCTACGCTACTCTGTTGAACCCATTCTGCTGCACGCCATGCCACTCTACACTATTCAACTATGTGGCACTTAAGTCTACGTCACTCTGCACCACTCCACTTCATGCTATTCTATTCTACATAGATAGATAGATAGATAGATAGATAGATAGATAGATAGATAGATAGATAGATAGATAGATATTCACTGAAAGTGATATTGTTAGGGGTGCAGACCCGTCCCACTCAGGGAAGATCTGGCCTGGCAGTTGTGGCTGAACTATTCCCATTGGAGCAGGGTCAAGGCTGGTTTACATGTGGCTGGGTCCAAACTGAGGTTTTTATTATTAACAGTTTGTTAAAGCACTCAGTTACTGCAGATGGAGCTTCCCCTCGCTCAGAGTGCCCTGCAACGTAAACTTTATCTCCAGACACACAAGAGAAACATTACTTAATAAAGGACTGGAAAACTCACCCGCAAGCTGCTCAACAGAAAGGAAAGAAACCTGAAAACAGATGACAATTGCAGCAGGTACCATATTAGATCAGCTTGAACAACAAACATTTGTATTCTTTTCCTAAAGGTTGCTTCTGCAGGTTCCTGTCTAAAGTGGAAGGGAAAAGTATTCCACAACTTGGAGGCTCAGAGCCCAAAGGAGCATCCGCCCATGCGTACTCTCTTCACAATGTGGACCACCACCAATGCAGTACCAGATGATCTAAGGCTTCGACTGGATGAATAAGGTTTCACCAAGGAAGAGAGATACCGAGGACCCTTGCCCTAAAAGATTTTCTGCCAGAGGCACATTATGTTTTTTGAAGCGAGAGCCAATGCAATTTATCCAAAGCCAGTGCAGAAGGTACCTGTCTCAGAAGGTTCAATAGCGAATGAGCTGCTGTGTTTTGCACTCTCTGCAGCTTTAATATTCTACCCTGAGTGGCTCCAATGTAAAGTATGTTACAACAATCCAGTCTTGAGATCAAAAGAGCCTGGACTATTGGTGGGATGAAATAGCAAAGTAGTGATGGCTTAAGATGTAGCCAAAGTAAGTTCCAGTCGCTGAGAATAATTCAAGCATTCCATCCATCACTTTTTGTATTCTTTAGTGTGACACTCTAAGAGGGATGGGTATGCTTAGATGTGGGTCCCTTGCTGATGAACCCTAACTTGGGTGAAACTGGTCCCAGGTTGCTTGTATTCCGGTTCAGAGATGACATGGCCTGGCAGTTTGGGCTGTACCGTTCCCACTGGAGCTTGGTCAAGACTGATTTGCATATGGCTGGGTCCGACCTTAAGTGGCATGGTGTACACAATAATTATGGACTGATATGCACCCCCAAGAGATTACCAGTGGCTGAGATTAACTCAAGCATTCCATCCATCCCTTTTTGTAAACTTTTGTGTGGCCTCAACCATTGGCACCTTTCCTGTGCTGTGCACTCTTGGTATCCCGCTCACTTCGAACTGCAGTACAGTGCAAGAGACTTACCTCCGTGCTGTGGACTGTAAAGCTCATCTGTCATTGGACTCATTTAAAAAACTAATGTCATGCAATGAACAGGGGTGGCTCCTCCATGTGGGCGGAGGAGCATCGCCCCACTGCTTTCTCGCAGTGTTAGAAGCAGAAACATAAAATGGTATTATAAATACCATTTTATGTTTCTGCTTCTCGCACTGCACTGTGTTTGTTTGGGGGTGGGCGGTCCTGCTTTAAGGCAGGGGAGGAGTGGCTTGGCCACTGCTGAGGGTGCTGACTGTTTGGTCGGCCCTCTGGGGCCGACCAAACCAGTCATGCGCACTCTGCCTTTTCTCCATGTAGGCTGCATGCAGCCTACATGGAGAAAATGGCCTCCCCATAGACGCCTGGCTAGTCGGCATCCTGACCAATCACAACCCTGCCATTGCAGCATTGTGATTGGCTTAGGGGAGAGAAGGGAGGCTTCCTGCTTCCAGGAGAGGGGCAGACACGACACAGGAACAGGCCGGCGAAGGTAAGCTACCATTTTATATTTTGTTTTAATTTTAAATTAAACCTCCCATCCCCACGCGACCTCCTGCCCCGCATAACCCCCCGCTCCCCCACCCGCGAGTCATGCCGGCCACGACTGGCAATGAAAATGCCACATGAATTCCTGCTGTCTCAAAGTTCATTGTGCACTGCGGAGCAGTTCCCGAGCTTTGCACCCTTTCTGTGGCCTGATGTGCTACTGACTAACTGTGGGGCTTACTATCTAACATTGCCTCGACGATCACCTTAAGACCCCACTGGTTGCCAGTCCTAGGGGAAGAAGGCACCAGAGTCAGCTTCGGTTCGTGGAAGGACATGTTGTGGCAAGGTACAAACTTTCAAATCCGTAGTAGGAGACCCTGTTCTGTATGCTCTTTCTACTTGTCCTTCTTCATGTCCTTTTTACTTCCCCCACATCCTTCCTTCTGCACACTTTCCCTTCCTTTATTTCTCCTTTTTCTCTCAACACTTTTTGTAATCAGCTTCTTAGGACAAGACCAGCCTGTTTATTGATACTTCAAATACTACTGCCCTGTGCACAATATAATTTGATGCCAAATTAAATAGATTTAGACTGAGCTAGCTCTTTTTATTTGGGTAAAAGCACACGCAGTCCTGGCACACCATTGATTTTTCTAAAGAAGTGGTCTGTTTACTTCAAAAACATTCTCAGTTGCTACTAACTAGAAAGAAGCTGTTCAACATTAAATGCCCAACCCTGATATAACACTACACATGAATGGTGTTTCTAAATCTAAAGATTCCATGGGCTCTCTTTGCACAATGGCATACACTGCTGGTGTGCACTCATGGTACCATGATGTGGTAACTCTTTATATGTTGTGCTCATTCTTGACAACTGTTGTCATTTATAGGCCCGTCTTCAACAAAGATCTTTTGATTTTACTAGATGTTCTTATATAATATACTTGGTTAGAAGTACACTTAGCCAACCCTTTTCATCCACTGGTTTCTTGTTGTGTCATTCACATTTTTCTTCTGCCCAGTTTAGCGCTTACCATGGAGTAGTAGGGCAGGCCACTTCACCTGTGGTAAAACTTCACCTCCGGTGGCAGCATTCTGCCCTTTCACGTGGTGCAAATCCACACAAAGTAATTCTCTTCAGTGTGAGGGGTTACTTTGTCAATGTTTGCTTTTAGATACCAAAAATAGTTTTGCATTTAACCATTTTTCTTTTGTATTAGTAATGGCCGAAGAGCCCCCACCCCCCCCCCAACAATAATAAAGTTTTGTAAAAATACTGACAAAAACAAAACAATAATTGTCAGCATCGCCAGACCTATTTGCTATGCAAATTCTTGTTATAGTGAGACCTCTGCATATAAAATTGCTGAGGTTAACCTTTCTGCATCCATCCATACACAAATTCACCTATTCATCTAACCATGCATTCACCTACTCATGAATCTATCCGTTTTTGCACTCACTTATTCAACCATTCATTCATTCATACACCCAATAATTTTCCATTCACTCCGCCACTCACTCATTCATTCATCCATGCATCAATCACCAATTCAATTGTTGCCTAATTTTCACATGTATCCATTCACATACCCACCACATCATGTTCACGAACTCTTCACCCAAAGACTAAGAATTTTTTATATAGAATATTCAGACCTCCTTGTTTTGCCAATGCTTATTTTTTTTACTATATGTCTCCTATCAGGAGTTGTCCCCGTTTGAGCCTGTAACTTGCTCATTGTACATGCTGAATTGTTTTGCAATTGTAGTACAGTACTGCAGAGTAATCCAATAATCACAAAGTCATGAGCGCAGGATGGGTCCGTGAGGCAAAGAATGAAAAATGTTATTACTGGTGAAAAAAGGACAGCGCTTTGTTTCGCAAGGATCAGGCTGAGCGTCCTGTAAATATTGTGTTATTAATATTTCTTATCTTAACAGTTGTCCTTATCATCGAAGGAAAGATATTTCCTTGACTTCTGTTTTCTTCAAGTTTAAAAAAATGAAATAGCCAGCTTGCTGCAAAAATTATGCCTAAGTGAAAATATCCTGTCATAGAGGAGCTACAGAAAATGATGGCGCTTTTGCATAAGGCAGGGAAGAGTGAAATGGTTTCCCTGCCACTTCTAAGCAATGGTTTAACTAATTCTGATATAAATGAGAATGTGAACGCTACATTCAAGTAAGACTATACATTATTTTCCATTATTTAGTGAAAGGCCTCCTTACCTCAAGGAAGAAAGAGCAAGAAATAAAAATCGCACTCGACTCCATAGTTCTAAGATAACTACATTGGCTCTTCAGGGGAATGAGCGCCAGATTTAAGAGAATTGCTAAAGTTTGTAGTGGGCCGTTTTAGCAATATTCTCGCGTGGGAAGGTTACACTGTTCACTAACCTGTGGACGTTCTGCATTGTAAAGAAGCAAAACACGTAAAATAATCCCATGATGGAAACAGGAGCAGAAGCCAGAGGATGAAGGGAGAGTGGAGATTTTCATCCATTTGTCAAGCCATAACATCACATCATTCAAAAGCATTAGTCTTAGTTTTCAGTTCCTAATGTGTCTGCAAGGAACTAATGCATCTGTGCCGATGAGAAAAAAGTAACAGGAGTAGAAACTCTTAAAAGCATTACTACCGTCTAGTGCTATTATTGAACAGCGCTGTACTTCAGAAACGACTGCTGCAAATCAGAAGAGCGGAGCTGAAAAATAATCCCTCAGTGAAGTGCTCTTGTGGTCTTGAATAGAGGTAAAAAGGTCACCAAGAATCCGACAAACAAGAAGTTCTAGTTTTGTTTTCATTTCTAATATGACTTAGTATTTGTCACCACATTTTCAATCACTCAGCAATCTGTATTTTTCCGTAAATCAAACCACAAACACGGATTAGGTTCACACCTTAAATTTAAATACAAAATGAAGAAACAAACAAGGGAACTCCCGAAGGTTCCTAGTTTAGATATAAACTGGTAACAGCTAAATAATACTTCATTGACATGCTAATTTGCCTTCTCAAAGTCCTCTTTCTGGCTGAGTTTTAGGCACATGGTTAAGACACTAGCAGTAGGGCTCTCTACATTTCCTGCTCAATCTGAAGCTATTTGTCATCTGTCATTCATGAAACATAATATAATTCGCCACTGAAAAATAAGGAAGTAAAATGTTATGACCCCTCGTCTTATTTGAATATAAGATACAGCATGCATATTGTAGATGTATTGTCTACCACTACTGAAACACATGGAAGCCCATCCCTCTCGTTTCTCAAAAACCACAGTTGAAAAGTTCTTAATTGGGTCGGATGAGTCAAAAACACACCCTTTGATTTGTACCCTTCCAAAAGATTCTTCACTCTTTTGTCTTCTTTTAATCGCTACATACTCCCCTTGGCACGCTTACATCATGGTCAGCGTGTCTATTTCCAAATGTTGAATGATGACACTCAGATCCACTTCTAGCCAGACAACAGACCAGAGACACTAACCACCGTCTCATGCTTGGACCATATATATGCCCTATGCAGTGAATGAGAGTTTCCTCTGCATTAATAAAGGCACAGCTGAGATTTTTATAAAGGTTGCAACCAAGTCCAACTAATTAACCTTCGATTCCCCACAGGTCATGGTACTCTTCCTCTAACCCTGAAATAAGATACCTGGGAATATGTTTTGATTCTAAACTTTTATATCCTCCTTCAGTCAATCCAGAAGTGAAAATCATTAATCTCCAGCTTTCCATAATCCAGTAAGTGTTACCACTTCTACAAAGTGGGAATCAGGTGGCGCTACCAAGAGCCTGTATCATGGCACACTTAACATATGCAATATCATTTACCCTGGTCTCACTAAGACATTCACTGCAAGGCTATAAAAGCTTCAAAAAGGGGCATCCAGAATGTGCCTACACCTCCACAAGAGAAACGATATCAGACTCAGCCTGAATACATTTCATTAGCTCCCAGTACTTGCTCGCAGGAACATCTTAAGGATTTTGGGGGCCCTGGGCCAAATGTATTTTCGGGGCCCCTGTTCTGAACACTTTGAATTTATGATCAGGTTTCAGCTCTTTCATGCCCTCTTTGGCCAGGTCACTGGCAGTGCACAGGCACACTCCTCCAGATTCTAAATGTGTTTACATATAATATTTAAGGGTAGTGACAGGTGTTTTCAATATTGTAACAGAGCAGGAGCTCATTATTATTACTGCAAATCTCTGTGACATCCTCACATTTCTCATATGTGAGGTCCTGTTTTGATCTAAAAGAAACTTTATTATGAATATTACATGAAACATAAAAACATAATTCCTCTGCATAATGTCTGTGAAAGACTCTCAGACATCAACCACATAAAAAATAAATGAAATGATTCAGTATTTAAAACAATCTGTTTAGGAATTATTCAAGGTCATCAGGGCAGACTCTGCAGAACAGAGCTGGGTCTATCAGGGGGCCCCCTGAAAGCCTGGGGCCCTGGGCCAGAGCCCACTTTGCCCATGCCTTAAAATGTCTCTGCTTGCTTGGATCTAATTTATGGTTCTCTTCAGCATACAATATTAGGGCAAGCTTACTGAACATCTGCAGAAGAAACCTGCTACCCATTATTCACCAAACTTAAACCTCTCCTCAGAGTCCACCAACCTGATGAGCCGAAGTTCCACCAAGAGGATGAAACTTGGAAGCAGCTCCCTCGGCGTTCAAGGCACAGAATATGAAACACACTCAACCCAAACCTGAGAGCTTAACCCAATCACAAGCAGTTCAGGAAACTCATGGAAACTGACTTATATAGTATTTATTTTGCTCATGCTGACTTGGGGGTCATGTTTGAAGAACATCGAGCACAGTTAATCACCTATCAAATCACATTCTAACCTCATCTAAATTCTTCCATAAGCTATGCCCAGTGTTAGACTCGGCCCTCTCTGCAGGGTAACTCCCAAACTTTTTGTCTTCACCCCTCCAATTTTTCAGAATTCTTTTTTGGGGGATTTAGAGCTCTGTGCACTTTACCACTGCTAACCAGTGCTAAAGTGCTTATGATCTCCCATTTAACACATGGTAACATTTAGTTTGCTTATAGGTCCCTAGTAAAATGTACTACAAGTACTGAGGATCTGTAAATAAAAGCTGCTAGTGGCCCTGCACCACTCATTGTGACACCAACTTAAGTAGCCTTTTTAAACAAAGCCCAGGCCTGCCATTGCAGCCTGTATGAAGTTTTAAACTTTGCAAAATAAACCTCTTGCCAAGCCTAAAACTCCTTTTTTATTTCATTTAAGTCACCCCCTAAGGTAAGCTCTAGTCAGCCCATAGGGCAGGGTGAATTGTAATTAAATAGTTGGGCATGTACTCTTAAATTGTACATGTCCAGGTAGGGAAAAACTCCCAAATTCGTTTTTCACTACTGTGAGGCCTACCTCTCCCTTAGGATAACATTGGGTTACTATATTGGTAGAAATATCATGTTTGGTGTCTGAGAAATTGTAATTTAAAATCCTCTTCAATGGTAAAGTCGGATTTTAGGTCAAATTTTAAAAAAGCGAATTTTAGAACATTGACGTTTTCTTGTCTTAACCGTTTGGTGCCTGAGGCCTATTTCTGGGTCACATGACTAGGTGTGAGTGGCAGTTGGCCTTAGTATATATTCCTCCCAGACAGTCACACAATAGAGGGACTAGGTGTGCCTTAATGGGCCCTCTCAGGCAGGGTGGGGGCGGGGCTGTGTACACCCTCACTTACAGTTTAATAAGCTGGGCCCTGCCCACACACAAAGAACTTCACGCTAGCCTTTTGTGTCTATAGACAGGCTGGTGTCAGGGCAGGAAGGCACGAAATTCCAGACACTTCTGAGAGGCGAAGTCTCCAAAGGTTTCTCCAACTTCAAAGAAGGCACCAGGTACAAAAATGGGACCCTTAGACCCACTCTTCAGTTCACTCCTGGACCTGTAGAAAGTAATCGCTTGCCAGCCTGACTTTGCGGCATCTCGGGCTAAGTTCTTCTCCACACCAGTAAATCCTGTTCAGCGGCTCTTCACAGAAGGGGAATCCAGACTCGTGGAGCCCTCGATGGATACAGCCTGCAGCTTCATCCCGCTGGATATTTTGACTTTCAAAAAACAAAATTAAGTTCGTACAAAGGAATCACCACTGCTACTTCGTCCAGCGGCTCCCCGACGATGATGCCTCCTCCTCGAACTCCACCAGCTGCCTTGCTTCACTGAACTTAAGCTTCTCAGACGTTTTTGACTAGAATTTTTTCTAAGTCCAAAGGTAAGCGGAGACAGAACTCAATCCTTATAGTGTATCCAAACCACACTCTATCGTGGACGGCCATAACTTTCAAATTTGGCCTAGTTTCTCGTGACTAAATGATTGTGCTTGGCTCTTTGATCTTTTAACTGCTGTTTTCTACGTTAAACTTAAAAAATTCATAACTCCAGTGCTACTGATTGGATTTGTGCTTGTTTTCAAATGATGTATTAAAATCTACTCTATTTTTTCTAAATTAATGTGTCATTTTTCTTCTGTTGTTTTTTTGCTTTGTAATTGTTTGTGTGCTGCATACATTCTTTAGACATTACCTAAGTTAAGCTTGACTGCTTTTGTTCAAGGCTACCAGAGGGTTAAACACAAGTTAATTTAGTGACTTTTGTGCTTCACCTTGACAGGAATTGTGGCTGCTGCTTGAGAACAACTCACACCCTCCTCAACCAACAAGCTAATTTCTCACACCATGCATCACCATGCTCAAGCTCAGAAGTAGCTCAAAGGCTACATGTAGCACCTTGCAAAGCTAATAAATAAACAAAAAATGTCAAGTTTAAGCTTTCATCAATGCAATCGTTAAACTGCATACATTTTCTACAGAATGTACATACTTTTTTCTTCTCATAGTCTACAAGTAGGAATATGCCCCACATATTACTCTTGATAGGACATTAATGAAGTTGCAGGGGTGGCTGATGACATCTCATTAGGTAGAACTATGGACCGGGACTCTTTGGAGAACCGGTCACACCGCACACCCTTTGGGGCCTTGTGTACTTGAACCTTGTTGACCAGCTGTGAGTTTCCTGAAAACCATACATAAGCATGCATACATGTATGTGTGTTTCTAAATACTACAAATGGTGAATCACAACACGATTCAGTGCACTTTGTTTGGGATATTTTGGGCCTGACGAGGCCACTTGACCTATAAAGTCAAAATATGATTGGCTGCAACATGTATACCAGACTAGTGATGCAAGGGCCTTAGTTAGCCTCCAGCATGCAGTAACAGTACTACCATAGTGCTTTTGTGTTTTTAATCTCATCAAGGTGATCCATATTAAACCAGAGGGTAATTTACACCACAGATAATTATAAAATATACCCAATCCCTACAATATCAAGAGATCCCTGAACCAGGTCGTGCCCACCCTTTTGTATCATAATTCTGGGTGAGAGATTCAGTGATGAAGCCTGCCACAAGTCGTTAATGGGTGAAGATCCCTTTCTAACCCCAACAGGGTGCCCTATCAGGGTAACATTACTAGAAATATCCTTTCATTTAGACGTGGATGCCTCATCATGTTTGTTCAAGCTGTGACAATAGGCCCTATTGTCACAGCTTGTACAAACATGAAAGAGGGGCATCGTATAATCTCACTATTGAATAGGGAGATTATAAGGTGCCCCTCTTTTCTCCTCATTTCCTCTCATTGATGTGTTATGAACTCTGAAATAATCCAAAGGTTACATGCAGCACTTTTCAAAGTTAATAAAAAAATAAAAAGCAAAATGCCAAAACTCCATTGGCTGTTTTATGCTTGAACGTTGTGGTTTCATAACATACAAATTTAAGCTTCCGTCAGTGCAAATGTAAAAACGCATTTTCTACAAAATGTTCACCCTTTTGTATCCTATCTTTCTCATATTCCACAAGTTGCAATGTACCCACTACATTCATGAAGTTCTCATGGCTATCACTATCATCAAGGAACAATAGGCGTTGCCCCATCTTGTGAATCCCACTCAAGTGTTGAGGAGAAGAGCTTTAAGACCTGCCTAATTATTTACGCGGGTAGTTAACTTCTAAATGGAGAGGTTTTTTTTTTTTTTTACGAAAAAATACATATACCAAACACCACTAGTGTTTGGCTTGAGTCCTCTAGCTTTTTCATGCTGAGTGAAAAATACAATAACTTGCATACCAAATAGGAAGGGAATGTATACAGTCATCCTTGTACTGAATACAGACAATTACAATATCAATGGCAGTTCAATCAGTGCTATCACTCACATATCCCTAGAACAAATTCTCCACCTCACATAACACTGTTGGATACTTTAAAATGTTGAACCGCGATTCAGAACACAAGGTCCTTAATTATAACCAAAAGAATCACAGATGATATAGTGTTTGAAGTAATTATGGTACTGTAAACAGTGACATCAGAGCCTGTAATGCAATCTTGCCTAATCAAGTCAACCCTGTCCAGGAATGTCTTTCATCTGTGCTAACAATACAATCTTGAGAGGATGACCATTAATTGATTTCTGATGTATAACATATTTTAAGCTCCAGGAGATTTTGAAATAACAAGAAAGGAACACAAACATACATCTCATCACTCGCCAGGTCTAGACGCAAGATTGTATGTCAGAATGACAATAACAAAATATCATCTTACATAAATATTGTGGCTTATTGCTTACAATAATACTGCTCTGTTGACTGTAGACTTTATATCACTAACTCCAAAGGGGCAATATTTTTGCAAACAATATTTGTCAGACGAAATTTAGGCTCCTTTCTTTTGAAGGGAGTCCTTTCATGACTTACCATTTACAATTTCATTTGTGTCTTTTATAATTCAAAAAATGAGGACCTCATTTAGAGTTTGGCGGACAGGGTACTCTGCCACTTGTGCTTCAGCATAGTCACTCCACCACACTGACGATCTGCCCATTCGATTTAGAGTTGGTCAGACCGTCATGTTTCTGCTGGCAGGGCCCCTGCTAGCTTAGCCTGCTGAAACCTTGCACCATCAGTCCGAAGGACTTAAAATCGCCAGTATTAGTACATCAGACTGTCTGCCCCAATGTTCCTTCTAATTTCTTTCCTCTACGTTCGGCAGTGCCAGATCTCTGTGTGCTTCAACCAAAGCTATATGCACCAAGTGTGCGAGAGCAACACACATGTATATAAATATGTGGCAATTATCACTCAAAGCGATTAAAATGAGAACGAAAACAAGCGCTTTTCACACATAGAGCTCTATTTAACAGGGTCTGAAGGCAGTTTTGTAATGTGGGTATGGACCATCATTAAATGAATTGTTTACTCTAGTTGCACCTATACCTCAAACCCCTATTGGATGGGTGGCTGGGGGCATAGAGGAGAAAGAGAGCGAGATGAGAGATAGAGTATATGGCCTGAAAGTGTGTGTATGTGGAGCAAGACTGTGGGAGAAGGTGAGTGAGAGAGTGTGTGAGAGAACGTTTGCCAGTGTCTATATATTCAATGAAAATATAGTAAGGGCACATTGTGTGCTCTATAAAAGCTGAACAACAATACAAAGGGTCACTGGATTTATGTAGAAGGGTAATGCACCAAATTATGCAGCAGGGTTGACTAAATTATACAGCAAGAATAAGCAAATGATGTGGCATAATACAGCACATTTTGTCTTTGTGTTACTTAATTAGTTTATAATTTTTTTTATACATGGTAATCCTGTCTTCGCAATGATTTCACCTCATTAGTACCAGTTTACCAACCAAATACAGAAGTAAACAACAGAAAGATGCCCAGCTAATCTGTGCAAAGGGTCTTCCGTGCACACAAACATATGTCACGTTTATAGTAACTTTTGGTTCATTTGAGCTAGAAACCTTTTTTTGGGGGGGGGTTAAATCTGCAGATTATGTAGCAGATGATGGATTATGTGGCACATACATCATTATGCAAAAAAAAGCAGTGGCCGCAGAATAGCATAATTCAAGTGGCCCTGGCAATACCTTATATTTGTGATGCTGCATTGTGCCACATGCTTGGGCAAGCCCACCCTGCACAGTTTTAGCCTAGTGATTCTTGTGCAACCTAATAGTGTGTTAAAGGAAGATAAGGGAGCCCAGAGATGTAGAGCAGTAGAAGTCTGTAATTGGAGTC
Source organism: Calotriton arnoldi (assembly GCA_963921515.1). Taxonomy (NCBI): domain Eukaryota; kingdom Metazoa; phylum Chordata; class Amphibia; order Caudata; family Salamandridae; genus Calotriton; species Calotriton arnoldi. The sequence goes on along the minus strand of CAWUFW010011508.1, from coordinate 574,081 downwards.
TTACAGCACAGCAGCATAATTCATAGTTCCTGTGGAAAAGTAGAGAGCCCAACAGGGACGGTGATGGGACAAAAGTGATAGCGGCAACTTGGAAATCTGTACCACCCCTCCTCCACGTTTACTTGGCAAACTTTATAGGCTATTAAAAAACACGAGAATTTTTTTGTACAGCGCACATTCTGAATGCAAGTATTTGGAAATGCTTTCATATGTGATAAAGAGCAAACAAGATACCCAGTGAATAAGTATTTGAGCAGTAGTACACAATTTGGTCAATCATGGATTGATCCTAGATTTTCCAGTTGCATACTGTGCAATTCAGCCACCAGATTTATTTTTGGGCACTTTTACATAGCACAAACCTAGGGCAGATTTAACCAGCACTTACACTTAGGCTAACATTGATATCCTTATGTTCTCTTCTTTTCTCACAAGAAGGGATTTACAGCAAAAGACATCAGTGAATTACATGGTAATAGGCAAAATTCCCTTTACAGAAAGTTTTAAAAAGGCCCACTAAACAGTTTCATTGAGAACCCTTGGATATCTCGGCACTAGTCACTGGCCCACATGAATGCATGGAGTCAAGATTTCATCTTAGAGACTGCAATCAGGGGCTTACTGAGTGCTTAGGAACAAGCAAGCCTTCTAGTTTGTGATGATGTAATGTATCCCAATGTGGTTTTACATTAAAATAATGAAATAGTATGGGAAATATGTATACTCCCTGTGAATTCATTCACTACCAACCTCCAACAATGCCCCTCATATCTCCAGAGCCCCTCTCAGACATAGATTTCATTTTTTATAGATCTATTCATTGTTCACTCACTCTCAGTTCTGTAATCTGTATGGTACAAGTCAGTCATATGTCCTTTGCAGCAGGCAAATTAACCCCTTGTGCCACTCTAGGATGAGCAGAAACTGCCACTAGACAAAACTCCACACTCTCTCCAGCTGGAGCATTAATCACCAGAGCAATCTTGACATTGCTGGGCGTCCAAGGAAATTTACAGCACCTGCTTTAAAACCCAAAGGTAATTTTTAACACAGCACCCCCCACCCCAGAAGGTCAGTGCCAGGAGAGACTGCACCAACGCCTGAAAGCTGGCCCCAATTACACACACACAGCAACAGAGCAATGCCATCAAAAAAATCATAGGAATAGATCATATGTTATCAGACAAAACAAAGAAAACATTAAAAAAGCAGTAGTGAGCTTTTGAAAAATGGCAAATATCTACCAATTTAAAGGTTAGGGCGAAGCTGGTACATGAACATGGCTCCCAGTAAAATCATAAAACACAGCAGTTTCATTATTGTATTTTAAACATCCTAGACCAGAGGTTGTTCCGTACCTGAATTGGTAGTGGGTGGGGGGGCGAGAGAGAACATGACCTCCACTGAGGGGACCGGACTAGTCTAACACAAGTGATGCACATTCTAAAATGTTAGTGGAAAGCACCTCCGATCTACAATGCGAATAGGTGAAGCATGCCAAAGGCTTACAAATCATTAACAAACAATAAATCATTGCTTCCCATAACATGCCTAAGCATGCACATGTTACAAACCGTGCAGACTCACTGATATGTAAAATAAGCATTTCTGGTTAATCCATACAGGCCCTCCACCGCTCGGGTCCGAAAACTGAAAATGGCATGTATGTCCGGGCTCTGTTATGGTATTCCACAGGTCCATGGCAAAACTAACCTGCAGGTTGCACCTGTGCCGTAACTGCTGCGCCACCGTGCATTGCAACTGCTCACTGCACTCCACCGTCATGAAAAGGACCGTACTGATCACAGCGCTCACATTTTAAATGCTGTGTCTGGTGAAGGGTCTCAATCTCGTGGGAAGCAGTGACCTGCACACTTTGCATGAGTGTGTGCGTGCTCGGGAAAGGCACTGTGCGCACCTGTGTAAGCAGGTAACAGGCAGCGCGCAATGTAATTCGTTTTATTTATTTATTTATGTACTTAACTCAATTCGGCCGTAAGCCGGAGTTTACTACCCCCCACCCTGCTCCTCCCCCGCCCCACCGCCCCGCAGCACTCCCTCCAGGAGCCGCTGCTGCTGAGTCAGCTGCGACAGTGAGGGAGGCCCTGAGATTGTTGTGCGAGGCGGGCGGGAAGATTTGCTTATGCCCGATGTCCTTTCTCAAGCATGGACGGGCTTTGAAAGGAAAAAGAGAGAGTCGGCTGACGGTGTGTCTGGGGCCGTGCTTGCCTGCTCTTCGAGCGATAGCTCGCCTGGAGCAGTGGTTTTTAAAGACAAAGTTATTTCTGCTGGTAATGAAGTTTCTTCAAGAGTAGCTCCCCTGACCTCCATCAGGCAGCTTGTATCGTCAGATGTGAGGAGAGGGAGGGGCAGGTCGCGCACACGCGCATTAAGAGGCAGGCTCATGGGGAGAGAAAATCCCTTAAAGGAGCCAGTTTTATTAAAGGCGAGGAGTCCTTTGCCAAAAAGCTTACGATAACGCCTCCTAGTGGTACATTTCAGTCAGGAATTTGTGATTTTGAACAGGGGGATTCTTTAACTGAATGTCAGGTAAAGAAAAGCATACCAATTTTTGGCAGGAGGTTTAATTTGTCTCAAAGTGTGCCAAGTGTTTCAGGTGAGAGGTCTTTGTCCCCTATGATTTCTAGTGAGGATGGCGACCTTGTATTAAGACACAATAAAGCACAAAGGGGTGCACCGTCCTTTAAAGACAAAGATAAGCAGTTAAGTCTACTGTCAGACAGGGAGGTTCAGGGTTATAATGTCAGTCAAGATAAAGATAACTTAATGCTGAAGAGTGATGCTGGTAGGAAGCAGGCTATGTCTTTTAAAGAGGGGCAGGCTCCTGAGGGTTCTGGGAAATGGGTGTGGGTTCATGATGAGGGCAATAAAAGTAGCTTGGCACCGTCAGCTGAAAAGGGTGCTCCAGAGTCAGCAGTTATGGCGACTTGCAGACCAACGCAGGGAAAATGCTGCAGAAAGACAAGTACAATAAAAAACCGGCGGGCAGGTCAAAAACGTCCTGTGATGCGATGGATGAGGAAAGGGAAGATTTTGATGCGGCTTTCCTGCATCGTTAGAAGAAAAACGAATTTCACACTTGAAAAGGGCTGTAAATTGGAGGGTTTATGATGGTGGGGTAGGGGATGGCGAACATCCAGTCAGTAGCGGGGGTGGTAGGAGCGTTCATTTTGACGGGGTGGTAGGCGATGACAACATATTTGATTTGGAGGAGGGGGAAATTGGGGATGATAATGACATTGAAACCTGGCCGGGGACTTTCAAAGCATAAGGGGGGGTCTCTAAAAAGCTGTCCAAAGCTCATATTTTTCAGGAAAAAGATACTGAGGATTCCTGGTTTGATGCTATGGGGCGTAAAAGAAGCCAAGAAGGGGAGAGAAGGAAGTAAACGTCGGATTGGGACAAATCGTTAGGAACAGGTGAGAAGCAATTTGAGGATTGGGATAGAAAAACATGTATTAAAAAACATAAAGCATCCGATGTGATGGTTGAAGATAAAGTCGTGGGGACTGATGGCTGTTCAAACTGTGAAAAAACTGATGGATTGTCTGGTAAGGAAGTGCTAAACAAGAAAGACAAAACGAAGGGCGAGTTATCAGATTCAAATAAATCTAAATGCAATCATGATGCAAACGGAAGTGAAAAATAAGAAAAATCAAAATCAGAAGGTTTAAAAAGGATTCCTTGTATGGATTTATCTATGCCTTTGGGATCTCATTTGAGTAAAAACACAAAAGAGAAAATCTGGAAAGGGGAATTTGTGGACGTTTTTAAGCTTCTCCACAGAGAAATTCAATCAAAAGAGGGATCTAGGGAGGAAGCTTGGGAACTAGCTAAAAGGCCAAGGGTAGCTACAACTATAGATTCATGGACTGCAGCATTTCTAATTTTTGCAAGTGTATACTGCGAGAAGTTTCCAGATAGATCAGTGTCATTTTTTAAATATCTAGACACTATTAGGAAGGCTCACACGGAATTTGGGGGTTTTGCCTGGCTTCATTATGATGAGGAATTTAGAGCTAGGCTGGTCCTTATTCCAGAAAAACCCTAGGGGGAAGTTGATAATGAATTATTGGTGCAGTGGATGTATCCCCAGAGGCCTCCTCCTACTATGCATATAGCGAGCGGTCTTGCTGTTTCCCATCAGCCTTTTCTTGGCAGACCCACCTCAGGAGGGGTGGGTAATTGGGTCAAACCACAGTCAGCATATTCGGGAGCATGCTGGAATTTTAACTGGGGGTACTGCCAAAAGAACCCCTGCAGATACAAGCACGAATGTTCAAAATGCGGAGGCAAGCATGCAATATTACAGTGTTTTGGGGAACAGGCAAACTGGGGATTTTTGGGCAAGGCAGAGGAAGGGGAAATTCATTCCAGCCTAATTACAATGGCTTTTACCCCAATTGATACACAGAAGTTATGCTACTGGTTGAAATACTATCCATTGAGGGATAAGGCAGCCAAATTGGAATGAGGGTTTTAAGAAGGCTTCAGATTAGGATATCAAGGACCCCGATGCCGTAGGTTTTCTGAAAATTTAAAATCAGCTAAAGAATTCCCACAGGTTATTAAACAAAAACTTTTATCAGAAGTTGCAGAAGGGAGGATGGCTGGTCCATTTTCTACATGGCCATTACCAGATCTTATTGTATCACCATTGGGCGTGGTGCCAAAGAAGACACCAGGCAAATTTCACATGATTCAGCATTTGTCATGGCCACAAGGTTTATCAGATAATGACTTTATCGCTAAGGAGGATACCATGGTTCAGTTTGCGTCAATTGACGTAGCGCCAAAGCTGGTAAGGAAAGTAGGATCGAATGCAGAATTGGCGAAATGCGACATTAAGTCTGCCTTTAGGTTGCTACCAGTACACCCTTTAGATTTCTCGTTGTTAGGTATTCGCTTTGAAAGGCAATTTTTGGTGGACAAAGTGCTGTCTATGGGATGTGCAGTTTCATGCAACCTCTTTGAAGAGTTTAGCTCTTTTATTCAATGGTGTTTCGTTTTCAGGTCAGGTCATGTTCAAGTACCATATTATCTGGATGACTTCCTGTTTATAGGTGCAGCTGGCACTCAGCAATGTAGCAGGGCTCTTCAGTTTTTTAAGTCATTGGCCGAAGATTTGGACGCACCTCTGGCAGACGAAAAGACCGAAGGCCCTTCGAATTGTTTGGTTTTCCTAGGTATAGAGATAGACACAGTCAATATGGAAGCAAGGCTACCTGTGAAGAAAGTGAAGGAAATGGTGGAGATTCGGGAGCATGCCAAGTTATCTCCTAAGTTAACGCTGTATGAAATGTAATGTCTGTTGGGACATTTGAACTTTGCTTGCCGAGTGGTGAAGGCTGGTAGATCTTTTTGCAGAAGATTAGGTTTTGCCATGTCGGGCGTCACCTTACCTCACCACAGGATTAGAGTTTCAGCAGCCATGAGAGCAGATTTTGAGGTCTGGCTAATGTTCTTGAGAGCTTTCAATGGTATTGCAATTTTGTCACGGGATGAGGAATTTATATGGTCAATTCAAATTGTTTCTGACGCATCAGGGGCCAATGGTTTCAGGCTTTTTTGGGAAGGAAAATGGTGTGCAGAAAAGTGGCCATCGAAATGGATTTCTAAGAAAATTAGTATAGCCTTTGTCCAATTTTTTCCTCTGCTGGTTGCATTAGCGGTATGGGGCAAGAATTTATCAAACAAAACAATAATTTTTCACGTTGATAATAAAACTGTGGATAATTTAGTGAATGGTCAAAAGGCTAAAGACAGACTTCTTCTTAAGTTGTTACAAAGATTCATGTTAGGTTGCCTTATGCACAATATAGTTTTTAAGGTTAAACATGTACAGGAACAGATAATAATATAGCAGATGCATTATCTCGTTCCCAGTGGCTGAAATTCTGTGGTTTGGCACCCGAAACAGACCTGGTGAAAACCCAGATTCCTCAAGAGGTATGGGACCTAGCAGACTAAAAATACAATACCTTGTTGAAAACTCCCTAGCTCCCAGTACAAAAACTGCTTATAGAAGAGCATGGTCAGAATTTATTGATTTAGGTGCTCCATTTAGACTCAGCAATGAAATAGGTTTGGAAAAAAGTAGGGAGGATGTTCTCAAGTTAATAATGGGCAACATAGAACAAAATATTTCCGCTACTACAATTGCAGGCAAACTAGCAGGACTCTCTTTTTATTGCAAGTGTTTTTGGGGCTATGAGCCATCAGCTGGGGAACTGGGTAGAAGAATGTTACAAGGCTGGGCAAAAATGAAAAAACAGGGACAGTTTGTGAGAGAGCCCATAACATTGAAATTGGTATTCAATATCATTCAGACTTTACCACAAATTCTTTATTCAAATTTTGAGTTCTTATTATTCAAGTTGTGTATGGTTTGGCTATTTTTTGGAGCCTCCAGGATCTCGGAGTTACTGGGCAGATCTGATATTGAGGGCCTTAAAATATCAAATGTTTTAATAACCAAGCTGTCTCTATGAATTTTTTTGGAAAAATCAAAGACAGATCAAATAGGTAAAGGAGCTACAGTGGTGTTGCGGAAGCTGGGTGGCCCGCTATGCCCGGTAAAAGCTTGGTTTGAATTTAAAGCAGTAGGTGGCGCTTCATCTATTTTTATTTTCAGACATCAAGATGACTCTCACTTAAAAGCATCACAGATTCTGTCAGTATTGAGAAAAGCATTGAGCTTATTAGGTAATAATCCTAATAATTTTGGTACTCATTCGTTCAGAATAGGAGCAGCTTCAGAAGCAGCCAGGCGGGGTATCTCTTTCAAGCAATTAAAAAGTTTAGGCCGGTGGTCTTCCAATTGTTGTTTGAGATATGTTAGAGAGTTAGAGGAATTATAATTTCATTATATATTTTAACATTGTTTCTCTTTTTAGGCAGTTTGTTGGGCCAGTCTACATCCATGGCAAACGTTTGGATTGTTGGACATTCGTTCATAAAAAAGGCGGCAAAGCAAGCTGAGAGGAATCATTATGGACAAAACCTTGGTTTTAGTTTTGATGATGTAAAAATTGATTGGTGGGGCAAAGGTCGTATGAAATGGGGTCAATTGATGCCATTTTTAGGTGAGTTGCGTTTGTCAAATAGATGTCCGAAAATTTTGCTTATTCATTTCGGTGAAAACGACATTGTACAACTTTCAGGTCTTGGGTTGTTGATAGAAATGAAAGCATATTTAGAATTAATAATCAGATCCTAGCCTAACACAAAATTAATCCTGACTGCTCTAGTGCCTGGGAGGGTTTGGAGGGGAGCGGAGAAGTTTACGGCTGTAAACAGGGCCAGAAGGAAAGTAAACAGAGAACTTCACCGTTTTTGCAGTATTAATGGCATAAATTGGCTGGCTCATACCGATATCACTAAGGAAGATTTTCAGTTTTTCCGCCCGGATGGGGTCCATCTTTCCTTAATAGGAAATGAATCATATTTGCTGAATATTAAAGAGGAGTTATCAGATATGCTGGGCTTAAAAACTTGGTGTTAGAAAGGGAGCTGTTTAAACGGCAGCTTTTTTCTCCACTTTTTGAATCCCTGGCTTATAGCCTGCGTGAAATATTTTATTTAACTGTTACAGCGACAGTGACGTTTTTTCATAGCAATTCAATTTTTAAGTTCAGAGTTTTTCTTTCCTAATAAGGTTTTCATAGCTCTTATGATTTATTTAAATTTATATAATATTTTTACAAGAAACAAGCCTGGGGGGGGACTGGAAAAACGCCTGTTCAGGGTTTTTTCCTGGTGGCAGATTTGGAAGAGATTGAGACAGGCAGGAAGGGTTGGGGCAGTCAGAGTAGCTTAGGACAGAGGGAAAACAGATGACTGAGGAATGAGGCAGGAGGTAGGCAGGGGGCGAAAGGAAGGGGTTGGGCAGGAGGTTTGGTGGAACTATGTTGGGAAAGGGTTTCGTGGGGAATCAATTAGGGGCGGCGGGAGGTGTTAGACTTGATTTTTGTATTAGTGAGGCCTTATAAAATTTGTTGTAAATTATGTAAGCTGCATGCCTGTCCAAATAAAGCAGTAATTCCCACAACCATACCTTCCCTACACCCACAGGACCTTATACCAGGAAAGGGAGCAAGATCTAAAAGGAAGTACCCCCCTATTGGGAGTAATTCCAAACAACGCAAGAGCAACAGGGTGATTCCTAGTCCTTTGGACACTCCAGTCATATCTAAATCGGACTTGAGTGCCTTAGTGGAACCTTTTGTGGCATCTATTGCAGCCGTCCTGGACCTTAAACTAGATCCTATCGTTAAACGACTATCAGCCCTTGAAAGGTGCCTCTCAACCATGACCCCGTCCCCTCAAGCAGATTCCGTGGGAGTAGGTGTAAGGCCTCCAGCTCCAACCGCCCTACCAATCCCAGCGTGTTATAGTTTGCAGGTGCATGACGCCAGAAGCCAACTAACTCAGAGTCACCCCCCACTGGAGTTAATATCAGACGGTACCTTCAATGGCCCATGTCCACCTTTGCCCTCAATCTACCCACCACAACTGACCATAGCTTCGAAGGAGGTGATCCCCCCTCACCCTAGGTGTTCTTCTGGAGAAGTAGTGAGAGTTCCAGCTACGACGTCCGGTGGAGAGGAAAATAACTTTGTTCATCAGACATTCAATATCCCAATCCGACCCTTGAGTACTCTCCATCTACCACCAGAATCCACCCCCTATGTGGTAGTTCTCACAAATGTTCCAGCTCTCCCTGCGGGAGCTAAAGAAGAATTTGGTCAACTCAAGAATAAGGTGGTGCATTGGTTGAATTTAAATACTGCCCCTGGACTGAGAGTGGAAAGCCAAATCATCATGCTGAGGAGAATAAGTTGGGTGGGAAGGGCAAGGAAGGTGTGGAATTACATCACTCATTATTATTACATTATTATTACATCACTCATGACATCTCAAATGACATCACTGATGACATCAGTGATGACATAAATTCACATCATCTCTGACGCACCCACTCACACCCCTATATAATCTTTTATATGCCCACTACCGCTCCCACACAATCATTCACAAACCCATTCACAGAGCCATACCAGTTCTTACACACCCACTCACTGATTCATTGATCTATACACACATCCACTCGCTCACCCATAATGCCACTAATAGACCCACTCACTCACTAATACAGCCAATGACATCTCCACTCATACAGGCATACAGGCACAGACACACTGAGTGAGTCTCCCATAAAACTACTCACACACCTAGACACTCACCCATATAGTCAATCATACAGCCACTTACTCACCCAAACAGTTAGACACCCACCCACTTACTTACTCATAAAAATAGGAACACATACTCACTCAATTATACAGTCACTGACAGAAGCATTCACTTATCTATATAGCCATTCTCACATTCACTCACTCATGCATACAGTCACTCATATACCCCATCACTCATGTATACTGGCGTTCACACACTCAGTTACTCACCCATACTGACACATGCACTCAATCTTTGACACAACCATACAGACACTCAATCACTCATACAACTTTTCACACATGCAACAGTACCCCATACAGCTACTGATTCAGCCACTCACTGATCCATACAGGCAGTCACACACCTCCTCACCCACACACACAGACACCCAGACAACCATAGAGGTAGTCAGACAACCAATCAATCACCCATATATCCATTCATGTACCCACTAACACACTCATACACCCACTTAGACATCAATTGAAAGACAAATACACCCATTTACACAACCAGTCACTCACCCATACATTCACTGAGACACCTAATCACTCACTTATGCAGTCAGTCATGCATCCACTGAGTGACCCATACAGACACTCATACACCTACTGATTCAGCAGTACACCTTAGTATATATATTTAACACTCACAAACTTTTTAAAAACAGTCACTGGATGATGTCATCACTGATGTCGTCAGTAATGTCATGAGTGATGTCACTGACCATGTCATGAGTGATGTAATACGTGAGATCATAAGCAGTGCATTGCGGGTGCTATAGTTATAGTTAACTCAGGAATTTCTAAGGTTTTTTAAAATTCTATTTGCTAACTATAACATCCCTGTAACCTTTGGTTTTTGTCAGTGAAAACATATATATATATCAGCTGCAACGTTGCGAGATAGAGAGTCTGCTGCCGAGGAGATGTTTGCCGACTCTCCTCAGGTACAGCAAAGCAATAGCAAAAGTACCGGCGAAGACAGCAATGCAGGGGCTAAAAGCCTGAAAGATAAATACCGGGTATTGGAAAAACTCATGCGCCAGGAAACAGCCAAATGGTGGGAATCCAAATCACTGCAAAAGTATTTGGATGTCGGACGAATCCCCAGGGGGTTGAGAATAATGATTGCTCCAAGCTATGACACGCCTAACCCCCTGATGATGGCTGAATGGGCACAGTGCAATTTGGATTCCTCCAGGGGACTAGTTGAAATACTAGTTAAATATGCAGAAAGTGACCGTGGAGAGTTACTAATTAAAATCGATGCACTAACCGAGGAAATAAAAGCGCTGAGTGATTCACAGCAACAAAAATCCAAATTAAATGAAGAAATGATGTTTAGATTGCAAAAGGAGGAAGAAAAGATCAAACAACGTAAGACTTATAAATTCAGGAGGGATAAAGAGGACTATGATAACGGGCAAATATTTACATTTGCCCGCAAATATGATACATTTAGAAATGCCGCGGTAAGCAAACGTCAGCAGGAGGTGAGCCTGTCAGGACATAATCCATCACAAGAGGAAGCTCCATCTACTTCAGACCTGAGTTTTGCGGCGGAGAGTGAGTCAGATGCAGAGGGCCGGGCTAATCGACAGAAACAGAATCCAATCAGGCCCACAATGGGAGAGGAATTAGAGTGCTTGAGACGCAGCAGGAGAGAAACACTGTGACCAAGAGGCCAACCGGCAAAAAACGGCGCACAAGGAGCAGGAGAGAAAGAAGGAGGGCAGTTAAGCAACGCCTGCAGCAAGCGGGGTGGTCGGGGACGGGGGACATGGAGGTACAAGTAAATAGTCTGACGGTCATACCCCCCCCGAGTCACGCCAACGCCAATACTATCATCAATCTGGCCAAAATTAACCTGACTGCGGCGGAAGAACAGCTTCTCAGCCTGGGGTTAACTTACTGTCCTGAATCCAATTTTGACTATACACAAACAAGAGCAGATGTGTACAAATTTATCAGGAAACTGAAACTTCAAAAATTCCATATATTACAGCCGCAAACCCAGTCTAATTCGAGTGCAACACCAATTATCTCTGGCACATCAAAATTAACAGTGGAAGACTATGGTGTATTGAAAGTTTTGCATGAATTAGAAAGTGGAGCGGATATCTCCCAAGAAGAGGGACCGCAGGGGTCAAATTCAGATGAATATGCAGGACAGGAGTCACCGGGACCTGGAGCGTTGACCTGGAGTAAGCCGGAAACCCCCTTCAAAAGTAAATCCAAGTTTACACCGATCACGGTGAGAGATTCTGTGGATGTTTTTAATGATCTAATCGTGGCACAAATAAAGAAACTTAATATTCAAATCAACAAAGAAAAAAGAAAAATTTCGAATCACGAAAGAAGATATGGACAGCTCATGGCCAAATTCCAGAAAGAGGGGAATATAGTAATTAGAAATGCTGATAAAGGGGGAAATATAGTGCTTTGGCCCCTTTCGGACTACATGACAGAAGCTTACAGCCAATTAAACAACACTGACTGTTATCGAAAATGTATTCCCCTCAAGTTCAAAGCCATGCAGGAACAGTTCTATACTAAATTACTGGCGTGGAAAAGTCTGGGTCTGCTTAACCAGGAAGAATTCAAATTCCTTAGAAAGGAATACCCGAAAATTCCCATCATCTATTTTATTCCGAAGGTGCACAAGAACTTTGAGAGGCCACCTGGAAGGTCCATCATTGCAGCCTGTGATGGGCCACTAGAAAACATGTCGAGGTATATAGACTTCTTTCTGCAGGAACATGTCCATAATTTGGAGTCATACATACAGGATACTAGCGATTTTATTCAAAAAATCAGGAATGTTAATTGGCAGAAAGGTTTCCAACTAATAGCTTTGGACGTGTCCTCGCTGTATACATGTATTAGAAATTGTGATGGAATTAAAGCAGTGGAATTCTTTTTGGCAAGCAGACCCATACAGTACATGCAGCACAATAGAATGTTGATGGACATGCTGACTTTCTGTTTGGAAAATAATTTCTTCTTATTTAAAAAACAAATGTATCAGCAGGTGCAGGGGGTTGCAATGGGGGCCAGCTTCTCCCCCAGCTATGCTTGTATTTTTATGGGCTGGTGGGAGGAGTTGGTCCTCAAAAAGCAATTTGAGCAAATTTATAGTCAAAAAGTTGTGTCCTGGCTCAGATATATTGACGATCTTTTTATTGTGTGGAATGGTACACAGACAGAGGCTAGAGATTTTATTGCTCAAATTAACGTGAATCACGTCAACCTCACATTCACTTCATGCATCAGTGACACTAGTGTTACATTTTTGGATGTGAGGGTTACAATACATAATGAAATTTTAACCACATCCCTATACCGTAAGGAGACAGCAGGCAATACTTTGCTCCATGCATCTAGTGCACGTCCCCCCACTTAACTCGCAGCATCCCCTATGGGGAGATGCTGCGGTTGCGCAGGATATGTAGCAATGAAAGGGACATGGAGAAACATCAAATGGACAGCAAGGCACGCTTTTGCAACGGGGCTACAATACTAAAATCATAGATGCAGCTATCCACAAGTCCAGAAGTTTGGCTAGGGAAGATTTGCTTAACTATAAGGGACATCCACAGCAGTCATCCAATGGGGGTCAAGAGGTTCCCATTGAACCAGTCAGACTTATTCTGACTTTTTCACGACAGGAAAAACAGATACGGAGGATTATTCAACGCAATTGGCCTATAGTTAAGGATGACCCGATAATAGGCGGCACTCTCCCTAGATTTCCAGCCATAACATATAGAAAGTCGGCATCCATGGCCCACACATTAGTTAAGAGCAGTCCAGAGGACCAAGAAATAGGGGGTTGGCTTTCTGCGAGAAAGGGATTTTTTAAATGCTCTAGCTGCAAAGCGTGTCTGTATGGAAGCAATAGAACGTCTTATCGCTCAGCTTTCAATGACAAGCCACATATGATTCAACAACATTTAACATGCAGAACAGACTATGCGTTGTATGTGTTGGAATGAAGTTGCAATCTAGCATACATTGGTAGTACAAAATTGGCGGCTCATAAAAGGGTTCTGCAACACACCAGGGCAATAACTAAAAATGACCCTAGTTATCCGGTGGCAAGACACTTTAAGGAGCAACATGAGAGCAACCTGAAACATCTAAAATATTATGTTATTGACACAGTCCCGCCACAAAGGAGAGGGGGAGATCGAGAAGGAAAGCTGAGACGTCTCGAGACTCGCTATATTCTCGAGCTAGATACAAAACAGCCAGGGGGATTAAACACGAGTGAGGATTTGCATACATATTTATAAATACTACTCTTTCTGCAAACCCTCACGCAGTGAAGACGTGGGTGTAAGAATGGGTTAATCCCAGATGTCACAGCAGCTCCCTGGTGCTATATGAGTCTCCTAAATTAAATTTGAAGATCAAAGATGACAATAGTATTCGAGAGAATTTAGCTATCTTTATTAGTTTATTTCCTCTTATCCGTGTATATTTGATACATAATTGCAAATTGTTCATTCATGTATTACTGACAATGAAATTGATTTTATTGATAAGGGATGATTTAAACATATAAAAGCTTTTTTAGGTAATAATCTTTTACTTGGGTTTTAGACAAATGAATTATATTTATATGACAGTTATATGTATTTATCTATTTATAGTATTTATTTACATTTTCATGAGAATATATTTATAATTGTGGGAATCATTTTTCTTGACTCAGGTAATATATCTGGTGTTTAGCCATAGCCTATTTTTGCACATGCTGTCTTTTGCACTTGGTTTTATGTTTCCAGAACAGTAACTGATGAGATATCACAGTATCAAAATAATGTTCTAGGCAATTTGAAATGATGTTTTTTAACTAGCACTAGCACTTTACATAATTTGCACTAGGTGGGGAATATTTAGGTTTTTTATAAGGTAAATTTTAGGTACGTTTGCAAAATAGTTATAGGAACAGGTATGAGCATAGTTTGATAAGGTGGTGAATTAAGAAAAATGCATTGAAGCAATAAATTGTGATAATAATCATTCATAATTATTTTAATTGGGAAAACAAGTGCCCTTGGTTTCATGTTTTTTTAATCCATCAGTTTTAATTAGACAATGATTGCATTTATAAAGTTGGGGATTTATGCATTTATGCAGGAATTGTAAGGATCTTTTCTATGTCTATTACCTGGTAAATATGCACTGGCACTTTAAAAAGGGTTTTTTCGCAAAGCGACGTTGTCATGTGATCAAGGCAGGGATCTGCCGAAACGCGTTATGGCGATGTGATGGTGTGCAGAATAAACTAACAATTAGCACTGAACCTGGGTCTGCGCTCGTTCTTCTCCTGGCAAAGGATTTTCAAGGCGAGGATTTGGCATATATATATATATATATATATATATATATACTCTCAATCGCCTTTCGCTAACTAAAGTCCATTACCTCTAAGTTCTGAAACCAGTCAGTTTAATTACTGGGACTAAACCTCAAATCTTTTTCTTGTTCAACACTACAGGTCCTCTTAAAGTACTGCTGGCAACAGTCGGAGGAACCATTGCCTATCTACTTTAAAGGGAAACAAATGGTAAATTCTAATCAAGTGTTGTTGTGGTCTTCTTGACTGGACTCATGGTGGACACAGCAAAATGGTGTTTGGAATTAATAGTACGAGACTGTTTTTTCTCACTTCTCCGTTAATGGTAGACCACAGCACAAGCCTATGCCTCCCCTCTTGCTCCTCATGCACCATGATGCTTACCTTGACTCTCCAATTTTGACATTTTATGTTTGAATTCCACGGGCCTTCTCTTCTGAAAGAATGCTCCATAGCACTCCTGCTTTGCAGTTTAGCCTGTATATGAGACAGACAATGCCAGAAGAATGTAGATGCACTATCCATTTGTACACAGTATCATTTTTCATTTCTAATCATAACTATTTTTTTTAAGTCTGTGGATCCATCCTATTTGCATTTTTTCAAGCCAAGGTATTGAATTAATTAGATAAAATGGGAGTCTTGGGGCTGAGGGACTGTTTCCATTTGGTAACTGAACAGTCATCTTCCTTCTAACAGATGTGATATGCATATCAACTTGAATATTTTATATGTCTATCTCTCACCTTTCCCCAATTCACCTTAACCATCCATTTATGAAACCCCTAACTCTCTTCCCAGAGGTTGCGTGATTGGTTGAGGTGTGAGTTCATTTTCACCGCTAACAGATCTCACACTTGGTGGAGTGGATGTGGTTACAATGACAGCAACTGTTACAGGAGATGATTACCAAAATGTACACACTTGCCCACAACACACTACCTACCCAGGCATGAAAGGGACATCATAGTACAGAGAGTTAATCTGTGTTCAATGAATTGTACTGAAGTAACCTTCTCCTGAGTCCTGACTCCTTAGACTTAAGGGTTTCATTTTGCTTACTTTATTAAATAACTAGTTGTTAGTTGTTGTTTTTTCATGGTGGTCTCAGTCTTGGGTTGTCCACTGACTCTGGGTTTTCTTTTAGTCTAGTTATCTGTGAAGCATGAAAAGAATTCTTTGGCTAGTTCACCTCATCAGCATCATTCAGAATAAGAAGCACCCTGTTTTTCCTGTGATGCCTTCCCTGTTAGTACGCAGCGACCATTGCCAGCAATAGGAAGGAACTTTGGATAACACTAATGCGAGGTATGGGCCAATTGGGAGAGGTAGCAGACATTGCTTAATCTGTGCAGCAAATAAAGAAGTCCTTAGGAAGGAGAGACTTGCTTTTTGGTGCATGTCGATGGACCCCATTAGCGATTACTATTTAGAGAGCGTAGAGCAAGGGCTGTAAGTAAGTAGTGTACAACTATTATTAATTGGAGGATGTGCGCAGTGCATCCTGATCAAGTCATAAAGGGTGGGAGGTTTGTGTAGTCACAGTCAGTTTTGTGTTTTGGTCTTGGGATGTACTCTGTGCAACAATTGCTTTGTGATAGGACAGCTGCTAAGGACAGCTTCTCGTCACTATGTTGGTAGTGCTTCCTGTTTATGTGACTGTGATGCTACACAAACTAATAATGCTGAGACAGATGTTCAAGAAAAATTAATCCATTTTAAGAGAAAATAAAAATAAACTCTCATCCTATCGTTCAGCAACTGACACATCTTCTCACCCGACAACTAAAATACATCAAAAACAAGTACTCTATATCCATTCCCCAATAGTCGTTCCCATCTTCACCCACAACAGGCTCACCATTCACCCTAAAAAACAGCATGCTAAAAATCAGAAAAATCCCAAAAACTAAACTACCCTGTCCCTAACTGTTCCCAACCTTACCTCTCACACCAACAGCCCCGCCCTTTATAAATAATGGGTCTCCAAAGCCTCTATTCACTTTGAAAGGTTCCGCTGGCTCTTCTTCAGTTCCTTTGTGTCTCAGCATTTCTTAGGATGAGAGCAGAAGTAGATGGTGATGGTGGTGTTGCACAGGGAGTGGATTTAGTGGCTGGGAACCTCAGCTGTCTGAACTGGCAGTGATGACGTTGCCAAGGTGCCTCTGGCTGTAAACCCGAAGCAATGGTACCTGCTGCCTCTTCCTCCAGGACCACCAGCTATTGTTACTCCTCCACAAAGAAGCACAGTATGGCGGCTGTGAAAAAAGTGCATGAATTGTAGTGGTCAACACACACAAACACTTGTTTATATACAGTTGTATGGTAGCAGAATATGTTTGGTCCCTTAAGGACATCGAACCTATTTTCATGTGATTCTTTGTCACAGAGCCAAGATTTTTGCCATACATACTTCATGTAACACAGTAGCAGTGAATGGTATGACTTAATCCATGACCACCACCATAATCAAAATAGATTTTTTTTTTATTCATAAAAAAGATGAAAAATGTAAGTGATTTCATGTGGTGACACATGCAACACAAATATGGCCTTATTACGATGGCGATCATTTCGGGCAGGTGTCCAAACGACTATATGTCGGCGGTTCCAACTGTCCGCATACAATGCAACCGCCCTGTAGGCAGCCGTAAAAATGCCTTTTACCATTGCAGCTTGTGTTGCGGCCCAGAAAAGGACTGCAGCACAAGCTGCAATGGTAAAAGGCATTTTGCAAACATCCATGCACCATGTGCCAGGCACCATGTGGTGCCTAGCACACAGCAGATGCATGTTTGAGGGGGGGCCTCATGTGCCCCTTGAGCCCATAGTGGAGGCCCACGGGGGGACAGGGGCCCTGCTAGTGGCCCCCAAACTCCCATTCCAACTGCCTTTTCATGGCTGTGAAAAGGCAGTCAGGAAGGGCCATCATAATCTCTACAGTGGTGCCTCCGCAGACACCACCATTGTAGGGATTACGGTTGGACAGACGCTCCGATAGGCTCCTTGAGCCTGTCAGAGGTTTCAGTCAGTCCCTCAGTCCTCTGCGATCCAACCGACTGCATCGTAATGCGGCGGTCGGACCGCTCTACTGGACCGCCACCGAAGGCCTGTTGGTGGCAGTCCCTCCGACATCATAATCGACCCATTAATGTGTATTACTGTTAATAAATGGCTCTGCTACCAAATATAAATATTTATTGCCATAGATATGGCTTATTAAATTTAAGCTGGCAGCGGCAGAACTTGCGAAGATCTCATTCCCAGGCCAGTAGTTTTAGAGGCTTTTTCACTCTGCCGTTGGTATGAATGCTTTTGCCGGCAGCCTTAGTAGCCAGCTGTTTGTGAGGCGCTTTCCCTCAGTGGAATTTAAAGCGGTCTGCTTGGTATGGGCTATAGCGAGAGTCTGAGCTGTCTCTGTATCATGTATGAGATAGAATGCTGCACAATTTACTTGACTATATATGTGCAGCATTAGTGGAATCATTCTGGAGGGGCTGCATGTTTTTGTTGGGCACAGCTAATGGCACGTCATCATAAAGTCCAATGGCCCTCCTCTTAGCCTCCTCCCTTGTGAGTTCTGCACTGAGTCCCACACTGCACTCTCCACCCAAGTAAATTTATGAACAGCACAGTGATCAGCTACTGATTGCAAACAGCATATGTTGTGTCTTAAGTGGATGTCCTCTGTTGCTAATTGTATTTCATTTGTCGTGCTTTATGAATGTGTGTGATTCTAATTGCTTGATTTCTATTTTAAGTGTACATATTAGAATAGTTGCAACAGTTTTTTCGGTTGTGGTCTGGACTATTGAGTACAGGAATATTGTGATAATTAGCGCAATACTATCATGATTGATAATAACTTTGCCACCGTTTGACAAATCTCCACAAAACTTTGCAGATCTATTCCTTTTTCTACATTGGCTGATGAGGCAAAGTTTTGTGGTGATTAGTTAAGGTGGTGCAAACAAAAAAGGGGATCCCAAAACATTAATTTCCACTAATGCATTTTCCATGGACTTTTAGGTAGACATAACACCAAAATGGCTGAACAGATTTTTATGAAATTCGGCAGAAATATAGATTATGGTGTAGAAAGAGTCCTTTTTCTTATTTGATAAAAATTGGTTAAGTGATTTTTCAGTTGTGAGGGACAAAAATGTAGTGATATGTTGGGCCACAGTATACCACAGCACTTTGTTCGCACAAAGAGGTGCATAGTGACGACAATACACAATATTGTTGGTTAATGAAAGACATAAAGACATTACAAAATTAACAGGCAGCAATATTGTTTAGACCCCACTTTGGCTGTGTTTTGGGTTTCTACATGAGATAAAGCTTACTACTATTTTTTTAAGCTGTAGAAAGAAATGAGGCACTTTATCAAAATCTGAATAGTTAGGGAAAAGTATTTTTATTGTTGTATATATTTTTTTAAATGTTTACGTAGTAACATGGTACTTCCTTGAAATTATTTCAGAGGTATCCTGGTACCTACTGAAATAAAAAATAAATGAAACAATTATGACAAAACACACTCGAGGAAACTTTACTCCACTTTATAACCTGCCACTCCACTCTACAACACTCCGGTTCACTGTACGACAGCCACTCCACTCTACGACATGCCACTCCACTCTATGTCACTTCACGCCACTCCACTCTACAACACACCATTCCACTCTATAACATGCCACTCTACTGTACTACACGCCACTCCTCTGTATGCCACTCAACTCTACGCACCTCCACTATAAGACCCCGTTTTTCTAGGTCTAGAATAGGAGGACGGTCCTTCTCCGTCAAAACTGCGACCCTGTGGAACTCCATGCCTGATCATATTAGGAAAGCCAAGTCGGAACCTAACTTCCGGAAGGAATTGAAGACTTGGCTTTTCAGTCTCCTTTAGCAAACTAGGACTCGACAATTTTAACTTGCCTTCACCCCCCACTGTATCTGCAAGCGCCGGGACCCCCCCCGTTGGGGGTAGCTGAGCGCTATATAAGCTTAAATACATACATACATACATATGACACGCCACTCCACTCTACGATGTGTCACTCCACTCTGCAGTACCTATTCAAATTATATATCTATATCTCTCTCTCTCTCTCTCTCACTTTCTCTCTCTATATATATATATATATATATATAAATATATATATATATGTATTTCAACCACGACCTTTCCATGAATACAACAGGTAATGACACAGCACAGGATACCAGCTTCTTCAACCACTGATTTTATTCCAAAACTTCAGCCAAAATGACGCGTTTCGGACGAATCACCGGCCTTGTTCACATAGTTTGGGCGCCATATTGAGCTCACTTAAATAATGTGTCACAGATCACATGGTGCATGGACATAAAAAGAAAACTGCAACTGCACTTTTTCTTAAAGTTATTATGCTTGTGTCTGCTCGCAAATG
Source organism: Calotriton arnoldi (assembly GCA_963921515.1). NCBI lineage: Eukaryota > Metazoa > Chordata > Amphibia > Caudata > Salamandridae > Calotriton > Calotriton arnoldi. The sequence continues at coordinate 554,015 of CAWUFW010011508.1, read as the reverse complement.
CTCTCCATGCCGACCCTACTAAAATTAAAATACCACAGCTACTGCAAATAATGAGTGCAATACTGCTTATGGCTGCACTTTTTTGATGTTTGTAACCTGAAGACCACCGGTTAAATACCTGCGACAAATGTCGGGTCCTCAATCAATGCAAAACATCTTGCAGCGCACATACATAATGCAGAGATTTCAAAACTCTGTTCGTGATCTGTGCTTGTTCAGCTCAGCAATGTAAGTGCATGTGCCCAAATTTCTAATTACAATGCAACAGAACGGAAAGTTCTATATATATATATATATATATATATATATATATATACATATACACACACACACAAAAGGCACTCTAGTACATGATGCTACTCCACTCAACACTACTCAAAGCCACTCCACTGTACGACATGCCACTTCACTCCAGGACATGCCACTCCACTGTCCAACACTCCACTCCACTCTATGCCACTCCACACCACTCCACTCCACTTTGTGACATGCCACTGACATGTACAACACACCACTCCAATCTATAACATTGTGGAGAAAACAGGGCTTTTTACAGTGCCCCCACACTTTTTGCCCCCATTTCTGACTAATGCTGGTAGTTGCTGACTCTGATTGTGCCCTGGGCTCTGCTAACCAGGCTCAAAGCCAGTACTCTGTGAAAAGTTGTATGAAAATTAGGTATAATTATTATTGGTTCTGACACCCTACCTGTAAGTCCCTAGTATATGGAAGGGCAAGTAGGTTTAGAGGCCCTGTGGATTTAATGCACTTACGTGGGCACTGCTGTGGTGCCTGCTGTAATTTTAAAAGCCAGCCCAGCCTTACAGGCTCCTTTTAAAATAAACCTATGTCCAAATTTGACTTTGGAACTAAAGGTAATTCCACAGTCTTAAACTATCTTATTTTTACATATGTCACCCCTAAGGTCTACCCAGGTGCCCCAAGGATAGGGTGCCATGTTAAAATAAGCAGGTACATAATAAAAGATCTTTTATAAGCCCTGGTGAGGTAACAATTGCCAATTTTGTTTTTCCCATTGTAGTGCATTAGCTCCATGGGCTAACATGGGAAGGCTGTATTTAATATTAATAAAGTCTAACTATTGACACTTTTTGCCCCCATTTCTGACTAATGCTGGTAGTTGCTGACTCTGATTGTGCCCTGGGCTCTGCTAACCAGGCCCAGGGCCAGTACTCTGTTAAAAGATGTATGATAATTAGTTATAATTATTATTGGTTCTGACGGCCTACCTGTAAGTCCCTAGTATATGGTAGGGCAAGTAGGTTTAGAGGCCCCATGGATTTAATCCACTTACGTGGGCACTGCTGTGGTGCCTCCTGTAATTTTAAAAGCCAGCCCAGCTTTGCAGGCTACTTTTAAAATAAAACTATGTCCAAATTTGACTTTGGAACTAAAGGTAATTCCACAGTCTCAAACTATCTTATTTTTACATATGTCACCCCTAAGGCCTACCCTAGGAGCCGGGACATTATAAAAGATCTCATATAAGCCCTAATGAAATAAATATTGCCAATTTTGTTTTTCCCTATTGTAGTGCATTAGCGCCATGGGCTGACATGGGAGGCTGTATTTAATATTAATAAAGTCTAACTATTGACAGGAGTGATCTAAAAATAAAATACAAAATGTCAAAATAATAGTTAGAATGAATCTAACAACTTACCAGGGATGGATTTATTATAACTAGGACAGAAACATAGAGGGTCATTATGATGTCTGGCGGATCGCCGCCGCCCATATGGCGGTGGCAATCCGCCCACCATTCCCGTCTGCCCGCACAACATTTCCCCCCCCCACCATATTACGATGGCGGTGGGGACCCAGGCGGATGGAAAGACCGTCCGCCGCTTTTCCGCCGGTCGACTCATCGACCGGGCGGAAAAGGGCTCTAACATGGTGGCGGTGTCTGCAAGACACCGCCATCCATATTAGGATGCTGGCAGAAAGCAGCCTTTCCATGGCGGTGTTGCCGCCATGGAAAGGCATGTGGTCTTTGCCATTGGGGGCCTGTTGTGGGCCTCCATATGGTTGGGGGGGTGGTGGGTGCACATGGGGGGTACCCCCCTGCATTGGCATGGACAGTGTGGTAGGCACTGTGCGGTGCCTGTCACCTTGTGCATGCCAATACACAAGTCTATTCCCAGCATTGTGGCAGGCGGTGCTGTGAGCACCGCCCGCCACAATGCTGGGAATAGGGCTTGCCACCGCCACGGTGGCGGTGGCATCCTAATATCAGGTGCGGGACCGCCGCACCCCTTGCGGACGGTCCCACATTCTGCTGCGGTGGCGGGCGGACTTTGTCCGCCCGCCATCGTAATGATGCCCATAGTTATAGAACTTGCTTTTCTGATGTGCCCAATACAGCCCTCTAGCACCCTTTTCTGATTGGCCAGCCTTTGACAGGCTGATCCAAGAACTCTTGATTAGGTGTGAAGTGTCCTGGGCAAAGAAGGCATCTGGTGGGAGGAGATCTGCTGCCTGCAGATGCCAGGACAGGAAGGGGGCTGGGTAGCCAAGCTGGTCTTTAAAGGGAGAAAGACAGTGAGGACAGTAGCCAGGCCTACCCCCAAATCCTGCGCCTCCGGCCAGATGGGAACCCCGTAAATGAATTTGTAGAGGGGCTGGAAAGGGAGCGCAGGGTAAAGTTAGCGACATCAATGAGTGGGTTTAAAGGGACCTGCAGCTCCAGGAGATATTTATTTCCATTTTGGTTTTGAGGAGTAGTGCTTTCTGGGACAAGAATATGCCCCCCTTCAGAGAAAGTGGTCTTCATTGAGAGTAGAACCCTGTACCCCATTGGTCAGGGGTGTCCCCCTGCTTGCCACCCCAGAAACCTGGATAAATATGGGAGTGCTGACCAGCAACTCAGATCTCTGCCTGAAAGAATCAAGAAGAAAAATGACTCCCGTGCTGAACCCCTGGCCTGCATCAAGAGGACTGCACTCATAAAGACTGCACCTGCTGCACACTTTGGGCTTCACAAACAGAAGGACTTTGCCTTGCTATGAAAGTTTACGGAGTGGACTTCCTGAATGCAAAGGTTAAAAGAGCTCTACCTGCATCATCTTCACCAAGAAGAACCATGTTGACCAGCTTCACCTGGACTTTAAAGGATTTGGCCAAGTGCATTGTGGGTCTTATAGTTCCAACTTGCCAGGAGCAACTCAGAACTTCTGGATCCATGGACTGGTGTTGTTGACACTTCAAGACCCCAAAAGAACCTCCTGGAAGGGAATCCAGAACTTTGAGACATTTTGGATAATTTTTGGTAAAAAGCTCCATAAGGTGACCGACCCGTCGTCGAGAGTCAACTTGACCGGGCCCTACCGTTCAACATTTCCAACCAGCACTCCATCGCCGTTGGCCTGAAATGTTTACTTTGTCCTGGTCAAGCATGACCAGATGTTCCAGTTGGCGCTTTTGTCTTTAAGGCACTAGAGCGCATTTAATCTTTAGAAATTCATATCTCCGGTTCCCTACATTGGATTTTTGACATTTTGGTGTAATTTTAATCATAAAAATGTTTCCTAATTTTATAAATTGGTGCTGGATTTTTATTGAGTGTTGTGTTACACCTCTTTACTCTTATTGGGGTTTTTAAATGCTTTACACACCTGTCTCCTAAATTAAGCCTGACTGCTCATGATCCAAACTACCAAGGGTTGAGCAAAGATTAAATTATTGAGACTTGACTGGACCTTATTTGTGATTGTGGTGTTCTTACTAAAAGTAGGTACCTACCTGAACCTGCTAATAAACCACCTTCTAACACATGCCACTCCAATCTACTTGATGCCACTGCACTCTACACCCTTTAACTTTAAGACACTCCACAGCACACCATTCTATGACATGCCACTTCACTCTAATCTATGACACGCCATTCAACTCTATGCCACTCCATTCTACAACACACTACACCGCTCTATGACCCTCCACTGTATGTCACTCTGCTCCACTGTATGACAAGCCACTCCATTTCACTCTGCCACATGCCACTCCACTGTATGACATGCCACTGCTCTCTATGGCATGCAACTCCCCTGTACGACACTCCATTCTACTCCACACCACTGCACTGTATGACATGCCACTTCACACAACACACCACTCTGTTCTGCACCTTTCAACTCAATGGACCTTCACTCTAAGACACTCTACGACACACCACTGTATGAAACGCCACTCCACTTTACGACACGCAACTCCACTCCATCCCACACCATTTTACAGAATTCTACTCCACTCTAGGCCCCTCCACTCTATGCCATCCCACTCCTCTCTGCGAAACGCCACTCCATTCTATGACACACCACTCCACTCTCTGACATGCCACTTGACTCAACAACAATGCACTCAAATATACAACACTCCATGCCACTCTACTGTACAACACGGCTGTCTACTGTATGACACACTACTACATTCTACAACATGCCACATGACTCTACACCACTCCACTCTTAGTCGCTGCAGTCTATGCCACCCAACTCTAGGCCACTCCACTGTTTTCCACTCCACTTTAAGTCATGACACTCTACGCCATGACACTCTTCGACACAACACTGTATGATACTCCACTCTATGCCACACCACTGTACTTCACTCTACAAGATGCCATTTCACTATATGGGACTCTACTCCACTCTACAATACTCCTCTCCACTCTGAGGCATACCACTCCAATCTATGACATGCCACTCAACTCTACCATGCATCACCACTCTCTACGACATGCCACTCTACTGTACGGTACTCCATTGTGTTCCCCTCCACTCTAACACATTCTGTGACATGCCACTCCACTCTACTTATGACACTCCACCCCACTCTAGGCCACTCCAATCTACGCCAGTCTACTCTACACCACTCCACGCCACTCTACTCTACACCACTCCACTCTATACATCTCCTCCAAAAGTCATGACACTCTACGCCACAACACTCTATGCCATGACACTCTATGTCACAACACTCTAGGGCACTCCACTCTATGCTACTCTACTTTATTCCACTCTACGACCCTTCACTCTACAACACTATGCTGTATGACACTCTTAACCACTGTACTCCACAACACTCCATTCAATGACCCTTCACTCAACAACACTGCACTCTATGATTTGAAACATTTTTTTTAAATACATTGAAATTCAATGAAGAAACCAAAGATTGAGGATAAGTTATAGTTAGGAAAACTTTATTAATAATATGTATACCAAACCAACTTAAATGACAGAAAAATTAGAAATTCTAAAGTTCTAGCTGTAACTTAAAGTTTTATTTTGTTCCCCATCCAAAACTTACTATATCTCATGCATATCCATACACAGTTTTGTGAACTCGCTAGACAGACTACATGAACTCAAACTCGCACATTCCACATGCACACCTTCTACCCTTTTATATTAAATCACTTGTTGCCTGTTTAATCATAGCATTCATAAGAACACTCATGACATCTTAAATTTCATCATTTATGTGAAGGCTGTGCAAGGCAAGTTATTGTTCATGTAGAATATATATATATAACCTACTGGCGGTCGCCAGTAGGTAGTTATAGTTAGGACCTGATTTCTATTAAAAAGCTGTTTTTGATTTGCCAACAACTTTGGCGTCGTTTGAGGAATCTCCACAAAAGTTTCAAAACTAATTTTAAGCTCCCTTCAGCTCCTCTCTTGACAATTTCAGGGTGATCCGTCAAGCAGAGGTTGAGAAAAAGGGGGGTCCCAAAACGCTTTTTCTCCATGTTAATTTCCATAGGAAACTTTAGACACAACTACAGACAGAATTGCTGAATGGAATTACACCAAATTTGGTAAAAAGGTAGCTCTTGGTCCAGAAAGCGCTCTTTTTGCTAAATGGTGTAAATCTGTTCAGTAGTTCCTGAGAAAGTTAAAGATTTCTCAGATATACAACTGTGACCGTGGTGGAATCACGAACCCTGCCGATCTCGTGCTTGAGATCTAATTGGCTGCCAACACTTCAAACCAGTAAGTGTTAGCAGCCATCTTGTGACTCGGTTAAACTGAGTCATAAGCAAAAACATTTAAAAAAAAGAAAAGGGGGCAGGGTAGAAACACCCTGACCCCCCAGGCCTGTTCAGGGGATCCCACAAGGAACCCCAGGGCCAATTTCTTTTTTATTTTTTATCTTCAGCAGGAGTCATGTTGGATCTGTGAATCCCGCAGAAAATGTAAAACAAAATGAAGCGTGGGTTGCCGCACCTCATTTAATGGAGTCCCCTGGTGGGCCAGGTCCTGGGGGCAATAAATAATAAATATGGTGGCACCCACACGGGCCCCCGCAGCCCCTGGGACCACCACCTCCCCGGGACTGAATAAATGAAATCCGGTGAGCCATGCAGCCCCCTGCTGCCCCGGGGACCACCACTTCCCCAGGGCTATATTAAAACATTATGCGTGGGGGCCTCAAGGCCCCCCATGCAACCCTGCAGACCCTCACCTCCCTGGGGCTAATTTACTGAAATGCGGGGGCCACGCAGCTCCTGCAGCCCCGAGTACCGCCACCTCCCCTGAGTTATATTTAAAATAATTTGTTGGGGGCTCCAGCCCCCCACGCAGCCCCGAGGACTGCGACCTCCCCGGGGCTAGAATACTGAAATGAGGGGGGCATGCGGCTGCTCGAGCTGCCCCATGCAGCCCCAGAGACCGCCACCTCCCGGGGCACAAATGAAGTAAAGACAGGGTCAGTTGCGGACCCCCAGCCACTGGTACCACCACCTCCCCGGCCCACACAGCAGGATTGCTGAGAAGACCACACACCCTTACTCCACCACTCTGCAAACGTGCATCCCAGCGCACTACTAGTTGGGGATAAAGTCACCTGGTACCTCCTGTAAGTTCTACACAGAGGAATTCCTGAGAGCTGGTCAGAGGCCCAGCTTCCTTTCTCCACCACTCTGCAAAAGTGACTGCTAGTTAAAAAACATTTGAAATTCACAACAAAAACCAAAGTTTACAGGGGCATTATAGTTAGGACTTAGTATTTAAAAAACCTTGGAAATTCACTTGAAAAAAAACAAAAGTTACAAGGACGTTATAGTTAGCGAATAAAATTTAAAACATTTTAGAAATTCACAAAAAAAACAAAGGTTACAGGGACGTTATAGTTAGGGAAAGATTTTACTCATACAAAACCAGTGAAATTCAGCTGTTATAGCTACCTGAGTTAACTATAACTTGCGCCCCGCAATGCAGTGCTTATGACCTCACATATTACTCATGACATGGTCAGTGACAGTGTACGTTTTTGGTGCTGCCTCAGATTTACGATTTCTCGTAAATCTTGGGCAGTGTCAAAATGTCATGGATGTTGCTGGGAATGCCCACAGAAACACCCATTGCACGCCCTTTAACGCAGGAAACTGCATTAAAGGGAGCCATATTTACGAGGCAGCATTAAGCCAAAAAAAGTGGCTTAGTGCTGCCTTGTAAATATAGAGCAGGCTCCTGCACCACGGAACGTCACAAAAAGTGACGTTCTGGCGGTGCAAGAGGCCTGATAAATGAGGCCCTAGGTGTGGTTCCCTGACAGCTGAAGCAGTGAGGAGCTGTGTAATCTCGGCACACTACTCAATTCATGATTCATTTTTTCATCCTATGTTGAACCCTTATAGAAAATGTTTTTTGAAACTTTTGCTTACTGAGCACAACGAAGGACGATAAATAGCTAAAAGATTCAACAATGCTGATATTTTCAGAGAAGTAACTGAATATTTGTTATAAATTGTATGATTATGTTAAAACGTATTCAGTTATGCCAGGCACGTATTATGTTATAGAGATGGACAAATTCATATTGATAGCCTGAATTTTTACATGCAGTCTTTTTGTCTTTAATATATATGGCCGAAACCTTAAAATAAATGAATGAACTCTGAATGTGAAATTAAAATGTAAGTGCCTATGTGCTGGCAAGCTTTCTTACAGGGTAGATGTGTTAGCACTTCTTTGCTGATAACAGATAGGCCCCGACACATCAAAGACTGACATGCGCCCTTATGGATCAAAGAGATTACCGCTGGCAGCTCATTTGAAACTTCATATTACAAAATCTTTAAAAGATGCTAATGAGGCATCAGAATTACAAATCTAGTGAAGCGCGTTCATGATGGGCAGCATTTGTTTATACAACATAAATAAATGCAGAAGTGAGATGTCTTCAAGTTTCATTCAATGTCCTTTGGCATCACATGAAGGTAAGGAGGGGCCTCGGAAAGGAAGTCTCATTTACTGTAGAAAGCTTAAAACAGGACTTTTTTTTATAGCTAAATCAAGAAATGCACAGAGCATTCCTAACACTAAGGCCCGATGTATAAATGATTTGTGATTTGCAAATCTCTTGAAAACTGATGTGTGACTGCAAATTTAGTACAGAACAACGTACAAAACAAAAAACAAAGGCGTCTAGTTGGCTTGAATAGCCATTAAAGTGCAAACACTAATAGTTTTTGATGCAAACTCCCATCTATGAAAATAGCCACCCTGAGCTTTGTCTCAAAACAAATGCCTCCGTGAAGAAGGCACTAACAAGGAGAAATGTTTTAATAAAAGAAAACATGCATTGCATGTGTGCTGAAGTTGACAGCACACATCCAGCAGTGTGGATCCTTCTGTTTGTCTAGAGGTAGCAATTTGTGCTGCAAGGGTATGCTTCCAGGACGCATCCTATGTCAGATGCACACATTCACCTCAGCAACGCTGTGTGCAGTGGCGTAACACAAATTGATGGGGCCCCGCTGCAGAATGTGATGAGGGACTCTGGCATCTCCCAGATCGCACAGATATTCATTGGTCTTGCACTCAATGGGGCCCCTGCAAGGTTGTCTCCCCTTCCCCCGTACACTGTGGGGCCTTGCTTTGGAAAGCAGAGTGGCTACCCTGAGGATTTCACTATTTCTTATTCCATGCCGTTGCACGCATTCTGCAAGGCATGCAGTGGCATATCTTAAAGGGTGAGGGGGCCCCTTCTAAAACAAGAAACCCTGGGGGCCTCCCTCCACCGCGGGAGCTGCGGGGGCCTCCAGTACACCCCTGGCTGTGTGTCACATAAAGCATCCTTTAAGTGTGACTGCGTGGGGTAAGATAGCAGCAGCAGGTCAATCTTAATTGATCTGACTCTGTGCTGTGTTCCCCCTTGCTCAACACAGCACAGCAATTTCGGTTGCTGCATTAAAAGGGAGTAAAAATCTACCTCAAGATCTCAAAAGCAATGGCAATGCCATATAGTTCTGGTTTTGATGCAATCACAAAGGCACATCTCTCACTCCTTACCCAAACAGTCCTGCAGCTTATTGTGCACCTACACAGGCACGCCTTTCACAGTACACTTACACAGGCACACTGCTCACAGTACACTCGCGCAGGCACGCTGCTCATCCTGCTCTAGAACACGCACAGTTCACTCTGCACTTACACAGGCACAGCTCACCCTGCTCTCATAGATGCGTAGCTCAAACTGCACACACAAGCACATCTCACCGTGCACCCATTAACAAAGGCACAGCACACCCTCCACCCATGCAGCACAGCTCAGCCTGCACTCACACAGGTATTGCTCACCCATTACTTATACAGACACTACTGACCCTTCACTCACGCAGCTCACCCTGCTCTCACGCAGGCACATCCTGGGGTAGAATGATGGGATCCGACAATCAATTGCTTATGGAAGAGCGAGGAAAGAAAGGGACATGGAGGAGGCAGGATGAGGGTATCCTCTGGGCACTTGCACATGGAAGAGCTGCCGGACAGGGAAAGAAAGAGGTGGGGAGGCAGCATAAGTGCCCATCGGGCTCTAGCAAATAAAAGAGTGGCCCTGCAGGGAGAAGAGGGCAGCATGACAGGATCCATTGGTGGGATAATGGGACCCACTGGGTGCTTGCATGAGAGAGTAGCTCAGCAGGAAGAGCAGTCACGACAGCGGCATTAGTTCCATACAATACATTTCATTTAGTCTTAGGGGCCGATTCCGATCTCAGCCGGTAGGGCTCCGAATCGGATTCGGCATAACCGGATCCGATTCGGAGCCCTATTTCCCGACCGATTCGTACGCGCGTCCGGACGAGCGAGTACGATGCGAATTCGCCGACCGACTCGTTCGGGCGTCCCAACCGCTCCGACCGACTCGTTCCTGGGTCTAACCGCACCGACCGACTCGCTCGGACACGAATCGCACCGCGCAATGGAGATGTTCCCCGGCCGGGTAAGTACGATGCGCGCCGCGAGCAGTCCAACCGACACGCGCCGTCCGGCTCGAAAGAGCAGTCGGAGCCGTACTTCGGGGGTCCGTGTCGGACCCCCCTGTACGCATAGCCGCGCGAGTCGCACACAGGGGGGACCCATGGGTCCCCCCTACCTGTGCGTGTACGGCACGAGTCGCTTCGTCGCGTACCCGCTGTAGGGGGCGCCCTTGTTCGCCTCGCACCCATTGAGGCAATGGGAGCCCGCGTACGCGTTGTACGACCGGCTCCCATTGACTTCAATGGGAGTCCGACCGACTCGAGTACGATAGCATACGGACGCATCGTACTCGTTCGGTCGGGCTGCACGGGTCCGATTCGGTCGGAAATCTCTCCGGGTCCGGCTCGGTCGGAGAGATTTCCGGCCCGAATCGGAATCGGCCCCTTAGTTTTGAAATTTAGAAGGACATCTGTTGATTTGAACTGATATTTTTGTAGTCAGCTGTAGTGCATGCTGTCAAGGTACTGCAAGTTAAAAAACCTGAACCTGTGCTGACATAGAGGCATGCATCTGCAGGATAGGAACATTTATGATGATACTGAGTTTTTAAGATAACTTGTAATTTTCAAGATCAGTAAGGTATGGTTCATCATGTCCTGACCACACAAAGCAGAAATATACCTCGGGTTCTGCCCCTGGCCCCACCTGGAGTTCGAAATATATTGGTACACCAGTGGGCTGTGCATAGGTGTGCGGGGCCTAGGGTATGCTTGGATTGAATGAACTGACATGTTTACTGAGCAGGCTATCAGTAAACATGTCTGAATGAAGCAGCAATCTTTTGATTGACGGGTACAGTCGCAATGCCACTTTTATTACGGGTTACATGTGAAATCGCACCTAGTTTGTAATGCATACAATTTAGAGTCAACCCTAGTAAAATTATTAATGGATTTCAGTGTAGATCCTTTAACAGTCTTGCATGTTAAATCCCTGTAAATCAGCGGAACTGTACATGCCAATGTGAACTGTCTGAATGTCCACCTTTGAGGAAGAGGTTTTTCCAACTTTCTACGAAAACTAGTTAATAAATATAGGGGCATATTAGCAAGGGCACTATCGCCACTTTAGCGGCACTTTTTGCCGCTAAAGCGGCGATATTCATATCGCCCTATCAGCAAACTGTCTCTAACAGCAGTTAGCGACAGTTTGCGGGCATTAGCGCCCGTTTTTTTACCGCTTTGCATGTCAGCGATATTTATCGCTAATGACATGCAAAGTGGGCGTTCCCGACGAACAAACCTGGGAAACACCCGCTAACAGGCCTATCGCCTATTAGCAAGGTGGCCATGGCCCCAGTTAGCGACGTGAAAAGTCGCGCTAACCGGGGTCATCGCCATTTATTTAACACCTGCAATTAGCAGGTGTTAGCCATACCTAACATGGGGGGTGGATTATGCTGATACGACCACAGGGTCGTATCAGCAAGGTGTTCTCCCTTCTCCATGCAACATCGCTGGTTTTTCAGCGATGTTGGCCCATTTCCCGCTATCGCTGGAATATTCATCGCCATAGCGCTAATCGTTGCTAATACAGCGTTAGCGTGGCGATATATTCCAGCGATAGCCGGCGATAAAAAAAATCACGCTAAGCAGGGTTAGCGATGATTATCGCCTCTTCTTGCTAATATGCCCCATAAATTTTTGAGTCAATTAACTTTGAAGCATATTTGGAGCTGCTGCTCTTTGAAATGGCTCATGGTGAATAAAGGCAAATAGAAGGTAAGGGCTTCTGAAAGTAGTTTGAGAGCTGAGCTGTCAAGGATTTGATGGAAGACCAGGTCTGGAAACAGCAGTGGGTGAGGGAAGTCAAATGGTTGAAGAATAGCTTTGCATAAATGAATTGCTCCTTCAGGCTTGATTTTGTGAAAGTAATACATTCTAAATGTATGGTCAGTACAACTTGAGGGCACACACACACTGGATCCAACCCCCACAATCCCAGCGGACCATTGGGTCTATATATGAAGCTTTACATCCAACTTTTTTATGGAAGAGTTTTTAGCACAGTTAGCAAGTGAGCCTATGTGACACCTGGCCTAGCCAAAAGGACCGTACATATTGTGATTTGTAAGTCAAAACCTATAATGATAATGGAGAAGTTACAAGTCACATTGTGCAAAGGGTTGTAGGATAAAGCGCTAGGACTGTTTATGGAGGGAGAGGTCCATTACAACGCAGACATTACATTGTAATGCCTTTACGCCGCAACTTTCACAACGCAACTATCATTACATCGCATGCCATTACAACGCATCCCATTACAACGCATTGTAAGGTATGTATTCGATGTATTTGAGGTAAGTTGTTATTTGTGTTATTTTTTAATATTTAAAATAGAATGAGTAACATTTTTTTGTATGGTAAATTGGGGATATGGGGAGGGAGTTTATTAATACTCAGTTAATATTTTTAATACTAGAGTATTTAATGTTATTCATATATTGATAATTAAATATTTAATTTTAGCAATTTTTAAAAATTATAATAATTATTATATTGCAAATAAATGTAGAATAATAATGTATAAAAAAATTAAAATAGAGTGGGTGTGTAATAAAAATTATCTATAGTTTAAGAATGAAGAGTATTGATTTTAAAATATTTTTTAATTATTAGTGGGGGTGAGTTATAAGAAAATGATAAATTATAAATTGAAGTGTATTAAACATATTTTTTATTAATAGTAGTTACATTTTTATAATTAAAAAAATATAAGAATGAGGGAGTATTTTATTACTCATTATTTAAACTATTACTACACATGTAAAAATGTAAGATTAAATTCACAAGTAATAAAAATTATTACTTATAATTTTATTTTAATATTTTAAAAAAAAGTTAGAAAATTATTTTGAATATTTTTTTTTTAGATATTTAAAAAATGACTTGCACCTATCCACTGGGACAGGATGCTAGGAAAACAGGGGTTTAGGGAGGGGTAGTAATTTAATACACAGGTAATAATTTTAATACTATAGTATATTGTATTAATACATTTAGGGGCCCATTACGATGGCGGGCGGAAGCACAACCGCCGTGCTGGCGGATGCAGAAACCACCAGTTACCGCCGGCACGCAGCAGTCCACACGCCCGCCCAATTACGATGCGAAAAGCAGGCCAAACACCGCCGGCAAGCCAGCAACACCGTCCGCCATCAAAGTGCGCCCGCACACGTAGCGGCGCAGCCCAACTGACACACACCGTCCGACGAAACACGTCCCGCCCGGCGCATAAATTACGATGCCGCAAACAAACGGCTCCCACGGCAAAGAGACACCGCACGTGAAAGAGAGGCGGAAACACGGACGCAGAGCACGGACAACGAAGAAGCGGCACCCGGGCATGAATCCAGCACTGTAGGCCCTTCCCATGCTGCTGCTGATGCACCACCAAGGACGCAACGTACCGCGGAGACGCAGGTAGGCACACACACAACAAGTGCACGCAAACAGCGCACACAGTGCAAGGGCGGAAAAAGCGGACAACCCCCCACCAGCGCGTGTACACAACACATCCACCATCGCATCCACAGATGACACACAGGCCAAATCGTAACATCGCAGAACACATGTGTACACACCACCTGGGACTAGGAACCAACCACCCCGTCACGGCCCCAAAGCGCCGATGACGCCGCCACACATGCGCACAACGCAGAGGCCAACCGCAGCGCCATGCATGCGTCGCACACAGACACAGGGACACAACCAAGCAGCACACACATCAGCCCCACCCCGAACGCACATGACACGTGACAGGCCGGCCACAGACATGTCCCCAACGCCCAATTCACAGACAACACCCAACGCCACACAACCGACGCACACATGTCAGTGAAGACACGCAACAGCAGGACACACCCCAGTGTAACAAACATGGCGTAGCACACAGCGGCGGCAACACCAACTAGGAGAAGCAGGGCCCCTTCGGGAAGAGGAACGCCAGTACCACACAGAAACACCCATACCACCCTGCACATATGAACAAGACATATAAAACGGAACACCAAAGACTACGGGGACCGACAACAGGTGGCCCAAGAAAAACATTCACACACAAGGCCCAACGCAGAGCGGAAAGGCAGCCTGCCGCCCACACAAGGGAGAGCAGACAGCACTGAATGACCTTCCATTCCAACTCCGAAACCACAGCCCTACGACAGAAGCCGGTGAATACAGCCATTGTCCAAGAATAGACCAACACAGGCATGCCGAGGAGACCGACCACAGGGCAGATAGCGCATATCACAGAAGCACACAACGGACGGGGAAGAAAGAAGAAAACACTCCCCCATGTCGGCCACATGCAAGTTAATTGGAAGGAGTCACACAGCACTGACCTTGAACTGTCTGAGAAGCATGTGGGAAGAGGGCCCGTGTCCTCCAAACAAGCCAACAGAACACAAGTCCTGTCTCCCTACGACTACACAGAGCTCACAGCAACCCCGGAGCGTGCACATTGCAGACTGCACACACAGCCGGAGCACGCCATCTCAACGAACCGCTGCGAAATGGCAACCGCAACACACCTACCCAACTACGCCGAACAGCTCAAGCTGTACCAAACCAACACGATACATACATTGGGATGCGATCTCCTGTCCCTGCTGAACGTAAGTTACCGACTGACTTACCGCATCACATTGTTCAGCTGCGTCATGCCCGTCTTCTACTGTCGGAGGTGTCCCTACCAGCATCCCGTCGAGATATGCCTCTCCAACCCGGCATGTCTGAAGGCGGACCTGCTACCACTACTCCTCCCTCTGGACGCACACGACAGGGCCTGCTCTGCCTATGGGGGCATGGCGTATGTGGCCAACATCGCACCCGCACTGAAATGGAACCACTGTGCCTCCACACGACGGATCATCGAGAACAGCTACATCGAATGTCACCCAGCATGCCCCATCATGGTCCTCCAAGGGACAACCTACGAACAACACCTTGACAGCCACCATCCGCTTCATTGGCTGGCAAACATGTACACCACCAATGACATGGAAGCCCTGCTGGACGGCATCGCATACCTGACAACCTGTAAATACGTCGGACCACAACGCAGGTTCCCCGAGTGACCTATGAAGTCCAACCCCGCACCCATGCTCAGCTTCCGCACGGACTGGCCAGTCACCACCACAACAGCCATACCAAACGACCGGCAACTGTAACCACACCATCAACGACATCGCCATGACATCGGATATGACCGGGACATGCACACTGTTCCCCATCACATCCAGGAACACCGCATGCATCGTGGGAGGCAGTGGCATGGGCTCTGTGCATCGCACCCACATGGACGGAACTGCACGAACAACCAGGACACGACATGGATCCAGCGCACATGGACACACACACCGCTCAGTGGACATGAATAGGTCGCCTGGAGTCTGTGGGTGCTGCACCCCTCCCACCCCCGCCCCGGGAATCCCATACCAGGACCTTTGCATGGACGACAAGTGCATACAACAACAACACGACCCCAGTGACTGTGACATGTCCAGTAACCACCACAGTGCAACAACAAGTGGCACGCCGCTGCATGCACGCAAGCACATGCCCTGATGTCATCTCACATGCACGCGTGCATGAGGAACAACCGCAGCAAACCTGTCACATGGAACTGAGATGGACTGTGCCCATGATGCCAAGCGGTCTGGTAGGCTACATGTATACCGTCTGTGTCAAAGTCCGCAGCTCCGCAGCTATACGTAAATGTACATTAGCACAGCCTTGGCCAAGCAGACCCCACACCCTATCCCATTTGTTATCATGCTCAGTATATCCTCAACATGTATTCCGCTGCCAGTAGTGTCCACTATACTGCATCACAGAGGACAGAAGACTCAATATAATGTTTGAAACCAGAACTGTCTCCGCTGACTCATTTCACAAGTACGAATGAGAGAGGATGAGAGTATGTGAAGTACACGGCAGTCGTGACATGACCATGTAGTCCACTGGTATTGGATGTCAACGCAAATGAGTAGCACTACTGTGGAAGACACACATGTGTCGTGTGAAGTCGTATGGACGCAGTGCTCAGGTGGGTGGGTGCGACGGGTAGATGCGCACATGCCAAGTTGGAGCACGCCGTGTTGGGAGGGGACATGAACAGTACACCACCGCTTCCCTGGGCATTGTGAGAGGACACCTATCGGGGGAGTGAACACGTGTGTGCACAGCAGCCGGGCACACGTACAAAGCGGTACCAGGCGCACCTCAGCCCACCCTCTGTGGACAAGCTGGATCCTGTTGTGCGCCCGCCATGCCCCTTGACAAGGCACACACAGCCCCAGTCGACCAGGTGTAACCCCAACATAGTCAATCCGCACAGGCGATACAGGGCACGGGATGGCAGTGGAGCATGGTGTGTGAGAGGTCTCCTCGCGCTCCTCCTGGTCATATCACGCAGGCAATAGAACCTCAACGTCTAGCATGGCACAAGTCAAATGGAAGTGTAGGGGGACGCACCACAGCACGAGCAGCACTGACGTCACGGGAGGTGGCTCGCACCATCCCATCCATTGCCCATCATACCAACCACGCCACATGCCATTGCGACTAAGTGCAAGCGCGTGCGCCACCACCCCCGAGCCCTCCCCAGAGAGGCCAAAGAGTGAATGTGTGGGCCAACAGCCACAGACGGACGCGGCCTGGCTGCAAGGGCAGCCACAGCCACTGGGTGTCGCAGGTGGCGGATCCGGAAGGCGAAGACTATGATGCATAGTCCATGCAGGCCGGGTCTCCATTTGGGGCACCACGCAGGTGGACGGTGTCCCGCCACACATCATACCCTGAGACAGCCCACTCGTGCAACTGGACCCACACATACACTCCTTGCCCTCTCTGGTGCGAGCTTGGGGCTGCCTGTGCAAGCGCTAGCCTCGCAGGTGAGCATGCATATTGGGGGAGCGAGGGGAGGACATGAGGGCTGGGGCGATGATGACTGTATCACTGTCAGTTAGTACAAGGGATGACCCAGATGTGGAAAGGAAGAGACGTGTCCCGTGTGTACTGCAACTAGTCGCCAATCCAACTACCCCCCCATGTCCGGAATGTAAGCCCGCACCTAGGCCCGCCCATCCGCCACATCGAACATACCACCAGCACGACAACCTTCCCATTCGAAACACTGACTGGGGGTGGCGACCAGTGAACAATCATGTGTAGCCTACCCACGCGTACATGTGGGCCCTCCATGATCCATGTCACCTGCGGCAAAGACATGACATGCGCAATGAGGGAAGTGAGGAGAGCTGTCCGCCCCACGCGCAGAAGGTGCATCAGCTCCACAGACCCAGCAGCGAGTCCAGCAGGGGTCACATGTGCAGGGGCAGCTGTGCCTGGTGTGAAGGCACATGCATATAGACAGCACATCGACCAATGTGTAGTCTGCCCACATCCACAGTCCATCATCATGCGGACATAGGAATTGAACACAGGGCAACACATCTTAGTTGGTGCACCCACCGTGACCAACAATGCGCAATCATCGACGTACCCGCCCTGTGCATGGCCCCCCACCCAACGGAGGCACATCCAGTGCCACCATCCCACACACACAAGCCTTCCACGGAACATGCTGTGTCCAATGGTCAGTACAGAGTCAGCGCCCATCTGGTGGATCCTGAACAGGAGACACATGCACACACATGCCAGCTCCCACTATGTACGTCTGCCACCTGGCACGTGCAATGTAACCTCTCACCTGTGACGTGTGACTGCAAGCACACAGCCGTCTTGGCATGGGGCTGTCAATGTGGACACCAGTCAATGTTTCGGGAGCTGTGATCCGTACAGTGCTGTACATAGGGTGCAGTGCTGACACCTACTACTGTCTCATATCCCCTCGTGCCACAGGTCCCACTTGTATTGGCCGCTCAGCCCGTGCCCACATCGTCGTCATCGTGTGCCATACTCATCCAGCCTCGGAAGCAGTTCCATGCTCAGCAGACACTCATGTTGCCGTGGCGTTGCCGCTTGACGAATATGCAGTCAGTCCCCATCAGCACGCCCCGCAAGTCATTGGGGCCTAGATCCCCATGTGCATGCACATGGCAGTGGTATGTCTCACTTGCCATTGCCATTGTTGGGAGACCTGTGTAAGTGAATTGTGGCCGTGCCGTCCCAGCTTGACAGCTGGGCTGTGGCTCATGTGCTTGCTCAGTCATGTCAGTGATGTGTATGCGAAATTGCTATGTGCCGTGTTGCTTTGACATGTGTCCTCTGCCATTTAACCCAGGCGGAGACCGAACATTGACCGCCCATACCAATTGCTGGCGGACATGGACGATACAGAGGTAATCAGGAAGTTTCGGCTGGACAGGCCAACTCTGCATCGACTGTGTGCCATGTTAGAGCCCCATCTCCGTCCCCGCAGGGTGTATCCGACTGCTGTCACCCCCACGGCTAAGGTGATGGCCGCCATGCATTTCTTCGCCACTGGGTCATTCCAGCACACAGTGGGCAGTGGAGGAGGGATGTCCCAGCCCATGTTCAGCAAGGTGCTGAGGGATGTACTGGCAGCCATGATGCTGTACCGGAACAGGTACATCCGCTTCCCCAGGGCTCGTGAATTGGCGGCAGTGAAGGGTGCATTCTATGCCCTTGGCAGAATCCCACACGTCGTGGGAGCCATTGACTGCACTCATGTTGGCCTTGTTCCACCACAGGCCACTGAGCACCTGTACCGCAACAGGAAGCACACGCACTCCCTGAATGTGCAAGTGGTGTGCCTTGCGGACATGGTGATCACCCACGTGTGTGCCAAGTTTCCAGGCTCGGCCCATGACGCACACATAATGCGCAACAGCATCTTGCCACGACTGATGGCCAATCTGCAACAGGATCGTGCCTGTATTGTCGGTGAGTATGTGGAGTGGTGTAGCGTGCTGGTTGTGCGATGCTGTCCCCTGTCCAGTTGGAATTGCAACGGTTCTCTGTGTCCCTCACACCCAGGTGACTCTGCGTATCCGAATGGGGCATGGCTGCTCAGTCCATTGAGGAATCCTCGCACCCCAGCAGACGATCGATACAATGAGGCACATGGGAGGACCAGACGTGTGGTCGAGCGTACCTTTGGCCTCCTCAAGTCCAGGTTCAGGTGCCTGGACCGCACCGGGAGTGCGCTGGCGTACTCCCCACAGAAGGTGTGCCAGATAGTGGTGGCGTGCTGCATGCTGCACAATCTGGCCATTCGGAAGCAGATCCCCCTCATTGTGGATGACGGAGATCAACCAGGGCCCCAGCCCGCAGACCAGGACAGCTCGAGTGAGGTGGACAGCGGAGAGGAGGAAGCTGGGAATGTGCGCCAGCAGCTCATCGCCCGCTACTTCACTTGACGGTGAGTGTCCATGTACGACGGATGATGTGTCTGTATCTGTGCAGGTGTGTGTGTGCTGTGTCAGGGTGGCCGTATGTTCACTGCGTGCAGTGTATCAACGCTCCATGGCCAGGGTAGTATGCCACTGTTGGTGACTGTGGCATTGTGCCCTATTGCTCTGTGCGATGTGTGTACATTGCTTGTAGTTGTTTACATGTACTGTGTGATGGGTGTGTGACACACTCATTGAATGTGCTCCTGTTCTGTCTCCCACCCCTAGGTCCCTACAGGTCCTCCTGATTCCATTGCCATGCCACGCATCAGGTGCCTTTCCGCCCAAGGTGGCCGTTGTATTCCGTACAAATAAAACACAGGGCACAAACAGCAGTTAGTGAATAAGGTGCATTTATTACAAACTGTGACATGTGATTGTGTGTAAGGTGATGACAAAAGTGGTGCGTGCAGTGACAATGAGCTGTCGGTCATGGCTGCGTGATGATCAGGGTGTACCCACTGGTTCTATGTCCATAGTCCAACACACACATGCCATCCAGCTGGCTGTGTGGAGTGGGATCGTAGAGCAAGTCAATGCAGTGGCTGGTCAAGGAAGGCTGGCGGAAGGCTGGCTGGCTGCCTCACTTGCGACTGGAGCGTGCGAAGTCCTCCCGGGAGATCTGTTTCCTCTTCGGACGGCCCCTTCCACGTTTGGGAGGGGGTGTGTGGTGGCGACCTGCTGGTGGTGGGTGAGGTGTGCTCACTGGCTGTGGACGCAGGGGAAGTGGACACTGCTGCCCGAGCCTGCGCCCTAGCAGGTGGTGGCGGAGGTGGTGTTGCTGGCTTTGCCTGTGACCCCACCGCCACCACCAGCTGGCCCATGAGGTCCACGAGTTGGTCCATACAGGACACGAATTGGCCCATATGGGCGTCCATGGACCTCAGCACCCCCAGCACCTCCCGCGTGTCAGTAGCAGACCTGGCCCATTGTCCTTGGGCCTCTTCATAGGCCCCAAGGACTCTGGCCATTTGAGGCAGGGCATGGCTCCCAGGGGAGGCTGGCGTTTCCCTGACCCTGCTCCTCCTACCAGTCCTGCTGCCACCGGCCTGCCCACTAGCCACATTGCACACCACGGTCCTCGCTGTGGCTCCCAGGGTGGATCCAGTCGGCCGGGCCACCACCTGCGCTGGGGCTGGTGCCAGCGAAGACGTGGTGGTGGTGGAGGCGGTGGTGGTCGGTGCGGCGATGGTGGCGGTTGCGGCAGTGGTAGTGGCCGCAATGACCGTGGGTGTGGCCGCAACGACAGTGGCAGCAGGGGACTGGGACTGTTCAGCATCCCTGGATGATGGGTTGGTGGGTAGGAGGGGTCCTGGGGAGCGGCTGGGCCCTGCCACGCCAGATGGGCCAGCTTGGTGGTCCGTGTCCGAAGAGGAGGACAGATCCTCCAGATCCGTGTGTCCTCGTTGGGGGCTTGTAGGCTGGCTGTGCTGGCTGCTGTCTCCATCCCCAGCATCCAGCAGTTCGTCACCTGTGGAGAGAATGAGATTTGTTATTGTGTTGCACCTGGCGAAGTATGTATTAGTCGTCTGACATTGGCAGTTCGTGCAATCTCGTACATGGGTTTCCCGGAGGCGAGTGTGTGGCTGTGGCATCTGTAGTTGTGTGTGCTAGGCAATGGGACTGTGTGCTGTGCACATGTGGCATGGGACGGATTGGCCATGCCGATGGGTGTGTTGCTGTGCCCCTACTCATTGTGACTCTGGTGTATGCGGGCTCCTGGCCCATCCTGGGTCTGGTTTGTACTTTGCTTTTGGAGTTCATATGGAACGCTTAGGAACGCATATGGCAACATGGGGGCCATGCCCCAGATTCGCATTTGGGAGGGGATATGCTTTTGGGGTTCAAATGGAACGCTTAGGAACGCATATGGCAACATGGGGGCCATGCCCCAGATTCGCATTTGGGAGGGGATATGCTTTTGGGGTTCAAATGGAACAGCTTAGGAACGCATATGGCAACATGGGGGCCAGGCCCCAGATTCGCATTTGGGAGGGGATATGCTTTTGGGGTTCAAATGGAACGCTTAGGAACGCATATGGCAACATGGGGGCCATGCCCCAGATTCGCATTTGGGAGGGGATATGCTTTTGGGGTTCAAATGGAACGCTTAGGAACGCATATGGCAACATGGGGGCCATGCCCCAGATTCGCATTTGGGAGGGGATATGCTTTTGGGGTTCAAATGGAACGCTTAGGAACGCATATGGCAACATGGGGGCCATGCCCCAGATTCGCATTTGGGAGGGGATATGCTTTTGGGGTTCAAATGGAACGCTTAGGAACGCATATGGCAACATGGGGGCCATGCCCCAGATTCGCATTTGGGAGGGGATATGCTTTTGGGGTACATGCTGTGAGCCATGGGTGCCGAACGTGACATGTGTTGTGGCAGCATGACAGTGCATGGTTTGAGGTGTGTGCATGCTTGACATGGCCTGCATATTTGCTGTCTGTTGTGATTACTGGACATGGCATTGGACGCATCGTTATGAGTGAGTGTTGGTTGTGTGCCAGCCAACGTATTGCAGTTGTCCCATCTCCTTGGTGTGCGTGCTGCCCTGTGCCATGTGCATCACTGCAGTGCTCGGGGGGGGTGTGGCCCATGTTGTGTGTTGTTGCTCACAGTGTGTTGTGCACTTCATTGACTTCTGGCGCATGGTTGGTCATGGGCATGTATCTTAGCGTGACTGCTGTATGTGTGGCAGCTGTGCGGATGACATGCCTCTCATGAGACTGGGGCTGACGGATGGGATGGATGGTATGTTGTTTGTGCATGGTGTGTCTGTGTGTTTGATGGGTTCAGTGGTGTTCGTGTGCATTTATGTTGTTCCGCTGTGTTGCGTCTAGTGTTGTTTGTCTTACATAGGCGTAGTTGTGGGGTGTGTGGTTGACAGGCAGTAGGGGCTACATGGACAGGACTTCAATGGTGTTTCGGTTGTGTGTGATGAGTTGCACAGTGGCTGCCGTGTGGGACTATATTCAGTGTGGCTTGTGCATGCAGACGTGGCTCCTTGGGTGTTGCTATGTCTGTGATGGGTCATGTGGGGTGTGAGTCTGTTGTTTATGTCCGTGTGCACATTGTTCACTTGTTCGTGACGGTGGGCGGTGCTGCGTGTTCGTCTGCTACGTGACATGTCCCATGTGTTGGTGGTGTTATGGTCCTCATGCCTCCAGTAATCCAGCCCTGTCCAGTTTCCCACCTGCAAGTTGTTCGTGCGTGCACTGTACTGGATGCCACATGGCTCTAAGCGGGGGTGCTCCATGTTGCAGGTCTGTGGGGGTGGGGGTGTAGTGGGTCATGGGGGTGGCTGTACACCCACTGACACCGATTGCTGTGGACCGTGATGTCTGCCTTTCGGCTGTCGTTGTGCACTGCGGTGGCTGACACGTGGCTGTGGGGTGTGGGGGATGCTCCTCCTTGCTGTGCTGTGGGACTGGGGCCTGGTGTGTGTTGTACTTGGGCTGTCCACCCTCCCACCCACTGCACTTTGTGTTCCTGCCACTTACCTGTTACTTGTCGGTTAGTGCAGCTGTGGCGGACACATGGGTGTGGTGGGTGCTCGTTGTGGCGCTTCTGGCATATTTGGGGACCTGTTGGTGGTTACGTGGCTGGCTTAGTGTACACATGTCCCCACGCATCTTACAGTTGTTCGGTTTGGGCTGTGTGTGGTAGTGTCTGTTGCATGTGTGTGTGATGTGTTGTGTATTGTGTGCTGGACATGGGGGTGTTTGTCCCTGGGAGCTGTGGCATGGTAGTTGCGCATGTGAGTACATAGCGGTGTGCTGGTATACATTAGTTTGTACTTACCAGCCTCCACTCCCCTGCTAATCCGGCGAGGATCTCCGGATGGATTACGACTCGCACCTTCTCCTCCCACGCTTTGAAGGTCTTAAAGAGCGCGGGATTCCCTCCGCCAGTGACGGCAGCCAGCTCTCTGTTTTTGCCCTCCTTCTTCTTGACCATGCTCTTGACGTCATTCCAACGTTTGTTAATCTCGACTCTGTTCCTGGGCAGGGTCCCGACTGCATTGACCTGGTCTACGATCCGGTTCCACATTCTGTTTCTGGTGGCTAGTGGTGTGTGCTGGACCATGTTCCCATAGATTTGTGGGTACACCTTGATGATCTCGTCGACCATGACCGTCAGCTCCATGGGCGTGAACTTGGGCATCCTTTGTGGTGCCATGGTGTTTGTGGTGCTGGTGCGGTGTGTGTTGTGTAATGTGCAGGGGGTTTGTGGTGCCGGTGTTTGGTGGTGGTGGTGGTGGTTGTGATATGTGCGTTTCTGTGGTGTGCTGCTGTCCTTGCTGTGTCACTGTGTCCTCTCCTCTCCTCTCTGGTTTGCAATGTAGCAAGGGGTTGTGGTCTGTGGGAGTGCTGCTTTTGTACTCACCTATGTGGGTGTGTCCTCATGGTCTGTTGTTTTCAGGTGTGTTGTGTCTGGGGTTCTGGCCTTTGTATTTTTTGTTTGTCCGGGGGTGTTTTCGGGATGTGTACTGTGCTTGTGTATTTGTGCGTGCCTTGCTGTGTGGACTTGTTGGCCATGTTGTGTGCTATTGGTTTTGTGTGCGGATGGTTTCTGTGCAGGTACGTTGGCGCCATGGCTTCTGCCGTGTCGATTCTCATCGGCGTTGTTTGCGCTGGCGGGCGGTATATTTGTTGTTTTTCCGCGCTCATGGCGGTGCGATCGTAATTTCACGTGCGGTGTGTCGGCCGTGTGGGCGGGCGGTTTTGTGTTGTCGTGCGTGTTTCCGTCCGTGGCGGGCGGTTTGACTCCGACTCGGACGATGGCGGGCGGTATTTTGTGTGATTTTTCCGCCGATGGCGGTTTTCGGTTTGTGTACTCATAATGGCGTGGTCGGTGTTCAGGCGGTGTGTGCGGGCGGATTTTTGCCGCTTCCATGCCTGGCGGATTTATTTACGCCGGGTATCGTAATGGGCCCCTTAATGAGTATATATATATTAATAAAAAATAAAAGTAATAATTATTAAAATATGAAACTAAATTATGTACTCATAAAAACAGTGACGGCTCAGAGGACCGTTGGTGCGTTGCATTGGAGTTGGAGTGCCTGAGCGGCGTTGTGCATTGGGCCGAGCCGAACCGAGCAGGGCGTTGAAGTTGTGTTGGCACCGGAGCACCGGAGCGAGCCGCTCGTGTCCTGTCTGTGCTCTGTGTCCATGTCCGCGGCCGCTGGATGAGCTGTGCGACCCCGCATCCCTACGGCCCCCGCCCGCAGTAGGAGGCAGAGGCGGCAGACGGGCTGAGGTCAGTGGCGGTCAAAGGCAGCTGCAGTGGCAGTGGACCGCGCCCAGTGGCGGAGGCGGCATATGCCCGCCCTGTATAGTAGTACCCACACTAGTTTATCACATGTTCATTCATTAGAATTTTCTGCCGAAGGGACATCAGTAGTATTACTGGATAAGGGGGCAGAGAACATCATGAACTCAATTGAGAATACACGGAGGGGGAACCTTGGAGATTTTCTATGCATTGGAGAGAATCCTCTCCTCAATTTTATCTTTGTTAGAAAAAAGTATGGTAAATTCTGATCATATATTGGAAGTCCTCTCTCCCATATTAATAGGGGTCCAAGAACTCAATCAGATCAATCAAGCCATAAATAAATTGGTAAAGGTTCCTGAGGTAGCTTGTCGCTCATGTCAGATATGTAACGGGATGCCAAAAAGTGGTATTAAATGAGAGGATGGGGAAATGAAGGAAACGAATGAGGGTTTTAAAGTTGTACCGCTCAGAGGTAGCCCAATTGTAAGTTTATCCCCAGTTAAGCAACATCCAGAGAGTGTCCAGCATACTAGCCAAGGGGGAAACTTAAACTTAAAAGTATCTCCGGTTACGCCCCCATTACGGGTATATCCTATTTTGAAAAAAGTATCTCAAACAACTCATGCTTACAGTTAATTGAAGAATCAGCAAATACTTTAGATATTGTACCCTTAGGGGAGGTCCCCGTATTGAGAGAAAGTAATACCAGACTTGGTTGGAGGGGTAAGAAGAAGAACAGGATTCGACGCATCCCAAAACGGAAACAGAAAAAATTGCGGTTCCCTCCCGTAAGTGAGGAGTTAAATAGTACAAAATCACCTCCAAGTAGAAAGGTTCCCGGGATTTTGGGGCAATCCACATTGAATACGGGTAAAAAAACTGGGCAAGATAATGATAATCAGTCGATCTGCTCGAACTTGGTGCTGATTAACCCACAGAGCCAAGAGGGACAGGAAGAAAGTGGGATTCCTAAAGTCAACATAGGCGAGAGTGAGAGTCAGAACCAGAATCTTCCCCGGAACATTAACTTGGTTAATTATGAAATAAGTAGAGACCCCACACCTGGAAACGTATTGGAAAACTCACATGAGCCTGTAATAGAACAAGTCTTAGCTGCTGGAGGTGCCCCTCTTCGTCCCCATGGACGGGATACTTTCCCAGTACGGTTTGATTCCAGCCAGGGGAATGTCGGGGAGGGGGACTTGATCACAGTTTGTAATAGCAACAGGGTTATGTTAGAGAGGGGTCCGGTCTTAGGGCAGCCTGGTAAAAGGCCAATAGGGAATACAGGGCCAGTAGTCGGGCAGGTGAGTAGGACCTTGCTCTTTGTTTCTCTGTTTGAAACTGAATCAATGTTACTGAATAGAAGTGCCCTTCTACAGCTGTTAACAGAGATAAAGGACTTGGGTCCGATAACAAGCAAAGACCTTGAGATGGTCTACTTAGATTGGAGGAGCACCCCCCCAAGTACTAGAGTTACATTTACGTCAGGGGTAGTTTCAATGTTAGTAATAGCTAATGTAGATTGCTTTAGGAAAAGAGGTATAGATGTGTTCTCTAGTGTACCCCCTTGCCCAGTTCCATCTGAAAGCTTAGGAATGGTTCAGCAGATGCAAGGGTGTGGGTTCTCTAATAACAGGGGCGCAAAAATCCCCATAATCCTTAAAGACATTGAAATAACGGTAGGGAGAAATCTAGGAAACAGAGAAATTAACATTTTAGGTCCCGAAGTCCGAAGGCTTAGTAGTCCCAATGTGGAGGATGAGGTGGTTAAGTGGAGTTGGGTAGCTGGTACCCTGAATGGGTAAAAAATAACCACTACAAAGCCCAAAGTGTGGGGGTAGCCAATTGGGAAGAATCCTATCCTGGAATGTAGCGGGGTAGGAAAAAGGAGCTGCAAGCTTAAATCATTATTAGAATATGACCCCAAAATAATTTGCCTCCAGGAAACCTGGATGGGGGAGGATTTTCAGTTTGAGAACTTTTATGTGTATTGTTGTACAGCAAAAACATCTGTAAAAGGGCATGCTAGTGGTGGTTTAGCTATTTTACTCAGCTGTGCCATGAGATGGGAGCCTGTGATCTATAAGCATCCCTCAAAATGTTGTATCGGAGTGAAGTTGAGGATTGGTGAAGATAACTTGGGGCAAGCAGTTTTTCTTTTACTGGTCAACGTGTATATTCCTCCTGGGAGAGCGTCGAACTCATTGGTCGATTCAATCTGTACTTTTGTGCAAAAGTTAAGTAACATTGAAGAATGCTCATGGATTATGATGGTGGGTGATTTTAATGCCAAATTATCCAACAGTGCAGTTATGTCTTTTTCAAACCTTGAATTGGAGGAAGTATGGTCCATTCCAGATTCTGTATTGCCGGACCATTTAAGATCAGATAAACGAGGCTTGTTACTTCTGCATAATCTTAGAATTTTAGACCTTGTAACGTTAAATGGTAGATTTCCAGAGGACTCCCTGCTGCTTATACTTTTCGGGCGCATATGGTCACTCCCTAATTGCTTACATGGCGGTATCTTACCAACTATTTAATGTATGTACACAATTTAAGGTATTTTCCACAAATATGAGTGACCATAGCATTTTAGCCGTTAATGTAGATATAGAAATTGAGAAGCCTGAACTCTGGAATCAGAGGGATGAAAAGGTCTTATATAATCACAATAATGGGCGCACTTGCTGGTCAAATAATTTGCTCCCAAATTTTAAGATGGTCTTTGAAAATACTGCCTTTACTTGCACCCAAGAAACCCCTGTTCACAGGTTTGAGAGAATCTTGGCTGCAATTAGAACCTTTGGAAGAAAGAAGCAAGTTATCAGTTTTGCACCATTAGTAAATATATCATTGGAAATTAAAAAATTGAATCGGGAAATTAACGCTTTAATTAGAGATCAATTTAGGCTGCCCATGATACAAAGGCAAAGAGAAATTAATAGACTGAAACAAGTAAGGAAAGGGAAAATGATATCGGATCGTAGAAGGGTTGAAGACTCAAAATGGGTTAGTCTGCGAGAGGTTGCTCTTTCTGGAGATACTAGGAAGTATTGGGCACTTATTGCAAAATTTTGTGATGGGAGAGAGAAGTCAAAACCTATTTTAATCCCAGAAGCAGAATGGTCTACGTATATTTCCCAGCTTTATGCCTCAAATCCCGCAGTTGGGCAGAATCAAGAGGTTAGCACTGCCCCGACCGTGGGGAGTGATTATGGTGCACCATCATGCTTAGAGATTGAGGGTTACATTAAAGGGGCAAGATATTCCAGTGCAATGGGCCCAGATGACGTACCAATAGCCATAATAAAACAGGATGGTGAAGAGTGGGCGAAATTTCTGCATCCGTTGTTTGTCCATTGTTATACCCATGGTGATATCCCACAATCCTGGAAGGGAAGTATAATTGTTCCACTGTACAAAAAGGGTCCAAAAATTCCCCTGCCAGTTTTAGACAGATTTCTCTCCTGGATGCAACTGGGAAATTATTTGCAAAGAGCATCCTCACTCATCTGCAAGATTGGGCATTCGGAAATAATTTCATTCCCTTAGAACAAACAGGTTTTCGTAAAAATAGTGGCACTTTGGATAATATCACCGCTTTGCAAACCTTAACCGAAAAATATCCAGTAAGTCGGGGAATGCCGTTATATGCGGCTTTTATAGATTTCTCCACAGCATTCGACAGGGTAGATCGAGGGAAGCTGTGGAGGAAATTGGTCACCATGGGGATACCAGGGAATCTTTTACGATTAGTTATTGCTCTTCACTCCTCCACTTGGACTCAGGTTTTATTAGGGGGAACACAAGGCCTCTTGAGAAAAATAGTAACTAATAATGGGTTGAAGCAGGGGTGCCTTTTGGCCCGTTTACTTTTTTCTATTTATATTAATGATTTGCCAAGAAGAGTGGGGCTCAGTAAAGGGGATCCCCTAAATTAGGAAATTTAGAGCTGAGCTGTCTGCTATATGCAGATGACGACATAATAATGGATTTAACCCCAATTGGACTACAAAGACGACTTGCCGAGTTGATCAGGTATACAGAAGAGTACGATTTAAAAATAAATATTTTAAAGAGCAAAGTCATGATTTTTAGTTATCAAGGATGTAAGGTCAGAAAAAACTTGCAGTGGTTTTGGGAAAAGAGAAACTGGAAGTAGTAAAATTTTATCCATATCTTGGAAAAATATTTACAAACAGGTGTTCAGCTAGCAATCATATGGATCACTGCAAAGGCAAAGCAATTTCACAAGCCTTTGCAATTAACCATTTGTACACACACTGCGGGAAAAGACACTTCTCACATATCATATCAGTCTATAAAATAAAGATTCCACCCACACTGAGCTATGCCAGCGAAACAATAGATGCACAAGAGTGGGACAAATTTGAGAAAGTGGAAGGGCAAATCTGGTGCCAAATATGTCATTTGAATCGCGCTGCACCCATTGCAGCGCTTAGGCTTGAATTTGGTTTACTCTCCACTTATGTGCTATTGATGGCTGCATGCTTAAGATGGAGCAATGTATTGTTAAATAGCTCAGAGAATCTGCTACGGGTGGCACTGTACAGAGACATTTTTGCAAATATGAAAGAAAACAGTGCTCTTTTTAGGAATTATCTAAAAGCTTTAATAATGTTCGGCTTAGATAAGGATGGGGCGGCGGTCCTCTGTAAAAGGGCTTTGAAAATCAGAATTAAGAACACAATCTATGGGGTTTCTCGTGAAAGAGATATTAAAATGTGCAGAGAGAATAGTAATAATGACTGTATTGTGGGGAGTAGGATTGGCAAAAAACCGAAACCTTATGTTTTATGGAATCTTAAACATGGAGTATGTAGGGTGATTCTGCTGCTTAGACTGAATTTACTTCCTCTAAGAATTGTAACAGGAGCTTGGGAGGGTATTGCTAGACACGAAAGATATTGTCATTTATGTAATTCCTGTATACAAGACCTAAATTATGTCCTATTCGTTTGTCCCGCATTACAATCAATACGTCGCAGATACCTAAGGAATTGTTTTTTAAAGTATAATATCGCCACAGCAAAAGAGGCCCGGAATTGTCTGCTGTCACCCCCATCTGAACTTAAATGTTTTAAATTTTTTAGCTTTTTTAAACAATTTTTAAATATATATTAGAGCAGTATTGATCGATTTAATAAGTATGTTCTGAGCACTTGCACTTTTTCGACCTTTCAGTCTTAAGGTTAAGGAACAGAAGAGGCTGATTTACTATGTACGCAATTGAGCACGTGCACTTTTACAAACTTTTTTGCTGCTAGTTACGTGTCCTGTATAATCTCTTGCACCTTACTAAACCCTTGTTTTGCTGCTAATTATCGTGGGTTTCATGCCTAAAATGGCCCTTTAAAGTATTTAAATACTCTTGCACTGCTATTATGCTGCTGGTTATATTGTACTGTTTAGTGAATAGACAAATCATGGTTTTTCTCTACATGGTTACTTTGCTCGTTATCTAGTACTGTATAGTGAATTGTCAAATTCTCGCATTTTATAATAAGGTTTTAATTTTGAAAGTTTTATGATAGTATTAGATTTTAAATTTCGTATAAGTCCGCAAGTATTCATCCATGGTAATCTGACTCTTTATGGTTCACTTCTCTTGGCACTCGGAAATTTATAGAATGGCTGCCACTGATATGTTCATTTGTGCTTTTATCTGATATGTTATGATGAATTTAGTATTGGCAATTTTATGGAGTGTAATGTTGTTTTTAAGATGTATTTTTATGTAGAATTCTTCGAATTCCAAATCATAATAAATAAAATTGAATACACAGGTAATAATTTTAATACTATAGTATATTGTATTAATAAATTTAATGAGTATATATATATTAATAAAAAATAAAAGTAATAATTATTAAAATATGAAAATAAATTATGTACTCATAAAAATAGTGAGATTTTGGAGAGTGGGGATGAATTGATGTAAATGGGAAAATATAATTTCTTTTTAAAATAAATGTGGAAAATATTATGTAAAAATATTGAATTTAAAAAATATATAAAATATATTTTAATTAAATCTAAAAATTATTTAAGTTTAATAGTATAATATAGGCATGAAAAAATACATATAATAATCCCGAAAAAAACATTTTTGATTTTTAAATATAATACAAAAAATAAATAAAAAATACACAGTTTAATGATATTGTAAAAAAAGTATTGAATTTATTAACATTATAAAACATTATAAATAAATATGCAAAAAATGTTAACAAAATATTTTATTAACAATAATATTTTATAAAAATATTTTTAGAATTTAATATGAATCATAACATATATTTTTTAATTTCTTTGTAGGTTTTCCCACGGTTTCCCATTGAAGTCAATGGGTAAAAGTGTCCTTTTTTCATTTTTACAGAAAGATATGACGTTGCTGCGTATACGTAACTTTCGTCATTCCGAGGATCGTCACGCACCGGATCAGATGCAAGGGAGAGCTCCGTCCAGGTAAGTTGAATTTTAATTATTAAAAATAGAATAATAGTGGTAAAGTTCATTGTAAGGAGAGAGGAGGGAGGTAGATAGATATAGGAAATGTGTTTTGTGTACATATTGTGTGTATTAACATAACGATTAATTCCAAAATAGGTAGAAGTAGTAGGCCCACTTCGAGTATCTTTCGTTTGTAACATTTTTTGTTTAATAAAATTTAATAAATAATATAGATTATTAATTTTATTAAACAAAAGTGTTAAGAAAGAAATCGTTTTTGGATTTTTTTTTAAGCAACTAGTTTATTTGAAACTAAGTAAATATGTTGTCGCGGTTTTCGGGATAGGTCATAGGTACTTGGAAAAAGACTTTGGGGCCGATTCCGATTCGGGCCGGAAAACGTACCGACCGACTCAGTACGGGAATTAAGTCCGACCGACACGTACCGGCGCTGCCCGAACCGGGTAGTACGATGAAATGCATGTGAATCACGACCGACTCGTACGGAACTCAAGCCGAACGACCGACCCGGACGGAAACAAGCTAACCGGCCGGGAAAACACGCGAATCGAACCGACCGACACGCACCAGGAATGAACCCGAACGAAACGTACCCGCGAACTCCGACCCGCGCAGTACGATGCAATGCGTGCAAAATCAGACCGATTCGCACGGAGCTCAAGCCGTACGACCGACACACATACAAAAGCCAGCCGAACCAACACAATACTCCGCGACCGACGCGTACGACGCACATGAAACCTAGCTGAAACACAGCGGGAACAACTCGGAGAAGCACGCACGAGACAACTGCAGCGTCCTACTCGGTCAGAAGAACGTCTCCTACATGCTCAAAAATCACAACGGAAAAAATACAAAAAAGAGGGCCAAACAAGCAATGACAAAGTCAATAAATACAGGGGGGGAAAAAATGGAACAAGGACACACCCCCAACTCCACCTATATAGAGGCCACAAATCCCTACCATGATCCTTTGCAAATTCCACTGACCTGCCAGCACAGAACACCATCAGACAGCAACCACAGACACACTCACAGCTCATCCAACACACAAGCCACACACTATTAGCACCTCAACAAATTGCACCCTCAGACACACCCAGCAAAACCTACACTCACCCACCCTCACTTGCACACACACACACATCAATCACCACCACCACCCATCACCATGCCCCCAAAGAAGAATCATAAGTTCCTAGATAGTGAATTGGAAGTCCTGGTAGACGAGATCCTGAGGGTAGAGCCACAGTTGTTTGGCACATTGGTCCAACAGACCCCCATGGCACAGAAAACCAAGATGTGGGAGAGGATCATCGACAGGGTCAACGCACAATCACCATGTTTGCGCACAAAGGAAGACATCCAGAACAGGTGGTATGATGTGCGCAGGAGGGTCAGGGACCTACTGAAGAAGGATTACATCCTGAGCCAGCACACCGGCAGTGGCCCTCCTGCCAAACCACTATACCTCAGGCCCTGGGAGGAGAAGGTGCGGGCCATCCTACCACCAGTGAGCGTATATGGACTAACAAACATCCCAGAGCCTGGTGAGTACACAACAAATATACACAATATGGTGTGACAATACACACACATCACTGTCAAGGGGATAGTCAAACCATGCACCCTTAGCAAATCCACAGCAACCAAAAGATAATCATCCCAAGATGTGAATGCCAGTCAGACAAACACAATACCTGCCATCTCATAGTGACATGTAACTGTGTCATGACATGTACAAACCTAACAACAAATAGAGCAAGGCAGTGGCACAAATATAACCAACAAACACTGTCTGATATTTTGCCACCACTAGAACACCACCTCACAGGGAAGCTCACTGAAAGGAAGGAATTCTGTGTATGCTGGTGAAGTCAGTGTAGCCAATAGCATGATGGGAGTTGTAGTCACAGATAATGGTCAGCCTCACAATTGACCAATCAACACCACCCTGAACCATGCTCACATCACAGGGAGTGGAAAAGGACTGACAAGATGGCTGACATTGGGTACTGCTGTGGGGAGCACAAGGCCCTGCTGGGAACTGTGCAACAACCAACAGCAGGACACCACTGACTGACATCCTGAAAGCCAACTTGCACTCCCTGCAATGGAAGCACCTTCCATGGTGGGATATCTGGCTGGGTGGGAAGGAGGACTGACAGCACTGACCATAGTTACAAGCAGCTCTCCTCACACACCCCCTCAACACTAACTCCATATAACCCACCTGGGAGAATGCAATGCCTCACACTCTAAATGAAGATCCCACAAAGAACCACCACCCTGGGTTATGCTGTGTGAAGCACAGGGACACTCTTGGGACTCGTAGCCAAACAAACGCCAGGACAACACTGTCAGCCATCCTATCAGCACAGGCACACTACCCCACAGGGAAGCAGAGTCAAAAAGAAGGAAGTATGGGCATGCTGGGAAGGGGGGTGTAGGCAATAGCATGATGGGAGTGGTAGTCACAGCTCAACATCCCCCACCCACATGGCCCAGCAAGCTCACACTGAACCATGCACACCTCACAGGGAGTGAAAAGCCACTTCAAAGATGTCTGACACTGGCCTCAGCTGTGGGGAGCACAAGGCCCTGCTGGGAACTGGGCACCAACAAACAACAGGACCACATTGTCAGCCATCTTGCCATTGCTGTCACACTCACACCCAGTGAAGTCCACTCAAAAGGAAGGAAGTATTGGCATGCTGGGAAGGTGGGTGTAAGCAATAGCATGATGGGAGTTGTAGTCACAGATATTGGTCACCCTCACAATTGGCCCATCAACACCACTCTGAACCATGCTCACATCGCAGGGAGTGGAAAAGGACTGACAAGATGGCTGACACTGGGTACTGCTGTGGGGAGCACAAGGCCCTGCTGGGAACTGTGCAACAACCAACAGCAGGACACCACTGCCTGACATCCTGAAAGCCAACTTGCACTCCCTGCAAAGGAAGCACGTTCCATGGTGGGATATCTGGCTGGGTGGGAAGGAGGACTGACAGCACTGACCATAGTTATAAGCAGCTCTCCTCACACACCCCCTCAACACTAACTCCACATAACCCACCTGGGAGAATGCAATGCCCCACACTCTAATTGAAGATCCCACAAAGAACCACCACCCTGGGTTATGCTGTGTGAAGCACAGGGACACTCTTGGGACTTGTAGCCAAACAACCGCCAGGACAACACTGTCAGCCATCCTGTCAGCACAGGCACACTACCCCACAGGGAAGCAGAGTCAAAAGGAAGGAAGTATGGGCATGCTGGGAAGGGGGTGTAGGCAATAGCATGATGGGAGTGGTAGTCACAGCTCAACATCCCCCACCCACATGGCCCTGCAAGCTCACACTGAACCATGCACACCTCACAGGGAGTTAAAAGCCACTTCAAAGATGTCTGACACTGGCCTCAGCTGTGGGGAGCACAAGGCCCTGCTGGGAACTGGGCACCAACAAACAGGACCACACTGTCAGCCATCTTACCATTGCTGTCACACTCACACACAGTGAAGTCCACTCAAAAGGAAGGAAGTATGGGCATGCTGGGAAGGGGGGTGCAGGCAATAGCATGATGGGAGTGGTAGTCACAGCTCAACATCCCCCACCCACATGGCCCAGCAAGCTCACACTGAAGCATGCACACCTCACAGGGAGTGAAAAGCCACTTCAAAGATGTCTGACACTGGCCTCAGCTGTGAGAAGCACAAGGCCCTGCTGGAAACTGGGCACCAACAAACAACAGGACCACACTATCAGCCATCTTACCATTGCTGTCACACTCACACACAGTGAAGTCCACTCAAAAGGAAGGAAGTATGGGCATGCTGGGAAGGTGGGTGTAGGCAATAGCATGATGGGAGTTGTAGTCACAGATATTGGTCACCCTCACAATTGGCCCATCAACACCACTCTGAACCATGCTCACATCGCAGGGAGTGGAAAAGGACTGACAAGATGGCTGACACTGGGTACTGCTGTGGGGAGCACAAGGCCCTGCTGGGAACTGTGCAACAACCAACAGCAGGACACCACTGACTGACATCCTGAAAGCCAACTTGCACTCCCTGCAATGGAAGCACGTTCCATGGTGGGATATCTGGCTGGGTGGGAAGGAGGACTGACAGCACTGACCATAGTTACAAGCAGCTCTCCTCACACACCCCCTCAACACTAACTCCACATAACCCACCTGGGAGAATCCAATGCCCCACACTCTAATTGAAGATCCCACAAAGACCCACCACCCTGGGTTATGCTGTGTGACGCACAGGGACACTCTTGGGACTTGTAGCCAAACAACCGCCAGGACAACACTGTCAGCCATCCTGTCAGCACAGGCACACTACCCCACAGGGAAGCAGAGTCAAAAGGAAGGAAGTATGGGCATGCAGGGAAGGGGGGTGTAGGCAATAGCATGAAGGGAGTGGTAGTCACAGCTCAACATCCCCCACCCACATGGCCCAGCAAGCTCACACTGAACCATGCACACCTCACAGGGAGTGAAAAGCCACTTCAAAGATGTCTGACACTGGCCTCAGCTGTGGGGAGCACAAGGCCCTGCTGGGAACTGGGCACCAACAAACAGGACCACACTGTCAGCCATCTTACCATTCCTGTCACACTCACACACAGTGAAGTCCACTCAAAAGGAAGGAAGTATGGGCATGCTGGGAAGGGGGGGTGCAGGCAATAGCATGAAGGGAGTGGTAGTCACAGCTCAACATCCCCCACCCACATGGCCCAACAAGCTCACACTGAAGCATGCATACCTCACAGGGAGTGAAAAGCCACTTCAAAGATGTCTGACACTGGCCTCAGCTGTGGGAAGCACAAGGCCCTGCTGGGAACTGGGCACCAACAAACAACAGGACCACACTGTCAGCCATCTTACCATTGCTGTCACACTCACACACAGTGAAGTCCACTCAAAAGGAAGGAAGTATGGGCATGCTGGGAAGGTGGGTGTAGGCAATAGAATGATGGGAGTTGTAGTCACAGATATTGGTCACCCTCACAATTGGCCCATCAACACCACTCTGAACCATGCTCACATCGCAGGGAGTGGAAAAGGACTGACAAGATGGCTGACACTGGGTACTGCTGTGGGGAGCACAAGGCCCTGCTGGGAACTGTGCAACAACCAACAGCAGGACACCACTGACTGACATCCTGAAAGCCAACTTGCACTCCCTGCAATGGAAGCACCTTCCATGGTGGGATATCTGGCTGGGTGGGAAGGAGGACTGACAGCACTGACCATAGTTACAAGCGGCTCTCCTCACACACCCCCTCAACACTAACTCCACATAACCCACCTGGGAGAATGCAATGCCCCACACTCTAATTGAAGATCCCACAAAGAACCACCACCCTGGGTTATGCTGTGTGAAGCACAGGGACACTCTTGGGACTTGTAGCCAAACAACCGCCAGGACAACACTGTCAGCCATCCTGTCAGCACAGGCACACTACCCCACAGGGAAGCAGAGTCAAAAGGAAGGAAGTATGGGCATGCTGGGAAGGGGGGTGTAGGCAATAGCGTGATGGGAGTGGTAGTCACAGCTCAACATCCCCCACCCACATGGCCCAGCAAGCTAGCACTTAAGCATGCACACCTCACAGGGAGTGAAAAGCCATATCAAAGATGTCTGACAATGGTGCTCTGTTGTGTGGAGTACCAGGCCCTGCTGGGACCTGTGCACCAACCAACAGCAGGACAGCACTGAATGACATCCTGAGAGTCAACCTGAACCCACTGCAAGGGTGGCATGCTTCATGGTGGGATAACTGGGCTAGGTGGAGAAGGAGGGCTGGATGTCCACCAAATACAACAAATGCTGGCCATGCACACACCTCAACATTCACATTGAAATGCCTCAGGTTTGCAGGACAATGTGCTACACCAATATCAACCTCTTACTGTGACAACTTAGGACAATGCAATGTACAGGCCCGCATCCAGAGGTACAGTCACAACTGTCAGGTGTGTGAACCATTGATGCCTGTAGAAATATAACATACATTGTGTGTCTCTTCCAAAAACAGGTGATGATGGGGACACAGCAGCAGGCGAGGAGGAGTCCCTGTCCTAGGCTCCGGGGGACACTGAGCCCACTGGTGTGGAACAGCCTCTGCCCTCCTTGGATGGCGAAGATCTACCTGGCCCCTCCAGCGTGAGTCATCATGCAGCACCAGCAGGACCAACATCTGCACCCCCTGCACCCACTGCTCGAACAACTGCCAACACACAGACCACCCCCGCCGACACGGACAGACCAAGGACCACCAATGACAACAGCACAGGGACCCTGGCCCAATGTCGAGCTACGGACAACGAGCCCAGTAACAACCCCCAAGGGGGCCTAGGGTCACCTGGGCGTAACACCGCAGGTCCCGCACGTGTCGCCAGGGGTGGTGGGAGGGGTGGTAGACATAGGTCGCTGTTTGCAGAGGGGTCTGGACTGCATGATGACCCACAACTGGCACCCATTGCTGAGGCGTACCAGAATAGCACCGGAGAGGTCAGCCAGGTAGTGGGGATCCTCAAGGACATTCAACAGCAGCAGGCTGCCCATCATGCCCGCTTGTACTCCCACATGTCCCGTGTGGAGACACACATGTCCCGTGTGGTGACACACATGTCTGGCATGGAGTCCAAGTGGGACACATTGGAAGAACTGACAGCGGTGCATAGGGACATATTGACATGCCTCCGCCAGATTAGCACCAACATGGCCACACCTCCCTGTGTGCCCACAACATCTGGTGCTGCAACAACTGCAACTACCACAGGGAGGGAGGAGGACTCTGGCGGAGAGTCCCCTGCACCGCAGCAGCCTGCACGTGAGGGTCCCCCACCAAAGAAGAGGGGTCGTCCGAGGAAGGAAAACTGAGAGGTCGATGGCCATGTACATCCCCCAGGAAGCCAACACCTGTTCTGGAAATTCTCCTTTGTGTGCAAACTGTTCACCCTGTCGAATGCAACACAACTCTCCCACATGACATGGGGAGTTCAAGTTGGACTAATGTATCAGATGACTGTGGACTTCACTCAGGACATTTCTGCTACCAAGACTTGCAACTCATCTGGGAACTTTGGATCACAATCCCAATGTACAGCACCCACCATCCTGTGCACTATACTCACACATGTATGTAAATAAAATCACTAATACACCATACTTGCCTCTGTTGTGATTCCAACGTGGTTACTGTCATGGGGATGATGATCAGCTAAATTACACTGTGTATGCTAACTGCTACAGCAAGTACAACACCGTCATGTGAGTCATGGTGACGTGATACATATGAGGGAGACACACCACTAGGGCTACACAACACAGAGACACCAGGGCCATCGGACTCATCGCCTACACTGATGTTGCCAGGAAATACTGTGGAATGCACAGACACCACACCTATTCAGAGTCTGTGTCAACTAGCCCACAGGTGCAGTAAGCAAATGTCAGTCAGATGTGTGACCACAGACAACGCACATCCCAAAGTGAAGCACAGGTTTATTACACATTTGCAACATGTTGTTTCCACTACAAATGCAAGGTAATCCCACGTGGCAGTGGCCACACAGTCAAAGAGTGCAGAAGATATAAAGTCCAGGGGTGTGTGGCACATCACCTGTAGGGAAACGACTGCTGCCACCCTGAAAGCTGAATCATGGTGTCGGGGGATCCAAGTTGACCAAACAACTCTGTAAGCACCCTGTGAAGGACAGACATGACACACAGTCAAAACCACTGAAGAACAGGACAGAACTGCAATACTCATGCCCAATACATGTCACAAGATAACTACACAAAACCAAGTTAGCATGTCAACACTGTTGGGGAGTACAGACTACCTGTAAGGACACATCGCTGCACGCATCCAGTCAAGTAGCACATGGCCACACTCAAACAGCACCAGAACACCACCCACACATATCATGCAAACTCACATCATTGACATGACAACTCTCTGGATACTCACATTCAGCTGAAGAAGTTGGTGATGAGCTGTGTGCGGACATCACCATCATCATCATCACTGGCATCGTGGCCCAGGCCAGGATCCTCCACAGGTGGCGGACGTTGGTCATCGTCATCCAGGATGAGAGGCAACTCCTTCCGCACTGCCAGGTTGTGTAGCATGCAGCAGACGATGACAATCTTGCACACCTTTGCTGGGGCATATGGGAGGGCCCCTCCTGTCTTGTCCAGGCAGTGGAAGCGGCTCTTCAGGAGACCAAATGTCCGCTCGATCACTCTCCTGGTCCGACCATGTGCCTCATTGTAGCGCATCTGGGCTGGTGTCACAGGGTTCCTGAGGGGTGTCAGCAACCACGGCATGATGGGGTATCCGGTTCACCTACAGACAGACAATTGCACATTAGCTGAGTTGGAAAAGTGGGCGAAATACAACATAGCAGAACACACACAATGGTACAAAGTCAGTACACACCGACAAGCCAGGCACGCTGGTTCTGCATCTGTGACATCATCCTCAGGATGCGACTACTCCTCATCACGTAGGCATCGTGTGCCGAACCAGGGAAAGGGGCACTCACATGTGTGATGCTCATATCTGCAAGACATACCACCAGAGCATTGATCGAATGGTAATGTTTCCGGATCCGGTATGCCTGCTCATGTGCCTGTGGTGGTACCAAAGCCACATGTGTCCCATCAATGGAGCCAATGACATGTGGCATCCTCCCCAGGGCATAGAAGTCACTCTTGACATCAGTGAGTTGTTGATGTGTAGGGAAATAGATGTACTGGTTCAGGCATCTCAACATTGCTTCCAAAACATCGCGTAGCACACGGCTGAACATAGTCTGTGACATCCCACCAGCAGTCGCCACAGTGTGTTGAAAGGTACCGGTGGCAAAGAAGTGTAGGGCTGCCATCACCTTCACCTTGGGGGTCAGCGCTGTAGGGTACGGCCGGCCAGGTTGCATATGTGGTGCCAAGCGCACTGCCAAATCCTCAATCAGCTGCCTGGTGAAGCGGTACCGTCGGATGCTGTCATGTTCCACCATCGTTGCCAGGTCAGGGAATGGTCTATGGACAGCTGGAGCCCTGCAGTGCATAGGTGAAGAAAGAAAGATTGTCAGTCACCCCACATATGTGCCATTCACAATACTCAATTTCACATGGTACATCATTACGAGACACAAGTACTTGATGTGTGTGCCGTTCTGTTCGGACATATCTGGCACCTACATGGCCATCATCTAACATCTCAGTACAACATGTGTTGACAACAGGTTCCAGGTTGTGCTATGGGAAACCATTAGGCTGTGTCACAGTCAATGTTCCCTCTAATTTTTCTTTCTCATGTGCGGCAATAGAATGTTGGTGTGCACTCTTTTATTGCCTGTGTGCGCAACTGAGTGATAAGATGTGCAACAAGGCAAGTGGATCCGCTACCACTTATAGGTAAATAACAAGCATTGGCACTGTCAATAAGCCTTGCTTTTAATTTAAAGTGACTTCTTGGTCACCGATTGGTTTAAGCACTGAATAAGTCATCACACATGCACCCTGTCAATCATCCTTGCACTTGTGCATCCATAAATCACTTATTCATTCTTGCATTCACCAACTTACACAACCACAATACAGCACATTCACAAGTTGAGCCACATTTGCAAGATAAATTGAAAGAAAAAGTAGTAGAAAAAATACAACATGCTATCGGCTAAAAATGGCAGACATATGTGTGCAATAATAAAGTTAAACAAAGTAGCTCATTTCTTGCCCTCTGTTTGTGCCTTCTCCGCTCATTTCTTGCCCTCTGTCTGTGCCTTCTCTGCTCGTTTCTTGTCCTCTTTTTGCCTTTTCTGCTCGTTTCTTGCCCTCGGTTTGTGCCTTCTCTGCTCATTTCTTGCCCTCTTTTTGCCTTTTCTGCTCAATTCTTGACCTCTGTTTGTGCCTTCTCTGCTTGTTTCTTGCCCTCTTTTTGTCTTTTCTGCTCGTTTCTTGCCCTCTTTTTGCCTTTTCTGTTCACTTCTTGCCCTCTGTTTCTGCCTTCTCTGCTCATTTCTCACCCTCTGTTTGCCTTTTCTGCTTACTTCTTGCTCTCTGTTTTGCTTTTTTCTGCTCGTCTCTTGCCCTCTTCCTGCCGTTTTCCTCCCTCTGCCCAGCGCCCCTCCTTCCCCCAGGACACCTTCCCTGGCGGAGTTCAGAAACAAACTCTAAACTTGGCTTTTTGACAGAGGCCTTGCATCCCAGCACCCAGATATCCTTAGGGGTGACAGCGCTGCACACTAAAAATGCTGAGTGATTGATTGATTCAAATAAAGATACTTTACAAAAGGTTATGATTGTT
Organism: Calotriton arnoldi; assembly: GCA_963921515.1. Classification (NCBI taxonomy): domain Eukaryota; kingdom Metazoa; phylum Chordata; class Amphibia; order Caudata; family Salamandridae; genus Calotriton; species Calotriton arnoldi. Next base: position 512,216 of record CAWUFW010011508.1, on the reverse strand, counting down.
TGAAAAATGTTGATTTGCAACATTTCTAATGGAGGTGAGTGGGAGAACTTGGTGAACTGGTTTGTGGGCAAAGGCCTATTGTTTGGGAAGTCCACTGCCAGTCCTTGCTTTCTGGCTCACGTTCCGAAGTACTTGACGTTGTTTTTATAATCAGATAAGTAATATTACGAAATCATTCCCCAAATGCCCCTAAATGCCTGATGACCTTTTAAGTACTTAGTGCCTGGGCAAGTATTTTCAGTGGCCACTTAGAGTGTACTCTCTGCTAAGCCTAAAATGTTTGCCCTATTTGTTCATCTTTTGCTTTGTCATGTGTATACAGTTGGCAATAACCTGTTTCACTAATAAAAGATATGAAAAGGGCACTCACTTGTTCCTAATCTGTCTGGGGCCCCAAAAGCCCTAGAACTAGCCCTGCTGCTGTGTGTGTAATCGCTGCCTAAGTGTCAACGGCACATACTGCAGAGCTCCTGGCAGTTTCGAGAAGTGGAATGAAAAACTAACATATTGAGCAGTTTGAGGCGGGAGACACAAATGTGAATGGCAGCATGCAGTAGGGAGCATTTTAGGAGTCACTGCATATGTAACTGACTAACAATAAAAGCTGAAGGTGCTGTACTGGATGGAAGCATCTTACAAACAGTAAAAGCACATGTGAAGCCAGTGACGCCACACAGTGCAAAAAAGAGAAGTACTGGAGAAATCAGGAGGTGGCCTGGTCGGAGGCAGTGATGTAAGGTGCAGCACGCTGGTGAAGAGCATTTAACAAGTCACTGCAGAGGTGAATGGCCAGCAAAAATAGCAGAGGCTGCTGAACAGAGACCAACCAGCATACAGACTGATAAGGCCTCAGACAAGCCTGTGTGACGCCACAGCCAGACACAGAAGGAGAAAACAAAAGGTGGAGGCAGCTCTGCCAAGTACCACGCATCAGGCGTTAGACTAACGCATTTCAGTGTGGTGATCCGCATCACCGCACTGAAATGCAAAGTCATGCATTATAGCACCTCAGCTGTAAAGCTGAGAGCGCTGCTATAATTATAAAGCACCATACAAGCTGCAGTGGCAGCGCGCAGTGTGCGCTGCTGCCGGCAAACTAAGGGTGCTCTTTGGCTGAGCTATAGCTTAGTTCAGCTGTACAGAGTGGTGTGCTACAATGTTACAAAGTTACAAATACACCAACGTGCCGCGATATCCCTGACGTCGGAGGAGGACGGGTCAGAGCCCAATTGCTACCTAGTGTCTTGACTGACAAGTGACTTTAGGCGGGCCTGTGTCCAGCTTCCTGAGGCGGGAGCGGGTGGGCCGCCACGCAGATCAAAGTTGGCTGATGGAGCAATCGTGATACCGTCCCCATGGCTACCTGCCGCAAACAATAATGGCTTACTTTTAGTAGCTTGCACACCTGCGGTATCCGGCAGCTGCTACTGGACCCGGCCCCACCAGCGCCGTCATGGATACATGTGTGTAATCAGGGCTGAGCAGAAGAATCATTGCCACAGGACTGAGCCAGTCATTCCACGGTACTCAGCATAATCATTGCTTACGGCCAGCGGGGCCGCCAATTGCCGTTGTCCGTGTTCCCAGTCAGGTCAGTGTTTATTTTATATTGATATATCCTCATGACCTGTGTTCCGCTGCGCCTTGGGTGTCTCTGTGTGGAGCCTTGGGAGAGCGGGTATCTGAAGCGGTTTATGGCCTGTTTTATTTCTTGGTCAAGGGCCCCCCTCCCTGTTTCTTGACAGCGCCAGGTCTCTCTTCCTCACATGCAGAGGGAAAAAAGTCAGAAACCGCACATGAAGGTGGATTCTTCACTTAGTTAATCCAGAAACCCTCAGTCTGCCCGGCCGGCCAGATCAGCTATCACAGCACAGCAAACCATCTCCCATAGGGAACGAATATTTATTAGAGCGTCTTGTAAAATAGCGTAGGCTGTGTCCGGTTTATTCTTGGTGCCCAATTAAATGGCACCGTTTACTTTCGATTTATTAGGGCATCTTCTTAAAATACAAAGAATTTCGAGCAATTATTCTAATGGAAACGGACAGTGCAAACATAGGTGAACTGCTCACCCAGTTGTACGTGTAAAGTGTGGATCATGTCAATCACAGTGCCTTCCCATAAAGTACAGCTGCCTGCTTAGTTGTGACCTAAATGCATGTCTCCCACTCTCAGCTTTCGAATGCAGCTGTGCTTACTGCTCATGTCGCTGTGTGTGAGTCTGCGAGTCACGCAGCTTTCAGTGTGCCTTATCTTTTGTCTGCAATTTTGGCTAGAGTCTGATAAAGCGAAGTCGTTTATATTTCTTACGTTTTGCAGCAGTTAACTTAGTTTCTTGTTGCTCAAATGGGTGATCTTTCTGATATTTTTGTGTTCCCCTTGTCTTCATTGCTTGATTTTGCTCACGATAAACTGAATGCCATTAGTTTAGGAAACAATAACACCTGTTATATAGAGAAGTGAGAAGCGCCAAAAGTGCAGTGAAAAATGCTATATAAAAATCAACGTATTATGGGATCTCTAGTAAAGCACATTTTACTAGTTTCCTTTTCAGTGTTGTAGGATGCTATATTTTTTATTGGACCTAAAAAATAAGTATGGTGTCGCATCTTAAATACATGGGCTTTCACACCGCTCTACTTCCTATGCCAGACCAGTAAAACGAATCACATACAAAAACGAACATGCAGGCATTATTTTCAGATCAGTCGGGCGACAAAAAAACTTATCTGACACAGCATGTAATGCTATCGCTATCTGTTACATGAGAGAGATTTAGCAATACAAATTTTTTGGATCGATATATTTATTGGTATAGTGGATAAATATATTTTGTTTTAGTTTCTGAATGTAATCGATTTCGGTTAAGGGCACCGCTGTCCTGATTAACGGCAGTCTAATTATATTTTACACCTCCTTTGAAAAGCGCGTACTATAAAGAAGCGCGCCATTAGGACCCGGGCCCCCGGGATCCCGGCCACGCCCTCGTGGCTCCTGGCTGAAGCAGTGGTCGCCGCGGACGGCGGGAAGTACTTCCGGGGCGAAGTGACGTCACTTCCGGCCGGGGCCGGTAATGAGGGGGGAGGAGAGGGCTGGGGGCCTATTTAGGGCACATTGCCCAGACCCTCGCCTCTCTTCCTTGCAGCGCTGGCCCCGTGTGCAGGGGACTTCACTTCAGTGATCAAAGTTGATAAATATATGTCATGAAATTTGAAGATTATTGATATATTGTCATGTTTATATGTGTTCGTGTATAATAAACATGGCCTCTTTACCCACAGCGCTGGTCGTCAAGTCTTGATTTGTGGGTTCTGATGGGGGCGGGGCCGGGGACAACCTGGGGGGTCCGGGTCCTATTACTTCACTTTAAAAGCTTGAAAGATTTCTCATATACTTTCAGCAAAAAATATTCTCAATTTTCTTTATAATGAAATTCTCAGTGTCACTCATAGTCATTGAAATGCACTCATAATTACTCTAAAATTACGAAGATGTCACACATGGCAATCTGAAACCTTGGCAGCTATGTGGAGGAGCCAGAGGTCCGTGGACTTTGCAAACGGGACTCGGGCTGCAGAGAAAGCTCTGGGAATACTCTCCTGCTGTTTAATGACAGCGTTGCAGGCATTTAAACGTCCCTCATTAGCATTTCTAAAGACGAAAAACACGTCTTTAGAAATGCATTTGGAAGCGCAGCAGCATCACCATGAGCCGCACTTCAGAGGCTCCAGTGAAGTATTTACTGAATGCGTGGAATCCTTTGTAGTGCGCGCTGATTGTAGGTGTCTGCGCGGAGGGAAACTTAGGTGTGCGCGCCCGCTCAGGCACGCAGGTTAGAGGGAACCATGGTCACAGTACCCATTTACTGCTGTCACGTTCCACACACACACCACAGTGACATGTCTGGACAGATGCACCACAGGCATCACAGCTCATTGACAGGTAGATTCCCAGTGACCCTGTCTTGCCACATGGACACTGGCATGACATGGCGTATCATGTACACGTCAGAAAAACAAAGATGACTCCCACAGGTAGTGGCCCCTGTTGCCTCCGCAGGACAGACATGGATGTCAGTGACACACACACACGCACAACATCAAAGTCCATGCACAAACAATGTTGATGTGAAGACTGTCTCCCATTGTGCACATGGAATCAGAGACATCGGAAACACAACATGCACACAGACTGTGGAGGGCCATCACTATTGTGGCAATGGGTCACCCTGTGACGTACATGCCTTCCCACATGGGACACTGGGGGTATGTGACATGTCATACACATACACAACCTGGAAATGTGACCATGCCACATGCTCCAAAATGAACAGTTGCACATCACAGTGGTCATGTGCACAATACACAAAGGACCCTGTCCCCATGAACACGTGCACAGCCTGGGTGTGGCTGCCCCCAAGTGCCACCCCAAAAACCACATGTTTACCCCCATACACAGAAAAGGTAATGCAGCCTTACATGCCTTAGGATACAGTGTGGACTGGGTGTGGTGTTGTAGGTGTGCCCCTGAGTCCCTGGCAAGTATATGTGGCTGGCATATGTTCACCAGTGACAAGCATGGTGACATATGCGAGTGACCTGTACAGGGACGCGTTGTACAGCAATGGACCGATCGGTGTGCCCGCACGGCCCATTGCATCGGTAGTGAGCGGGTACGCGTTGTACAGCAATGGACCGATCGGTGTGCCCACACGGCCCATTGCATCGGTAGTGAGCAGGTACGCGTTGTATCCCGGAATACGCGTTGTACAACAATGGACCGATCGGTGTGCCCGCACGGCCCATTGCATCTGTTGTGAGCGGGTACGCGTTGTACAGCAATGGACCGATCGGTGTGCCCGCACGGCCCATTGCATCTGTTGTGAGCGGGTATGCGTTGTACAGCAATGGACCGATCGGTGTGCCCGCACTGCCCATTGCATCTGTTGTGAGCTGGTACGCGTTGTACAGCAATGGACCGATCGGTGTGCCCGCACGGCCCATTGCATCGGTAGTGAGCGGGTACGCGTTGTATCCCGGAATACGCGTTGTACAGCAATGGACCGATCGGTGTGCCCGCACGGCCCATTGCATCCGTTGTGAGTGGGTACGCGTTGTACAGCAATGGACCGATCGGTGTGCCCACATGGCCCATTGCATCGGTAGTGAGCGGGTACGCGTTGTATCCCGGAATACGTGTTGTACAGCAATGGACCGATCGGTGTGCCCGCACGGCCCATTGCATCGGTAGTGAGCGGGTACGCGTTGTACAGCAATGGACCGATCGGTGTGCCCGCACGGCCCATTGCATCGGTAGTGAGCGGGTACGCGTTGTATCCCGGAATACGCGTTGTACAGCAATGGACCGATCGGTGCGCACGCATTGGCTGGGGCCTGGCATGGCAACAGACGCGTTTTCGAAGCCTCAACGAGTCTGATGTAGTGAATTCAGTTGGCCAGCCACAACAATGTTGCAAATTCATGGGTGTCATGAAGTTTAACTTTTGAAGGATGCTGTGGGCGTGTATTAGTGGTGCAATTCCATGGATTGGCCAGATTCAGAAGATGCAAACGACTTGGAACTATCACTTTGGACACATGGGACAGTATCTGCCTCTGCAGCACACATATAATGCAGGCTGTTCCCCTGAGGGCCCACTTGCCTGCACTACATGCTCCAGGACGACATCTGCCACCAACACTGCTGCTGTCTCTGCATCCTCTGGCTACTGCAATGGCACGTACTGTGGAGAGAGCCCCAGCCTTCAGCCTTGAGGAGAACCAGGCCCTGCTGGACAGCCTCCTTCCACAGTACAGCAAGCTGTATGGGACACCAGGGGAGCAGGTGAGTGTGCTGTCCACTGCCTTACTAATTGTGCATGTTGTCTGACTAGCAAGACTTACAGTGTGCACACCACTGGCTAGCATGCTCACTGAGTAGTTCTCCCCCAAAGTGTGTAGTCACATGCACTGAACAGGTACAGTGCAGTAACAGTGCATTCCAACAAGGTTTACTTCCCATGCAATGAAACCATGTAGTAACTGCTGGCAAACTGTTCATAGCCATCGTTGCACTGCCTGTGTACATCATATGCCCCTGTGATTGAGACATGTATATCCAACTGTGTGATGCACGGATATGTTGCATGTGTAGTAATGGCCTTTTCACTTTGTCATCCTCACAGGTTGATGCCCACCATAAGCAGGAAATCTGGCTGACCATCGCCCGGGCAGTAAGATCCGTGGGGGTCTACAAGCGCCGGATCCGCAACTGCCAGAAGAGGTGGCAGGACCTTCGTGGCTGCACCCGGAGGATCGCAAGGGTCCAGCTGAAGCTGTCGCCTCCTCGCAGGAGGGGCGGACACCGGAACCTGACCCCCCACATGCTCCGGATCCTGGCGGTGGTCTTCCCTGACCTGGATGGGCAGCTGAAGGACAGACAGCAGCAAGGAGGGGGTGAGTCCATGACTGCACTGTGAACTTTGTCTGACATGCTATGTGCCCTCCTCTGGCCTGGTTAAACTTCCACAGTACATCAGTCTTGTGGTCCAGGACCCATGTCCCTCAATTGTGACATGCCCACTCCTCATCTGATACGCAGGTGTGGTCCTTACAGTCAGGAAATTGTGTCACTTGGGTACTGTGTCCTTGCATTTTGCTTCGCTCAAGGTGGGGGACAGCATTTGTTCCCGTGACTTTGTGGTGTGCTTCATGGGTGGGTCAATTGCTCACACAATGCCTAAGTCCTGACATGTAATCTGGGTGTAACTTTGATATGTGGTCCACTTGCTGATCTGAATCACCACATGTCCCTGGGGTATTTGGCACACCCCCATGCTGCGGGTGGGAACAATGTTTGGGCCTCAGGAGTATGTATATCAAGTGTGTCACACATGCTTAGCCACCTGCCTACTGTCTAGGGCTCATCCCTCCTTCAGGTGGAGCAGGACAGTCATGCCTACTCCAGGTCATACAATACACTCTGTACTCCCACTTCCGTGTATCAGCTGACATGTTGTGATCAGTGAAATGTTCCCTCAGGTGTCTGCCTCTGTGTCATTGTGCTGTGGCTTCGTTGTCAGGACTACTGGGATGTTAATCGGTTAGGGCTCAGCATGCCATCTGAGATGTGACCATGAGAGACGATACTTCTGTGACTTATAGGTGTTTGATCACTTGACATTGCTCACATGTGTATGCGACTGTGAATTTCAGGCAGCTGTTTTTCATTCACAGCAGACTGTGAGGTGCTCAGGTTCAGTGAGTTGTGTTTCATGTCTCCCATATGTCCAATTGGTATGATGTGGACAAATAAGAGTTCAGATGATGTGGTTTGTGGGGTATGGACATGTGCACTTGTCAGCTACATAACTTGCATTCACCATGTCCTAAGATTGTGACACAGTGCAGACTGTTGTTGGCTGGCTGCCATGCCCATGTTACTGGAGACAGTGATGTATGACTTTGCAGGCATGCCTGTGCCATGGCATTGAACTTCCTAAGAGTGATCCTGCAGGGGAGTGACATGTGCAACATGCACCCCATTGTGGCATTGACTATTGGACATGGGTGCATCATGGTGTCTGGTGCTGGTATGCATCACATGCATTTCTAATTAGACTCTGGCCATCCCTTCATCCGGACACCTGTACTGACTCAGTGGCAAGAGATGTGATGTGTGCATGTTCACATACTTCACCGTGTTCTCTGCAATGTCCAACAACTGTGTAGGTGGTGCATGTGTCCACACTGGGGTATTACCATCAGACAGGCACCAGACCGATGGGTGCAAGGGCAGGAGGGGTGTGAGTTCCATGGTTGACCATCAGACTGACAATTGGCTTCCCGAATCTGTGTGAGGACTTTTGGCAATGTTCAACTAAGGATGCCAGGGCTTGCTCTGTAATGTGCTGTACTTACTGTGGTGTGTGCGGTCAGTGCAGGTGACTGATGTTTGTCTGTTTCCCTAATTGTTTGCAGATACATCCACGGCCACAGGAGGGGACAGCTCCACGGACCAGGAGGAGCTGTGCAGCCAGACTGGGTCAACAGCTGACGAGTGGTCGGTGCGACCCAGTGGCACGGAGGGCGAGGGGAGCCACACCGAGGAGTCCTCAGCACCATCCACCTCAACTGAGGTCCACAGCAGCTCGGAGGATGACTCCCTTGTGGAGGCGGGTGTCAGCAGCCACCACACCCCAGCTAGTCTGTCTTCCCCAGCCACCACCACCACCACCGCCCTCCCATTGGCTCCCATTCCAGAGGTCCGTGGAGGCTCCCGTGTTCGGGAGCGTGTCTCCTTCGTGCCAGGCACCGCACCCCCTGCCCCTGTGTCCCCTGCTGCCCTGAGTGAGGAGTCTGTGTACCTACTTCGGCAGCTCCATGTAGGGCAGACAGCAATGCTGAGTGTCCTCCATGCACACACCACTCTGTTGACACAGCTGGTGTCGTTCATGGAGGGCATCTCGACGGGTATGTCTGCCCTACAGAGGAGCAATAAGTCCATGGACTCCTCCCTGACGGCAGCAGTGTCCCTCCTCCAACAGTCCCTCACCCCTCCTACCTCTGCCCCATCCACACTTCCTGGCACCCTACCTGTCCCAAGCACATGCACACCTGCATGATCACCCAAAAACACAGACACGAGCAGCACAGAAACACCCAAAACAAAGGCAAGACGTGCACACAAGCATCCTCAGGGGACTGATACCACACCCACAGGGGATGGGGAACAGACACACACACAGGCATCCACAGTCACTCCGCAGTCCTCCAAATCCTCTCCCTCCAAGACCCCTTCCCTTGCCTCACCTGCAACCCCACCTACACAGAAAATCTTCCTCTGTGACCTCGGCCTCTTCCCCTCCGATCCCACTGATCCAGCATACAGGGGGAAGAGGAAGTCCACCCACACAGAGGGGAGTGCCCCTCGCCCCCGGACACCCTCCCCCAGGCGCAGACAGATGGGGGCCCCCACCTGCAAGTCCCTCCGGTCCCGGAAGAGCAAGACCCCGCCACCGCCCTGCAAGTCAAGCACACAGTCTCCTTCCTCCATCCCTCAGGCCCCCACAACACAGGTTCCCCCACCACACCCTGCCCCAGGTTCCCCACCCACAGATACACCATCCCCAAAATGATCCGGCCTTCTCCACCTCCCACTTGCTCTTCCAGCACCACACCCCCCGCTGCACATGTTAATGCCACTGGTGTGGAGACCGTGTCCTCCCCCTCTGTCCTGCCCACCTTACCTGAACCCCATTCTACTCCCCTGGAGACGGGCACTGCAGTGGAGTCCACTAACACCCCGTCTGACTTGGGCACTGCAGTGGGGAACCTGTCCTCTCCATCTGGCCAGCCCACTGGAGTTGTGCCGGCACCCACACCATCCGACTCATGCCCCCAGTTGTACCAGCACACACCATGTCAGACACCTCCACTGCAGTTGTCAGTGACTCTCCAGCACCAGCCACCCCTTCCCTGCCTCCTTCTGGTGAGCCCTGATCCTGTCCCTGCGGTGCCTGGCCTGCCCCCCCGTATACCCCTCCGAGGGGAATGTCCCTGTTCCATATCAGTGCAGGCAAGCAGAGGGTGACATCTGCCACTGTCACCCTGTTTGGACTTGATTCATGGACTGGACATTGGCCTTTGTGTTTTTTCTGGACTTTAATTTTCAATATAACATATGCTGATTAAAGCTACTTTCAGTTCTCTAGTGGTTTTGCTTCAGATGTACATGATGTTGATGATGCTAACCATGCCCTTGCTGCAGTGATGTTGATTTTTGATGTCAGGTAAATGAAGTGTTACTGTGCAGGACCCCATGTGGTCCAGGGGGAATGTGTCCTATCCTGGTGTGTAGCCATGTCATCCTTTGTAGCAATATGAGGGTGTCATGTTTTCCATATTTGCCAATGGGATTCCCTACCTGTTTTTTCAATATTACATCTGTGGCTTACACCCCTGCACATCAAATGTGCTTGCCAGTGTTCAATTGGTCTATTTCCCTGACCGTGTGACCATCTCCACTGGACATGCATGTTTGGGCATCAATGGGGAAGGACTCATCTGTGGTATCAGTGCAACTTGCTATACATGTGTATTTGATCGGTGCAGATGATTTGGGTGACAATGCCATGACCAGGCTGATGTGACGTGAGCCTTCATTTTGTGCTAATTGTTGACTGAGTGACCAAGTGTTCTGCTGACATGATAGCGCCCTGCAGAGACAACGTATGGCAAAGCTTTTCTTACACAGGAGTGGAGTCCCCTCATGGCAGTGTGTAATTCCGTGACATTGCCTGAGCCCAAGGTGTGTGTTGTGTGAGCATGTCTGTGTGTGTTCACTTCCATTTTGCTACGCAGGCTGGGGGCCCTAGTGATGTTCCTGTTTGTGATGCTTGCTGAGTTGAGCAATGTTCCCCCCAGATCTTCTCCCTGGGTGCTCTGTGATGTGGGTACATGGCACATTACTGGTGATCAGGGTGTCATCCATAGGTGTGTTTGCTGTCAGGGCTGAGTTTGTGAGCAAACGCAGATGAGACACAGTCAGGATTCCCCTTGGCACTTGTTGGTTACACAAGTCATGTAATTTACAGTTTGCGTTAGCTTCCAGTGATTGTAACACGTTGTGTGTGTGACTGCTGCCACTCCTCAGGGTCAGAGCTGCAATGTTGGAAGTTGTCTATGTGTGTTGTTTGTGGGTGAGCTTGCCATCTTCATTGGTGTGTGACTGTGTCCGGGATCCCATTGGTTGGTGTGGATTTGACGTCATGCCCATGTACAGCGTACTGTGCAGTGTGTGAGACATTCACAAGTCTTGTTGACTGGCCATGTGTGATGGGTATCTCCGCCTTAGTTCCCCCACCACCCCTGGGATTGTCATGGGTGCATGTGCAATGTCACCAGTCCATGTGAGCTTCACTGCTGCACATTGGTGGAGATCAAGGTGTGTGGTGTTGAGTGTGTGCAAATGAGAGATGTTGCATGGCTAGACCCCTACCTCCATGTTGGCCTTGGCTGACAGGCCGTGCTGTTTTATTTGTGCTTGTGTAGGTGTGATGGTAGTTAGTTGCTCAGGACACATGACTGTGGTTCACAGTGTGTACGACATCTACCTTTGTCATCACAGTGGGATTATCATGCAGGCCAGTGTCACCACAATGTGGGGTCCCTGGGGGTAGTGCTGTGGTGGGTCTGTCTCTTGCTGTGTTAGTTGCTGTTCCTACAAGCTTGTGTGACATTTGTAATTTGGGCTCCCTCATCTAACAATGCCTGATTGCCCACATAGGGGAATACGATCCATGAGTTACTTTTGTGTGGCACTGTGTTGACATCTGTATAATGGGGATTCAGGCCTCCTCGTGTCTTGTGTGTTTGCCTGGGGACACTGGCACACCACCCCCCTCACCTGTAGTGTTTGATATGCAGTGTGAGTCTGCCTGTTTATGTTTGTGCATTTGCACCACTGCATTGGCATGTCTTTAGTGTGCCATTGGCTGTATGTTGTTTGGTGGCTTACCCCTGCTGTCCCTGGGACTCCTAGGTCATCAGTCAGCACAATGATCATGGTTTGTATGTCCCATTGCTGCCATGGTATGGTATTTGTTCACCTGACATCTACAGTCTCCACAGGATATCTACATTTGTGTGTCCAATGTTCAACATCTACATGGCACCCCTCGCCCACGTCGCCCGACAGCACAACCTCAACATCATCGCCTACGCCGACGACACCCAGCTGATCCTCTCCCTCACCAAAGACCCTCACACTGCCAAAGCCCACCTCCATGAAGGAATGAAGGCCGTCGCCGAATGGATGAGGACCAGCCGCCTGAAGCTGAACTCGGACAAGACGGAGGTCCTCATCCTTGGTTCCAACCCTTCAGCCTGGGACGACTCCTGGTGGCCAACATCACTGGGAACAGCCCCGCCACCCACCGACCACGTACGCAACCTAGGGGTCATCCTCGACCCCACCCTCTCCATGACTAAGCAGGTCAACGCCGTTTCCTCATCCTGCTTCAACATCCTCCGAATGCTCCGCAGGATCTTCAAGTGGATCCCCACCGAAACAAGAAAAACAGTCACCCAGGCCCTCGTCACCAGCAGGCTGGACTACGGAAACGCCCTCTACGCAGGAACGACGGCTAAGCTCCTGAGACGGCTGCAACACATCCAGAACGCCTCTGCACGTCTTATCCTCGACATCCCCCGACACAGCCACATCACACCCCACCTGAGAGACCTGCACTGGCTCCCTGTCAACAAGAGGATAACCTTCAAGCTCCTCACCCACGCACACAAAGCACTCCACAACTCCGGACCAGCCTACCTCAACAGACGACTCAGCTTCTACACCCCCACCCGCCAGCTCCGCTCGACCAGCCTCGCCCTCGCCACAGTCCCCCGCATCCGGAAAACGACCGCCGGCGGCAGATCCTTCTCCCACCTCGCCGCCAAGACCTGGAACACCCTCCCCACCAACCTCCGACAGACCCAAGACCTACTGGCCTTCAGAAGACTCCTCAAGACCTGGCTCTTCGATCAGTAGCAGCACCACCCCCTCTTCCCCCAGCGCCTTGAGACCCTCGCGGGTATGAAGTGCGCTTTATAAGTGACATGATTGATTGATTGATTGATTGGTGCAGATATGTGGATCTGCATTGTGATGGTCACTTCTGTCATTGTGTTATTTGTGAATGTTGACAATGTGAGCCCCCATGGGTGATGTTTGTCTGCACATGGCCAAAGCGATGTTTCATTTGCACTGCACTGTTTGCCTCACCCAATCTCTGTTGCTATGGGACACAAGCACTACTATGCCACTGATGTGTTTGTTGTTGTGTGACCAGGAATAATCCATGCAGTTTGGCATTTGCAGCTTTTACCATGACTACACTTACATTTTGGTCACTGTGGTGATGGGGGTTTAGGCCCTATTGCCACAATGTTCAAAATGTGCTTCAGCTATGGACCCCACACTTACATTTTGGTCACTGTGATGATGGGGCTTTAGGCCCCATTGCAACACTGTTCAAAATGTGCTTCAGCTATGGAACGCACACTTACCTTTTGGTCACTGTGATGATGGGGCTTTAGGCCCCATTGCCACAATGTTCAAAATGTGCTTCAGCTATGGAACCCACACTTACCTTTTGGTCACTGTGATGATGGGGGTTTAGGCCCCATTGCCACAATGTTCAAAATGTGCTTCAGCTATGGACCCCACACTTACACTTTGGTCACTGTGATGATGGGGCTTTAGGCCCCATTGCCACAATGTTCAAAATGTGCTTCAGCTATGGAACAAACACTTACCTTTTGGTCACTGTGATGATGGGGTGTTCGACCCCATTGCCACAGTGGTCATGGTCGGCTTGCATTGTGGAGGCCACACACATTTATGTGTGACACATGTGATAGGGGGTCACATTGTACAATGTCATGTTCAGTGTTGTAGGCATTTGACACAGACTACACACGCTTGTCATGGTGTTGGGGGGGATGTCATTTTCAGGCATTCCTTATGTTGGAGTATGCTGGTTGTGTCATGCATTACCCGTCCTATGAGTGGGGATTGTGTGGGTGGTAGGCATCCATCCCCCTATGAGTGGGGGTGGTGTTAGTGGTAGCCATCCATCCCCCTATGAGTGGGGATGGTAGTAGTGACAGGCATCCAGGCCCCCATGAGTAGGGGTGGTGGTAGTGCTAGGCATCCATCCCCCTATGAGTGGGGATGGTAGTAGTGACAGGCATCCAGGCCCCCCTGAGTAGGGGTGGTGGTAGTGGCAGGCATCCAGCCCCCCATTAGTAGGGGTGGTGGTAGTGGTAGGCATCCAGGCCCCCCTGAGTAGGGGTGGTGGTAGTGGCAGGCATCCAGCAACCCCTGAGTAGGGGTGGTGGTAGTGGCAGGCATCCAGGCCCCCCTGAGTAGGGGTGGTGGTAGTGGCAGGCATCCAGACCTCCATTAGTAGGGGTGGTATTAGTGGTAGGCATCCATCCCCCTATGAGTGGGGATGGTAGTAGTGACAGGCATCCAGGCCCCCCTGAGTAGGGGTGGTGGTAGTGGCAGGCATCCAGCCCCCCATTAGTAGGGGTGGTGGTAGTGACAGGCATCCAGGCCCCCCTGAGTAGGGGTGGTGGTAGTGACAGGCATCCAGCCCCCATTAGTAGGGGTGGTGGCAGTGACAGGCATCCAGGCCCCCTGAGTAGGGGTGGTGGTAGTGGCAGGCATCCAGCCCCCATTAGTAGGGGTGGTGGTAGTGGTAGGCATCCAGGCCCCCTGAGTAGGGGTGGTGGTAGTGGCAGGCATCCAGCACCCCCTGAGTAGGGGTGGTGGTAGTGGCAGGCATCCAGGCCCCCCTGAGTAGGGGTGGTGGTAGTGGCAGGCATCCAGCCCCCCATTAGTAGGGGTGGTGTTAGTGGTAGGCATCCATCCCCCTATGAGTGGGGATGGTAGTAGTGACAGGCATCCAGGCCCCCCTGAGTAGGGCTGGTGGTAGTGGCAGGCATCCAGCCCCCCATTAGTAGGGGTGGTGGTAGTGACAGGCATCCAGGGCCCCCTGAGTAGGGGTGGTGGTAGTGACAGGCATCCAGCCCCCCATTAGTAGGGTTGGTGGTAGTGGTAGGCATCCAGGCCCCCTGAGTAGGGGTGCTGGTAGTGGCAGGCATCCAGGCCCCCTGAGTAGGGGTGGTGGTAGTGGTAGGCATCCATCCCCCTATGGGTGTGTATGGCATTGGTGATGGCCATCCCACCCCTATGGTTCTGCTGTTGCTAGTGTATGTCATTTGTGCATCCCTATGTGTGTGTGACATATTTCAGGTACGTGTCGTTTGTTAGTGTTGTTGGTGTTTGACTTACCGTCTGCGCCGTACGCATTCGTGCCGGTCCCGGTAATAGATGTAGAGTATTGGTAGGACCTGCGCGATGGGATTCATGCTTGGGTCATCTCAATCGGGTTTCTCGTGTCTTCGTGGCGCGAAACAGAGCTTATGTACGGCTCGCCCGGATGCTCAAACGTGCCGGACGAAGCGACGGGTTCGGCGCGTACGGAAGGCGCATCGTACTAGTCCGGCCGGAAGGTGCTGTATATTTACTTCTGTGCGACTCGAATCGGCGTTTATGGATCCGGCTCGGGCGGGAACAGGAGCTGGAATGGGTAAGTATGGCTCGCTCGGAATCTGGGCTGTTATGCGCATCGTACTTGTTCGTTCGGACGAGTGTTCGAATCGGTCGAGAAACACGCATTCGGCTGTTTTTTTTTCCGGACAAATACTGTTAGGTGCGCTTCCGGCCGAGATCGGAATCGACACCTTTGTGTTTTGAAAAAAAACATTTTTGGACATTTTAAAACCATTGCCTAATGGATTTTGGGACTTCGAATTGTTTTTTTCTGAGAAAGGATTGATTTTTGGATGGTGATTTTTTTTTCAAACATTACTTATTTTTCAGGGTGTTTTGGATTTGGATTTTGAACAGGATTGGATTACATCAATGGAATTTTGTTGCGTTTTTTGCAAAACTATATTTCTTTTTCTGGATTTTTTTTGGGTGCGATTTTTGTAGGTGTGCATAGTAATTTTTACAGTTTATTTTTTAACTGTAAAAATATGTTTATGCAGAACTGTGCCCTTTTTTGATAGTTTCATTCGGGACATGGATTAATGAAAGGATTATGGATGATTTGCAATGGTTTCAATGACTGTAAAGGACTCTTGGTGAAAAGTAGTATTGAACGAAAGTCCAAGAGTTGAAAAAAGAAGACATCTGAAGGTAAGGAAACCTGACTTTATATTAAAATGTAAGTATTTTTTGAAAAATGTCAATTGAATTAGGGGGAATTTTGGTCAAAACAGGCAAGTAAGGAGTTATAGGAGATAGTATAGATTAGAAATGGAGGATGTGTGCAATATTATCTAGGTAGTCTGAAGCCACCATCAATGAAAATTGTTGAATTGCACCCAATAGTCGCTCGGACATTTCCTTTGTTCTTTTTGAAATTCGTGGGTTCAGACTACCAGTTAATTATTGCGAAATTCTCATTTCTTGGAAACTTTGCTCCTTCCTCAAATTTTCCAAGAAACGATAGAAGTTAGGATGTGGTTTCCCAATTGATTTATTGAAGGAGTTGTGCCATCCCTCTATGGCATTATTTGTTTTTGCTCCTCCCTCTAAGCAGGCCGAGTAGCAGTTCCACCACTTCACATGGAAATGTACTTTCCTCCTGCGACCTGACCTGCTTAGATGGTCAATCCATGTGTCTTCAAAGCAATTTAGTAGGGGTGCCAATTTGTCTTCGTTTGCAGTAAAGTATTCAGATTCAGTAATAAATGTGTAGTATTCGTCTACACTGTCAGGAGGAACAAAACAAGGTGCAGTTAGTTTTTGTATTCCAAATTGTAGTTTGCTATCTGATATATAATCCTCAACTAAGGATGTTTTTTGAATTTTTTGCCAATATGCCTGTGAAAAGTGAAAACAAAATCTTTGAATTTGGGTATCCATGTACATTTTTGTAATTGTGTTAATCATAGGTAATTCAAAGTCAATTAACACTTTTCTAGGACTTTTGTTCATTGTTTTAGATTTTATCACTGACAAAAATTCAGTGTATGTTGAGGATTGTTTATCAGAGAGTAAACTGTACACTAAGGGAACAACTGTATGATTATTATAGGCATGAATAGTGTATATTTGGGTGAATGGATAGGGTGTGGATTTAAACGTCCCATCCATCATCCAAATATCACTACTCTCCAACTGAACAAGATTATGGGGTATGCTAAAGATTAGTATTCTTTTATGAGGGTTTTGGTTGTCATGTAAAAGAAATGGTTCATTAGTAACTCTTACAGAAAGTTCAGGAGCAATGTTAATGTCAGAAAAGGTTTTGGGTGTTACTCTTAGAGGGTTACTTGCCTGTTTTTTACGCTGAATAATTCGGCGTAGGCTGGGGATTGTGGGCATGCTACTTGCAACATGAGATGGAATGTGTTGTGAAACCTCCCTCAAAACTGAGCCACAGGGTTCATTGGAGGTGGACGCAAGTGATTTTTTTTCATTTATTTTTTCTCGTACCTCTATCTCCATTTCAGTTGCAGAGTGGTTATGCTCTGTCGTTCTTAAAACAGAGTCACCAAGAGTAACCGCTCTGCCTGTGCAATGAGATGAGTAATATTGCACACACCTCCAATGACACCTGGGCTCAGTTAGTCTCTCTTTACAATAAACGTACCCACTATGACTTAAAAGACAGTTTCCTCTGCTGGACTTTATGTATTTTGCTTCTTTATTGGATGCCATTATCTGTAAAGAATTGAAAAAAAAATTGTTTAATTTATTTGAAGTGTTGTTGATTTCCTATTTAAACAAAAGTATGTTAGTGAAAATTTAGTGCACAATCTTTTTTGCCACACAAATATTAGACAGTATGAATCTTGATTTTTTTGTTTAACATTGTTGATGTTGCTATTGAAAAAATGTGTTCTTATTTTTTACCTAGAAATGAATAATCGTTAGGTTGTTATACACAAGAGTTATTTGCAAAGCTTACCTTTTTAAGGGGTCTATTACCACAGTCCGCCCGCCACCGTAACGGTACACGGGAACGACCGCCAGAGGTGCGGCGGTCCCGCTGTGCCTATTAGGATGCGACCGCCACCTTGGCGGTCGCATTCCGCATATTTAACATTGTCGCAGGCGGTGCTGTAAACAGCACCCGCCACAATGTTAAAAAGGCATGTTGTGCATTGGCATGCACAACGTGACAGGCACCACACGGTGCCTGCCACCTTGTGTATGCCAATGAAGGGGGTACCATAGGTACCCCCCAAGTGTAGCCCCCCACCCCACCGGGGGCCCATAACAGGCCCCCAAAGCAATTCCCACATGCCTTTCCATTGCGGCATCGCTGCAATGGAAAGGCCTTTGTAATTGCACATCCTAATATGGATGTCAGTGCCTGCAAGGCACCGCCACCATATTGAGGTCCTTTTTTGCCCGGCCGGGGATCCGACCGGCGGAAAAGCAGCGGACGGTCTTACCGTCCGCCGCGGTGCCCCCGCCATACTAATATGGCGGGGGTGAAACAGGAGCATCTGGCCGGCGGTGGCCACCGCCGGGCCGGCGGTGGCGATCCGCCCGATATCATAATGGGCCCCTAAGTGTTCTTTTTTGTTGATTCAGGAATTTCTGATGTCCTTTGTTGGCTGTTTTCTGTTCTAAGGCTGTGTTTCAAATTGGATTTTATTGCTGTTTTGTTGGTTCTGAAAAAAAATAATAGTAATTAAGGAATATGTTTGGGTGTTTTTTATATTTTATATTACCCTGCAATTTAAAAAAATAGTGCTTTGTAATGGTTGTGCAGTTTAAAGCTTGGCATGCTTTTTTTGGGACATTTTGCTTTGGTTTGACTGATGTTTTTTTCTGGAGCTTTTAAATCTTTATTGAAAAAAAAACAACATATGGCTAATTCTTTACCTTGGAAAGTTGGTTTTCTTCTCAGGGGCTGTTTTTAATTTGTAGTTGGATGTTTTCTGTATGGAATTTTCGTAGACAATTAATCCTTGTCATTTGGTCCAGTTGGAGGGTGTGTCCACCTCTGCTGGTGTAGTTTAATCTTTTTTCTGTTGAGAAAATTAAATGATTTAAAAATGTTTTATACTTTGTTTTTCACTCATTGTACATAACCATGCTAATTTAACAATTTTAGTAATTTAGGGGGTTATTACGATGGCGGACGGACTTATGTCCGTCCGCCATCTATGCGGGTACTGGGACCGCCCGCCTGTAAGGCGGTGGTCCCACATGTCTGATTGCGATGCGATTGCATCGTGCATGGTTAACATTGCGGCGGGTGGTGCTGGCTGCAGCACCCGCTGCAATGGTAAAAATGCATGTCGTGCGTGTCCATGCACTACTTGGCAGGTACCACGCGGTGCCTGCCACCTGGTGAAGGGAAATGGTACCCCCCCCAGTGCACACCCACCTCCCCCAACATAAGGGGGGCCCGCAACGGGTCCCCAAATGCAATCCCCGCCAGCCTGTGAATGGCGGTTGAACCGCCATACACAGGCTGGCGGGGATGCAGCATCGTAATTTGGCGGACAGTGCCTGCTAGGCACCACCACCATTTTGGAGATGCTTGGTGGGTCCGCCAGGCAATCGTAATGATTGCCTGTGGCGGACCCATGGCGGACGGACTTTGCGTCTGCCAGCACACCGCCCGCCATCATAATATGGCGGGCGGAGAAGTGCTTCGAGATGGCGGTGAAACCGCCACCGGCAGGCTGCCGTGGCGGTTTCACTCCCATCGTAATCACCCCTTTAGTCTTTTTTTTGGGGTACTACAACTTTGCATTCATTCCCATCCAACACTTTCCCTGAGGCAAGCAGATGTCTGAGTAGAAACAGTAAATTTGCCCTTTAACATCATCCAGCACTTTCCCTGAGGCAAACCCAGGTCAGAGTAGGAATAGTAAATTTGCCCCCACCACCATCCAGCACTTTCCCTGGGGCAAACCCAGGTCAGAGTTGGAATAGTAATTTTGCCCCCACCACCATCCAGAATTTTCCCTGAGGTAAACACAGGCCGGAGTAGGAATAGTAAAATTGCCCTCACCGCCTTCCAGCACTTTCCCTGAGGCAAACACATTTCGGAGTTGGAATAGGTATTTTGCCCTACCACCATGCAGCACTTTTCCTGAGGCAAACACAGGTCGGAATAGGAATAGTAAATTTACCCTCAACACTATCCAGCACTTTCCATGAGGCAAACACAGGTTGGAGTAGGAATAGTAAATGTGCCCACACCACCATCCAGTACTTTCCCTGAAGCAAACACAGGTCGGAGTAGGAATAGTAGATTTGCCCCCACCACCATCCTACACTTTTCCTGAGGCAAACACAGGTCGGAGTTGGAATAGTTATTTTGCCCCCACCACCATCCAGCACTTTTCCTGAGGCAAACACAGGTCGGAGTAGGAATAGTAAATTTGCCCTCACCACCATCCAGCACTTTCCCTGAGGCAAACTCAGGTCAGAGTAGGACTAGTAAATTTGCCCCTACCACCATCCAGCACTTTCCCTGAGGCAAGCTCCTGTCGGAGTAGGAATAGTAAATTTGCCCCCACCACCTTCCAGCACTCTCCCTGAGGCAAACCCAGGTCAGAGTTGGAATAGTAATTTTGCCCCCACCACCATCCAGCACTTCCCTGAGGCAAACCGAGGTCGGAGTTGGAATGGTAAATTTGCACCATCACCATCCAGCACTTTCCCTGAAGCAAACACATTTCGGAGTTGGAATAGTTATTTTGCCCCACCACCATCCAGCACTTTTCCTGAGGCAAACACAGGTCAGAGTAGGAATAGTAAATTTGCCCTCAACACCATCCAGCACTTTCCCTGAGGCAAGCACAGGTTGGAGTAGGAATAGTACATTTGCCCACACCACCATCCAGCACTTTCCCTGAAGCAAACACAGGTCGGAGTAGGAATAGTAAATTTGCCCCCACCACCATCCAACATTTTTCCTGAGGCAAAAACAGGACGGAGTTGGAATAGTTATTTTGCCCACACCACCATCCAGCACGCTTCCTGAGGCAAACACAGGTCGAAGTAGGAATAGTAAATTTGCCCTCACCACCATCCAGCACTTTCCCTGAGGCAAACACAGGTCGGAGTAGGAATAGTAAATTTTCCCACAGCACCATCCAGCACTTTCCCTGAGGCAAACTCAGGTCAGAGTAGGAATAGTAAATTTGCCCCTACCACCATCCAGCATTTTCCCTGAGGCAAGCTCCTGTCGGAGTAGGAATAGTAAATTTGCCCCCACCACCATCCAGCACTTTTCATGAGGCAAACACAGGTCAGAGTAGGAATAGTAAATTTGTCCCCACCACCATCCCACACTTTCCATGAGGCAAACACAGGTCGGAGTCGGAATAGTAAATTTGCACCCACCACCATCCCACACTTTCCCAGAGTTAAACACAGGTAGGAGTTGGAATAGTAAATTTACACCACAACACTATCCTTTTTTTCCAGAGGAAAGCTCAACTGTTTTTTTGTGTAACATTTTATTAATAGCTGTCTTTTTTCAAATATTAATTTTTATATTTGAATATATATTTTATTTTAAAAAATCGTTATTATATTTATTTCATATAAAATAAAAATCTTTTTTTTACTTACAAAGTTAGTGTATTTTTATGCAGTGTTGTATCTGTTTAATAAATCTTGCTGCTTTTGGAATTCAGCAAAGTCTGTAAAATATTTTTAATTATTTCTTGTTAGTATTTCTGATTTATGTGATCATATTGTATATTAAAAATACTTAAATTGTACACTTACTTCGGACTGTAGATGGCACTGTTTGTGTTATCCAAAGTTGAATAATTTGCTGGCTTGAAAAACGCATGTGGTCACCGTGGAAGTCAGTTTACCACTGTTTTCAAAATGGTGGACGGCTGCTTGTATATGTTTTTTTAGATGGTAAACAATTATTTAAAAGAAAATATGTTTTGCGTGATTCAGAAGCTGACAGAAACTAGAATTATTTTGATAGCTTTAAAAATGTTCGTTATTACATCTATTGTTGTAATGTCAGCCATTTTGGAGAGCTGCGGGTTGAGGGGCATTCATGAAAAAAGTTGATGGACTTTCGTTTTTCATTTTTCAAAATGGTGGCTTAATAATCTTTCTTTTTCTTTGTTGTTTTTTTCTAAAATATATTATTCTTTTTTATGCATTCCTTTTATATTTTTAAATTAATAAACGGGTATTAATTCTTATCAGGACATACTAAAATACACGAGTATTAATTTTAATACAGTTTTAACAGAGCTGCGGACCCCCAACCCCCTTAGCGCCTTGAGACCCTCACGGGTGAGTAGCGCGCTTACAATTCCCCTGATTGATTGATTGATTGAATACACAAGTATGTATTTTTTATACCTGTGTATTAATACATTTCCCCACCCAAAACCCCCTTTTCCCTTGCATCCCATTCCAGGGGTTAGTTATCATTTAAAAAAATAAAATTGGAAATTTTTTAGATAATTTAAAGAACAATGTGTGTTAAGGACACGAGTATTAATTTTTAATACCAGAGTATTTATTTTTAATACCCAAGTGCTTGTTTTTAATACCCGTATATTAATACACTTCCCCACCCAAAGCCCTATTTCCTTTGCATCCCGTTCCAGGGGTTAGTTATACTTTTAAAAAAAATATTGGAATTATTTTATTCAATAAAAAAAAAAAATGCGTAGTAATAGTATGCGTAGCAATAGTATGCATTGTAGTGGTTTGCGTTGTAATAGTACTTTTAGTGCATTCCTATGATTATGCGATGTAATGGTATGCGTTGTAAAATCTTGCGATGTAATGGTAGCTGTGTTGTAAAATCTGCATTGTAAAAGCATGCTTTGTAGTGGTTTGCGTTGTAACATCATATATTCTTTATGGATGTCACAAAACAGACAGGCCACTTGAAAGCTATGTTCTTAAGGCCCCACACCATAGCAGACAGCTCTGTCCTCTCTACCACGTACATGCTCAGTGTCGGACCTCCATGGGGTGTCCATGGCCAGGAGCCCAGCCTGCATCTGGGTGATGTCCACCTTCCCATCCTGGTTGAGGTTCAGGTTCTTGAAGAGCTTGACATATACCTCAAAGGTGGACGTTGCATGAACTACAGCATTGCTGTGGCTGCCGAACTCACAGTGAGGGATGGCAGGGGGATGAACTTTCACCCTCAATGGAGTCTGTTTCCAATTAAAGGGTGGGGGCAAGAGGTACAGGCAGAGACCAAAGTGTAACTTCACAACTAGTCTGTTACCTCAATGTGTTGTGGAGATATTAGGAATGAGATGTGTCCCTGACTTAGAGTTGTGGATCTCTAACTACGTCTGTGCGGTGAACTCCGCTCTGCTCGCCCAGGCTTATCGCTAACCATTGTCTCCACAGTGTGGGTTGGAAAAAAGTCCTACAGCAGAACCTCGCATGTGCTCCCTGTTAGATTTGGGGGTCTCTAGTTGGCAGAGGTAGGTACCTTTGTCCAAATAGGGACCCTTGAGTCTAGTCATGAAAGTAGGTACACTCCTGAAAGAACCCCTGCTCACCCTCTTGGTAGCTTGGCACGAGCAGACAGGCTTAGTTCAGAGGCAGTGTGTAAAGCATTTGTGAACACATACAGTAATCAAGTGACAACACTACAAATGGACACCACACAGGTTGTATATTTATAAAAATAGGTATACTTTATATAGATTTATCACAAGACCATACGCGACAAACATAATACACAATACTGTCAAGAGTGCTTAGTTCTGGTCAAAAAGGCTTAATTCAAGGTTCTGTGCGAGTCGGTAGCCTCCTCCGGCTACGGCGATGTCGAGAACAAACAGAGTCTAACAAATCCAGCTGACCGCGTCGAGACAGGCCAACACAGCGTAGACAGACTCGGTCACAGTACCTTTTACTTGAAGCGGCAGGCACGGGCGTGCGAGCCGGATGGCTGAACGTCGCGATCGCGATGCAAGATGGAAGCGTTGCAGGACGCGTTGTCCCTCGATGCGGTACAGGCAGCGGCTCGTTGACGTCGTCGGGACGGAGTCGGTGAGACCAAGGCCGTGCGTTGCAGGGCGAGACGGTGCTTCGAGGCGGTGCTGGCAGGTTGCGGTGCGGCGACGGAGCCGGGTTCAGGAGCTGGCGTTGATCAGTCCGCACAGCGGTGCGAGTCGGGCGGTGCGTCGCGAAGCTTGCGAGGCGGTGCCCAACTCCAGTGCGGTCACAGGACTCGAACTCAGCAACAGTGACCGTGTCGGTCGGACCAGATGGATTCGGGGTAGCGAGGCGTTGCAAGGTGCGGTGCTCACAGGTTACGGTGCAGGCAGCGGCTCGTTGACGGAGTCGGTGAGACCAAGGCCGTGCGTTGCAAGATGCAGGCGTTGCTCGATGCGGTGCCAACAGGACACCGAGCCGGTCGGGAGAGTCGGTCACAGCTCCCTACCTCTGTAGCCACTAAAACAGAGTTTCCAGCAGCAATTCACAAAGGGGGTGAAGTCCAATGGTCCTGGGACTTCGATCAGGGGGCAAGCTCTCTTCCAAGCCCTTGGAGATCCTTCACAAGTTGATGAAAGTCACAGCAAAGCAAAAGTTCCTTTCTCCTTTCTTTGGCAGTCAGGCAAACCACTGCAGGCCAATCCCCCAAGCAGCACTTCAGCTTAGGGATAGTCTCTCCTCAGTTTCTTCTTGGTTCCGCTCCTCAGCAAAGGTTTCTTCTTGTTCCCAAAAGTGATCTAGTCTTCCTGGGGTCTGGGTGCCCCTCTTATACCCTGATTCTCTTTGTTCTCTGGAGGCAGAGAGGCCTTTGCCTAGCTTAAACCAGTTCTGTGCAGCTTTGGAGCACTCTGTGTACATGTCTCCTTCTTTTCCTTTCAGAATGTGGGGCAGGGCACTCAGACGCCCGGCAGGAGGTGGAGCCAGCATTGTGGCAGGCAGGCACAGCCCTATTCAGACCCAGATGCAACTCCTCCCTCCACTCTGGATGCAGATCTCTCTATTCAGCCGTGGGCTGCCTCACCCTGTCTCCTGTAGCCACCCCCAGCCCCTGTCACGCACAAACCAGACACACAATACACAAGCGGGCAGAGGCAGGCTGGATAGTTAGGCAAGAAAATACCTACTTTCTAAAAGTGGTATTTTCAAACACAGAATGTTAAAATCAACTTCACTAAAAGATGTATTTTATCATCCTGAGTTCAGGCATACTACATTCGTTTTTCTACCATGTTCCCTGGGTCAGTTAGGATTATAAGGTGTAATAATCGAAACCGCCCATTCTGGCCTATGGGGAGCAGGTAGCCTTTCAATAGTGAAAAACGAAAATGGCTGTAATTCACTATTTGGACATGCCACCCACACCAGGGCATGTCCTACCTTATGCTTACAATGCACCCTGCCCTAGGGCCTACTTTAGGGGTGACCAACATGCAGTAAAGGGAAGGTTTAGGGACTGGTAAGTGGGTGCACTCACCAGGTCGACATGGCAGCCCTAGGCTGCACACAGGCTCTGCTATGGCAGGCCTGAGACACACTTTACAAGCTGCTTCTGTGGGTGGCACAACCCGTGCTGCAAGCCCACCAGCAGCATTGGATTTACAAGCCCTGGGCACACTCAGTGCACGGTACTAGGGACTGACAAGTAAACCAATCATCCAATCATGGAGTCACTAATACATACATCAATTTACGATAGGGAGCACTTGCACTTTGGCACTGATTAGCAGCGCCAAAGTGCCCATGAGCATCTAGTCCAGCAAAAACATATCGGCAACATTGGAGGCATTATGAAAAAATGGAAGGGAGACCCACGCCAAGGATGCCAGGTCTAACACGTGTCCCCTCCAGCTGAAATGTGGGGAGAACTATCCTACCCCTAGGGAGTTCTCATCACTAAGGCGGAAAAATCTGGACAGTCCATCAGCATTGGCGTGTTCTGTACCAGGGCGGTGTTCCTCCGTAATGTCCATCCCCTGTAGGGAAATGCACCACCTCAACAGCTTTGGATTCTCACCCCTCATCTGCATCAACCATCTGAGGGGCCTGTGGTCTGTCTGAACCCGGAAGTGAGTCCCAAACAGGTATGGTCTCAGCTTCTTCAGTGCCCAGACCACAGCAAATGCCTCCCGCTCAATAGCACTCCATCTCTGTTCCCGGGAAGTAACCTCCTACTGAGGAAGGCTACAGGTTGGTCTAGGCCCTCCTCATTGATCTGTGATAGAACAGCCCCTACACCATGATCTGAAGCGTCCGTCTGAACAATGAACTCATTGGAGAAGTTGGGTGCCTGGAGCACAGGCGCCGTGCACATGGCAGTCTTCAAGGTGTCAAAAGCTTTCTGACAGGCGTCAGTCCAAATCACTTTCCTGGGCTGCTTCTTGGAAGTCAGCTCTGTCAAGGGGGCAACCATGCTGCCATACCCTTGATGAATCTCCGGTAATACCCGGTGAGTCCTAGGAAGGCTCTCACCTCTGTCTGGGTCTTGGGGGCTCCCAAGCCAGAATGGTATCAATTTTCGGTTGGAGGGGCGCCACCTGGCCGCTCCCAACCTGGTGTCCCAAGTACACCACAGAACCCTGCCCAATCTGGCACTTACTCACCTTGATTGTGAGGCCTGCCCTCCGCAGCGCCATCAACACTTCCCAGAGGTGGCGCAGATGTTCTTCCCAACTGGCACTGAACACTGCGATGTCATCCAGATAGGCGGCACTGAAATCCTCCAGTCCAACCAACACCTGGTTGACCAACCTCTGAAAGGTGGCAGGGGCATTCTTCATCCCAAAGGGCATCACCCGGAACTGGTAGTGCCCCTCTGGTGTGGAGAATGCTGACCTCTCTTTGCCCCATCAGTCAAGGCGATCTGCCAGTACCCAGACGTTAAGTCAAACGTGCTGAGGTACCGCGCAGCCCCTAACCGATCTATGAGCTCATCAGCTCTGGGGATGGGGTGGGCGTCAGTCTGGTGACGGAATTGAGTCCCCTGTAGTCCACACAGAACCGGAGTTCTGGTGTGGCACCAGGCGCGGCAGCCTTTGGAACCAAGACCACTGGGCTGGCCCAAGGGCTGTTAGAGGACTCAATCACCCCTAACGCAAACATCTTGGAGACTTCCTCCTTGATGCAAGCTCTTACCCTGTCAGTCACCCTTTAAGCCTTGTGCTTCACAGGAAGACTGTCCCCAGTGTCCACATCATGGACGCACCAGTTAGTGACACTGGGAACCAGGGAGAACAGGTCAGGAAACTGCCCCAACAGTTGGCTACAGTCACCCTGCTGCTCAGGTGTCAGGGAGGTAGAGAGGTTTACTCCCTCCACTGATCCATCTTGCTCTCGGGCTGACAGGAGGTCAGGAAGAGGCTCGGTCTCCTCCTCCATTCCATCATCTGTAGCTAAGAGCATGCCCACTTGGGACATCTCCAAGTGGGGCTTCAGGCGGTTCACATGCAGGACCCGCAAGGGGTTCCTGGGAGACTGCAAGTACACCAAATAGGTAACTGGACTCTTGCGCTCCACCACTGTAAAAGGGCCGGTCCACCTGTCCTGGAGCGCACAAGGCTCCACAGGGGCCATGACCCACACTTTCTGACCAGGCTGAAGCTCTACCAGAGAGGCATTCTGGTCGTACCACCGCTTCATCTCCTCCTGGCTGGCTTCCAGATTTGCCTCAGCAAGTTCTCTGAAACGCCTAGTCTGGTTCCTGAAGGCCAGCATGTAACTGTATACATCCTGGGGAGGTTTCCTGGGAGATTGCTCCCAGCCTTCCTTGACCAAACTCAGAGGTCCTCGCACCGGGTGTCCATAGAGGAGCTCAAAGGGACTGAACCCTAGAGACTTCTGTGGCACCTCCCGGTATGCAAACAACAGGCATGGTAAGAGGACGTCCCATTTACGCCTCATGGGTTCTTCCAGACCCATAATCATGCCCTTGAGGGTCCGGTTGAATCTCTCAACCAGCCCATTTCCTTGAGGGTGGTAAGGAGTGGTGAACTTGTAAGTTACACCGCACTCCTGCCACAGGGACTTCATGTACTTGGACACAAAGTTGGTACCTCTGTCAGACACCACCTCTTGAGGGAATCCCACACGTGAGAAAATTCCCATCAGTGCCCGTCCCACCATGGGGGCCGTCACTGTCCTCAGAGGGATGGCTTCAGGGTACCGGGTGGCATGGTCCACCAAGACCAGGATAAACCTGTTGCCCATGGCTGTCTTGGGGTCCAGTGGCCCCACAATGTCAATACCCACCCGTTCAAAGGGGGTGCTGACCACAGGGAATGGCTGGAGAGGAGCCTTGTGCTTCCTCCCACTCTTTCCACTTGCCTGGCAAGTCTGGCATGTCCTGCAGTGAGTGGCGGCACTCCTGCACATCTGGGGCCAATAGAAATGGGTAACAAGCCTGTCAAAGGTCTTGTCCTGCCCCAGATGTCCTGCTAACGGTACATCATGAGCCAACCCCAGTAGGAAGGCTCTGAAGCGCTGGGGTACCACCAGCACACAGGCTGACCCAGGCTCAGCAACCTTAGGCTCTGAATACAGGAGACCATTCTCCCAGTAAATCCAATGTGATCCAGACGGATCACCTGCTGCCTGGTCTGTGGCCTGTTGCCTCAGACCCACGAGAGAGGGGCATGCGTTCTGCTCCTCGCAGAACTCTTCCCTGGAGGGTCCTCCTTCTTGCTGCCAATGGGTCAGCTCAGGTAGGTCCCCCAGTTCAGCTACCTGTTCCCCTGTAGGCTCCAGGGCATCCCCCTCAGGGTCTGCCTCCTCCTTGCCCGTGGGAACTTCGGGGGCCGGTTTCCCGCGCCCCCTGCCTCCTCTCTCTCCGGCAGGCACCTGGGCCTCCCTCTCAGGCTCCAGGTCCTCTTGAACACCTTTCGCTGCCATTGA
The DNA here is from genome assembly GCA_963921515.1 of Calotriton arnoldi. Classification (NCBI taxonomy): domain Eukaryota; kingdom Metazoa; phylum Chordata; class Amphibia; order Caudata; family Salamandridae; genus Calotriton; species Calotriton arnoldi. Next base: position 483,767 of record CAWUFW010011508.1, on the reverse strand, counting down.
CCGGGTGGTCACACATGCCCAATCAGGCAAGCCCAACATTTCTAAATGCGCACTCCGCTCCACCTTAGCCCAAGGTGAGCTCTCCAAATCGTTCCCTTACAAACAGTCAACAGGCATGGCTGGCCTCACAGCTACTTGAAGAGTACCTGAGACCCCCCCCATTCAAAGGGAACCTGAGCCACTTTGCAGTGACTCTCTGTGTTGTCAGCGGCAACAACCGGATAGAATGCATCAGGGATAACCTGCTCCTTAGGCACCAGGTGACACTTGACAGCTGTCACACTGGCTCCTGTGTCTCTCAGAGCCTCCACCCTATGGCCATTGATGGTCACCCACTGCCTGTATTTCTTAGTGTTCTCAGGCAGCGGGGTCCTAGGGACCATCTCAGAGTCTCCTAATGAGACAAGGGAAAACACTGTGGGATCCCCCCCCACCTTGGGCACCCAACTCCTCCCCCAGGGCTACACTAGCCAACTGCCGGGGGACTGCACCAGTGGGTGCTGGTTTTCCATGCAAAGGGCAACGAGGATCGTTTGCCTTGTGGCCAGGGGCGCCACACTTGTAACATACCAGTGGTCCCTGGTGAACAGGGGGCCTGTCAGGGCCACTGGCTTCTTCTCAGGGGGAGGCTGGGAACCTTTCCCTTGGTTCCCTTGGGGTCTACTTTGGGGCCCTTTATGGAACTCCCTCTGTTTACCCTTGTCCCCCCACTCTTCTGCTGGGGACCCTGCCCACCCTTGGCGGAGGTTCCCACGTGACCCTTGTGGACCCGGGTACTCACCCAGCGGTCCGCCTCCTCAGCAAGCTGCCTAGGGTTAGTCAGCTTACTATCAATCAGGTGCTGGCGTAGCTCAGGAAAGCAATTACTGGACAAGTGCTCCCATGAAATCAAATCAAAGAGCGCCTGAAAATCAGTCGCTTTGCTACCCTTTACCCAACCATCCAAGGCTCTGCAAAAGAAGATCACATATTCAACCCAGGTACTGCTTTCAATCTTACTACAGTTCCTGAACCTTTGCCTATAAAGCTCAGGGGTCAAACCATACCTAGTCATTAAGGCATCCTTCATGTGGCTGTACGAATTATAGACTTCAGAGGGCAAATCCAACAAGGTATCCCGCCCTTCACTGAGGAACCGTCCCCACAACCCCGCTCCCCAATCCTTCTCAGGGACCCGGTGGGAAGACATGGCTACCTCATAGGCTTTGAACCACTGCCCAATGTCATCATTTTTAAAAAACTCCTTCACCACATCTTTGGGAATATACACCCTAGCTTCAACAGGCACAGGCGGTACACTGCCACCAGAGGGAGTAATCTCTAAGCGTTTGGCCTTCAATTCCAACTCCCTCAAAACTTTCTCATGTTCAAACTGCATTTTCTTTTCCTCTAGGGCTAATTTCCTAGTTTGCATTTCGAATTCTAACTGCCCATTCAGCTTGAGCTTGGTCAGCTCCATTTCGTGCATCCTACTCTCTTTCCTGTCCTCCAACTCCTCTGGAGACAGTCCTCTGGCAGAAACACTGCTACCTACTGGGGAAGGTGGTCTTCCAGCCCCTAGACCCAATAGCCCCTCCAGCTGCCCTTCTGCATTCTCGGCCCCCTCCACCGGGGCACTCCTTGATTCGACCCAGGCCCTCAGCGCCTTTTGGAGGTCCTCCTTCCTGGAGAGCCCGGTCATGGACACTTTAAACTTATTGCAGAATTGCCTGAGCTGCTTGAGGGTGTAGCATTCTAGCCTCTCTTCTTCCCAATCACACTCAACAGAGGCTACTGATGCTGGTTTCTCCATAGTGATTAAACTTGGCATTTGCAAAAATAGGAAATCCCAGAAAAAATGCTATAAAAGTATGTGGTTGCGTTTTGGTCTGCACTCACTAAGTAGTGTTCACCAATCACTGTACATGTGTCACAAATGCAAGTCCAGAATCCTCACCGCTGACCACCAATGTTAGATTTGGGGGTCTCTAGTTGGCAGAGGTAGATACCTTTGTCCAAATAGGGACCCTTGAGTCTAGTTAGGGAAAGTAGGTACACTCCTGAAAGAACCCCTGCTCACCCTCTTGGTAACTTGGCACGAGCAGACAGGCTTAGTTCAGAGGCAGTGTGTAAAGCATTTGTGAACACATACAGTAATCAAGTGACAACACTACAAATGGACACCACACAGGTTGTATATTTATAAAAATAGGTATACTTTATATAGATTTATCACAAGACCATACGCGACAAACATAATCCACAATACTGTCAAGAGTGCTTAGTTCTGGTCAAAAAGGCTTAATTCAAGGTTCTGTGCGAGTCGGTAGCCTCCTCCGGCTACGGCGATGTCGAGAACAAACAGAGTCTAACAAATCCAGCTGACCGCGTCGAGACGGGCCAACACAGCGTAGACAGACTCGGTCACAGTACCATTTACTTGAAGCGGCAGGCACGGGCGTGCGAGCCGGATGGCTGTACGTCGCGATGCAAGATGGAAGCGTTGCAGGACGCGTTGTCCCTCGATGCGGTGCAGGCAGCGGCTCGTTGACGTCGTCGGGACGGAGTCGGTGAGACCAAGGCCGTGCGTTGCAGGGTGAGACGGTGCTTCGAGGCGGTGCTGGCAGGTTGCGGTGCGGCGACGGAGCCGGGTTCAGGAGCTGGCGTTGATCAGTCCGCACAGCGGTGCGAGTCGGGCGGTGCGTCGCGAAGCTTGCGGGCGGTGCCCAACTCCAGTGCGGTCACAGGACTCGAACTCAGCAACAGTGACCGTGTCGGTCGGACCAGATGGATTCGGGGTAGCGAGGCGTTGCAAGGTGCGGTGCTCACAGGTTACGGTGCAGGCAGCGGCTCGTTGACGGAGTCGGTGAGACCAAGGCCGTGCGTTGCAAGATGCAGGCGTTGCTCGATGCGGTGCCAACAGGACACCGAGCCGGTCGGGAGAGTCGGTCACAGCTCCCTACCTATGTAGCCACTAAAACAGAGTTTCCAGCAGCAATTCACAAAGGGGGTGAAGTCCAATGGTCCTGGGACTTCGATCAGGGGGCAAGCTCTCTTCCAAGCCCTTGGAGATCCTTCACAAGTTGATGAAAGTCACAGCAAAGCAAAAGTTCCTTTCTCCTTTCTTTGGCAGTCAGGCAAACCACTGCAGGCCAATCCCCCAAGCAGCACTTCAGCTTAGGGATAGTCTCTCCTCAGTTTCTTCTTGGTTCCGGTCCTCAGCAAAGGTTTCTTCTTGTTCCCAAAAGTGATCTAGTCTTCCTGGGGTCTGGGTGCCCCTCTTATACCCTGATTCTCTTTGTTCTCTGGAGGCAGAGAGGCCTTTGCCTAGCTTAAACCAGTTCTGTGCAGCTTTGGAGCACTCTGTGTACATGTCTCCTTCTTTTCCTTTCAGAATGTGGGGCAGGGCACTCAGACGCCCGGCAGGAGGTGGAGCCAGCATTGTGGCAGGCAGGCACAGCCCTATTCAGACCCAGATGCAACTCCTCCCTCCACTCTGGATGCAGATCTCTCTATTCAGCCCTGGGCTGCCTCACCCTGTCTCCTGTAGCCACCCCCAGCCCCTGTCACGCACAAACCAGACACACAATACACAAGCGGGCAGAGGCAGGCTGGATAGTTAGGCAAGAAAATACCTACTTTCTAAAAATGGTATTTTCAAACACAGAGGGGTCGATTCCGATCTCGGCCGGTAGGGCTCCGAATCGGATTCGGCATAACCGGATCCGATTCGGAGCCCTATTTCCCGACCGATTCGTACGCGCGTCCGGACGAGCGAGTACGATGCGAAATCGCCGACCGACTCGTTCGGGCGTCCCAACCGCTCCGACCGACTCGTTCCCGGGTCGAACCGCACCGACCGACTCGCTCGGACACGACTCGCACTGCGCAATGGAGACGTTCCCCGGCCGGGTAAGTACGATGCGCGCCGCGAGCAGTCCGACCGACACGCGCCGCCCGGCTCGAAAGAGCAGTCGGAGCCGTACTCGGGGTCCGTGTCGGACCCCCTGTATGCGTAACCGCGCGAGTCGCACACAGGGGGACCCATGGGTCCCCCTAACTGTGCGTGTACGGCGCGAGTCGCTTCGCCGCGTACCCACTGTAGGGGGTGCCCTTGTTCGCCTCGCACCCATTGAGGCAATGGAGCCCGGGTACGCGTTGTACGACCGGCTCCCATTGACTTCAATGGGAGTCCGACCGACTCGAGTACGATAGCATACGGACGCATCGTACTCGTTCGGTCGGGCTGCACGGGTCCGATTCGGTCGGAAATCTCTCCGGGTCCGGCTCGGTCGGAGAGATTTCCGGCCCGAATCGGAATCGGCCCCAGAATGTTAAAATCAACTTCACTAAAAGATGTATTTTATCATCCTGAGTTCAGGCATACTACATTCGTTTTTCTACCATGTTCCCTGGGTCAGTTAGGATTATAAGGTGTAATAATCGAAACCGCCCATTCTGGCCTATGGGGAGCAGGTAGCCTTTCAATAGTGAAAACGAAAATGGCTGTAATTCACTATTAGGACATGCCACCCACACCAGGGCATGTCCTACCTTATGCTTACAATGCACCCTGCCCTAGGGCCTACTTTAGGGGTGACCAACATGCAGTAAAGGGAAGGTTTAGGGACTGGTAAGTGGGTGCACTCACCAGGTCGACATGGCAGCCCTAGGCTGCACACAGGCTCTGCTATGGCAGGCCTGAGACACACTTTACAAGCTGCTTCTGTGGGTGGCACAACCCGTGCTGCAAGCCCACCAGCAGCATTGGATTTACAAGCCCTGGGCACACTCAGTGCACGGTACAAGGGACTGACAAGTAAACCAATCATCCAATCATGGAGTCACTAATACATACATCAATTTACGATAGGGAGCACTTGCACTTTGGCACTGATTAGCAGCGGCAAAGTGCCCATGAGCATCTAGTCCAGCAAAAACATATCGGCAACAGTGGAGGCATTACGAAAAAATGGAAGGGAGACCCACGCCAAGGATGCCAGGTCTAACACTCCTCAGTGAATTTGCAGCACAAATCCACATAAAATAGTCTCTTCACTCTTGTTAATCTTGTTGTGGTCCAATGGGGGAGAGGATGACACGCAATGTCTCAGTAATGCTACAGAGCCAGAGTGGTGAAAGTAGTTTAGCGAAGTTCTTTTTGACACTTCAATAATAGTGTCCTTCTTGAAGAGCTTGGCTTAGGAGGCCTTGGAATTCCCTTCAAAGACGCCAGGCCCTGCATGAACTACAGCATTGTTGTGGCTGCTGAACTCACAGCAAAGAAAGAAGTGGGCTAAGAGCTTTTACTCTCAGCAGAAACTGTTACCAAGAACAAGGTGGGTGAGAGAGGTACAGGTAGAAACCAAAGTTTAGCATCTGTGTGGAGTGACAGCAGCAGTGGTGGCACAAAGACAAAAGGAAGCACTCAGAGCTTCCTGCTACGTGTCAGCAATTGCTCACACACCAGGTACACGACTATCGCTCTTACTAAACGCAGCAAAAGGGTGGGGCCTCACATTGGAGTAAGGAGGCTTTGAGCGAAGAGAGAGATGCAGTGGCATGCTCATTCAGGGGATGGGAAAAATTGGGCTGTGACTGTGAGGAGAGGCTGAGCTAGGATTTCATCTGGCTCACCTCTGTCTGGCGGTCGTGGGTTGAATCCAAAGTGCTGACTGACCCAGGCCGCAGCCAGCAAGAACCAGCCTTCTACACAAAACCCAGCAAGAGTACGATGGCTGGACAGTGTGTCCATGTCTCAGAAGCACATGTGGAACCACAGCCAAGGATCACTTTGGAATGATATGCAGCTCAGTAGGAGCCAATAACACTCCAATCCTAGATGCCTTTTCTTATGCGATCCCTGGCGACTACAAAAATAGATTCAGCCATGGGATTGGCAGCAATGCAAGCTGGAAATACTGAAATTTCAGTTAAATGTCGTCCATAAAAAAACAATAACATGAATATGTTCTTGTTACTCCCTCAGTGCACCAACTTTACCACCATGTCATCATGTTTGAACCTGGCAGCAATGTTGGGTGAGGGAACCTCCCTTTGGACCAAATAGGAATGCAGTACAATCCACTGTGTCATTAAATTTTATTATATTGGCCATATTAAGTGAGAAGAAGACCTTCACAAGTCAATAGGAGTGCTGTACTTAAGGAAACTAGCATGTGGTTGGAACTCTGTCAGTGTTGCTTCTTAAGGCCTTTTTTCTTTTGATCACATTATGTTTAGCAACAGTTGGGCTGTCAAGCCAGCCCTAAAAATCATAATAGTTCTTTATTCGGTTGTATTAGCAAAACCATAAAAACATCGCCATTTATATAAAAACAATGCGAAAAATAAAATCCATAAAAGCCTATACATTAGAAATACAATGCACACAAAGAAATAAATATCCATGTTCTAAGATATACAGTTACTCATCCCTGATGGTCCATAAAAATACTGCAGCTTTTAAAAAACTTACAACATTTGCTATGACAAGTGTAAATGGTAACATCTGTAAATATAAAAAGGTAGGGCGGATTTGTAAAAAGCCTCTTCCTTTTAAAACAGGTACAGTAAAACTCTCCTAGGTTCCACATAAAAACTACAAAACATCATAAAGTGCAAAGAATCCTGGGAGGATTTTTCATCACAATCACATGGGGCTCAAAGATTTCAAGTCAGAACATCCTTTTGGGGTAGCAAGTGTCAAGTGCAAAAAGTTCAATCTTAGGGGCCCATTACGATGACTGGCGGATGCACCTCCGCGATGCTGGCGGTGGGAGAAAACGTTCTTTTTAGGCCCGCGAGCAGCAGTGCACACGTCCGCCATATTACAATGGTCAAACACAGCCCATTTTCGGACCTCCCCGGTGTGACGTGAACCGCCATCATAAAGCGCCCGCCACCGCTGCGGAGTTAAACAATCGAGAGCCACCGCCGTGCGGAATGACGTCCATCCCGCCGTACAAATTAGGATGCGCCAAACAGCCAGGCACACCGCAGCAGAGAAACCGGCCAATCTGAGCAGGCGGAAGCACCACAGCCGAGCGCAAAAGTGAATACCGGAGCCGACCGCCATAGACCCGGCACTACACGCCTTCCCGGCTCTGTACATGATACACCTTCAGCAAGCCATGGACCGTGGCGGACGCCGCCGCAGGTACGCAATCACACAACTCTGCACACAAACACAACCCACAACACCATGGCTGATGTAAGGTTCCTGTCCCCACCAGACACCCTGGTGGGGACAGGAACACAACCACAGGTATAGCCACACATGTCCTACCTGCCACTAGTTCACCCATCCTCATCCAGGTCACCATGTCGGCGATCTCAAAATAATGTTCAGTGCACGTGACCGCAGCGGTGAATCCGCGTACAAAAATGCGCACAATGTAGTAGCCAGGGCCAGCGCAAGGCATGGGCAGTGCACAAAGTACACAGGGCAACACTTCCACACTCCACACACTACGCCCACCCACAACATGAAGGGACATGCCATGTGACCCTCCTGTGCTCCCACATGCCCAATAACCAGCCAGGTGAACACACACACTGCACCACACAACAAACAACTAGGGAGACAGCCCCATCAGGTGTGGCTGCAGAGTAACACACAGCGTAGACGCACAGGGCCAGGGGAACCCACACACCACAACAACACCACACTCATGGCAAGTAAACTGAGTCCAAGCACAAAACAAACACACACAGATAATGAACAAACACTCTAATTGACACACAGCCTGCCAAGTCACACAGACATACCCCACACTGACACACAGCAACAAACACAGACCACATGATAACAGCAATGGAGGACAACAAATAGGAAACCTAAAGTGAGGTGCACACAAATGGAATGGCAAGGAGCTGAACACCAAGCATGTGTACATCACATGCAAGGGAAGGAACATATAACAACAACCCCAGCCCAACAAATCACACATGGCAGTCACAGTGAGTGAAGTAAAACCACAGTCACCTCACTACAACAACTCAGGGAGACAGCAAGGCAACCCATGTATAGGCACAGAGATGAAAGGAAGGGTATGAAGTCTAACACTGATCAGCCACACATCTGTATCCAAATACATCACAGCAGTATGTCAGCAGCACAACACACAGGGCCCATTGCAACACTCCATGACTGTCAAACACAAGTATGAACCTTCACACAGCCCCCACACCCATCACACCTGCAGCACACAACACCAGTGACAAACACACAGAAGCTTGCCAATAATGTCCAGTCAATACACTGACAACCAAACACACCCCCTGGGGGGTATCCACAAACATCACACACACACAGGGATGGCAGAACCACTGTACGCACAAAAACAACAGTCAAACACAGAACACAATCAAAACACACACACTGACAGGCAAATAGAACACCACACACAGAGCAGCAGTCAACTGCATGAGACAACACAACACAAACACTGCACACAGCCACATCAGACACAACACATGCACATGCAAAGATATCAATATGCTACAACAGCTAAACATCAGGGGGTGCACACCAGGCAAGGACAAGGCAACATACACTCACAGCTCTGCATGCACACCAAGCAGTGTGTGCACAACAGACATACCAGTTACAAACAGAGATGAGTGACACACCATGAACACACAACAACAAACTAAACATCACACAGACAACAACACACCCAGGAAGTTAAACAGTCCACAGCAAACACACCTACATCTAAGCCAACACACACAGATGCAAAAGTCTGGCACACCAACGTTTAAACAACATGATCAGAGGAAACAAGACATTGGCAATGTTGAAGTGGCATATAGAGCATGTGTCACAGTAAACCATACCCACACAGTAACCCTTCAATAAGCAAGGACACTGACAAGGCAGACAACAGGAGTAATTCTTTTTTATTTACATTTTACACAGTTATGCAGCAACATTCAGACAAGAGCAAGGCCAGTGACCAGTCCAAAGTGCAGATGAGGTACATGAGATCCTGCACAGGCAAGGGGCAAACAGCAGTGAACAGCAAGGCCAGTGACCAGTCCACAGTACAGATGAGGTACATGAGAAGCTGCACAAGCAAGTCTAGAACATCAGTCAACAACAAGGCCAATGGCCAGAACACAGTGCAGGTGAGGTACATGAGATCCTGCACAAGCAAGTCTAGAACATCAGTCAACAACAAGGCCAGTGGCCAGGACACAGTGCAGGTGAGGTACATGAGATCCTGCACAGGCAAGGGGCAAACAGCAGTGACCAGCAAGGCCAGTGACCAGTCCAAAGTGCAGATGAGGTACATGAGATCCTGCACAGGCAAGGGGCAAACAGCAGTGAACAGCAAGGCCAGTGACCAGTCCAAAGTGCAGATGAGGTACATGAGATCCTGCACAGGCAAGGGGCAAACAGCAGTGAACAGCAAGGCCAGTGACCAGTCCAAAGTGCAGATGAGGTACATGAGATCCTGCACAGGCAAGGGGCAAACAGCAGTGAACAGCAAGGCCAGTAACCAGTCTAAAGTGCAGATGAGGTACATGAGATCCTGCACAGGCAAGGGGCAAACAGCATTGAACAGCAAGGCCAGTGACCAGTCCAAAGTGCAGATGAGGTACATGAGATCCTGCACTGGCAAGGGGCAAACAGCAGTGAACAGCAAGGCCAGTGACCAGTCCAAAGTGCAGATGAGGTACATGAGATCCTGCACAGGCAAGGGGCAAACAGCAGTGAACAGCAAGGCCACTGACCACTCCAAAGTGCAGATGAGGTACATGAGAAGCTGCACAGGCAAGACTAGAACATCAGTCAACAACAAGGCCAGTGGCCAGGACACAGTGCAGGTGAGGTACATGAGATCCTGCACAGGCAAGGGGAAAACAGCAGTGAACAGCAAGACCAGTGACCAGTCCAAAGTGCAGATGAGGTACATGAGATCCTGCACAGGCAAGGGCAAACAGCAGTGAACAGCAAAGCCAGTGACCAGTCCAAAGTGCAGATGAGGTACATGAGATCCTGCACAGGCAATGGGCAAACAGCAGTGAACAGCAAGGCCAGTGACCACTCCAAAGGGCAGATGAGGTACATGAGAAGCTGCACAGGCAAGACTAGAACATCAGTCAACAACAAGGCCAGTGGCCAGGACACAGTGCAGGTGAGGTACATGAGAAGCTGCACAGGCAAGTCTAGAACATCAGTCAACAACAAGGCCAAGGGCCAGTAAAAACTGCAGAGTGAGTACATGATATCCAGCACTGGGAATGGGTGGTACTGTACCCTGCCATGGTCAGCAACACACTCAGTGTCAAAAATGGTCAGTCCATGGTACCACTGTGGGAGAGACATGTGTGTGAGGGGGACTAACACTCAGACTTGGCTGGCAGTATGACTGGGAGGTGGCTGTCTGTCGGGGCCAGTTGGGGTACTGGCTCGGGGAGGGAGAGGGCCAGCTGGGGTAGAGCCATCAGTGGTCTGGGAAGCCTGAGGGCTGCTAGGTCCAGGTGTGGTAGAGCCATCAGTGGTGTGTGAAGCCTGAGGGCTGCTAGGACCAGGTGGGGTGGTGGCACGTGGAGGTGGACTCATGCTTGCATGAGACCCAGTGTGTGTGGGAGAATCTGGAGGGGTGCCCTTCCGCTTCTTGGGGTTTTGATATGGCTTCCCTGTCCTGGGATTAATGCCAAGTGGGGTGTATACAACAGGCACACTCATCACAAAAGCAGGATCATGTGCAGATGCTGGTCCTCCCTCTGGGGACGTGCTGGATTCTGCGGGACGCTTGGCCCCGGATTGCCTCTGCCCCTGCATCACCTGTTTACCAGGTGTCCCCCCTACAGTGGCCTCCTTTCCCTGCTTCACAGGGCTCTGGATGGGAGTTGATGTTGTGGGTGAACTTTCCTTGGAGCTCTTCTTACGTGTACCCTTAGCAGGCACCTGTTTGTCACTGGGCACAGAAACTGTGTGCTTGTCTATGCGAGACACTTTTGGGACAGGTGAGTCCTTGGCTGGGGATGCCTCTGAGGCATGTGAGCCTGAGGCCTGCTTCTTGCCATCCTTGCCCTGGGTGTGGTCTGAAGGGCTTTTGCCTCTGCGCTCTGGTGTGGGTTTACCTTTCTGTGGGGATGGTGTCTGCACCCTGGACTGCTTGGGCTGCTGCTGCCGTGTGCTGCGTGTGCTGTATCTTTCCCTTGATGTCTGGGGTGTGTGGTCACTAACATCAGATGTGGCCACTGGCAGGGTGGTGGGCCTAGGGACTGGAGCAGGACTATGGGATTGGGCAAGTTGAATGGATGCTGTCACTGCAGAGGACAGAGACTGTACAGTCCGGTGTAGCCCACCCACGTCGGAATGAACACCCTCCATGTAAGCCACCACCTGTGCCAATTTTTTGTCATGGTCCAGGAAGGCATTGAGGAGAGCTGCCTGACCCACACACAGCTGGCGCAAAAGGTCCACAGACTCAGCACTGATGGCAGCAGGGGGGACAGGGGCAGGGACAGCGGTGCCTGGGATGAAGGACACTCTTCCCTTTTTTGTGGTGTGAACACGGGCAGCAACAGTGGGAGTAGCAGGGAGGGTGGGCACTGAATGCTGTGTGGTGAACGAGGATGCAGAGTCCCCGTTTCCTGTGGCCGAAAACATAGATGCGTCACCACCGTCGTTAGATGACGTAGAGGTCTGCGTCTCTGGCTGTGAGTCCTCTAGAAGACTATGGTTCCCCTCTGATGTGCTGGTGACATCCGTGTCACTATGCTGGTATGCAGCAGTTGTGCTTGATGCCTCACCACTGGTGTCCGTCCCCTGTCCTTCCGTGCCCATGTGAGATGCTGCATGAGAGAGAGAGAGAGGTAGGATCAGTACATTGGCATCAAGATTACAAATATCTGCAAGGAAAGCATCACTAATGATGAACAATCATCCATGTTGGACAACACCATGGTCAGTAACATTGTGCAACCTCAATCCAAACATCGAAATTACCGTGGCATAAAGCTAACTTGGCATAATTCACCCATGTAATGAACACACAGCCAATTAGCCTGTTTGTGGCCATTACACCAATGACATGGGAAGGTACATGTAGTGGGAATGCATGACAACTGCACCCAACACCGTGGCCACTTACACAGCATTGCATCACACTAGCAACATCACAGCCCTGCACTGGACCAGGCTTAGAGCACATGCAGCCAAACAACACCCAAAGTCACACTCACAGAATACTCACCACCAGCTTGCTGCTGATGCCCCTTCAGACGTGCATCTAGTTCAGATTGCGTCACAGCTAAAATACGTGCCATTAGTGGTGTCATGCTGCGCCGCGCTAACCTGCCAGACCGAGGGATCAGCCCCAGTGTCATCTCGGCCACGTTCCTGCTCAGCCGGCAGATGTCATCCCACCTCTTGTGACAGTGGGAGCGCCGTCGGTTGGAGACACCCAGAGCACGCACCTTGCATGCAATGGCCCTCCACATGGCCTTGCGCTGGTTGACTTTGAGCTGCAGACATGGGAGACAAGAGGGTGCAATAATCAGTGTAACCTACCACCATTTCCCAGGACAGGAGCATGACACTGACTCTACCCAACTTCAGCCATAATTTCAGCAGAGACAATAAATCTGCGACATTCAAACATCATCATGTGGGAAACACACATTAATGCATGCAGGTATGAGGGTGGACACAGTACATGCCCATCTCATAGCCATGCAGGATGCCAGCAGAGAGCAAAATGTGTATGCTGACCACATCTACTGCAAAATTTTGGGAATACCAAGACATGCAGGACATTACTACATATGTTACTGTGAATACTCACTGTGCCCAACACTGCGCAGCCCTCAAAGCACTTGCCCTTAAACTGACACACTGTGTCATGGAGGTCACATTGAGGGACATGACCTCACAAACGCAAACCCTCATCACAAGGCCTGTTGTGTGCAATCTACATGTCTGTAAGGGCTCATTGATGGAGAGTCAAGAGGAAAAGCACAGATTTGACACTCCGTACATTCAGTGTTATGTCACTGTCAGATTGGGTGGTGAATGTGCAGGTCAGTTGGGGTCACACAGAGGTCCAACGTGGGGCATCTGATATTTTAAATGGAGGGACAATTTGGAAACACAAACAGTGCCAACACATGCGAGTATGTGCACATGCTGGTGGTGATGGAAGGGTCTGGGCACAAGAATGTTGAAATGTACAGTGTCATAGGTGAATGACCAACAAGAGTGTCACCCTGGGGGATTGCGGTCCTGAGCATAGTGCAGAACTAGAGATGAGGCACATACTGAGTCAGAAACAATTCCCTCACTACCCTCTGGACAACAACCCTAGCTAAGGCCACAGGTGGGCCTGTGAAGGACATCAGGGACACACACAGACATACAGACTGGCAATCACTGTCCTGATTCATAAATTGAGAAGTTGCAGACTCACTGTATGTCTGACAAGACATTACATTTCCCTCACATCTGGATGTGCTGGCAGGGAAACGTGTTGAATAGGCTAAACACACCTTCCCCCTGGAAACAGCATGCTAGGCATTGCATGACCCAACCCCACACTCTCACGCACATACTGCAGCAGATCAACTTCATGTGTGCCCCCCCTGCACTCTCACTCACACTCTGAGATACTTACCACAACATTTGGTGCACTATATAGCCTTGGATACTGGGTGAGCACCTAGTCCACCAGGACCTCCAGCTCCTCGGTGGTGAAGGGAGTGGCACAGATCTTCTCAGTCCTCAACATCACTGTGGGCAGGAGACAGCAGCAGCGGCAGTTGGTGGTTTGGGGTCTCAGGCAGCAGTCCCTGGAGGCAGCAGCAGGTGAGGGGTCTCAGGCAGCAGTCCCTGGAGGCAGCAGCAGGTGAGGGGTCTCAGGCAGCAGTCCCTGGAAGCAGCAGCAGGTGAGGGGTCTCAGGCAGCAGTCCCTGGAGGCAGCAGCAGGTGAGGGGTCTCGGGCAGCAGGCTCAGTGAGCTGTGGAAATGTGTGGCTCTCTCACACACATATATAGCCCCCAGGGCTCGTTTCTGTGGTTCTAAGCTGCTGCAATTGGTGTTCCAGGACTGCCTCATTCAAATACTTCCAATGACCGCCTCCGCGGTGGCAGAGCACGCCTACCGCGATTTTCAAACTTGCATAAGGCTACCGCGATTGCACTTCCCATTGGCTGGAAGGGCATGGACCATGGCGGTGACACACCGCAGGGTCCAGGCGTGCGGTACCGCGGTGGTGCATCTTTCAAGTGCATCCAATGACCGGCCCAGCGGTGGCAGAGCACGCCTACCGCGATTTTCAAACTTGCATCAGGCTACCGTGATTGCGCTTCCCATTGGCTGGAAGGGCATGGGCCATGGCGGTGACTCACCGCAGGGGACAGGCATGCGGTACCGCGGTGGTGCATCTTTCAAGTGCATCCAATGCCCGGGCCCGAGGTGGCGGAGCAAGCCTACCGCGATTTTCAAACTTGCATCAGGCTACCGCGATTGCGCTTCCCATTGGCTGTCAATGCATGGGCCATGGCAGTGACACTCCGCTGGTGCCAGGCGGCAGCTACCGCAATTCCGGGCACATGCATTGCTATGAGTGACCGTGATTTGTGTGGCGGGACATGCCAACCGCCATTTGATCATGTGTATATGCCTATCAATCCCGCTATGGTGTCTTGGGCCATGGCGGTGACACACCCGGCCCAATAAAGAAAACGAATTTCGTTGTGCGCGCTGCATCGCCAAATGCGATGCAGCGCGCGCAACGAAATTTGTTTTATTTATTTTTTTGTTTACTTACCTCTGTGCCACCGTATTCTGTAGTTTACTACCCCCCACCCTGCCCCTCCCCCACCCCACGTCACCGCCCGGCAGCACTCCCACCACGGGCCGCTACTGGCTCCCGCATGTGCTCCCAGCTAATTTCATTATTTTTGGGGTCCACCTTTCCAGTATCAACTGATGTGACATGTCACTTGCACTATCTTTACCGAGACTTCGAATACCCCCTAGTTCAATAGACAGATTAGCAGCTTGGTGGTATTAATATATCCGCCCCCCTTCCTACTTCCTCCTCCTTCTCTCCAACTCCCTTAGGTGACCAGTTGGCGGGCTGGATCTCTTTTCCATCCGTACTTTCATTGACCACTCTATGATGGCACCCATTTCCATGCGAAGAGGCATTGCCTTCCTTCCCCACTCCAACATGGCACCCAATACCACCATGTTTGAGTCCCTTTTATCTTTCTCGCGACTCCGGGAGTATTTCTAGCCGACGCCCGCGTGAGCATGCAACATCGTCCCAGGATCCTGGCTGTGGTTAGGTCCCACGCCAGAGAAGCATCGAATTGATTGTGGGTCACCTGGCTCTCCCCTTATCTTATCTGAAATATGCCCTTTTTGTGGCGGCTCGCACTGGCGAGTACAACCCTCGTCCGTCGTGGCAGCACGCTTAACCCACTAGCGCTGCCCCTGATCGTCACTGCGGAGTTCCTTCCCGTGCCTATACAGGCTAGAGACTCCCCGGGCGGCCCCTCTTTCAGTTCTACTCGTCCCTCTATCCCAGTACAGCATGATAGTTTTGGTTATCGACCATTGAATGGGCTGCCAGCGGCACACGCCCCCAGTCTGGAGCATTCCATTTTACTTTATTTTATTTTATTACACTTTTTTATCCCATCCCACTCTGACTGGAGTAAGCCGCCGGGTTCCCTGTTGACTGTCTTTACCATCCCGGCCTTGTATTATTATCCGTCATCACTTTTGCCAGTACCACCACTGCCAGCTACGGCAATCTTTTACAGTTGGGACACCCCGAGAGCCATTTAGGCAACACCTTTGGCAGAAATTACCATATTCACTTTCTGTTTGTTTATCCTCGTGGCCCTGAATTAGAGTTTATGGGCTTGTAACCATGTTACATATATTGGGTTTGCATCCCGTAGACAGACATCAAGCTCTGACTAGTTAGTCCTATAGATCTACATGTGACACCAGCCATACTGGTGTGGGCCCCATCCGCATGATGATTGGTCAACACCCCTTTGTCTATGCTCAAGATATCAACTGGGCGGCCTAGACACTTTTGTAGCAATTTTACCACACTTACCTTCCGGGTGCTGCACTACATACATGAGACATTTCCTAGTGTCTCCTTTGTTTTATTGTCTTAATGACTTCACAGACGATGCCCATCGTGGACTTTATTTTTACTCCAGGTTACTCGCGTCCACCAGTGCTGTGGACGGGCTTGCACATCCTGGCTGAAGTTTCAGCTTAACCCTCCAGAGGTGAGACACTTTCTTCAAGTTAGCTTTTCTCTTGGGCACCCCGGTTGAGGCGGTAGGGCTCTGCCTGCCCCAACGGGTTGCACCCGTAGATTCATCATTGCCAGTGTGCCGTATTGTCCCTACAGAGTCTATAGGTATGTAACGAGCATGTTCCTTACCGCATCACCTGTTGACTCACTGGACACTGGATTTTTCACATGTTTGGTTCTCCACATGAGCATCGCCATGTCACGTGGATTCACTGCGGCTTTCAGCAAGTGCAATTTGTTTCATTGATCGTTTGATGGCTATGTTTTGTTTTGTCTTTTTTCACCTTTTCTACCCTCCAGGTTCGCTGGAAGGACGAACTTCGTAATATGATATGTTAACCCCCCCCCCCTCTTGCTGGATTGATTTGAATCCACCCCATTGGGACGGTACTATTTAGGACACCCCTATGACTGTTACCCATACTACAGAGTAGATTAGGTTTTTTCAACCCCCCCCGCGGTCCTGAAGAAACGCCACACATCCAGTTGGAGTAATTTAGGCGAGAAACATGTCGACCTTTTTAGGCCACCTGCACCCATCACTACACGTAATTAGCTGTTACAGGTTGAATGCCTCCTGTCAGCCTAGACTTCAGTAGTCTTTTTTAGCTATAGCACAGTGTCCAGTTAATAAAGGTCCCCTGGAACACTGATAGCTATTTTTATTTTTTACTCACACACACACCACACCCACTCTACTCACTATTCTATGCCCCTCCACCCCCATTCATAGGGCCTCCTGGCATGTTCATCTAAAGATCTCCGGCAAAGAGCCCCCTGAGGGGCCCGTTTGGCATCGCAGCGCTGGCCCAACGAGGAGCTGCCCTATGATGAATTATGACACCTCTCAGGGTGTGTGAGGGCCCTTGCTCCTAATTGGAGCACTCCTGTCCCTGATCCTTCTTCCACCTGGGTTCCCCCTTGTCCTTCCTCTCTCTGTCGTTCCCTTTCCTTTGCCCTTTCCCCTCTCCCCCCACCATCACTCCCCTTTCCTCTTAGGAACTGTATACTACTTTTGATTCACTTGTCTTTGGGCATGTATGCTGGACCTGTCTCTCAAAAGCCCTCGTTACTCCGTTATTGATTATTGGAATATGTAGTCCCCCACGAATGCTGTCTCCAGCATAATAGTATAATAGTCATTACCTTTACAAAACACTTCCACACATAGGATGATGCCATCAGTGATGTCATCAGTAATGCCACTGACCCTGTTATGAGTGACGTAATATGTGAGGTCATAAGCAGTGCACTGTAAGTTATAGTTAGCTCATGTAAGTATAACTGCTGAATTTGAATGGTTTTGTACGAGTGAAATATGAGCCTAACTATAACGTCCCTGTAACCTTTGGTTTTTGAGTGAATTTCTAAGGCTTTTTTAAATTCAATTTCCTAACTATACCGTCACGGTAACCTTAGGTTTTTTCAGTGACTTTTTTTATTCTATTTCCTAACTATAACATCCTGTTAACCTTTGGTTTTTTCAGTGAATTTCAAACGTTTTCAAATTCCTTTTCTAAAATATTATGTCCTTCTAATGTTTAGTTTTTTCAGTTAATGTGTAGGGTTTAGTTTTAATACTAAGTGTATTATAATTTATTTTAATCGTTAATTACATTTATTTATACTGTTGATCAATTTAAAAAATAAATAAAGTTTTTATACATTTTAAAAATCATATATGTAGTTAATGTAAAGTAAATAAAAAAAATGTAATGTAATTAAATACATCTTATTATTTTAAAAATATTTTTGGGGTACCGCGGTACCTTCGCCAGGTCCGGAAATATAGACAGACTACTACTCTATGGTTTTTACTCCTGATCACATGATGAGAACAAATCCACGAGTCAAAATCTGCGAATTTGCCAAAAATGTTCAAAATGACCATGCATATGTACACCCCTCCATTGTCATTACTAACATCAGTGTGAACATATCTTCAGGTATATAAAACCACCTTATATTTGTTTTTCAAAAAATTTACCCATTTTAATAGTTTTGCGTGAAGTGCAAATTTATGGGTCAGATTTGTGAGTTTACTCGAAAACACAACCAAACCATTGCCTTTTAATTGGATAAATTAAGAACCCACCCCTGCACATGGAAACCCACACCCAAAAGCAGTTACTTCTCCAGTGAAGTCTCTAGAAGGAGGATTGAGAACCAGCAGTGCTGTGCTTTTACACAATGGCTGAAGCTATATCGTCCATCCAAGATGCGCATCCACAACTTGTTGAGGATGAGGAGGAAGACACTCCACCTCGCATGAAAAAAAAGTGATGTGTGGAAGCACTTTACTGTACCTTCTGGGGAAAAGAAGGTAACAGCAAAATAAGCCACTTGCACAATCTTAGGCAAGCAGTTATCCAGAGGCACTGAAAAGAAGTATTCACGTGGGATAAGTTCTATGTGGAAGCACTTAAAAACAATTCATGAGAGGGTCTACAACCAGATGATGCAAGAGAAAGCAGGTACAACAGGACAGTCGACCTCTACAGCAGCCTTCAGAGAGCCATCTTCAGATGCAGTCATTACAATACCAGCTGTCCTTGAGGAATTGAGTGAGATGGTTAATCACTGCGTGAAATGCCACATGCTTGTCACTGTAAAAATGTCTTCAGTGGGTGCATTCTTTGATACAGTGAAGAAGCATCGCTGTTAGTTTTTTTTCTTTCCTTCCAGTGACTAAATAATGTTTTCTAAAGAGGGAAGCCAGTTCCTTCTTTGCATTTCCCCATCCTTACACTTTTTACTACCCTGTTCACTTTTTGTCAAAAAGAAGAAGACAAAATTTAAAAATCTGTTAAAAAACCCTTCTAGAAAAAAAAACGGTTCTCGTTAGAACCACCATCTACTCAAACAAACAGCTGTGTCTGGGTGTGTTAGATATGCATCAGGGTTAGCCTGGTTATGTCAATGTATGCATCAGTGTATGCCTGAGTGTGCTACTGGATGCATCATGGTTTTGGCTGAGTGAGTCAGTGTCTGCATTGCTGAATGTCTGGGCATGTCAGTGTCTGCATTGGTAAGTCCCTGGGTGTGTCAGTGTGTGCATCAGTGTGTGCCTGGATGTGTTATGGGATGCATTAGTGTTTGGCTGGCTGTGTCAGTGTCTGCATTACTTTATGTCTGGGTGTGTGAGCATCTGCATTGGTAAGTCCCTGGGTGTGTCAGCATATTCTAGGGTGTGTTATTGATTGCATTAGTATTTCACTGCATGTGTCAGTGCCTGTATCGGTATGTACTTGGGTGTGTCAGTGTCTGCACTAGTACGTCTCTGGGTGTGTCAGTGTGTGTATCAGTGTGTGCCTGGGTGTGTTATTGGGTGCATTAGTGTTTGGCTGGGTATGTCAGTGTCTGCATTCCTATATGCCTGGGTAACTATAACTCATGACCCCACCATGCACAGTTTTCTCATCAATAATTTGATTGCAAATGTTGCAATTATATTATGAGGGATGTCATAGAAGATGTCATTACTGATGTAATGTGTGGGGTCAGTAGCAGCGCATGATGAGTGCACGAGTTATAGTTACCTTAGAGCACAAGTTAGAGTTTCTTGTGATAAGTATAACTATAACTGTTGAATTTCTATGGTTTTGTTCGTGTAAAATCTGAACCTAACTATAACGTCCCTGTAACTTTTGTTTTTTTAGTAATTTTCTAAGGTTTTTTAATCCTATTTCCTAACTATAACGTCCCTGTAATGTTTGTTTTTTTCAGTGAATTTCTAGGGCTTTTTTAACGTTAAGTAATATTTAATTACTGTACGTTAATCCAACCCCTGCCACGCACGGCCTTCGGCAGTGCATGGCGGGGGTTAGACTTCGGATGTGTGCAGCAGTGGCTGTCCACAGGGCCTGGCCTGAAGCCAGGCCCTGCAGCCAACACCCCATAGGCAGCCAACCCAATGCCACGCTCAGGTTTTGGATGTGCACGGCAGCAGTTGACCTACAGCCCTGCACAGTGGGGGTTAGCTTCAGAGCCTGGCCTGCAGCCAGGCCGTGCGGCCAACACACCATAGGCACCCAACCCCGCTCCACACACAGACTTTGGCTGATCACAGCCAGGCTTGGCCTTTGGACGTGCACGGTGGGGGTTGGTTGCAGGCTGTGGGTGCTGTGTGGCCTGTGGCCAACACCCCATAGGCACCCAACCGTGCACCATGCACGGCCTTTGGCCATGCATGGCAGGGGCTGGCCTTCAGATGTACACAGTGGGGTTTGACGCAGGGACTGTGGCCAAATCCCCATAGACACCCAACCCTGCGCCATGCACAGCCTTTGGCCATGTGTGGTGGGGTTGGCCATAAGGCCCCCGCACAACCCTCCACCGGCACCCAACCATGCTCCATGCGTGGACGAGATTGTCAGCTGCAGGCACACACCTCCGTGCCTCACACGGCCTCTGGCTGAGCTAGGCAAGGGAGTTGGCTGCAGGGCCTGGCCTGCTGCCAGGCTGTGTGGCCAACCCCCTATATGCCGGCAACCCGGAGGGTGGCACGCAGCACCTCTCCCCAGGCCAATTATGGCCCCAGAGACCCCATTCCCCCAGGGTCCAGCCAAGTACTAACAGTGGAAGGCGCCTGCGCAGGCCCTCTTCCTGGGCTGATTTCGACCCCAGGGACACCACACCTCAGGGTCTGGCCAATTACTGTAAGGGGAGGGGAGCTTCATTGCACCACACACCAGGTCGATTTTGGCCCTGGGGACCCCATTACCCTGGGGCCCAGCCAATTAGTGCAAGGGGAGGGGGACTGCACATCCCCCCTCCCTGGGCCATTTTCGACCCAAGGGACCCCAAACCTGGGGCCTGGCCACTTTATGGAGGGTGCCCTGGACCAACCCAGGGCACCCAGTATGAACTGTTGGGGGACGCGGGGGGAACCTGAATTCCCCAGTGGTCCCTGCCAGCTCACCACCTCTAGGGGGAGCTGGCATTGCTCCTGCACACAGGGAGCTGCAAAAAATGCTGTTCCTGCATGCGGGAGCAATTTTTTCATCTGTTTTCCTGCCCGCTTGACAGGGAGCTAGGGAAACAGATGAAAAGTCAGCACCCAGCGGGCAGGGGCAGTTTTCCTGCTCCCGCCCACTGGGAGCAGACTTAGGGGTCGATTCCGAACTCGGCCGTAAGCGCACCTAACACCATTTGTCCGGAAAAAATACAAGCCGAACGCGTGTTTCCCGACCGATTCGAACAGCCGTCCGAACGAGCAAGTACGATGCGCATAACTACTCAGATTCCGAGCGAGCCGTACGTACCCATTCCAGCTCCTGTTCCCCGCCCGAGCCGGATCCGTAAACGCCGATTCGAGTCGCACGGAAGTAAATATACAGCACCTTCCGGCCGGACTACTACGATGCGCATTCCGTACGCGCCGAACCTGTCGCTACGTCCGGCACGTCAGAGCATCCGGGAGAGCTGCACATAAGCTCCGATTCGTGCCACAAGACGATCCACGGCTATGAGACGAACAAGCCAGCTACGAGTACGAGTGGAAGCCACGAGAAACCCGAACGAGACGACCCAACCATGAATCCCATCACGCAGGTCCTACCAATACTCTACATCTATTACCGGAACCGGTATGGACGCGTACGGAGCAGACGGTAAGTCAGACACCCACTACACAAACAAACGACACGTGCCCGACATATGTCACACCCACATAGGGATGCAGAAATGACGTACACTAGCAATAGCCGAACCATAGGGGCGGGATGGCTATCACAAATGCCATACACACCCATAGGGGCTGGATGCCTACCACTAACACCACCCCTACTCATGGGGGGGCTGGATGCCTACCACTACCACCACCCCTACTCATGTGGGCCTGGATGCCTACCACTACCACCACCCCTACTCATGTTGGCCTGGATGCCTACCACTACCACCACCCCTACTCATGTTGGCCTGGATGCCTACCACTACCACCACCCCTACTCATGTTGGCCTGGATGCCTGTCACTACTACCATCCACACTCATAGGGGGATGGATGCCTACCACTACCACTACCCCTACTCATGTGGTCCTGGATGCCTACCACTACCACCACCCCTACTCATGTGGGCCTGGATGCCTGTCACTACTATCATCCCCACTCATAGGGGGATGGATGCCTACCACTACCACTACCCCTACTCATGGGGGGCTGGATGCCTACCACTACCACCACCCCTACTCATGTGGGCCTGGATGCCTGTCACTACTACCATCCCCACTCATAGGGGGATGGATGCCTACCACTACCACCACCCCTACTCATGGGGGCCTGGATGCCTACCACTACCACCACCCCTACTCATGGGGGCCTGGATACCTGTCACTACTACCATCCTCACTCATAGGGGGATGGATGCCTACCACTACCACCACCCCTACTCATGGAGGCCTGGATGCCTACCACTACCACCACCCCTACTCATGTGAGCCTGGATGTCTACCACTACCACCACCCCTACTCATGTGGGCCTGGATGCCTACCACTACCACCACCCCTACTCATGGGGGCCTGGATGCCTACCACTACCACCACCCCTACTCATGGGGGGCTGGATGCCTACCACTACCACCACCCGTAATCATGTGGGCCTGGATGACTACCACTACCACCACCCCTACTCATGTGGGCCTGGATGCCTGTCACTACCACCACCCCTACTCATGTGGGCCTGGATGCCTACCACTACTACCATCCCCACTCATAGGACAGGTAATGCATGACACAACCAGCATACTCCAACATAAGGAATGTCAGCAAAAGACATCCCCCCAACATCATGACAAGAGTGTTCTGTGTCAAATGCCTACAATACTGAACATGACATTGAACATACAATGTGACCCCCTATCACATGTGTCACACATAAATGTGTGTGGCCTCCATAATGCAAGCAGACCATGACCACAGTGGCAATGGGGTCTAAACCCCCATCATCACAGTGACCAAAAGGTAAGTGTGGGCTCCATAGCTGAAGCACAGTTTTGACCATTGTGGCAATGGGGTCTAATCCCCCATCATCACAGTGACCAAAAGGTAAGTGTGGGGTCCATAGCTGAAGCACAGTTTTGACCATTGTGGCAATGGGGTCTAAACCCCCATCATCACAGTGACCAAAAGGTAAGTGTGGGGTCCATAGCTGAAGCACAGTTTTGACCATTGTGGCAATGGGGTCTAAAGCCCCATCATCACAGTGACCAAAAGGTAAGTGTTGTCATGGAAAAAGCTGCAACTGCCAAACAACATGGATGGTTCCTGGTTACACAACAACAAACACATCAGTGGCAAAGTAGTGGTTGTGTCCCATAGCAACATAGATTGGGTGAGGCAAACAGTGCAGTGCAAATAAAACATACCTTTGGCCATGTGCAGACAAACATCACCCATGGGGGCTGACATTGTCTCCATTTATCAATTACACAATGACAGAAGTGACCATCATAATGCAGACCCACATATCTGCACTAATGGACACACAAATGTAGATATCCTGTGGAGACTGTAGATGTGAGGTGAACAAATACCATACCATGGCAGCAATGGGACATACAAACCATGATTATTGTGCTGACTGATGACCTAGGAGTCCCAGGGACAGCAGGGGAAATACTCCAAACAACATACAGCCAATGGCACACTAAAGATATGCCAATGCAGTGGTGCAGATGCACAAACACAAACAGGCAGCCTCACACTGCATATCAAACACAACAGGTGATGGGGGGGGGGGTGTGCCACTGTCCCCAGGCAACCACACAACACATGAGGAGGCCTGAATTCCAATTACACAGATGTGTGTACAGTGCCATACAAAAGTAACTTATGGATCGGATTCCCCTATGTGGGCAATCAGTCATTGTTAGATGAGAGGGAGCCCAAATTACACATGTCACACAAGCTTGTAGGAACAGCAACTAACACAGCAAGAGACAGACCCACCACAGCACTACCCCCAGGGACCCCACATTGTGGTGACACTAGCCTGCATGATAATCCCACTGTGATGACAAAGGTAGATGTCGTTCACACTGTGAACCACAGCCATGTGTCCTGAGCAACAAACTACCATCACACCTACAGAAGCACAAATCAATCAGCACGGCCTGTCAGCCAAGGCCAATATGGAGGTAGGGGTCTAGCCGTGCAACAACTCACATTTGCACACACTCAACACCACACACCTTGATCTCCACCAATGTGCAGCAGTGAAGCTCACATGGACTGGTGACATTGCACATGAACCCATGACAATCCCAGGGGTGGTGGTGGGAACTAAGGTGCAGAAACCCATCACACATGGCCAGTCAACAAAACTCGTGAATGTCTGACACACTGCACAGTACGCGGTACATGGGCATGACGTGAAATCTACCCCAATCAATGGGATCCCGGCCACAGTCACACACCAATGAAGAAGCCAAGGTGACCCACAAAGAACACACGTAGACAACTTCCAACATTGCAGCTCTGACCCTGAGGAGTGGCAGCAGTCACACACACAACGTGTCACAATCACTGAAAGCTACCACAAACTGTAAATTACATGACTTGTGTAACCAACTAGTGCCAAGGGGAATCCTGACTGTGTCCCATCTGTGTTTGCTCACATCCCCAGCCCTGACAACAAAGACAACTAGGGATGACAACCTGATGAACAATAGTTTGCCATGCACCCACATCCCGGATAAACCAGGTCCAAGATGCTGGATGAACACAGGACAACTCAGCAAGCATCACAAACAGGAACATCCGTAGGGACACAGCCTGTGTAGGAAAAGGGAAGGGAACACACACAGACATGCTTACACAACACACAACACGGGCCCAGGCAATGTCACAGGATTACACACTGCCATGAGGGCACTCCACTCCTGTGGAAGGTCCGCTGTGCCAAACCTTGTCTGTGCACGACTCAAACATGTCAGCAGAACACTCGGTCAGTGAGTCAACAACTACAACACACTGAAGGGTCTGCTCACATCAGCCTGGGTACGGGAGTGTCACGTCAGTCATCTGCATATACCCAAAACACGTGTCAAGCAAGTTGCACTGTATACACAGATGAGTCCTTCAACATTGATGTGGTAAACTGCATGTCCAGTGGAGATGGGCACACAGTCAGGGAAATAGAAACATTGAACAGTGGTAAGCCCACCAGATGTGCATCAGTGTAAGCCACAGATGTTAATTTACAAATGCAAAACGTACATCCCTGTGTCAAATGCTGAACATTACACCCTCAGAGTGCAGCAAAGGATGCTATAGATCCAGACCAGATTAGGACACATTATATCCCATGGACCACATGGAGTCCATCACAGCAACACTTCATTTTCCTGATCTGAACACTATTACAACTGCAAATGCATGATGATACTCATCTACATCATGTACATCAAAAGAAAAACCACAAGTAAACAAAAAGAGGCTTTATTCAGCAAATGTAAAACTAAAATTTGAAGTCCAAAATAAACTAAGGCCAATGGCCAGTCCACATACACAGTCCGAACAGGGTGATATGTGACAACTTGTCACCCATTGCTTGCCTGCACTGGTACGGACAGGGGACATCCCCCTCGGAGGGGCATACAAGGGGCAGGCCAGGCACCGCATGGACAGGATCAGGGGATGCCAGAAGGAGGCAGTGAAGGGGTGGTGGGTGCAGGAGTGTCACCGGCAACTGCAGTGGAGGTGTCTGACTCAGTGTGGGCCGGCACCACTGTAGGGCACAAGTCAGATGGTGTGGGTGCTGCAACCACTGCAGTGGGCCAGTCAGATGGAGTGGACTGGGTCCCCACTGCAGTGCCCAAGTCAGACGGGGTGGTTGTGGACTCCACTGCAGTGCATAACTCCAAGGGAGTGGAAGGGGGGGCAGATGAGGTGGGCAGGACAGAGGGGGGGACCCGGTCTCCACACCACTGGCACAAACAGGCAGAGTGTCTGGTTTGGAGGTGGAAGAGCAAGTGGTAGGGGGGGAGGGCCTAAGCAGTTTGGGGATGCGGTATTGGTGTGTGGGGGAACCTGGGTCAGGGTGCAGCGGGGAAACCTGTGGAGTGGTGGCCTGGGGGATGGAGGAGAGAAACTGTGTGGTGGAGCTGCGTGGTGGTGGTGGTGGGGTCTTGCCCTTCCTGGTCCGGGGGGACTTTCTAATGGGGTCCTCAGTCTGCCTGGGGGAGGGTGTCCGGGTGTGAAGGGCACTCCCCTCTGTGTGTGGTGGTCGCCTCTTCCGCCTGGACGTTGTGTCAGATGGATCTGTGGGGAAGAGGCCAAGCTCACAGAGGAAGAGCTTCTGGGAGTGGGGGGTTGCAGGTGAGGCAAGGGAAGGGGTTTTGGAGGGACAGGTATCTGAGGACTGCGGAGTGCTCATGGATGCGTGTGTGTCTTGGCCCCATCCTCTGTGAGTGAGGTATCAGTCCCCTGACTGTGCGTGCATGTGCGTCTGGATTTTGGCTTGTGTGTCTGTGTGCTGCTTGTGTCTGTGCTGGTGCGTGCCGGTGCCGGTGTGTTTGTGCTTGGGACAGGTAGGGTGCTGGGGATTGTGGATGGGGCAGAGGTAGGAGGGGTGAGGGACTGTTGCAGGAGGGACACTGCTGCCATCAGTGAGGAGGCCATGGACTGATTGGTCCGATGTAGGGCAGACATGCCAGATGACATGCCCTCCATGAATGACACCAGTTGTGTCAACAGACCTGTGTGTGCATGGAGGACACTCAGCACTGATGTCTGCCCTACATGGATCTGTTTCAGCAAGTCCACAGACTCCACACTCAGGGCAGCAGGGGGGACAGAGGCACGGGGTGCGGTGCCTGGCATGAAAGAGACACGCTCCCCTACACAGGAGCCTCCACGTACATGTGGGATGGGAGCAGATGGGAGGGTGGAGATGGTGGTGGTGGCGGGGACAGACTTGCTTGATTTTGCCTCTGGTCTGCTGACACCCACCTCCACAAGGGAGTCCTCACTGGAAGTGCTGTTTTCCCCAGCCGAGGTGGTCGTAGCTGAGGTCTCCTCAGTGTGGCTGCCCTCACCCTCCATGCCACTGGGTCCCTCGGTCTCCCCTGCAGTGGACCCAGTCTGGCTCTGCCGCTTCTCTTGGTCCATGGAGCTGTCTCCTCCTGTGGCCATGGATGTATCTGCAAACAATCAGGATAAACAGAGCAACATTAGTCACCTGTACTGACCACACACACCACAGTAAGTACAGCACATCACAGAGCAAGCCCTGCCATCATTTTCTAGACATTGCAATAAGTGCTGACACTGATTTGAAGAAGCCCATTGTCTGCCTGACAGTCATTCATGCCACACATATCCTACCTGTCCATGCACCCATCTGTCTGGTGCCTGTTGTATGTGACTAATCATATGTGCACACATGCACCACATACACAGTTGTTGGACATCCAAGAGAACATATGGAAATGTGTCACTCCAAACACATGCCATCTCCTGCCACTGACTCAGTACATGTGTCAGGAAAAGTGATGGGCAGAGTCTCTGTTGATATGCGGGTTTTGCTTCCATCACCAGACACAATGATATCTTCATGTCCTGATAGACAATGCGACAATGGTGTGCATGCAGGACATATCACACTACTGCTGGATCACCCTTTGCGAGTTGAATGTCATGGCACAGGCCTGTCTGGCAAGTCAGTCATAACTGTCTCCTGTCACAGGGGCAGTGCATACACACAACACCAGTCTATACTGTGTCACAATAATGGAAGTTGTGGGAATGCAAGCCCTGTAGCTGACAGGTGCACATGTGCACCCCTGGCCACCCACATCATGAGGACTAAGATGATCCCACATCAATCAAATGAGAATTGACACTCCAGGAGTCCAAAAAGCAAGGCCACACCACGGTGACACAGAGGCATACACCTGAGTGCACTCTTCACAATGTCCAATATGTATGCTGACACACGGGAGTGGGAGAACAGAGTGCCTTCGATGTACGGAGTAGGCATTACAGTCCTGGTCCATGTGCAACATGGTATTACCCTGAACACTAGGCAGGTGGCTATGCATGTGTCACACACATGATGTACATACTTCTGAGGCTCCTACCTTGGTCTCTGCTGCAGCATGGGTGTGTGGCACATACCCCAGACATGTGGTGAGTCAGAGCAGCAATTGGAACACATATTAAAGCCATACCCAGAGTACATGTCAGATCACAGGCATCGTGTGAGCAATTGTACCACCCATGCAGCCCACAACAAAGTTCCTGTAACTGATGCTGTCCCCAACTTGAACCACAGGTAACTGCAAGTACACAGTACCCAAGTGACCTAAGTCACAGACTTTAAGGGCCACACCTGTGTATCAGATGAGGAGGGGGCATGACACAAGTGAGGGACATGAGTCCAGGACGACAAGACAGTTGTACTGTGGAAGTGGAACCAGGCTAAAGGAGTGCATAGAGCATGTTAGTCATAGTACACAGTAAAGGCTAGCACTTACCCCCTCCTTGCTGCTGTCTGGCCTTCAGCTGCCCATCCAGGTCAGGGAAGACCACCGCCAGAATCCGGAGCATGTGGGGGGTCAGGGTCCGGTGTCTGCCCCTCCTGCGAGGAGGCGACAGCTTCAGCTGGACCCTTGCGATCCTCCGGGTCCAGCCATGAAGGTCCTGCCACCTCTTCTGGCAGTTGCCGATCCTGCGCCTGTAGACCCCCACAGATCATACTGCCCGGACGATGGTCAGCCAGATCTCCTGCTTCTGGTGGGCATCAACCTGTGAGGATGACAAAGTGAAAAGGCCATTACTACACATGCAACATATCCGTGCATCACACAGTTGGATATACATGTCTCAATCACAGGGGCATATGATGTACACAGGTAGTGCAACTATGGCTATGAACAGTTGTCCAGCAGTTACTAAATGGTATCATTGCCTGGGAAGTCAAACCTTGTTGGAATGCACTGTTACTGCACTATACCTGTTCAGTGCATGTAACTACACACTTTGGGGGGTGACAAGTACTCAGTGAGCATGCTAGCCACTGGTGTACACACTGTAAGTCTTGCTAGTCAGACAACATGCACAATTAGTAAGGCAGTGGACAGCACACTCACCTGCTCCCCTAGTTTCCCATACAGCTTGCTGTACTGTGGAAGGAGGCTGTCCAGCAGGGCCTGGTTCTCCTCAGTGCTGAAGGCTGGGGCTCTATCCACAGTACGTGCCATTGCAGTAGCCAGAGGATGCAGAGACAGCAGCAGTGGTGGTGGCAGATGTCGTCCTGGAGCATGTAGTGCAGGCAAGTGAGCTCTCAGGGGAACAGCCAGCATTATATGTGTGCTGCAGAGGCAGATACTGTCCCATGTGTCCAAAGTGATAGGTCCAAGTCGTTTGCATCTTCTGAATCTGGCCAATCCATGGAATTGCACCACTTATACACGCCTACAGCATCCTTCAAAAGTTCAACTTCATGACACCCATGAATTTGCAACATTGTTGTGGGTGGCCAACTGAATTCACTGCATCCGACTCGTAAAAGCTTCGAAAACGCGTCCGTTACCATGTCAGGCCATAGCCAATGCGTGCGCACCGATCGGACCATTGCTGTACGACGCGTATTACGTCACACAACACGCATCCGTCCACATCATATGCAATGGCCAATGCGTGCGCACTGATCGGTCCATTGCTGTACAACGTGTATTTTGAAACATAACACGCATCCGTCCACATCATATGCAATGGCCAATGCGTGCGCACCGATCGGTCCATTGCTGTACAACGCGTATTTCGGAACACAACACGCATCCGTCCACATCATATGCAATGGCCAATGCGTGCGCACCGATCGGTCCATTGCTGTACGACGTGTATTTCGGAGCACAACACGCATCCGTCCACATCATATGCAATGGCCAATGCGTGCGCACCGAGCGGATGCGCCCAGAGTGCCAGCTCAATAGGACCATCCAGTGTCCGTGTGGTAGGCGGGGGGAGGCGGATAAGCCCTTGAGAAAATCTGAAGAAAAAGTAACTTGGAGGTCGAAACGAGGAGGCGGGTGCGCCGTTCAGATGGAAGCGTGGTAGATGACAAACTGGAAAGGTCTCTTGAGTAAACCGGTTGGTCCTATTGAGCTGGCACTCTGGGCGCATCCGCCCTTGTTCGTTCTACCATCTTTACACCTCCGGGTCATGTCCCTTCCTAGGGCTTGACCTTCCCCCACGATTCTTCCCACCGGCTCTCCCGGTCTACTGGCTCTGCGGAACCCCATCCCTCGTACCTCATCCTACTGACACTCAATCCGCTACTGTTATTACAGCCCTGATGAGTCACGGGAGCATTCCCGTATGACGAAACACGTGTCGGCTGGTTGCTTTCTTTTTGTCGTTGCCTCATTAAATAACTTTCAATATTTACTCTGGTGTTGACTCAAGCAATTTGGAACTCATACGAGACTTCTGGTTCTATTACACCTTCAATACTGGTGAACGTATGCCAGCCACAATTACTTGCCAGGGACTCAGGGGCACACCTACAACACCACAGCCTGTCCACACTGTATCCTAAGGCATGTAAGGCTGCATTACCTGTGTGTGTATGGGGGTCAACATGTGGTTTTTTGGGTGGCACTTTGGGGCAGCCACTCCCAGGCTGTGCAGGTGTTCATGGGGACAGAATCCTTTGTGTGTTGTGCACATGACCACTGTGATGTGCAACTGTTCAGTTCAGAGCATGTGGCATGGTCACATTTCCAGGTTGTGTATGTGTATGTTATGTCACATACACCCTGAGTCCCATGTGGGATGGTATGTACGTCACAGGGTGACCCATTGCCACAATTGTGATGGCCCTCCACAGTCTGTGTGCATGTTGTGTTTCAGATGTCTCTGATTCCATGTGCACAATGGGAGACAGTCTTCACATCCACGTTGTTTGTGCATCGACTTTGATGTTGTGCGTGTGTGTGTCACAGATGTCCATGTCTGTCCTGCAGAGGCAACAGGGGCCACTACCTGTGGGAGTCATGGTTGTTTTGCTGACGTGTACATGATACGCCATGTCATGCCAGTGTCCATGTGGCAATACAGGGTCCCTGGGAATCTACCTGTCAAAGAGCTGTGATTCCTGTGGCACATCTGTCCTCACTTGTCACTGTGGTGTGTGTTTGGAACGTGACAGCAGTACATGGGTACTGTGACACAGCCTAATGATTTTCCATAGCACAACCTGGAACTTGTTGTCAACACATGTTGAACTGAGATGTTAGATGTTGGCCATGTAGGTGCCATATATGTCCATACAGAACGGCACACACATCAAGTACTTGTGTCTTGTAATGATGTATCATGTGATATTGAGTATGGTCAATGCCACATATGTGGGGTGACTGACAATCTTTCTTTGTTCACCTATGCACTGCAGGGCACCAGCTGTCCATAGACCATTCCCTGACCTTGCAACCATGGTTGAACGTGACTGCATCCGACGGTACCGCTTCAACAGGCCGCTGATTGAGGAATTGGCGATGCGGTTGGCCCCACATTTGCAACCTGGCCGGACATACCCTACAGCGCTGACCCCCAAGGTGAAGGTGATGGCAGCCCTACACTTCTTTGCCACCGGTACCTTTCAACACACTGTGGCGTCTGCTGGTGGGATGTCACAGACCATGTTCAGCCATGTGCTACGCAATGTTTTGGAGGCGATGTTGAGATACCTGAACCAGTACATCTATTTCCCTAAACGTCAACAACTCACTGACGTCAAGAGTGACTTCTATGCCCTGGGGAGGATGCCACATGTTATCGGCTCCATTGATGGGACACATGTGGCTTTGGTACCACCACAGGCAAATGAGCAGGCATACAGGAACAGGAAACATTACCATTCTATCAATGCTCTGGTGGTATGTCTTGCAGATATGAGCATCTCACATATGTGTGCACGTTTCCCCAGTTCTGCACACGATGCCTACGTAATGAGGAGTAGTCGCATCCCGAGGATGATGTCACAGATGCAGAACCAGCGTGCCTGGCTTGTCGGTGTGTACTTACTTTGTACCATTGTGTGTGTTCTGCAATGTTGTATTCCACCCTCTTTTCCAACTCAGCTAATGTGCAATTGTCTGTATGTAGGTGACTCCGGATACCCCAACATGCCGTGGTTGCTGACACCCCTCAGGAACCCTGTGACACCAGCCCAGATGCGCTACAATGAGGCACATGGTCGGACCAGGAGAGTGATCGAGCGGACATTTGGTCTCCTGAAGAGCCGCTTTCGCTGCCTGGAGAAGACAGGAGGGGCCCTCCCATATGCCCCTGCAAAGGTGTGCAAGATTGTCATCATCTGCTGCATGCTACACAACCTGGCAGTGCGGAAGGAGTTGCCTCTCATCCTGGATGACGATGACCAACATCCGCCACCTGTGGAGGATCCTGGCCTGGGCCACGATGCCAGTGATGATGATGATGATGAGGGTGATGTCCGCACACAGCTCATCACCAACTTCTTCAGCTGAATGTGAGTATACAGAGATGTTATGTCAATGATTTGAGTTTGCATGATATGTGTTGGTGGTGCTCTGTTGCTGTTTGAGTGTGGCCATGTGCTACTTGACTGGATGCGTGCAGCGATGTGTCCTTACAGGTAGTCTGTACTCCCCAACAGTGTTGACATGCTAACTTGGTTTTGTGTAGGTATCTTGTGACATGTATTGGGCATGAGTATTGCAGTTCTGTCCTGTTCTTCAGTGCTATTGACTGTGTGTCATGTCTGTCCTTCACAGGGTACTTTCAGAGTTGTTTGGTCAACTGTGATCCCCCGACACCATGATTCAACTTCCAGGGTGGAAGCAGTCGTTTCCCTACAGGTGATGTGCCACACACCCCTGGACTTTATTTCTTCTACACTCGGTGACTGTGTGGCCACTGCCACGTGGGATTACCTTGCATCTGTAGTGGAAACAACATGTTGCAAATGTGTAATAAACCTGTGCTTCACTTTGGGATGTGCGTTGTCTGTGGTCACACATCTGACTGACATTTGCTTACTGCACCTGTGGGCTAGTTAACACAGACTCTGAATAGGTGTGGTGTCTGTGCATTCCACTGTATTTCCTGGCAACATCAGTGTAGGCGATGAGTCAGATGGCCCTGGTGTGTATGTGTTGTGTAGCCCTAGTGGTGTATCTCCCTCATATGTGTCACGTCGCCATGACTCACATGACGGTGTTGAACTTGCTGTAGCAGTTAGCATGCACAGTGTCATTTAGCAGATCATCATCACCATGACATAAACAACGTTGGAATCACAACAGAGGCAAGTATGGTGTATTAGTGAGTTTATTTACATACATGTGTGAGGATAGTGCACAGGATGGTGGGTGCTGTACATTGGGATTGGAATCCAAAGTTCCCAGATGATTTGGAAGTGTTGGTAGCAGAAATGTCCTGAGTAAAGTCCACAGTCATCTGATACATTAGTCCAACTTAAACACCCCATGTCATGTGGGAGAGTTGGGTTGCATTCGACAGGGTGAACAGTTTGCACACAAAGGAGAATTTCCAGAACAGGTGTTGGGTTCCTGGGGGATGTACATGGCCATCGGCCTCTCAGTTGTCCTTCCTCAGACGACCCCTCTTCTTTCTGGGGGGACCCTCACGTGCAGGCCGCTGCGGTGCAGAGGACTCTCCACCAGAGTCATCCTCCCTCCCTGTGGCAGTTGCAGTTGTTGCAGCACCAGATGTTGTGGGCACACAGGGAGGTGTGGACATGTTGGTGCTAATCTGGCGGAGGCATGTGAATATGTCCCTCTGCACCGCTGTCAGTTCTTCCAATGTGTCCCACTTGGACTCCATGCCAGACATGTGTGTCTCCACACGGGACATGTGGGAGTCCAAGCGGGCATGATGGGCAGCCTGCTGCTGTTGAATGTCTTTGAGGATCCCCACTACCTGGCTGACCTCTCCGGTGCTATTCTGGTACACATCAGCAATGCGTACCAGTTGTGGGTCATCATGCAGTCCAGACCCCTCTGCAAACAGCGACCTCTGCCTACCACCCCTCCCACCACCCCTGGCCACACGTGCGGGACCTGCGGTGGCACGCACAGGTGACCCTAGGCCCCCTTGGGGGTTGGTACTGGGGTTGTTGTCCGTTGCTTCACGGTTGGCTGGGGTCCCTGTGCTGTTGTCATTCAGTGTCCTTGGTCTGTCCGTGTCGGCGGGGGTGGTCTGTGTGTTGGCAGATGTTGGAGGAATGGGTGCAGGGGGTGCAGATGGTGGTCCTGCTGGTGCTGCATGATGACTCACACCGGAGGTGCCAGGTAGGTCTTCGCCATCCGAGGAGGGCAGAGGCTGTTCCACACCAGAGAGCTCAGGGGCCACCGGAGCCTGGGACAGGGACTCCTCATCATCTGCTTCTGTGTCCCCATCATCACCTGTTTTTGGAAGAGACCCACAGAGGAGTCGATTCCGATCTCGGCCAGTAGGGCACCTAACAGTATTCGTCCGGAAAAAATACAAGCCGAATGCGTGTTTCCCGACCGATTCGTACACTCGTCCGGACGAACAAGTACGATGCATATAACAATCCAGTTTCCGAGCGAGCCGTACTCACCCAATCCAGCTCCTGTTCCCCGCCCGAGCCGGATCCGTGAACGCCGAATCGAGCCGCATGGAAGCAAATACACAGCACCTTCCGGCCGGACTAGTACGATGCGCAATCCGTACGCGCCGAAGCCGCCGCTACGTCCGGCACGTTTGAGCATCCGTTTCGAGCCACAAGACGATCCACGGCTACGAGACAAACAAGCCAGCGACGAGTATGAGTCGAAGACACGAGAAACCCGAACGAGACGATCCAAGCATGAATCCCATTGCGCAGGTCCTACCTATACTCTACATCTATTACCGGGACCGGCACGGACGCGTACGGCGCAGACAGTAAGTCAAACACCAAAAATACAAACAAACTACACGTACCCGAAATAGGTCACACACACATAGGGATGCACAAATAACGTACACTAGCAACAGCAGAACCATAGGGGTGGGATGGCCAACACCAATGCCATATACACCCATAGGGGGATGGATGCCTACCACCAACACCAACCTACCACCACCCCTACTCATGGGGGGCTAGATGCCTGCCACCACCACCACCCCTACTCAGGGGGGGCTGGATGCCTGTCACTACTACCATCCCCACCCTTAGGGGGCTGGATGCCTGTCTACTACCATCCCCACCCTTAGGGGGCTGGATGCCTGTCACTACTACCATCCCCACCCTTAGGGGGCTGGATGCCTGTCACTACTACCATCCCCACTCATGGGGTGATGGATGCCTACCACTACCACCACCCCCACTCAGGGGGGGCTAGATGCCTGCCACCACCACCACCCCTACTCAGGGGGGGCTGGATGCCTGTCACTACTACCATCCCCACTCATGGGGGGATGGATGCCTACCACTACCACCACCCCCACTCAGGGGGAGCTAGATGCCTGCCACCACCACCACCCCTACTCAGGGGGCCTGGATGCCTGTCACTACTACCATCCCCACTCATGGGGGATGGCTGCCTACCACTACCACCACCACTACTCATGGGGGCCTGGATGCCTGTCACTACTCCCATCCCCACTCATGGGGGATGGCTGCCTACCACTACCACCACCACTACTCATGGGTGCCTGGATGCCTGCCACCACTACCATCCCCACCCTTAGGGGTATGGATGCCTACCACTACCACCACCCCCACTGAGGGGGGGCTAGATTCCTGCCACCACCACCACCCCTACTCAGGGGGGGCTGGATGCCTGTGACTACTACCATCCCCACTCATGGGGGGATGGATGCCTACCACTACCACCACCACTACTAATGGGTGCCTGGATGCCTGTCACTACTACCATCCCCACCCTTAGGGGGCTGGATGCCTGTCAATACTACCATCCCCACTCATGGGGTGATGGATGCCTACCACTACCACCACCACTACTAATGGGTGCCTGGATGCCTGTCACTACTACCATCCCCACCCTTAGGGGGCTGGATGCCTGTCACTACTACCATCCCCACTCATGGGGTGATGGATGCCTACCACTACCACCACCACTACTAATGGGTGCCTGGATGCTTGTCACTACTACCATCCCCACTCATGGGGGGATGGATGCCTACCACTACCACCACCACTACTCAGGGGGGCTGGATGCCTACCACTACCACCACCCCTACTCATGGGTGCCTGGATGCCTGCCACCACTACCATCCCCACCCTTAGGGCTATGGACGCCTACCACTACCACCACCCCCACTCAGGGGGGGCTAGATGCCTGCCACCACCACCACCCCTACTCGGGGGGGCTGGATGCCTGGCACTACTACCATCCCCACTCATGGGGGGATGGATGCCTGCCACCACCACCACCCCTACTCAGGGGGGGCTGGAGGCCTGTCACTACTACCATCCCCACTCAGGGGGGCTAGATGCCTGCCACCACCACCACCCCTACTCAGGGGGGCTGGATGCCTGTGACTACTACCATCCCCACTCATGGGGGATGGATGCCTACCACTAACACCACCCCTACTCATAGGACGGGTAATGCATGACACAACCAGCATACTCCCACATAAGG
This sequence comes from Calotriton arnoldi, assembly GCA_963921515.1. Classification (NCBI taxonomy): domain Eukaryota; kingdom Metazoa; phylum Chordata; class Amphibia; order Caudata; family Salamandridae; genus Calotriton; species Calotriton arnoldi. Next base: position 446,860 of record CAWUFW010011508.1, on the reverse strand, counting down.
AATGACAGAAAATTACATCCCCCCAACACCATGACAAGTGTGTGTAGTCTGTGTCAAATGCCTACAACACTGAACATGACATTGAACATACAATGTGACCCCCTAGCACATGTGTCACACATAAATGTGTGTGGCCTCCACAATGCAAGCAGACCATGGCCACTGTGGCAATGGGCTCGAACACCCCATCACCACAGTGACCAAAAGGGAAGTGTGGTGTCCATAGCTGATGCACATTTTGAACAGTGTGGCAATGTGGCCCAAAGCCCCATCACCACAGTGACCAAAAGGGAAGTGTGGTGTCTATAGCTGATGCACATTTTGAACAGTGTGGCAATGGGGCCCAAAGCCCCATCACCACAGTGACCAAAAGGTAAGTGTGGTATCCATAGTTGATGCACATTTTGAACAGTGTGGCAATGGGGCCTAAAGCCCCATCACCACAGTGACCAAAAGGGAAGTGTGGTGTCCGTAGCTGAAGCACATTTTGAACAGTGTGGCAATGTGGCCCAAAGCCCCATCACCACAGTGACCAAAAGGGAAGTGTGGTGTCCATAGCTGATGCACATTTTGAACAGTGTGGCAATGGGGCCCAAAGCCCCATCACCACAGTGACCAAAAGGTAAGTGTGGTATCCATAGCTGATGCACATTTTGAACAGTGTGGCAATGGGGCCCAAAGCCCCATCACCACAGTGACCAAAAGGAAAGTGTGGTATCCATAGCTGATGCACATTTTGAACAGTGTGGCAATGGGGCCTAAAGCCCCATTACCACAGTGACCAAAAGGGAAGTGTGGTATCCATAGCTGATGCACATTTTGAACAGTGTGGCAATGTGGCCTAAAGCCCCATCACCACAGTGACCAAAAGGTAAGTGTGGTATCCATAGCTGATGCACATTTTGAACAGTGTGGCAATGTGGCCCAAAGCCCCATCACCACAGTGACCAAAAGGGAAGTGTGGTGTCCATAGCTGATGCACATTTTGAACAGTGTGGCAATGTGGCCTAAAGCCCCATCACCACAGTGACCAAAAGGGAAGTGTAGTCATGGTAAAAGCTGCCAAAGCCAAACTGCATGGATGAATCCTGGTCACACAACAACAAACACATCAGTGGCATAGTAGTGCGTGTGTCCCATAGCAACATAGATTGGTCGAGGCAAACAGTGCAGTGTCACTGAAACATCGTTTTGGCCATGTGCATACAAACATCACCCATGGGGGCCCACATTGTCAACATTCACAAATAACACAATCACAGAAGTGACCATCATAATGCTGACCCACATATCTGCACCAATGGACACACAAATGTAGATATCCTGTGGAGACTGTAGATGTCAGGTGAACAAATACCATACCATGGCATCAATGGGACATACAAACCATGATTATTGTGCTGACTGATGACCTAGGAGTCCCAGGGACAGCAGGGGAAAGCCATCAAACAACATACAGCCAATGGCACACTCAAGATATGCCAATGCAGTGGTGCAAAGGCACAAACACAAACAGGCAGACTCACACTGCATATCAAACGCAACAGGTGATGGGGGGTGTGCCAGTGTCCCCAGGCAACCACACAACACATGAGGAGGCCTGAATTCCAACCACACAGATGTGTATACAGTGCCATACAAAAGTTACTCATGGATCGGATACCCCTATGTGGGCAATCAGGCATTGTTAGATGAGAGGGAGCCCAAATTACACATGTCAGACAAGCTTGTAGGAACAGCAACTAACACAGCAAGAGACAGACCCACCACAGCACTACCCCCAGGGACCCCACATTGTGCTGACACTAGCCTGCATGATAATCCCACTGTGATGACAAAGGTAGATGTCGTTCACACTGTGAACCACAGCCATGTGTCCTGAGCAACAAACTACCATCACACCTACACAAGCTCCAATCAATCAGCACGGCCTGCCAGCCAAGGCCAATATGGAGGTAGGGGTCTAGCCGTGCAACAACTCATTTTGCACACACTCAACACCACACACACTCATCTCCACCAATGTGCAGCAGTGAAGCTCACATGGACTGGTGACATTGGATATGCACCCATGACAATACCAGGGGTGGTGGTAGGAACTAAGGTGCAGAAACCCATCACACATGGCCAGTCAACAAGACTCGTGAATGTCTGACACACAGCACAGGATGCCGTACATGGGCATGATGTGAAATCCACCACAATCAATGGGATCCTGGCCATAGTCACACTCCAACGAAGAAGCCAAGGTGACACACGAAGAACACATGTACACAACTTCCAACATTGCAGCTCTGACCCTGAGGAGTGGCAGCAGTCACACACACAACGTGTCACAATCACTGAAAGCTACCACAAACTGAAAATCACATGACTTGTGTAAACAACAAGTGCCAAGGGGAATCCTGAATGTGTCCCATCTGCGTTTGCCCACATCCCCAGCCCTGACAACAAAGACAACCTGGTATGACAACCTCATGAACATTAGTTTGCCATGCACCCACATCACGGAGAAACCAGGTCCAAGATGCTGGATGAACACAGAACAACTCAGCAAGCATCACAAACAGGAGCATCATAGGGACACAGCCTGTGTAGGAAAAGGGAAGGGAACACGCACAGACATGCTTACACAACACACAACACAGGCCCACGCAATGTCACGGGATTACACACTGCCATGAGGGCACTCCACTCCTGTGGAAGGTCCTCTGTGCCAAACCTTGTCTGTGCACGACCCAAACATGTCAGCAGAACACTCCGTCAGTGAGTCAACAACCACAACACACAGAAGCCTCTGCTCACATCAGCCTGGGTACGGGAGTGTCACGTCAGTCATCTGCATAAACACAAAACACGTGTCAAGCAAGTTGCACTGTATACACAGATGAGTCCTTCGACATTGATGTGCAAAACTGCATGTCCAGTGGAGCTGGGCACACAGTCAAGGAAATCGGAACATTGAACAGTGGTAAGCCCACCAGATGTGCATCAGTGTAAGACAAAGATGTTCATTTACAAATGCAAAATGTACATCCCTGTGTCAAATGCTGAACATTACACCCTCAGACTGCAGCAAAGGATGCCATAGATCCAGACTACAACAGGACACATATCCCATGGACCACATGGAGTCCATCACAGCAACACTTCATTTTCCTGATATGAACACTATTACAATTGCAAATGCAGGCTGCTACTCATCCACATCATGTACATCAAAAGAAAAGCCACAATTAAACAAAAAGAGGCTTTATTCAGCAAATGGCAAGGAAAACTCTGAAGTCCAAAAGAAACTAAGGCCAATGGCCAGTCCAAAATCACAGTCCCAACAGGGTGATAAGTGACAACTGGTCACCCATTGCTTGCCTGCACTTGTACGGACAGGGGACATCCCCCTTGGAGGGGCATACAAGGGGCAGGCCAGGCACTGCAGGGACAGGATCAGGGGATGGCAGAAGGAGGCAGTGAAGGGGTGGTGGGTGCAGGAGTGTCACCGGCAACTGCAGTGGAGGTGTCTGACTCAGGGGGGGCCGGCACTACTGTGGTACACAAGTCAGTTGGTGTGGGTGCTGCAACCACTGCAGTGGGCTGGTCTGATGTGGTGGACTGGGTCCCCACTGCAGTGCCCGAGTCAGACAGGGTGGTTGTGGACTCCACTGCAGTGCATGACTCCAAGGGAGTGGAAGGGGGGGCAGATGAGGTGGGCAGGACAGAGGGGAGACCCGGTCTCCACACCAGTGGCACTAACAGGCAGAGCGTCTGGGTTGGGGGTGGAAGAGCAAGTGGAAGGGGGGAGGGCCTAAGCAGTCTGGGGATGCGGTATTGGTGTGTGGGGGAACCTGGGGCAGGGTGTGTCTGGGGAACCTGTGGAGTGGTGGCCTGGGGGATGGAGAAGAGAGACTGGGTGGTGGAGCTGCGTGGTGGTGGTGGTGGGGTCTTGCTCTTCCTGGTCCGGGGGGACTTTCGAATGGGGTCCTGTGTCTGCCTGCGCCTGGGGGAGGGTGTCCGGGGGCGAGGGGCACTCCCCTCTGTGTGGGTGGACTTCCTCTTCCCCCGGTATGCTGGATCAGCAGGATTGGAGGGGAAGAGGCCGAGGTCACACAGGAAGATCTGCTGTGTAGTTGGGGTAGCAGGTGAGGCAAGGGAAGTGGTCTTGGAGGGAGAGGATTTGGAGGACTGCGGAGTGACACTGGATGCCTGTGTGTGTGTCTGTTCTCCATCCCCTGTGTGTGTGGTATCAGTCCCCTGAGGATGCTTGTGTGCACGTCTTGCCTTTCTCTTGGGTGTGTCTGTGCTGCTCGTGTCTGTGTGCTTGGGTGATTGTGCAGGTGTGCATGTGCTTTGGACAGGTAGGGTGGCAGGAAGTGTGGATGGGGCAGAGGTGGGAGGGTTGAGGGACTGTTGGAGGAGGGAAACTGCTGATGTCAGGGAGGAGTCCATGGACTTATTGCTCCTCTGTAGGGCAGACATACCCATCGAGATGCCCTCCATGAACGACACCAGCTGTGTCAACAGAGTGGTGTGTGCATGGAGGACACTCAGCATTGCTGTCTGCCCTACATGGAGCTGCCGAAGGAGGTACACAGACTCCTCACTCAGGGCAGCAAGGGACACAGGGGCAGGGGGTGCGGTGCCTGGCTCGAAGGAGACATGCTCCCGAGCACGGGAGCCTCCACGGACCTCAGGAATGGGAGCCAATGGGAGGGCGGTGGTGGTGGTGGCGGGGCCAGACAGACTAGCTGGCCTTTGGTGGCTGCTGAGACCCGCCTCCACAAGGGAGTCATCCTCCGAGCTGCTGTGGTCCTCAGCTGAGGTGGATGGTGCTGAGGACTCCTCGGTGTGGCTCCCCTCGCCCTCCGTGCCACTGGGTCCCTCTGACCACTCCTCGGATGCTGACCCAGTCTGGCTCCGCTGCTCCTCCTGGTCCGTGGAGCTGTCCCCTCCTGTGGCCGTGGATGTATCTGCAAACAATTAGGGAAACAGACAAACATCAGTCACCTGCACTGACTGCACACACCACAGTAAGTACAGAACATCACAGAGCAAGCCCTGGCATCCTTAGTTGAACATTGCCTAAAGTCCTCACACAGATTCGGGGAAGCCAATTGTCAGTCTGGTTGTCAACCATGGGACTCACACCCCTCCTGCCCTTGCACCCATCTGTCTGGTGCCTGTCTGATGGTAAGACCCCAGTGTGGACACATGCAACACCTACACAGTTGTTGGACATTGCAGGGAACACGGTGAAGTATGTGAACATGCACACATCACATCTCTTGCCACTGAGTCAGTGCAGGTGTCCGGATGAAAGGGATGGCCAGAGTCTAAATAGAAATGCATGTGATGCATACCAGCACCAGACACCATGATGCACCCATGTCCGGATAGTCAATGCCACAATGGGGTGCATGTTGCACATGTCACTCCCCTGCAGGATCAGTCTCAGGAAGTTTAATGCCATGACACAGGAATGCGTGCAAAGTCATACATTACTGTCTCCAGTCACATGGCCATGGCAGCCAGCCAACAACAGTCTGCACTGTGTCACAATCCGAGGGCATGGGGAATGCAAGTTATGTGACTGACAAGTGCACATGTCCATCCCCCATAAACCACATCATCTGTACTACTATTTGTCCACGTCATACCAACTGGACATATGGGGGACATGAAACACAACTCTCTGAACATGAGCACCTCACAGTGTGCTGTGAATGAAAAACAGCTGCCTGAAAGTCACAGTCGCAAACACCTGTGTGCACAGTCAAGTGATCAGACACCTATAAGTCACAGAAGTATCGTCTATCATGGTCACATCTCCGATGGCATGCTGAGCCCTAACCGATAAACATACCAGTAGTCCTGACAACGAAGACACAGCACAATGAGACAGAGGCAGACACCTGAGGGTACATTTCACTGATCACAACATGCCAGATGATACACGGGAGTGGGAGTACAGAGTGTATTGTATGCCCTGGAGTAGGCATGACTGTCCAGCTCCACCTGTAAGAGGGATGAGTCCTGGACAGTAGGCAGGTGGCTAAGCATGTGTGACACACTTGATACACATACTCCTGAGGCCCAAACATTGTTCCCACCAGCAGCATGGGTGTGTGCCAAATTCCACAGGGACATGTGGTGATTCAGATCAGCAAGTGGACCACATATCACAGTTACACCCAGATTACATGTCAGAACTTAGGCATTGTGTAAGCAGTTGACCCACCCATGAGTCGCACAACATAGTCACGGGAACAAATGCTGTCCCCCACCTTGAGCAAAGCTAAATGCAATGACACAGTCCCCAAATGACACAATTTCCTGACTATAAGGGCCACACATATGCGTATCAGAGGAGAAGTGGGCATGTCACAAATGAGGGACATGGGTCCTGGACCACATGACTGATGTACTGTGGAAGTTTAACCAGGCCAGAGGAGGGCACATAGCATGTCAGACAAAGTGCACAGTGCAGTCATGGACTCACCCCCTCCTTGCTGCTGTCCGCCCTTCAGCTGCCCATCCAGGTCAGGGAAGACCACCGCCAGGATCCGGAGCATGTGGGGGTCAGGGTCCGGTGTCCGCCCCTCCTGCGAGGAGGCAACAGCTTCAGCTGGACCCTTGCGATCCTCCGGGTCCAGCCCCGAAGGTCCTGCCACCTCTTCTGGCAGTTGCGGATCCTGCGCCTGTAGACCCCACGGATCTTACTTCCCGGGCGATGGTCAGCCAGATTTCCTGCTTCTGGTGGGCATCAACCTGTGAGGATGACAAAGTGAAAAGGCCATTACTACACATGCAACATATACGTGCATCACACAGTTGGAAATACATGTCTCAATCACAGGGGCATTTGATGTACACAGGCAGTGCAACAATGGCTATGAACAGTTTGCCAGCAGTCACTACATGGTATAATTGCATGGGAAGTAAACCTAGTTGGAATGCACTGTTACTGCACTGTACCAGTTCAGTGCATGTAACTACACACTTTGGGGTGTGACAACTACTCAGTGAGCATGCTAGCCAGTGGTGTGCACACTGTAAGTCCTGCTAGTCAGACAACATGCACAATTAGTAAGGCAGTGGACAGCACACTCACCTGCTCCCCTGGTTTCCCATACAGCTTGCTGTACTGTGGAAGGAGGCTGTCCAGCAGCGCCTGGTTCTCCTCAAGGCTGAAGGCTGGGGCTCTCTCCACAGTACGTGTCATTGCAGGAGCCAGAGGATGCAGAAACAGCAGCAGTGTTGGTGGCAGATGTCGTCCTGGAGCATGTAGTGCAGGCAAGTGAGCTCTCAGGGGAACAGCCAGCATTATATGTGTGCTGCAGAGGCAGATACTGTCCCATGTGTCCAAAGTGATAGGTCCAAGTCGTTTGCATCTTCTGAATCTGACCAATCCATGGAATAGCAGCACTAATACACGCTCACAGCATCCTTCAAATCTTCAACTTCATGACACCCATGATTTTGCAACATTGTTGTGGCTGGCCAACTGAATTCACTGCATCAGACTCATTGGAGCTTCGAAAACGCGTTCGTTGCCATGCCAGGCCCCAGCCAATGCGTGCACACCGATCGGACCATTGCTGTACAACGCGTATTTCGGGATACAACGCGTACCCACTCACAACACATGCAATGGGCCGGCTGGGCACACCGATCGGTCCATTGCTGTACAACGCGTACCCGCTCACAACACATGCAAAGGGCCGGCCGGGCACACCGATCGGTCCATTGCTGTTCAACGCGTACCCGCTCCCAACACATGCAATGGGCCAGCCGGGCACACCGATCGGTCCATTGCTGTACAACGCGTACCCACTCACAACACATGCAATGGGCCGGACGGGCACACCGATCGGTCCATTGCTGTACAACGCGCACCCGCTCCCAACACATGCAATGGGCCGGCCGGGCACACCGATCGGTCCATTGCTGTACAAGTCGTACCTGCTCACAACACATGCAATGGGCTGGCCGGGCACACCGATCGGTCCATTGCTGTACAACGTGTACCCGCTCCCAACACATGCAATGGGCCGGCCGGGCACACCGATCGGTCCATTGCTGTACAACGCGTATTTCGGGATACAACGCGTACCCGCTCCCAACAGATGCAATGGGCCGGCCGGGCACACCGATCGGTCCATTGCTGTACAACGCGTATCCGCTCACAACACATGCAATGGGCCGGCCGGGCACACCGATCGGTCCATTGCTGTACAACGCGTACCAGCTCCCAACACATGCAATGGGCCGGCCAGGCACACCGATCGGTCCATTGCTGTACAACGTGTACCCGCTCACAACACATGCAATGGGCCGGCCGGGCACACTGATCGGTCCATTGCTGTACAACGCGTACCCGCTCACAACACATGCAATGGGCCAGCCGGGCACACTGATCGGTCCATTGCTGTACAACGTGTACCCACTCCCAACACATGCAATGGGCCGGCCGGGCACACCGATCGGTCCATTGCTGTACAACGCGTCCCTGTACAGGTCAGTCGCATATGTCACCATGCTTGTCACTGGTGAACGTATGCCAGCCACATATACCTGCCAGAGACCCAGGGGCACACCTACAACACCACACCCAGTCCACACTGTTTCCTAAGGCATGTAAGGCTGCATTTCCTTCTCTGTGTATGGGGGTTAACATGTGGTTTCTGTGGTGGCACTTGTGGGCAGCCACACCCAGGCTGTGCATGTGTTCATGGGGACAGGGTCCTTTGTGTGTTGTGCACATGACCACTGTGATGTGCAACAGTTCATTTTGGAGCATGTGGCATGGTCACATTTCCAGGTTGTGTATGTGTATGACATGTCACATACCCCCAGGGTCCCATGTGGGAAGGCATGTATGTCACATGATGACCCATTGCCACAATAGTGATGTCCCTCCACAGTCTGTGTGCATGTTGTGTTTCCGATGTCTCTGATTCCATGTGCACGATGGGAGACAGTCTCCACATCAACGTTGTTTGTGCATGGACTTTGATGTTGTGTGTCACTGGCGTCCATGTCTGTCCTGCGGATGCGACAGGGGCCACTACCTGTGGGAGTCATGTTTCATTTTCTGACGTGTACATGATACGCCATGTCATGCCAGTGTCCATGTGGCAAGACAGGGTCACTGGGAATCTTCCTGTCAATGATCTGTGATGCCTGTGGCGCATCTGTCCAGACATGTCACTGTGGTGTGTGTGTGGAACCTGACAGCAGTAAATGGGTACTGTGACACAGCCTAATGGTTTCCCATAGCACAACCTGGTACCTGTTGTGCACACATGTTGTACTGAGAAGTTAGATGATGGCCATGTAGGTGCGAGTTATGTCCGACAGAACGGCACACACATCAAGTACTTCTGTCACGTAATGATGTTTCATGTGAAATTGTGTATGGTGAATGGCACATATGTGGGGTGACTGACAATCTTTTTTCCTTCAACCTATGCACTGCAGGGCTCCAGCTGTCCATAGACCATTCCCTGACCTGGCAACGATGGTGGAACGTGACAGCATCCGACGGTACCGCTTCACCGGGCAGCTGATTGAGGATTTGGCAATGCGCTTGGCACCACATTTGCAACCTGGCCGGACGTACCCTACGGCGCTGACCCCCAAGGTGAAGGTAATGGCAGCCCTACACTTCTTTGCCACCGGTACCTTTCAACACACTGTTGCGTCTGCTGGTGGGATGTCACAGACTATGTTCAGCCGTGTGCTACGCGATGTTTTGGAGGCAATGTTGAGATGCCTGAACCAGTACATCTATTTCCCTACACGTCACCAACTCACTGACATCAAGAGTGACTTCTATGCCCTGGGGAGGATGCCACATGTCATTGGCTCCATTGATGGGTCACATGTGGCTTTGATACCACCACAGGCACATGAGCAGGCATACCGGAACCGTAAACATTACCATTCGATCAATGCTCTGGTGGTATGTTTAGCAGATATGAGCATCACACATGTGTGTGCCCGTTTCCCTGGTTCAGCACACGATGCCTACGTGATGAGGAGTAGTCGCATCCCGAGGATGATGGCACAGATGCAGAAAAAGCTTGCCTTGCTTGTCGGTGTGTACTGACTTTGTACCATTGTGTGTGTTCTGATCTGTAGTATTCCACCCACTTTTCCAAATCAGCTAATGTGCAATTGTCTGTATGTAGGTGACTCCGGATACCCCAGCAAAGGTGTGCAAGATTGTCATCGTCTGCTGCATGCTACACAAACTGGCAGTGCGGAAGGAGTTGCCTCTCATCCTGGATGACGATGACCAACGTCCGCCACCTGTGGAGGATTCTGGCCTGGGCCACGATGCCAGTGATGATGATGATGATGGTGATATCCGCACACAGCTCATCACCAACTTCTTCAGCTGAATGTGAGTATCCAGGGAGATGTAATGTGAATGACGTGAGTTTGCATGATATGTGTGGGTGGTGCTCTGGTGCTGTTTGAGTGTGGCCATGTGCTACTTGAGTGGATGCGTGCAGCAATGTGTCCTTCCAGGTAGTCTGAACTCCCCAACAGTTCTGACATGCTAACTTGGTTTTGTGTAGTTGTCTTGTGACATGTATTGGGCATTAGTATTGCAGTACTGTCCTGTTCTACAGTGATTTTAACTGTGTGTCATGTCTGTCCTTCACAGGGTGCTTACTGTGTACTTTGGTCAACTTGGATCCCCCGACACCATGATTCAGCTTTCAGGGTGGCAGCAGTAGTTTACCTACAAGTGATGTGCCACACACCCTTGGACTTCATATCTTCTGCACTTGTTGACTGTGTGGCCACTGCCACATGGGTAAACCTTGCATTTGTAGTGGAAACAACATGTTGCTAATGTGTAATAAACCTGTGCTTCACTTTGGGATGTGCGTTGTCTGTGGTCAAACATCTGACTGACATTTGCTTACTGCACCTGTGGGCTAGTTGACACAGACTCTGAATAGGTGTGGTGTCTGTGCATTCCACTGTATTTCCTGGCAACATCACTGTGGGCGATGAGTCCTATGGCCCTGGTGTCTGTATTGTGTAGCCCTAGTGGTGTGTCTCCCTCATATGTGTCACGTCACCATGACTCACACAACGGTGTTGTACTTGCTGTAGCAGTTAGCATACACAGTGTAATTTGGCAGAACATCATCACCATAACAGTATCCACATATGAATAACAACAGTGGCAAGTATGGTGTACTAGTGATTTTATTTACAGAGATGTGTGTGTGTATAGTGCACAGGATGGTGGGTGCTGTACATTGGGATTGTGATCCAAAGTTCCCAGATGAGTTGGAAGTCTTGGTAGCAGAAATGTCCTGAGTGAAGTCCACAGTCATATGATACATTAGCCCAACTTGAACTCCCCATGTCATGTGGGAAAGTACTGTTGCATTCAACAGGGTGAAACGTTTGCACACAAAGGATAATTTCTGGAACAGGTGTTGGCTTCCTGGGGGATGTACGTGGCCATCAACCTCTCAGTTTTCCTTCCTCGGACGACCCCTCTTCTTTGGGGGGGGACCCTCACGTGCAGGCTGCTGCGGTGCAGGGGAGTCTCCGCCAGAGTCCTCCTCCCTCCTTGTGGCGGTATCAGTTGTTGCAGCACCAGATGTTGTGGGCACACAGGGAGGTGTGGCCATGTTGGTGCTAATCTGGCAGAGGCATGTCAATATGTCCCTATGCACCGCTGTGAGTTCTTGCAATGTGTCCCACTTGGACTCCATGCGAGACATGTGTGTCTCCACACGGGACATGTGGGAGTCCAAGCGGGAATGATGGGCAGCCTGCTGCTGTTGTATGTCCTTGAGGATCCCCACTACCTGTCTGACCTCTCCGGTGCTATCCTGGTACGCATCAGCGATGTGTGCCAGTTGTGGGTCATCATGCAGTCCAGACCCCTCTGCAAGCAGCGACCTATGTCTACCACCCCTCCCACCACCCCTGGCGACACGTGCAGGACCTGCGGTGGCACGCACAGGTGACCCGAGGCCCACTTGGGGGTTGTTAGTGGTGTTGTCATCCGTTGCTCCACGGTGGGCCGGGGGCCCTGTGCTGTTGTCAGCGGTGGTCCTTGGTCTGTCTGTGTCGGCGGGGGTGGTCTGTATGTTGGCAGTTGTTGGAGGGGTGGGTGCAGGGGGTGCAGATGTTGGTCCAGCTGGTGCTGCGTGATGACTCACACCGGCGGTGCCAGGTAGGTCTTCGCCATCCGAGGAGGGCAGAGGCTGTTCCACACCAGTTAGCTCTTGGTCCCCCGGAGCCTGGGACAGGGACTCCTCCTCGCCTGCTGCTGTGTCCCCATCATCATCACCTGTATTTGGAGGAGACACACATTGTATGTAATGTTTCTACAGGCATCAATGGTTCACACACCTGGCAGTTGTGACTGTACCTCTGGATGCGGGCATGTACGTTGCATTGTCCTAAGTTGTCACAGTAAGAGGTTGATATTGGTGTAGCACATTGTCATGCATACCTGGGGCATTTCAATATGAATGTTGAGGTGTGTGCATGGCCAGCATTGGTTGTATTTGGTGGACATCCGGCCATCCTTCTCCACCTGGCCCAGTTATCCCACCATGAAGCATGCCACCCTTGCAGTGGGTTCAGGTTGACTCTCAGGATGTCATTCAGTGGTGTTGTGCTGTTTGTTGGTGCACAGTTCCCAGCAGGGCCTTGTGCTCCCACAGCAGTAGCCAGTGTCAGCCATCTTGTCAGTCCTTATCCACTCCCTGTTATGTGAGCATGGTTCAGAGTGGTGTTGATGGGCCAATTGTGAGGGTGAGCAGTATCTGTGACTCCAACTCCCATCAAGCTATTGCCTACACCCCCTTCCCAGCATGCCCGTACTTCCTTCCTTTTGACTCTGCTTCCCTGTGGGGTAGTGTGCCTGTGCTGACAGGAAGGCTGACAGTGTTGTCCTTGCGTTTGTTTGGCTACAAGTCCCAGGTGTGTCCCTGTGCTTCACACAGCATTACCCAGGGTGGTGGTTCTTTGTGGGATCTTCATTTGGTATGTGAGGCATTGCATTCTCCCAGGTGGGTTATGTGGAGTTTGTGTTGAGGGGGTGTGTGAGGTGAGCTGCTTGTAACTGTGGTCAGTGCTGTGAGTCCTCCTTCCCACCCAGCCAGATATCCCACCATGCAACGTGCTGGCATTGCAGAGTGTGCAAGTTGGCTTTCAGGATGTCAGGCAGTGGTGTTGTGCTGTTTGTTGGTGCACAGTTCCCAGCAGGGCCTTGTGCTCCCCACAGCAGTAGCCAGTGTCAGCCATCTTGTCAGTCCTTATCCACTCCCTGTGATGTGAGCATGGTTCAGAGTGGTGTTGATGGGCCAATTGTGAGGGTGAGCAGTATCTGTGACTCCAACTCCCATCATGCTATTGCCTACACCCCCTTCCCAGCATGCCCATACTTCCTTCCTTTTGACTCTGCTTCCCTGTGGGGTAGTGTGCCTGTGCTGACAGGAAGGCTGACAGTGTTGTCCTTGCGTTTGTTTGGCTACAAGTCCCAGGTGTGTCCCTGTGCTTCACACAGCATTACCCAGGGTGGTGGTTCTTTGTGGGATCTTCATTTGGTATGTGAGGCATTGCATTCTCCCAGGTGGGTTATGTGGAGTTTGTGTTGAGGGTGTGTGTGAGGTGAGCTGCTTGTAACTATGGTCAGTGCTGTGAGTCCTCCTTCCCACCCAGCCAGATATCCCACCATGCAACGTGCTTGCATTGCAGAGAGTGCAAGTTGGCTTTCAGGATGTCAGGCAGTGGTGTTTTGCTGTTTGTTGGTGCACAGTTCCCAGCAGGGCCTTGTGCTCCCCACAGCAGTAGCCAGTGTCAGCCATCTTGTCAGTCCTTATCCACTCCCTGTGATGTGAGCATGGTTCAGGGTGGTGTTGATGGGCCAATTGTGAGTGTGAGCAGTATCTGTGACTCCAACTCCCATCATGCTATTGCCTACACCCCCCTTCCCAGCATGCCCGTACTGCCTTCCTTTTGACTCTGCTTCCCTGTGGGGTAGTGTGCCTGTGCTGACAGGAAGGCTGACAGTGTTGTCCTTGCTTTTGTTTGGCTACAAGTGCCAGGTGTGTCCCTGTGCTTCACACAGCATTACCCAGGGTGGTGGTTCTTTGTGGGATCTTCATTTGGTATGTGAGGCATTGCATTCTCCCAGGTGGGTTATGTGGAGTTTGTGTTGAGGGGGTGTGTGAGGTGAGCTGCTTGTAACTATGGTCAGTGCTGTGAGTCCTCCTTCCCACCCAGCCAGATATCCCACCATGCAACGTGCTTGCATTGCAGAGAGTGCAAGTTGGCTTTCAGGATGTCAGGCAGTGGCGTTGTGCTGTTTGGTGGTGCACAGTTCCCAGCAGGGCCTTGTGCTCCCCACAGCAGTAGCCAGTGTCAGCCATCTTGTCAGTCCTTATCCACTTCCTGTGATGTGAGCATGGTTCAGAGTGGTGTTGATGGGCCAATTGTGAGGGTGAGCAGTATCTGTGACTACAACTCCCATCATGCTATTGGCTACACTGACTTCACCAGCGTACACAGAATTCCTTCCTTTAAGTGAGCTTCCCTGTGAGGTGGTGTTCTAGTGGTGGCAAAATATCAGGCAGTGTTTGTTGGTTATATTTGTGCCACTGCCTTGCTCTATTTGTTGTTAGGTTTGTACATGTCATGACACAGTTACATATCACTATGAGATGGCATGTATTGTGTTTATCTAACTGACATACACATCTTGGGATGATTATCTTTTGGTTGCTGTTGATTTACTAGGGGTGGATGGTTTGACTGTCCCCTTGACAGTGATGTGTGTGTATTGGCACACAATATTGTGTATATTAGTTGTGTACTCACCAGGCTCTGGGATGTCTGTTAGTCCATATACGCTCACTGGTGGTAGGATGGCCCGCACCTTCTCCTCCCAGGGCCTGAGGTATACTGGTTTTGCAGGAGGGCCACTGCCGGTGTGCTGGCTCAGGAGGAAATCCTTCTTGAGTAGGTCTCTGACCCTCCTGCGCACATCATACCACCTGTTCTGGATGTCTTCCTTTGTGCGCAAACATGGTGATTGTGCGTTCACCCTGTCGACGATCCTCGCCCACATCTTGGTTTTCTGCGACATGGGGTCTGTTGGACCAATGTGCCAAACAACTGTGGCTCTACCCTCAGGATCTCGTCTACCATGACTTCCAATTCACTATCTAGGAACTTTGGATTCTTCTTTAGGGGCATGGTGATGGGTGGTGGTGGTGGTGATTGATGTGTGTGTGTGTGCAAGTGAGGGTGTGTGTGTGTAGGTTTTGCTGGGTGTGTGTGAGGGTGCTATTTGTTGAGGTGCTAATGGTGTGTGGCTTTTGTGTTGGATGAACTGTGTGTGTGTCTGTGTTTGCTGTGTGATGGTGTTCTGTGCTGGCAGGTCAGTGGAATTTGCAAAGGATCATGGTAGGGAATTTGTGGCCTTTATGTAGGTGGAGTTGGGGGGGTGTCCTTGTTCCATTTTTTTCACCCCCTGTATTTATTGGCTTTGTCATTGATTGTTTGGCCCTTTTTTTGAATTTTTTCATTTGTGATTATTGTGCATGTAGGAGTCGTTCTTCTGACCGAGTAGGACGTTGCAGTTGTCTCGTGCGCGCCTCTCCGAGTCGTTCCCGCTGTGTTTCAGCTCAGTTTCATATGCGGCGTACGCGTCGGTCGCGGAGTATTGTGTTTGTTCGGCTGGATTTGGTATGTGTGTCGGTCGTACGGCTTGGGCTCCGTACGAATCGGTCTGAATTTGCACCCATTGCATCGTACTGCGCGGGTCGGAGTTCGCAGGTACGTTTCGTTTGGGTTATTTCCTGATGCGTGTCGGTCGGTTCGATTCGCGTGGTTTCCCGGCCGGATAGCTTGTTTCCGTCCGGGTGTGTCGTTCGCCTTGTGTTCCGTACGAGTCGGTCGTGATTCCCATGCATTTCATCGTAATACCCGGGTCGGACGGCGCCGGTACGTGTCGGTCGGACTAAATTCCAGTACCGAGGCGGTCGGTATTTTTTCCGGCCTGAATCGGAATCGGCCCCAATGTATGTTATGTTTCTACAGGCATCAATGGTTCAAACACATGACAGTTGTGACTGTACCTCTGGATGCGGGCCTGTACATTGCATTGTCCTAAGTTGTCACAGTCAGAGGTTGATATTGGTGTGGCTCATTGTCCTGCCAACCTGAAGCATTTCAATGTGAATGTTGAGGTGTGGGCATGACCAGCATTGGTGGTATTTGGTTGACATCCGGACCTCCTTCTCCCCCCAGCCCAGTTATCCCACCATGAAGCATGCCACCCTTGCAGAGGGTGCAGGTTAACTCTCAGGATGTCAGTCAGTGGTGTCCTGCTGTTGGTTGGTGCCCAGTTCCCAGCAGGGCCTGGTACTCCCCACAACAGAGCACCATTGTCAGACATCTTAGAAGTGGCTTTTCACTTCCTGTGAGGTGTGCATGCTTCAGTGTGAGCTTGCTGGGCCATGTGGGTGGGGGATGTTGAGCTGTGACTACCACTCCCATCATGCTATTGCCTACACCCCCCTTCCCAGCATGCCCATACTTCCTTCCTTTTGAGTCGACTTCACTGTGTGTGAGTGTGACAGAAATGGCAAGATGGCTGACAGTGTGGTCCTGTTGTTTGTTGGTGAACAGTTCACAGCAGGGCCTTGTGCTCCCCACAGCTGAGGCCAGTGTCAGACATCTTTGAAGTGGCTTTTCACTCCCTGTGAGGTGTGCATGCTTCAGTGTGAGCTTGCTGGGCCATGTGGGTGGGGGATGTTGAGCTGTGACTACCACTCCCATCATGCTATTGCCTACACCCCCCTTCCCAGCATGCCCATACTTCCTTCCTTTTGAGTCGACTTCACTGTGTGTGAGTGTGACAGCAACGGCAAGATGGCTGACAGTGTGGTCCTGTTGTTTGTTGGTGCACAGTTCCCAGCAGGGACTTGTGCTCCCCACAGCTGAGGCCAGTGTCAGACATCTTTGAAGTGGCTTTTCACTCCCTGTGAGGTGTGCATGCTTCAGTTTGAGCTTGTGGGCCATGTGGGTGGGGGATGTTGAGCTGTGACTACCACTCCCATCATGCTATTGCCTACACCCCCTTCCGAGCATGCCCATACTTCCTTCCTTTTCACTCTGCTTCCCTGTGGGGTAGTGTGCCTGTGCTGACAGGATGGCTGACAGTGTTGTCCTGGCGTTTGTTTGGCTACAAGTCACAAAAGTGTCCCTGTGCTTCACACAGCATAACCCAGTGTGGTGGTTCTTTGTGGGATATTTAATTAGAGTGTGAGGCACTGCATTCTCCCAGGTGAGTTGTGTGGAGTTTGTGTTAAGGGGGTGTGTGAGAAAAGCTGCTTGTAACTATGGTCAGAGCTGTCAGTCCTCCTTCCCACCCAGCCAGATATCCCACCATGGAACGTGCTTCCATTGCAGGGAGTGCAAGTTGGCTTTCAGGATGTCAGGCAGTGGTGTTCTGCTGTTGGTTGGTGCACAGTTCCCGGCAGGGCCTTGTGCTCTCCACAGCAGTACCCAGTGTCAGCCATCTTGTCAGTTCTTTTCCACTCCCTGTGATGTGAGCATGGTTCAGAGTGGTGTTGATGGGCAAATTGTGAGGGTGACCAATATCTGTGACTACAACTCCCATCATGCTATTGGCTACACTCACTTCACCAGCATACACACAATTCCTTCCTTTCAGTGAGCTTCCCTGTGAGGTGGTGTTCTAGTGGTGGCAAAATGTCTGACAGTGTTTGTTGGTTATATTTGTGCCACTGCCTTGCCCTATTTGTTGTTAGGTTTGTACATGTCATGACACAGTTACATATCACTATGAGATGGCAGGTATTGTGTTTGTCTAACTAACATACACATCTTGGGATGATTATCTTTTGGTTACTGTGGCTTTGCTAACGGTGCATGGTTTCACTAACCCCTTGACAGTGATGTGTGTGTATTGTCACACAATATTGGGTATATTGGTTGTGTACTCACCAGGCTCTGGGATGTTTGATAGTCCATGTACGCTCTCTGGTGGTAGGATGGCCCGCACCTTCTCCTCCCAGGGCCTGAGGTATACTGGTTTGGCAGGAGGGCCACTGCCGGTGCGTTGACTCAAGGCGTAATCCTTCTTGAGTAGGTCCTTGACCCTCCTGCACACATCATACCACCTGTTCTGGATGTCTTCCTTTGTGCGCAAACATGGTGATTGTGCGTTCACCCTGTCGACGATCCTCTCCCACATCTTGGTTTTCTGCGACATGGGGGTCTGTTGGACCAATGTACCAAACAACTGTGGCTCTACCCTGAGGATTTCATCTACCAGGACTTCCAATTCACTGTCTAGGAACTTTGGATTCTTCTTTGGGGGCATGGTGATGGGTGGTGGTGGGGATTGATGTGTTTGTGAGTGTGCAAGTGAGGGTGGGTGAGCGTAGGTTTTGCTTGGTGTTTGTGAGGGTGCTATTTGGGAGGTGCTAATGGTGTGTGGCTTGTGTGATGGATGAGTTGTGAGTGTGTCTGTTGTTGCTGTCTGATGGTGTTCTGTGCTGGCAGGTCAGTTGAATTTGCAAAGGATCATGGTAGGGATTTGTGGCCTTTATATGGGTGGAGTTGTGGGTGTGTCTTTGTTCCATGTTTTTTTCCTCCTTTATTTATTGACTTTGTCATTGCTTGTTTGGCCCTTTTTTTTGTATTTTTTCCTTTGTAGTTTTTCGGCATGTAGGAGACGTTCTTCTGACCGAGTAGGACGCTGCAGTTGGCTCGTGCGGGTTTCTCCGAGTCTTTCAAGCTGTGTTTCTGCTGGGTTTCATGTGCGGCGTACGCGTCGGTCGCGGAGTTTTGGGTTGCTTCGGCTGGGTTTTGTATGTGTGTCGGTCGTACGACTTGAGCTCCGTGCGACTCGGTCTGGTTTTACACACATTGCATCGTACTGCGCGGGTCGGAGTTCGCGGGTACGTTTCTGTCGGGTTCATTCCTGGTGAATGTCGGTCGGTTCGATTCGCGTAGTTTTCCGGCCGGATAGCTGGTTTCCATGCGGTTCGGTCGTTCAGCTGGTGTTCCGTACGAGTCGGTCGTAATACACATGCATTGCATCGTACTACGTGGATCGGGCAGCGCCGGTACGTGTCGGTCGGACTACATTCCCGTACCGAGTCGGTCGGTATGTTTTCCGGCCCGAATCGGAATCGGCCCCTATCTGTTTGCTCTTACTTGGTAGAAGCTGTCAAAACAACTATGTCCTGGGGTTGTGCACATCGGGACATAGGGAGCTGGCTGGGGGTGTGGCCATCTCCAGGGCCAATAATGGCTCCAGGAGGGGGGCAGCACAGCTCCCCCTCCATTCATATTGCATGGGCTGCCCTGAGGAGGTGGTGGTCCCTGGGGATGAAAACGGCCTGTAAAGAGGGGCTTGTAATAATCGGCTTGGCCCCTGGAGGTGGGTTCGTGCAGCAGCCTTCCCCTTGTAAACATAGGCCTTGCCCCAGGGAGGTGGCAGTCCCCGGGCTGTAAATAGCTTCTGGGGAGGGGGGAAACATGCGCCCCCTTCAACAATATACCCAGGGGCTAAAGTTTAAACAAGCACGTGAGACTGCGCTTGTTTTTTTTTTTAATTTGCTGACATTTTTGGATCCTCCACAATATTTGTGGCAAAAAATGTAAAAAATAGATTTTTGGGACCCCAGCACCAGGCCTAGGGGGTCAGAGTATTCCTTCCCTGCCCCTTTTTGGGGTTTTTTGCATTTTATTGGGACTTGGGCTGAGTCCCGAGTCCCAAGATGGCTGCTAACACTTTCTAGTTGAAGTGTTGGCAGCCAATCAGATCTCACCATGAGATCGGTGGAATCCGCAGAGGATTCGTAACCCCTAGATATCTATAATTTTTTCTTTAATAACTCCAAAACTAAGGAACAGATTTGCACCAAATTACAAAAAGTGCTCTTTCTGAACCAAGAGCCAGCTTTCTGCCAAATTTGACGTAATTCCATCCAGCGGTTCAGGTTGTAGTCGTGTGTAAAATCCCTATTGGAAATTACATGGGGAAAACGTGTTTTGGGACTCACCCTTTTTCTAAGCCCCCTTTACTAATTACCCCAAAACTTTCTACACAGCAGTTGAAGTGCATTGCATACTAGTTTTGAACATTTTGTGAAGATTCGTCAAACAGCACCACAGTTATTGACAAAACAAAAAACACTTTGTCTATGGCAACTAGGTCCTAACTAGAACTGTCTACTGGCAACATATATATATATATATATATATGTGTGTGTGTGTGTATGTATATACATATATGCGTGTTAACATATGTGAATAAATGCATTGTAATACAGTTGCATTGTGTTTTGTGGTATGTGTGATGAAGGTAAATGTCATTGTATATTTTTGCAAATGGATTTTATTGGTGCGCGTTTTTTTGCATTTATGGTAAAGGTATGCATTGTGTCATGCATGGCTGTGACCTATATCTGAGTGAAGAGAAAATGACCCATAAGTAGCAAGTAAAGACAAAACTAAAACCATCACCATGACATATGCCTCTTAGGAAATTTTCTTTGAAGGATAGTTCCCTACTGACTGTCAGGCTAGTTTGCAATCACAACCTTATTGCATTAGTCACTTCAAGCTAACTCTAAAACTGAGATTACTGGCAAATGATTTGCTGTTCTGTATTCCTGGGTTCACTGGTCTTACTTGAGAAATTAGGTCTTACTAAATTACTTTGTATCAATACAATCAGTGTTTTGAAGTTGCTGGTGCAAATGGGAAAAAGTCATTACTAACACTCTGCAAAGTGGAAGTTGTACTTGAGGGACAGCTTCTACGGTCTGAGTGGCAGCTGTATGCATGAGAGGGAGTTCACAATGGCCTCCTGGAGTATTGTATGGTGAACAATTAAATATTAGGACCATGAGAATCTGACTAGAAAGATAGAGGTCTGTTACAGACCTCCACTTCTGCATTCACATCCATTTGCCAGAATTCATTAATTTTAATGAAGCAGAATTTCTATAAATATTTGAAAATGACATGTGTATTCTGTTTAGGATAAGTACATCTGGAGCATAAGGTAGTACTGCTACACAGCGAGTGGTATATATAGGGCCTCAGTGATATTTCTTCCCAGATTCAGGAAGTATTTGAAAATTATGTTGCTACTTTATACACATATTAAATGATTTTAAAGCTGTTCCTGGTTTGCACAAAGTGAAACCCAGGGGGAATTCAATTGTCCTGCTGATGGTAGAGCCAACTATTCGTTGTATCCAGTCGTATCTGACCGCTGCTCCACATCCACTCTGCTTGCTGTCAACTCATTCCTTCCAGCACAGTGTTTGTCCACACCACATAACTGAGACACCCTCCTTTAGACTGGTGCGTGATACATGAGCTAGGAAATTCTTTAATTTTATCTAGCTTTTGTTATGGCAGTCACCACCACCACCAAAGTGCAGTGGTATAACAAAACTTCAGGTAGCACCCCCTGCAAGGTAAGATGAGGGGGCCCTATTTCCCATTCCCTAACTGCCTTTCTGCTACTGAGTGTTTTGTTTGCAGCTGGTTAGCCCAAGGGGGCCCCCATTGAGGTGAACAGTGTGGCCCCCCGCACCGTGGGGGTTGAAGAGGCTTTCTTTATGCCCCTACCAAAGAGAGCTGAACAGAATTACCCAAATATTGAAGTCAAAAGTATTAGATTTGCCTCAAGACTGAACACTATCTGATTGTTGCAAGTCACCTTAGAGTTCAGCGACCTTATAAAGGCACTTAACTTCGCAACCTTGTGCCTGGTTATGGTCAGGGAACTCCTCTGCGACTTGCAATGTCCTTGTAACATGTGATAAGTTATCCTGTCATATGGCTTGCACCTCCCTCTGTAAATCTGTGCATTTGCCAGACAACATAAAAATCAGGATTGTGCCAGACTGATTCTGTGCACACCCTCAGGATATGTTGCCCTATGTCCCTGCTAGCCACTGTGCAGCATCTGTTCCCCTAACCTCACAGGGCAACAAATGTGTGTACTGTTATTGTGCCCATCTGTGTCTTGCTCTAATTCCACCACTGTTTTTATTTTCTCGTGCCTGCCTGTTCCTTTCGCCGCTGCTGCCCATGCGTCCCCTCCCCCCCGGAATTCCCCCCTGGAATTCCCCCGCTCTTGCCTCCCAGCCTCTCCTCCCTCCCACCTCCCCTACTTAATGGCGGGCACTGTGCAGTCGCGCCGCCGGCGTACCAATAGGTGCGCCAAAGGCAAGCCCGTCTGCGTCCGTCCGCGACCCGACCGCGGCCAGCGCCAGGAACCCTGGACCTCCCACTACCCATCGCTACGACACCACCACCCTCCTTGCACTCAACCCTGGAAGACTTAGAAAATGCCAACAGGCCTCACCGAACACGACCCACGGCCAGTTCTCCTGCCTCCACTGCTGCCTGACCCTCACTGCCACCCCAGCCTCCAACACCGCCAACACCAGCACTAGCGACACCCTAAAATGCATCCTCCTCAACGTACACTCCGTACACAAACACTCCATGGAAATCTGGAATCTACTCGACTCTCTCTCGCCCGACATCGCCTTCTTCACAGAGACCTGGACCAACGCATCATCCGCCCCCGACATCAGCACCACCATCCCAGACAGATACAAGATCCAGAGGAAAGACTGCCCCAACCACCCAGGAGGGGGACTCGCCATCGCCCACAAGAGCACCCTCCGCCTCACCACCTCCAGCGAAACCTTCCCCTCCGCCGAACACCTGCACTTCCAGATCCAGACCACCCCCAAAGCCACACTTCGAAGAACCCTCATCTACAGACCCCCCAGCTCCCGAACACCCTTCGCCACCACCATCACCGACTTCATCACACCCTGCGCCATCGCCTCAACAAACTACATACTCATGGGAGACCTGAACTTCCACATCGACAACCCCAGCGACCCCAACTCCACTATCCTTCGTGGCAACCTCACCAGCATCGGACATAAACAACTCGTCAACACACCGACCCACAGAGCAGGACACACCCTCGACCCCATCTTCGTGGCAGGAAACAGCATCCAATTCAGCCACACAACGCAGCCGCCATGGACCGACCACCACTGCATACACTTCGCCATCAACAAACCCAAGGCACCCAAACCAGCCCCACGCCCACCTCGAAGGAACTGGAGCAAGGTTACCGACGAGCAACTTAACTCCACCCTCACCCGAGACAACCACACCTGGGCACCCGACGCAAACGACGCAGCCAGAGAACTCCACACCTGGATCTCCAACTGCGCAGACGAGCTCACCCCGCTACGCAACCCCGGCAGACAACGCCCCAGGAAAGCCCCCTGGTTCACCACCGCTCTCCTAGAAGCCAGACGCACCGGAGATGCCTGGAGAAGAACTGGAGAAACACCAAGACAACCGAAAACCACACCACCTACAAGGACGCCATGACGGACTACCACAACCAGATCAGAGCCACCAAGAGGAACTTCATCCACAACAAAATCCTGGCCAACTCCACCAACTCCAAGGAACTTTTCAGTGTCATTCAAGAATTCACCAACCCACGCAGCGAAGCCACAGACATCACCCCATCCCAAGACCTCTGCGACAAGCTTGGAACCTATTTCCACCTCAAGATCAAAAACCTCTACGACAACTTCATCGACCATCCACCAGGCGCCACAGACGGCCCCCGCCCCCCAAAAACACCAGCCAGCCCACCATCTCCAACTGGACCCCGATCACGGCCAAAGACACCGCCTCGACCATGAAAAGCATCCACTCGGGGGCCCCCAATGACCCCTGCCCCCCACACATCTACCACAGAGCCGCAGCCGCCATTGCACCCGAACTACAACGCACCATCGATACCACCTTCAAAACAGGCACCTTCCCAGATGACTGGAAGCGCGCAGAAGTCAGACCCCTGCTAAAGAAGCCCACAGCTGACCCCACCGACCTCAAGAACTATCGGCCCATCTCGCTCCTCCCCTTCGCAGCCAAAGTTGCAGAGAAAACAGTCAACAGGAAACTGACATGATTCATTGAAGAGAACGGCGTCCTCGACCCGTCCCAATCCGGATTCTGAAGCAACCACAGCGACCGCCCTACTCGCCGCCACAGATGACATCCGCACCCTCCTGGACCAAGGCCACTCCGCAGCCCTCATCCTACTCATCCTACTGCCTCCCCGGTCCACCACGGATTGTTCCGTTTGAGTGGAGGGAGTGTTGCACTACCCGGAAGTGACGTGCAGTTACCAGGTCAGCTGTTCAGCTGCCTGGAACTACAAATTCACATGCCCTGGCCGACGCGCAGCGGACGCGCTAGAGGCAGCACATAGGATTTCTTCGACTCTGCTAGACGAGTCAGCTACAGCAGGAGCGCCTGGTAAAGGGCTCCATAATCTGCCTTCCTACTACTCGCGCACGCTGGCCTCACTGTTTCTGTGTGCACTCGTTTTTTTCTCAAGATAACGCCTGTTTTTAGATAAATTCAATTAGGATAACTTTTTAAAAGGAAATAAGAACACTTGTTTTTTAAGTTACGCACACTGTGTATTCACTGTTTTACAGGGTTGCTCAGAGGGGTGCCTCCCCGGTCCACCACGGATTGTTCCGTTTGAGTGGAGGGAGTGTTGCACTACCCGGAAGTGACGTGCAGTTACCAGGTCAGCTGTTCAGCTGCCTGGAACTACAAATTCACATGCCCTGGCCGACGCGCAGCGGACGCGCGCAGCGGGCGCGCCACCGGCGCGCCGAAGGTGCACCTAAGGCAAGCCCGTCTGCGCCCGTCCACGCCTGGTTGTCGCCAGGAGCTAGAAACTCTACTGGTGCCTCTCTAAATCCAGCAATTAGTCCCAATCAGCGCATCAATTTCACCAGTCAAGAGCTAACGTTCATTAGGAACCACATACGAGCTCCCGTGATGTACATTAAAGCGAACTCCTGTACCCACAAATTCCCTAGATCAGTGGAAGGTCCCCTTGCATGCACAAATTGCAGATTCCAGAGTATCTCACCCACACCATCGACTGTCTTCAAAAATCCCCGTAAATCAGGTGAAAATAAGGTAAGCTGGGACTGTTTCTTGGCAAATGTCCATTCACTCCCTAAACACGCCATTAACATTTGGGACTTGCTTTCTTCTTCTTCGCCAGACATTGGATTTCTAACGGAAACATGGATGAAACCATATTCATCCCCAGCAATTGCCATGGCAATCCCAGACGGATATCGTATTTTGAAATTAGATAGACCACGCAGGGTAGGAGGAGGGGTAGCCATTATTTACAAAGACCCGATCAAAGCTACTTTATTAGATCATCTTAGCAATGATAAAATTGAAATTTTGGCATTCAGATTAGATCTTCACGCACAGGTGAGCTGGAAGGGAGCCCTTGTATACCGCCCCCCGGGACCACTACTCGATTCCATTACCCTCTTATTAGACCTGATTGCCCCACATGTAATATCCTCCAATAAATTTCTTTTACTTGGTGACTTTAATGTTCATAGTGAGAATCCAGAAGAACCTAAGGCCTCTGCTCTCCTGACCGAGCTCGCGTCACTAGGACTCACAAAAATCAACGAGGCGCCGACGCATATTGCGGGTCATACCCTAGACCTGGTTTTTTCTAACTCCCCTCACATACTGTATAAATCTACCACCCCTCTGACCTGGTCGGATCATTCCACCATTGCATTTGATCTAGAGGGCCCCGCCGCGTACAAATGCGTGGAAAAATCCATTACGCGAGCCCATAGACAATGGCATAAATTGACACCTACACTTTTTAGGGAAACCTTTATCCCTCCACACTTTTCATCATCAGACACGGTAGAGAAACGATTAGCGGATTTTCAGGACGCATTATTAATCACTTTAGATGAACTAACCCCCCTGAAAAGCTCATCAGTGGCCCCCAAGCGTCCTCAGACTCCATGGTACTCAACAGACCTCCGGTCCGAAAAAAGTCGGTGCAAAAAGATAGAGCGTCAATGGCACAGATCCCAGACACCTTCTGACAAAGTAAAATATAAAACTGCCATAGACTCCTACCATAAAAACATCAAAGCTGCTCGGAAAAAACATATAGCAGACCAGCTAGCACAAGCAGAAAACACCCCTAAAGCTCTTTTCCAAGTACTTAACACCTTTATTAATCCCAAAGCTTGTATTCTGGAAGATGCACCAACCCAGTTACTCTGTGATAATATTGCGGACTTTCTCACACAAAAGATTGATAACATCTACAATAAAATTACTTCTACTGTCACTAGTACTAGGGATGAACCAACTGCAGAACTACCCCAGATTCACATAATTCTCTCACTCTGAAAGAATTTCCTCTGCTCACTATTAAAAGTACAGAAAACTTATTACAATCTATCAAATCTGGATCCCCTAAAGACTTAATTCCATCTAAAATCTCCAGAGGTCTAGCAGCAGAGTTGGCTGCACCCCTGTGTTCCATTTTAAATAGTTCAATTAAAGAAGGCAAGCTTCCCTCTGAGTGGAAAGCTGCCCAGATAATGCCTATTAGGAAAAACACCAAACTGCCCCCTGATGTAATTTCCAACTATCGTCCCATTTCACTTCTCCCTCTGTATAGTAAAATACTGGAAAAACATATCAATACTCATCTTTCCACTTTTATAGAATCATCAGACTGTCTTGACCATTCGCAGTCGGGATTCCGCCCCAAGTACAGTACCGAATCAGCCCTGGTCAATGTCATGGATGACATTCGAATGCATGCGGATGCTGGTCGAGCAGTGATTCTTATTCTGCTCGACCTCTCCACAGCATTCAACACCATCTCACATCAGATTTTGTTGGAGAGATTACGGGCTATAGGAATTCAGGACAATGCACTAGACTGGCTAACTGACTTTTTAAAGGGAAGAACACAAACAGTTAATCTTGGTCCCTTCAAATCTCAGACAACTATGGTAACAAAGGGTGTGCCTCAAGGCTCTTGTCTCAGCCCTTCATTATTTAATATATATGTCGCCCCACTCGCAGCACTCTTAAGAAATATTGGATTTACTCCCATCTCTTACGCGGACGACACGCAGCTTCTTCTCTCTTTTGATAAAAACACACCTAACATCAAGAGCATTTTTTCAAATGGCATGAAAACTATTACATCATGGATGAGTAATAACTTTCTGCAGTTAAATGCAGATAAAACTGAAATAATGCTATTTAAAGACGCAGTGACCAGCTGGTCACCGTGCTGGTGGCCAGAAGAGCTGGGACCAGCACCATCCCCTAAAGTAGTGGTTAAGAATCTGGGCGTGCTAATTGATAGCAAACTTAATCTGGATGACCATATAGCTACAACTAAACGGACATGCTTCCACGCTCTCAGCCTGCTCCGTAAGGTTTTCCACCTTCTTCCCTCTTCAACACGAAAAACCTTGATACATGCTATGGTCCTTAGCCGACTGGACTACAGCAATGCCTTGCTGATCTCCGCTAAGACAACCGCCTTGAGCAGTTTACAAGTGGTCCAGAACACGGCGGCCCGTTTGGTAACCAGTGCTCCCCCGAACTCCCTCAGGTCCCCTGCTACGTAAATTACACTGGCTGCCCATACGTAAAAGAATAGAATTCAAAATTGGTTGTTTGGTATTCAAAGGCCTTAACAAAATGGGACCTAAATATCTAGCAGACAAACTGGTTAGATATACACCTTCGCGCACCCTTCGATCAACAGATAAGGGCTTTCTTACTGTCCCGCGCATAAAACAAACCAGGCTAGGAGGCAAAGCATTCTCCTACATAGCCCCACAATTATGGAACCAGCTATCTCTGGATATCCGCCAATGCACTAACTACCTGACTTTCAGGAAAAAACTTAAAACATCACTCTTTTAGTTTCTCGTGCCTTTCTAGTCGCCCTTAGCGCCGAGATACCCCATCCGGGGTGATTCATGCACTTTATAAATGACATAAATAAATAAATAAATAAATAAATACTCGACCTATCAGCAGCCTTCGACACCGTCTCCCACCGCACATTAGTCGCCAGACTACACGACGCAGGCATACAAGGAACAGCCCTGGACTGGATCCGATCATTCCAAGCCAAAGGATCAGACTCCCACCCTTCCTCTCCGACCCCACGAAAAACACCTGCGGAGTCCCACAGGGTTCATCACTGAGCCCCACCCTCTTCAACATCTATATGGCCCCCCTCGCAGCCATCGTCCGACAACACGGCCTCAACATCGTATCCTACGCCGACAACACCCAGCTCATCCTCTCCCTCACCAAAGACCCCACCACTGCCAAACTCAACTTCCAGAAAGGAATGCAAGACGTCGCAGTCTGGATGACCAACAGCTGCCTGAAGCTCAACGCTGAGAAGACAGAAGTCCTCGGTACCACCCCTTCTGCATGGGACAGCACCTGGTGGCCGACCGCCCTCGGAAGCCCACCTACCCCCTCAGACCACACCAAGAACCTCGGCATCGTACTCGACTCATCACTCACCATGAACCGACAGGTCAACGCCGTCACCTCCAGCTGCTTCAACACCCTAGGCATCCTCTGCAAGACCTTCAAGTGGTTCCCCCCTGAGTCAAGGAAGACAGTCACCCACGCACTCATCACCAGCAGACTGGACTATGGAAACGCACTCTACGCCGGCATCAACAAATCCCTTCTCCGCAAACTCCAGACAATACAGAACACCACCGCCAGACTCTTCCTCAGCATCCCCCGACACGAACACATCAGCCAACACCTACGAAGTCTCCACTGGCTCCCCGTGGAGAAAAGAGTCACTTTCAATATCCTCACTCACGCCTACAAATGCCTACACAACAACGGACCCAAATACCTCAACGACAGAATCAACTTCCACGTACCCAAAAGAAACCTCCGATCTTCCAACCTCGCACTGGCCGAAACCCCGCGCATCCACAGAGCCAGAACAGGCGGAAGATCCTTTTCTCACATTGCAGCGAAGACCTGGAACGAGCTACCGGCAGACATCAGACGCGCCCCCTCCCTGAACACCTTCCTGGAAGACCCTCAAGACCTGACTCTTCGGCTAAACAGATCTGCAGACCCCCTCAGCGCCTTGAGGCCCTCACGGGTGAGTAGCGCACTTACAATTCCCTGATTGATTGATTGATTAATTAATTGATTGATTGAACCATAGAACATGACAACCCTGATCCCCCAAGGAAATCATGGTAACAGATCTAAAACATTTTAGTTTGGATTCTCATGCATACCCAAAGAAATACACAGGAAATACTCAGCAAGGGTGTTCAATATTTATTGAAGCATTGTGATTCTTGCATAAAATACATGCACTGTGATTATTAGTAGAATGAAATAGATTAGCGTAATTAGCATCACAAGAAGAGTAAAAAGGATGAACATTTCTACCATTGTGCTAAGATAGTAAATATATGCAGGCATACAAGTACTGTGTATAGCTGTACTACTACAAAGCGCTCCCTAACCTAATTTAGCCTAGGGTGGGTGATCTACCAAATCCTTACCAAGGTGGACTAACTCCCTATTACCTGTGGGTAAGTGTCATCAGGCTGCCCATCTTGGTGTAGAGCTGGACATCCCTCGTGTTGGTTTGCAAGAATCAACGGAGCTGGAATTCTGGCATGTTGTGACCCCGTTGTGTCAGCTGAGTGCTTCTCTACCTAAACAAGGAAGTGGCTCTGTATATATAACAATAAAACACATGTGGCCATGTCACAACCACTGACAGGCCGCAATTGTTTATTCTAGTTGGATAGTGATGGAGCGAGAATTTCATTTTATTTGTAGGGGTGTATTATAATCACATGTAGAACGCATCCGCATATAATCTTGCAAATTATGTTAACATGAGATGTTATAATTGTGAAACGTATTAAAGCAAGTATGCGACATGCTTTAGTTTATGGATAAGTGTCATGGAGAATTAAAGTAGGAAATGAATGTAACTAGCAGAAAACGTTAACATTTAAAACACGTGCTGTGAAGTTGAAACTACTTGCATAGCAAATGTGTTTGACAATTAACATTTCCTATTAGTAGGAAATGTATTAATTGAAATGTTCTAATGATTATATGAGTTGTATTGCTGAAAGTGGTACGTTCTTATGTTCGGTAAAGCGTAGGCCTGAAATGCAAGTCCCTGAAAACTCTTGCTTTAGAATTAATAGTTGAATTTCATGTGCACTGCAGAATCTGTTCTTTCTCACGTTCCCATTGCAGGTGGAAAAGCATTCTTTAGGAAAAGTAATGTCTTTGTTTTAGTAGCTAGGCAAGGAGAGAAGAAGTTACAATTACATGGGCTGGAGGTGATAAAGCCATAGACAGTTTCACACCTGCGAAGGTATGGGAGCCAAGGACAAATTGTTGCGAATAAGGTACATGGACAACACCGTGGAAAAGTACGTCCAGAACTGCACCCAGAGTGGATGGCGTGATGTGAGGTGCATTATGGGAATGTTACCTGTGGATAACTGATTGTTAGGACTAGGGAAAGTGCCCCACTGCTATCTTGCCTTCAGAAAGAGAGCATCTCGGAACAAGCTCTTTCTAATGATAGTGGCTTTATGCTACTTGACCCATCAATAGTGGAGAGACTTCTTAGGAAGACTCCACACACTGACATCTTTCTCACTTTCCATTGAAAATGCTTAACAGGGATGTCATCTTAGAGCTAGGGTAGGGATAGATTAATGCTTTTACTCATTAACCCTCGATGCAGGGGAACTTGGAATCATGCTTCCTGATTTTCTGTATCCTACTTCTTGAATTAATAGTTCTGTTCATGCTGCACCATATAAATTGGTTGTGTAGATTTGGCTTCATGTTAATTCCATTGTATATCTACACCCTCATGTTGAGGTGTCTTTATGTCCAATTATTTTGGGCTTTATAATAAATTAACTAACCTTATTTAGTTGTCTGTGTATTGTTATGCAGTGAAAGAGAATTGTTGGCTAATTGTTTGTGTACTACCGATTTTCTCCCCTTTACACTTCCATGCTGCAAAAAAGAACAATCGTTTTGAGTCTCTAGAACAGATTTAGAACTAATGGGCCCGGCACTTTCAATAGCAGCATCTCTTTATGGACAGTAACATAAATAACATTTGCGCAGTGAACTTTATCCATTGTTGTGAACGTTCAAGGTATCGTGATAATGTGTTTGCGAAGTGGAAATGTAAACAATGCAGATTCAGAGAATGCTATCCTCCATGGTCACGCACGCAAAAGTGTGTCAAAAGTTTATGCGTGTAAAAGAGAAGGCAACCTAAGAAACATGAGCATGTAAAATGGCAGCGTTTCTACCTGGGCCTATCCTGACCACGTGACAATCTCATTTATTAATATTATTAATATCATTATAATACAACTTCTCATCCAAGCATATGTCTAAATCTATGTTGTACATGTCCTCTGTGAAAACTAGAATTCATGTGACAAGAAATAAAGTATAATAATTAAAAAAAAATATTATAGTGAACTAAACAATATTAATAATCTGTTTTTCGTTTTGTATTATAATGATCAATACCATATTTATTATTATGAATATGATTATGATTATGGTTAGTATTATTATTATTCATTCGTATTATTATTATGGTTATTATTACATTCTTTGCAATTGGATACTTCTAGAGTAATGTTAGACTTGTCATCTTTTGGCATGTTTCCCCTGTCTTTTTGCTTTCTGACCTCCTGGTTTTGACTCTGTTTTTGCTGGTTTAGTGTCTCTGCGCACTTTCTCACTGCTGTTCAGTGTTATGGATTGGTGTTTCTATGATTGGTTATTTGATTCACTAGTCAGTCCCTAGTACAGTGCACTGTGCACTGTGTGTGCCCAGGGTCTGTAAATCAAATGCTGCTTGTGGGCTTGCAGCACTGGTTGTGCCACCCATACAAGGTAACTCAGACCTGCTACTGCAGTGTCTGTGTGCAGTCTAGTACTGCCATGTCGACTTGGCAAGTGCACCCACTTGCCAGGCCCTAGCCTTCCCTTTTCTTACATGTGAGTCACCCCTAAAGTAGGCCCAAGGTTTCCCTGTGGCAAGGGTGCAGTATATGTGAAAGGTAGGACATGCCCTGATGTAAGTGACATGTCCTGATAGTGAAATACTGTCAATTTCGTTTTTCAGTATTGAAAGGGTATCTGGCCCATAGGAAGGCATGGGAGTTCATTTATACCATCTTATAAATATAACTTCCCATTGGGACCAGATAGGTAAGTAAAGTTTAGTATGCCTGAACTCAGAATCTAAAGATGCATCTTTTAGTAAAGGTGATTTTTATATTCTGTGTTTGAAAATACCACTTTTAGAAAGTAGGTATTTTCTTGCATAGCCATCCTTTGTCCCTCTGCTAGGATGTGGATTGACTGTTTGGCTTTGGAGTGACGGGGGCTGTGGATGTGCAGTGGCTCCAGAGAGTCTGATGGGTAAGGGCTGGGCTGAATAGACCTGGGCTGCATTTAGAGTAGTGGGAGGAGATTTCCTTGCACCTGTATGGGCCTGGTCTGCCTTCCACAATGCTGTCTCCACCCGCTGCCAGGAATCTGGGCCAGAGAGGATAGAACTAGTTTGGACTAAGTACAGACACTCTCTGCCTGAGAGGCCAAAGGAATTTGGGGTATAAATATTGGGGCCCAGACCCCAGAACTTTAGAACTCTTTTGGAACCAAGAAGACTGCCAAGAAGAAGAGCTGGAGAAGCTGTGAGGAGGGACTACCACTTTGCTGTGTGCTTTGGTGTGTTGGCCTGCAGTGGCTGCTTCTGTCTTGAGCAGTGAAAGGACTGGACTGAACTTTCTGCAATTTCTCTTTGTGAGTTTCTCCAAGGGCTTGAGGTAGAGCTTGCCCCCTGTTCAAGAAGTCTCAGGAACAGCAAAGACTTCAAGTTCTTCTGCCATCAGCACTGGGGACTGAGTGTTTTGTGCTGCAACAGAAGAAAAAGCAACCCGATGCCGTCTACGATGCAGCTGCCGACTCCGTGTCCTGAAGGCACCGCAGAGGGCACCGCCGCACGCTGCACTGAAACCCTGGTCTCACCGATGATGCCACCTGACGCTGCCAACAAGCAGCTGCTTGCACCGCGACCTGTGGGCACCACACTCCGCACCGCCTTGCTTCATGCCGTCGCCTTGGTATCCCCGATGATGCCGCTCCACACTGACATCGACGCCGCTCCTTGCACCGTGGTTCGAGGGCACCGCTTGTAAGTTACACGACGCACCATCCTCATCCCGCACCGCAGCCTTGGCCCACCTACGCCGGTGCCATCGACCCCAGTTCGTCAGCCAATGCAGCGCTTTAGCAACGACGACGCAGCTGCTTGCACCGTGACCTGCCAGCATCGTGATGAGCCCTGCATCACTTCGCACCACAGCCCTGGTCTCACTGATGCCGCTGGACGACCGTCACCGAGCCGCTGCCTGCACCGTGACCTGAGGGCACTGCACGCCGCGTCGCTGCACTTCGCACCACATCCCCGTCGCCTGCCGATGCCAGTGCTCCCGACTTCAACCGCGAGGAGTTCGATTTGCAACGCGTGTGACTTTAAGGGCCCGACGACTCTGGAACCGACCTCCGGAACAGACGCCTGTGGATGCCGGCCCTTCGGGGCTCATCGAGAGGTCGCCGACGCCCTACATTTCTAAAGGTACTGTTTTGCTGGTCTTCTCGACATCGTAGCTGGCCCGCGATGCCACGGTCATCCAGAACTGTTTGGATTTGTTGTTCACGACACTGTGATAGCCCCAGACAGAGCTATCGACTTCAAGGGACTGCATTTCAAGTCTATTTTGTTTATTGAAGATTTCTGACAACTGTATGGTGGATTACTGTTGGCTATGTGCAAATGCTTTACACACTGCCTCTAAGATAAGCCTGACTGCTCGTGCCAAGCTACCAAGGGGGTGAGCAGGGGTTATTTTAGGAGTGTAACTCCCTTATCTTGACTAGAAGGGAGGGTCCCTACTAGGACAAAGGTGCAAACCCTTGCCAACTAGAGACCCCCATTTCTAACAAGTAATACATACGCAAAGGCTGCCTGTTTCGTTCTCAACATGTCTTTTATAGTAAGAACTTCTCAGCATTCTCAGCTACCTTTTAATCAATGCTATTTGCATGTTGTTAAAATGTTAACTGTGTTGGAAATTCAATTAGGATGTCTGTGACTAATGTACTTCTCCTAAATGCCACGGTACCCAAAAATATGTAACATATTGGAGCTCGCAAGTCAGCAGCAGTCGTGACAACTAGCAGATGGCTTTCCTTGTAATGAACATTAATCCGACGAGGAAGAACGAGGATTTGTCAGTAATGGAGAGATAACATGAGTGTATAATACTCTTCTCCCGGAATCCATTTACGCATCTCTGCTGGAATGACATTGATAAAGAATATATGGTGGAGTTTTATAGCATACTTAATTAACTAGCTTAACTACGCAGCTGTTTTTCAACTCTTACTTCACTGCATAACATACCAGCCAATCTGTATTTCCAGCCTTTCACAGACCTTTATTCAAGGCAAACCTTTCCTCTCTTCAGTCTCTCTCACTCCATCAGTGTCACCACACTTGATGCATTGAATTGTAGTTTTTACTAACTGTTTTTGAGCCAGTCTCCTTTCCTTTTTGAAAATGCATCAAATTTCCCCTTACCATTCTTAACATGCAGTTTTACATTGAGGTCCTCATTTCGAGGTGCCCATAATGATCTCTGTTGTTTCTCAGTCCGGTAATTACTTACCTCTGTTCCAGACCATTTCGCAAAGAAATAAAGGGAATTATGATTTTTTTCTGGAATAACATGCGGAAATTGGATTCACCACACTGATTTCTGCATTTTTTTGCCCAGCATTCCACTCGAAGACTTCAGCCGCTTGCAGCAGGTGAAATTTCTAGGGAAACACCGCAGAGCTGCTGTGCGCCTGCAAAACTCATAATTCTGCCATAGTCGGTAACTCCTGTTACTATACTGTCCGAATTATGTGGCCACTCATGAGGGCCTTAGTGTATACAGTTTGGACCAGAATCCAATATGCACCTTGTTGTTCTTGATTTTATTCAGAGCATCACCGTGCTCCTGTGTCAAAATCTTTCATAAATATAATTTTCTGAATCATTATGCACTCTGTTGAATCAATAGACTTAAAACCTTTTAATGCTGGGGCTGCCATTTGCTATCTGACGAGAGAGGAAGACAGAGCAGATCGGTCAAGCAAGGCAGGCGATCCAAAAGCAGCCTTCAGAGAGATCTTTGTGCCCAGCAATTTTCAGAGGATAATAATAATGGTAAGATAACTCTGAAGGTTATTGTACTTGTCGGAGAGGTCTGTGTTTTGTCTAGTCACCATTCTGACTGATCCTAAAGTAGCACAGAGGGTTAATGTGCCTGCTGCAAAGCACAAGATGAAACATGCAGATCACAGGTTTGTATTTTATGTACATAGCTCATTAGGATACTGCTTTGTCAAAGAGACCCATGTGGTATTTGCAGTTCATGAGTTACTATCATTCTAATCTAGCACAGTGACCTATGAACCGGAAGCAAAGAGCTGCATGCAAACTGCAAGGTTTAAGTTTAGAGCCTTATCTCAATCTTTCATTATTCAATCTTTGCCAGAAATTTGCATCCCCCCTTCACAACCGTTTATGCCCCGGGCATGAAGTGTATACAACAATACTTTACGACAGCTACACAAACATTTGGTTCACAAACATTTTTTCACATATGTGTTTATATCGTTTTTCATAATTTGTATTGACATCTGGATTTTTATACTGTTGTTGTTTATGTAGTAAGTGGCATGCCACCTTTTCTTCCAGGTCTGTGATTCGCCCAAGAGAATGCAATGCTTGTTTCCATCCTCAAGATTTGTGAAGTGTTTTGGAGGGTGCATCTTTTTTCTACGAGGTCCGCAGTCAGTCTGTCTGGTCCTGCTTTCTAGGTCTCTCTATCTCACTTTCTCTTGTACGTGGTCATGGACCCTATACTTGCTTATGTATGTAAAATCATACACTGACATTACACTAAAGAGCAGTCCAGGGATGTTGATGCAAGTGTCCTGGATATCTCGACATAATGCTGCCAAGGGAAATATACATACAAAAAGAAAGATGAAGGGACGAAGGATTAGAGAGACATGCATGGGTATAAATACAAAAATATTAGATCTTTAACCATGAAAACACAGGCACATTTATAGATAAAATCTATTGAAAATATTTAAACAAGTGAAAAAGTCATTAAAACGTTTAGGTTTTACACAAACCCTGCCAGACTTAGTCATTCTTTCACATCCAATGTCAATATGCTGCTCAGGAACCTCATTAACATTTTGATTACTAGTCATCGTAGTCCCATGGTCACAAACATTAGAAGGCTTTCCACCCATACATACATCAGCCATCCCATCATATGACTTAGATCCTTGACCACCACCCAACATGGGACCAGAAATCTTCCCTTTGAACAACGCTAACCTTTTTGCATGCCACACTTTACCACCACTTAACAAAGCGGAATTGAGTAAGATCTTGATCACTTTCAAAGGTTTAGAAAATGTACTTTCACCCTTGCGCACCAATCTTCCTTTTTTCACTTTCACAACATCCCCCTCCTTGAGGTTGATCCAGCGGGTTACTAGCAACAAGCATTCATACACTGAATACTCACCTGGGCCCATTCATTCATACTACGCTAGCAATTTCCGCTGGTGGGTCAGTTGTACTCTTTATCAATATCCCTGCTACCAATTACTTTTCTGATTGAAGAGTAATGACTTACCAATGGACCTTTTGATAATTGGGAGGTTTAAAATGAGTGACATTCGATATAATTCATAAAACCTGAAATAATCACTAAGTCAGGAAGTTTTAAAGTGTTTATCTAAAGATTTAGCAGAGTAAATTACAAAACCACATAATACTTAATCGTATATCAAGGATGAAGCAATACTAAATAATCACTTATCAATCAATGACGGTCCCTCAGAAAGAAGAAGATAGAGACAGCATTACAGCTAAGTTTATGCTTATAGTTACCTAAGAGTGTGATAACCAAACCCCTTGGCCAAGGAGTTGGAAAGGGTCATAGGAAGGATGAAGACCAAGACCTCCGGACCAGGTTCAAGACGGGACAGGTGACCTCTCTACCAAACGACGCCTGCGTCGCGCCCCTCTCTGTCACTTCGCTCCTCCTCGATATCTTCCGTGTCTTCCTTCTAATGGAATCCGCCGCCCCCACCTCGAGACCTCTCTGGACAGCAGTTCAATCTGCAATCGATCAGCTCGTTCTGTGGTCCTCTAAGCTGACAGCCTCAACGCCAACGCTAACGCTAACTAATTAGCTAATTCTATATCTATTATACCCTTCTACACCCAGGTACCTCCCATTAATGTTTCAAAATTATGGGCCCACTACTTCTGATTG
The DNA here is from genome assembly GCA_963921515.1 of Calotriton arnoldi. NCBI lineage: Eukaryota > Metazoa > Chordata > Amphibia > Caudata > Salamandridae > Calotriton > Calotriton arnoldi. The sequence continues at coordinate 409,388 of CAWUFW010011508.1, read as the reverse complement.
GACGGGGACAGGGGGTTGATCCTCACACCATGTCAATTTAGTTCAATTTCTTTAAGCCCATTGTTTTAAAATACCGCCCCTCACAATTAATACATTTGCTTTATTTCCCACCCGTCTCATGACAAAATTTAATACAAAATGTATATATAATGTTGCATTTGAGAGAACATCGCGGATGTAGTGGAGTTGGCCAACAGGTCATGGCCTTGGATGTCGTCCAAGTTGACTTCATCGCTGTGCCTTGATTTTCAGAGCGTATGTGCACATCCCATAGTTCTCGGGCTGCCATTTCCGTTAACCCAGGCCCCAATTTACGAACTAATAGAAATCAAAGAAGAAACATATTAGAATGTAAAATAAATGTCTTCACTGTATACCCCCTATTTCTACTCTATTCCCATTTGATTATAAAATCTATCGCGCATTAGTTGCATTAGAATACCACAGTGTTAATTGCAACAAATGCGTAAGCTTTAGCACGTGAAAACATTAAGCAGCCATTTTAGCACACACTGTGCAGAAGCAAAGTTTTCCCTCCAAGCAAAGAAAGACGTCATACCACGTGATATGGTTGACACATGCGCAATGGAGTTCCCGCGCTTTAGCGGCCATTTTGGATTAGACAAGCATTACTTATTAGTTTAAACACATAGGCAAGCTTCACTTGGATACTGTGTTCGTGTATGCATTTATTAGTAAAGACATTACAAAGTTTAATTAATTAATACTGTGAGAAGATTGTTTACGAGCAAGTCTCATTTTGAGTCCTTGCTCCATCAATCCCCTCTCTGATGGCGTTTCTGAGCCATCAAAACTACCCACAACCAGATGCCAACTTTCTAGCATATTATTGTCTCAGTCTCATTTTTACATTTTCTATTTTTATCTTCTCCTTTCAATTTCTTGTATAGTTCACTTTTAAGATCTTCTAATTCTATTTCATCAAACTTTTGTTTCTTTCCTTTTCCTGTCACTCTATATGTCTCATGTTTTCTACAGCATTTGCACCATATCATTATTAACAATACTGTTATTGCTATCCCTACTAAGGGTACTAATATTTGACCTATAAATCCTTTTCCTACATTAGCAAACCAGGTACTAATTGATGCAATGCTATTTGTCAATCTTTCCCATACACTATCAACTTCCAGTGGTTTCAATTCATTCTCAAGTTTTGTTATATTCTTTATATACGTTCCAATTTCTGCACTTTTGTCAGGAATATACCTGCAACAATGTTTTGTTTTCAACAATTTACAGACATTGCCCTCTTTTGCTAATATTATATCAAGAGCAAGTCGATTTTGCATAACCATTGATCTAATCGCAACCATCTCCGCATTAATCATTAGAAATCCTCCAGCAGTATCCGTTGATAAACGATCAACCACTGTGGATAATTTACATATTTTCCTTGAGTTCAGAATTATTCCCACTGAAGGTATCAATGCACCAAATATGTCACCTACGATTTCAGAAAAACTAGCTCTTTTACAACGTGTTAATTCACTATTATTTTCATCGCTCCCAGGGTTTCTTTTTACGTGGTATACTTTTGGAAAAACTATTCCAAAATAACAACTTCCATACCACCGTGCAGGAAGCCTAAAATAAGCCTTATTCCCACACACATAATAAATTCCAGGAAAAACTGAATCTGATCCTCCTTTTAATCCCCAACCTCCAAGAATTAAGAAATTATGTTCACATTCACTGGTACCGATGAAAATATTGTTATAATCAGTCTTTAACCTATGTAGACACATTTTCCCTGTCTTTACAAAATTCAGAGCCATAGCAGCTTGAGCCTTGCCTGGGGTGTAAATACCCTCTTTCTCAGCCCAAGGTGGAAGATGAGCTTTATGCTCAGACGCTTTCTTTTGAAAATGTTGTCTTCTATCTTCTACTATATTAAAAAATATCTTTTCTTCTTCATGTAATGAACATGTTAAATTGCTTCTATGTGCATGTGTTATATATATCGACTTCATTGTTAGGAAAAACTCTCCCATAAATTGTGCATCTTGACTACTAAGCACTGGGTTCATATTCTTTCTAATCGGAACCTCAGAAAATATCACATCTATATCTGAATAATAATACTGAAGTCTCTCTGTTCTATAAAATAAACTAGTTAATACACTACATGATATGCCATAAGTTAGAGGTAAATGATGGTATGTTAATCCTTCTGCTACTGATTCTGGTAACATCATACAGACATAACAATCACTGACTTCCATTGTATCTACATACTGAAACAATAATTTAGTGAAAACATTTAAACTAGTATCGTTATCTGTTACCACATGATGAAACTCTGGTTCATCTTCTGCTTCTATTCTTTACGCTATCACTTTTCAAGTTATCTATCCTTCCCTTAGTATCGTTGTTAATCTTTTTATCCATTATCATAAGGTAAGGAATTGCTACAATCACAACTAACCACACTACAAGCACCACTACCAGGCTACATATGCATATAGCACAGCATCTTTTACAACATTTCCGTTTCGGTCTCCCAGAAACTCTGTTGTCAGGCATTTTGACAAAGAAGATTTCTTTTTCCTTCAAGACCTTAACTTTATCAAGGTGGCTTCACTTCTTTTTCATAAGTTAGTTCCACACTTGTTCCTTCATCACCACTTTCACTTGACTCTGAACTCTCGTAGTCTTCAAGGATTATATAAGTCCAATCAGGACCTTTAAACTTATTGTTCACAAGTTTCAGTCTTTTGCTTTTTCGTTTTTAAGTTCCACTTCTTTGTCCAGTTAGGCTTGTTACTTCATTTACTTGTTCTGGATCGTCACTTCTGGTTTCTATATGGTATTTTACTCTTTAAATGACACTAGGCCAATGATCACCTTTTCTGACTTTCTTTGTTTGCACTGTATTTTCACCTTCTGAGTCCTTTTCAAAAACACTTTTATTTTCAAGGTGTTGCACAATTTGTTTTTCCTCGTTTTCAGTTTCTTCTTCTATTTGTTCTTTTTCAGGTCTTATTGGTTTTTCTTCAGTTGCTCCAATGTGAGTTTCTACTAACTGACCCTGTTCAGGATTGACGTCTTCGTGCTTGAGGCTTTCTTGCTTGCTGTTTTCTTGGTTTTCTTCTCCCTGAACGTGTTTTTCTTGTTCTAACTGGTTCTGATCAGGGCTTATTGCACTTTGTACTTCTGCAGCCTGACCGCGTTCTTCTAAACCTGTCTGTCCCTGCTCAAAATTTGTTGTTTAGTTGTCAATTTGAGCCCAATTTACTCTCCCTATCTGGGCCTGCTCAGGTTCTTTTTTTTTTTCGTTCCCTCTATCCTGAGCTGCTTCTTCTTCACCTATCTGATCCTTACTAATTTCCTCTAATCTTACTCGACTTCTTGTTTTGTTGTAAACCTCTGGTATGTCTACCACTGGTATCGAGTCCTGACTTGTGCTCGGTTGTTCTTCTTCAGCTTCTCCAGAATCTCTCACCTGGGATTCTTCAGCTGGCCAACCTTCAGCTTCTTCAGCTACTGATGCTGACTGAGGATCTTTTCCTTCAGGAGCTGGCACCCTTTTGGTGTGGCTTACATGAATCCAATTAGGCAATCCTGCACATTTCACTGCTGTGTTCGTAACTAATATAACCTGACAAGGTTCGCCCCACCTGGGTGATAGACACATTTCTCTGGTGTGATGCTTCACAACCACCCAGTCTCCGGGGTTCAGATCATGCTCTTGTTCAGGCTGCCTGGAAACTGCATCTTCTCCAACCTGGTGAGAGACAGAACGCACTAGGTCAGCCAATCCCTTGCAATAATCTAGAACCATATCATCAGTTATGTTCAGCAGTTTATTTGTAGGTACATGTGCTTGTCTCATTGCTCTTCCCATGATGATTTCATGGGGACTCAATCCTGTATTTCTATCAGGAATGCTTCTGAGTCCCATTAAAACAAGAGGCAATGCATCTGGCCAATCTAACGATGTTAATGCACACATCTTTGACAGTCTTGATTTTATTGTGCCATTCATTTGTTCAACCACTCCAGAAGCCTCTGGACGGTACGCACAGTGCAATTTCTGTTCAATTTGGAATGCTTCACAGATTATTCGAATTATATCGTTATTGAAGTGACTTCCTCTATCTGATTCCAAAGTTACTGGGAACCCGAACCTAGGAATGAGTTCTCGTAATAACAGCTTTGCGACTGTAATGCTATCATTCCTCCTGGTAGGGTAAGCCTCCACCCATTTTGAAAACAGACATACTATGACAAGTACATATTTCAGTCCTTTACATGGTGGTAACTGTATGAAATCTAGCTGCAACCTGACAAAAGGACCTTCAGCCTTTCCAATTTCTCCCAAACCAATTACTGTTCTCCTTCCTGGATTATTCATTTGGCAAGTTAGACACCTTTGGCAAAGACTCTCTGCTGCAGCCCTAAACTTTGGATTGTACCAACTTTATCTGAACAGTCTAATCATGGCATCTCTCCCTACATGTGTGTCTCCATGATACATTCTGGCCATTTGTGAAATTAAACAGTCGGGCATGACTGGTCTGCCATCTGTATATACCCATACATCATCATCTGTTCTTCGGGTACATCCTATTTTTATCCAAACATCTCTTTCACTCTCCTCAGCATCGTCTTGCAGTCTTTTCACATCATTCCATGTTTCAGGTGGTGAACTTAGCATAAGTTGGCAGCTGATTCCCATCCTTTCAACCTTTTTGTTTACTGCCAACCTGTTTTTGGCACAGTGTTGAGCCACTAGATCTGCGTATCTGTTACCGACTACCACCCAGTCATCTCCTGACTGGTGTGCGGCACATTTCACCACTGCCAATTCTTTTGGTGATTGTATTACTTCCAATAATTCCTTTACAAACTGTCCATTTTTGATTGGGGATCCTGAAGAAGTCATGAAATCCCTCTGCATCCACAATTGGCCAAAGTCATGCACAACCCCGTACCCATATTGACTGTCCGTAAATATGGTTACTCTTAAATTTTTCCCAATTTTGGAAGCTTTGATCAGAGCAATTAATTCAGCTACTTGTGCAGACTTGACTCCTGGTAAATAGGATGCTTCGACTATTCCAGATAGTTCACACACAGCATAAGCTGCACTCAATTTTCCATCCTCATACCTTAGGCATGAGCCGTCCACGAACAGCTCCCTATCTGGATCTTTTAGGGGCATTTCCTATATGTCAGGACGCGGTTTTGTACACAATCTGTGACCTTTAGGCAATCATGTTCTGGATCGTCCTTAACTTCTTCAAAAATTGAATCTGTCAATAATGTAGCAGGATTCACAACAGTGCACCTAACAATGGTCACATTTTCAGCTCCAAGAATAATTCATTCATACCTTGTCATCCGACTAGGTGTGAGATGCTGAGTTCTAGTTCTTGTCAACAGGAACACAACTGCATGTGGGACAAACACTGTTACAGGATATCCCATCACTATCGACTCACTTTGTTCAGTGCTCATACAGGTAGCAGCAACTGCTGTCAAACAGCCTGGCAATGCTGCCGCCACTGGATCCAATGTAGCAGAGAAATATGCTATAGCACGCCTGTCTATTCCATGTCTTTGAGTTAACACTGAAAGTGCACAAATTTCTCTTTCATAGCAAAATAGTGCGAATTCTCTTGTATAGTCAGGCATGCCTAAGGCAGGTGCCTCACACAAAGCATTTCTTAATTTTACAAATGCACTAGCACTTTCATCATCCCATTCAACTGGATCTTTAGCTTTCTTTTTGGTTAGCTGAATTAAAGGCTTTGCTAGTAGTGAAAACCCTATAATCCATCGACAGTAACATACTATTCCAAGAAACATTCTCACTTCTCTTTGTGTTTCTGGCATTTTCATTTTCTTGATTATTTTTATTCTATTAGATGTTATTCTTTTTGTTCCCCTTTCAATTTGGTGTTCCAAATATTTAACTGCCATTGTACAAAACTGCAGCTTTTCAGGAGACACTTTGGGGCCGATTCCGATTCGGGCCGGAAATCTCTCCGACCGAGCCGGACCCGGAGAGATTTCCGACCGAATCGGACTCTAGCAGTCCGACCGAACGAGTACGATGCGCACGTATGCTATCGGACTCGATTCGGTGGAACTCCCATTGAAGTCAATGGGAGCCAGTCGTACGACGCGTACACGGGCTCCCATTGACTCAATGGGCACGACGCGAACAAGTGCGCCCCCGACAGCGTGTGCGCGTCGATGCGGTTCGCGCCGTACATGCACGTGTAGGGGGGACCCATGTGTCCCCCCTGTGTGCGACTCGCGCGGCTACGCTTCCAGGGGGGTCTGACACGGACCCCCAAAGTGCGGCTTCGACAGCTCCTTGGAGCCGGACTGCGCGAGTCGGTTGGAGTGGTCGCGATGCGCATCGTACTTACCCGGCCGGGGAACGTCTCCATAGCGCGGTGCGAGTCGTCCCCGTGCGAGTCGGTCGGAGCGGTCGGGTCCTGCGTACGAGTCGGTCGGAGATTTCGCGAGCGCACGCATCGTACTCGCTCGCCCGGACGCACGTACGATTCGGTCGGGAAATAGGGCTCCGAATCGGATCCGGTTAAGCCGAATCCGATTCGGAGCCCTACCGGCCGAGATCGGAATCGGCCCCTCTGTGTCCTTCTTCAGCCAAATGGTTGAGTAACGCAATTGAATCTTCAACACAATCATCATGAGTGTTGGATGCTACCAATAAATCGTCTATATACTGCACCAAGACTGAACTCCTGGGCAGCACTAATTTCTCTAGACACCTTTTCAGTATTTGATTAAAGATGGAGGGACTTTCTGTGTATCCTTGAGGAACACGATTCCATACATAGACTTTGTTTTCGAATTTAAACGAAAAGAGATATTGGCTATCTGGGTGCAACGGTATTGAGAAGAATGCTTGGCATAGATCAATCACGGTGAACAATTCTGCACTCCAGGGTATCTGGTATAAGATTACTGCAGGATTTGGTACTATAGGACAACAAGGTACCCCGATTTTATTAATTTTCCGCAAATCCTGAACAATCCTATACTTTCCGCTAAGCTTTTTCAAACCCATGATCGGTGAATTACAAGGACTACTCATAACTTCTTTTAATATGCCTTGTTTCACCATTCTGTTAATTTCCTCAACAACTCCTGCTTTTACTTCTGCACTCATTTTGTACTGTCTAGTATTTGGGAAAATTGCACCTTCTTTTACAGTGATCTTTACTGGGTCTATTTTTGCAATAAGTCCTACTTCTTTCCCTGTAAAATCCCATACCTTGGAATCCACTGTAGTTCTCAGTTCCTCTGGTAATTCGTTTTTTGTTATCAAAGAGAACATCTCATCTACTTCCGTACCTTGCTTGGCTATCATGAACTTATAAACTTGATCTTCATCCGGGGTCTGTATTGCAACACCATCCGGTGTGCAGAAAATAGTGCAATTCATTTTGCACAGTAAATCTCTCCCCAATAAGTTTACTGGACTGGAATCGCACACTACAAATTGGTGCATTTCTCGTAAGTTTCCTATTTTTACTTCCATTGGCTCAGTAAGGGGTGTTCTGATCATTTGATTAGCTACACCTACAACTTGGATAGCTTCTCCAGAGAGAGGGAGGTCTGGGATGTCTGCTATTCTTACAGTAGAACGGGTAGCACCAGTGTCCAACAGAAAAGTGATATCATTACCTTTTACTTTCCCTTCAACATATGGACCTGGCTGATCTACCGGTAAGGATGCGCCAAGTACACACTCCTTCTCCCCCTCTCTTAGGCACCATCATTGATGTCTATATGGATCGAATTCGTCCTGTAAAAGAAACTGTGAAGTTACATATTCATTCTTACCACTTCCTCCTTGATATCCGACGTCTGTACCGTGCTTTGCTCTGCTTACATTACCCTGTATAGGGGCAGGTGGCAACTGACTCTGAGGATTTACACCCTGCTGTGAGTCATTCTGTGTCTGTGGATTTAAATTATGATTTGGGCCATTATTATTTCGACTCTTTTTACATTCGTCCTTCCAATGTCCCAACTTTCCACATCCATGACAAGGAAATTTCTTTTTAGCCTCTTCTCTACTCATTCGTCCTCTCATTTTCCCACCATTCCCTGTGTCACCATTCGTTCCAGATTCTTTTCCCTGACTTTCTGTCGGATTATCCAAATTAATTCCCTGTCGCTCAGCCATTTTCACCTGAGCCCACATTACTTTTTCTTGCAGCTTTTTATGCCTGTCCTCAATGTCGTCTCCACAATATTTTGCATATTTCAATATCTTGTCTATAGGCTTTCCCTGCCAGCATAACATATGCTGCTTAATCATCTGACAAATCTCTGGTTTTAGACCATAAACAAATCGGTAGACAAACTGACTCATATTTTTGTCCCCAATATCCTCGAATCCACTATACTGTTTGAACACCTGTAATAGACGTTCATAATAGGCATGTACCGATTCACTTGCTTCTTGTGTAGTCCTGTCTATCTTCACCCAATCTGTCTCTTTGGGTGGTATTTTCCCTTTCAGATAAGTTATTACCTGGTGATACTTTTTCATTACATCACTCAATGGGGCACCTGTTTTTGCATCTCTTGGATATTCTTCACTTGGCCAGTCAACTGTAATTTTACAATCTGTCCACAAATCAGCAGGTACCACTATGTCAAACAGACCATCCAAGTCCTTCAACAATACCTTTGACACTTTCACAAACCTCTCAACCTGCTTGTACCATTCAATTGGCTTTTCTCTCAACTTTGGGAAATCATTTGTAAATGACAAAATATCTTGTCTACTCCAATGGGACATGAACGTAACCTCCTCCAGGTACTTTCCGCATTGGGTACATCAGATCTACTTTCCCTTTTTCCTTCAATAAATATTCAGAAGTCGATCTGCTGTACCGTGCCTCTTCCTTTTTCTTTGTCCATCTAGTTTTCCATTTATCTAGTTCTCCCTATTTCTGTAATACTGACATTAATTCTTTCACTTGTAGTTTTCTACCAGAGGCATTCATATTTTCTAAATCTTTGTCAGTAAAATCTGCTCTATAGGGTTTCTGTAACACTTTCGACTTCCCTATTTCAATTCCCATTTGTAAGGCCAAATCTGATAATTTTTCATGAAATATTTTTAAATTTCTAGTTATGCTCCTGCATACGAACAATAGTTCTTCTTCATTGTAGGTATTCAGACGATCCACTCCTACATTTCCTGCTATCATTTCTTCTAACTTGACTTTTAATTTGTAAATGTCCATGTTCTTTGGGGGTGAACTCTGTCTGTCTGATCCCTGTGCCCACCTTTCTAAGTCTTCTGGCGTTACTACAGTAGCACTCTTAGTTCCTGAAGATGTTATTATGTTTACATCTTTTGAGCAACCAGGTGGAACTCTTCTGGGGGTGCTGTTTACAGAGTCTCGATTAGGTAAATCCATTAGTGAAATCATAGATTCACACTCACTGATATGGTCATCAAATATTACTGCTTCATGTTTTGGAGTCTCCACAGGTATAGGCATAGTTAAAGGTTTTGGACAATTTACTTTATCACCATATAAGGGAACCACTGGACCAATTGTTACAGGTATGGTCAGGGAATCAGGATGTACATTCAGCTGTGTTATTTTTTGTATCAATTCTGCTCTGTTTCTGTCTATAGCCTCTCTTTCCTTATCCTGAAGTACCCTATTAACTGGTGGATTATGCAATACTTGCAGTACCAATGGTGTTCTTAAAATTGGTGCACTTGGGGTACATCCACTTGCCCCTTCCTGATATGGTGGCTGGTTCTTTAATATTTCTTCCATAAATTCGTCTTCAGAATCTCCAAACCCTGTCAAATGTTTTGTCTTTTCTTTACATTTGCTCCCTAACGGTTCATCTGTCATGAAAACTGGATACAAACCCTTGGTAAGCATCGCTCTTCTCCACTGTTTCATCTGACTGTCTCTTGACTCATTTTGGTGTCTAGGGAAAAATCCCCTATAACCCCTATTGCTTCTCGGTCGGTCACGTTCAAATGCCTCTGTTTCCCATTCTTCTAGGGCTTCGTATTGAGTTAATCTTGGTCTGGGTTCTAAATCATTCATTCTTAATCTTAAATTTTGAAGAATTCTCCCATTGAAAGTACCATTCTCTGGGAAAGCTAATATTCCATCATCTTTTGTATATTCTATCCAATTTTCTAACCATATGCACGTATGATAACCCCTCTCCATCATCATAAATGAAGCGGGTGTTTTTGCCGGTGGAATAATAATTCCTTCCCTAGTTTTGATGGGTTTATCCTTCTTAAAATAATTCTTAATCTTTTGTAAAAATGAAATTTTCTCTTTTCTCCGTACATTTTGGGTAAATATCTATGTATCGAATTATATTCGGCAAAACCAAGGAATCTTCTGTCTGGACGGGTTCCTGTCAAAGTCGGATCGTGTTTCCACATACAATCTACACTATCCACTAAGATTTCGACTTCTATGTTGACAACCAATTAAACTCCAGCTAACATTTGTCTCTGAACCAATCCTAGCGTGGCTTTTCTGTGAGGTCTGTCTGACAACCCCTCCTTTACAATCTGCGCTTCTCTGTCCCTCGCTGTTTCAACCAATCACAGCGCGACACCTGTGACATCAGTATTACTCCTATCTACTGACCCCTCCTTTACAAGACTCGCTCCACGGCCGCTGTTTCAACCAATACCAGCGCGGCGTTTGTGACGTCAGCTTCTACTCCGGCAGCTGACCCTCCCTTTACAAAAATCGTACGCAAACTTTATTTTCTCTATGCTTCTTATTAAAATTCAGTAACAACATAAAAACATTCGCTATCGTGCCAGTTTCTCTAAATTGGAAAAGATAGTTTCTCTCACACTTAGTAAAACCTTTCCGTTTACTAAACATACACTATGAGTAAAACCCTTCCGTCTACTCTTCACGTAAGCTTCAGAAATACCTGTTACTTCTTCAATGTTACCCTTTCTAGGTGATATAACATCAAATTTATACCAGCGTATTCCTTTGCTATTACTCACACACATAGAGTCCCTAACAAGTACTGATAGCCCTGCTTAACTTTTCAGTACTATTTCTGCCTGACAGATAACCTCAATGCAGTATGGCTTCCACTTACCATCCGCTATTCAAATTTCCCCAGGGATTCTAGACAACATAAAACAAAACTTTTAAACAAACAGATGCTAGTTTATAAAAAATAAATTCTCATTACCCAATTAACAAAGTGCAACCATCCTCTGATAACCAGAAAACTGATCCAGCGGGTTACTAGCAACAAGCATTAATACACTGAATACTCACCTGGGCCCATTCATTCATACTATGCTAGCAATTTCCGCTGGTGGGTCAGTTGTACTCTTTATCAATATCCCTGCTACCAATTACTTTTCTGATTGAAGAGTAATGACTTACCAATGGACCTTTTGATAATTGGGAAGTTTAAAATGAGTGACATTCAATATAATTCATAAAACCTGAAATAATCACTGAGTCAGGAAGTTTTAAAGTGTTTATCTAAAGATTTAGCAGAGTAAATTACAAAACCACATAATACTTAATCGTATATCAAGGATGAAGCAATACTAAATAATCACTTATCAATCAATGATGGTCCCTCAGAAAGAAGAAGATAGAGACAGCAGTACAGCTAAGTTTATGCTTATAGTTACCTAAGAGTGTGATAACCAAACCCCTTGGCCAAGGAGTTGGAAAGGGTCATAGGAAGGATGAAGACCAAGACCTCCAGACCAGGTTCAAGACGGGACAGGTGACCTCTCTACCAAAGGACGCCTGCGTCGCTCCCCTCTCTGTCACTTCGCTCCTCCTCGATATCTTCTGTGTCTTCCTTCTAATGGAATCCGCCGCCCCCACCTCGAGACCTCTCTGGACAGCGGTTCAGTCTGAAATCGATCAGCTCGTTCTGTGGTCCTCTAAGCTGACAGCCTCAACGCCAACGCTAACGCTAACTAATTAGCTAATTCTATATCTATTATACCCTTCTACACCCAGGTACCTCCCATTAATGTTTCAAAATTATGGGCCCACTACTTCTGATTGGACGGGAACAGGGGGTTGATCCTCACACCATGTCAATTTAGTTCAATTTCTTTAAGCCCATTGTTTTAAAATACCGCCCCTCACAATTAATACATTTGCTTTATTTCCCACCCGTCTCATGACAAAATTTAATACAAAATGTATATATAATGTTGCATTTGAGAGAACATCGCGGATGTAGTGGAGTTGGCCAACAGGTCATGGCCTTGGATGTCGTCCAAGTTGACTTCATCGCTGTGCCTTGATTTTCAGAGCGCATGCACACATCCCATAGTTCTCGGGCTGCCATTTCCGTTAACCCAGGCCCCAATTTACGAACTAATAGAAATCAAAGAAGAAACATATTAAAATGTAAAATAAATGTCTTCACTGTATACCCCTATTTCTACTCTATTCCCATTTAATTATAAAATCTATCCCGCATTAGTTGCATTAGAATACCACAGTGTTAATTGCAACAAATGCGTAAGCTTTAGCACGTGAAAACATTAAGCAGCCATTTTAGCACACACTGCGCAGAAGCAAAGTTTTCCCTCCAAGCAAAGAAAGACGTCATACCACGTGATATGGTTGACACATGCGCAATGGAGTTCCTGCGCTTTAGCGGCCTTTTTGGATTAGACAAGCATTACTTATTAGTTTAAACACATAGGCAAGCTTCACTTGGATACTGTGTTCGTGTATGCATTTATTAGTAAAGACATTACAAAGTTGAATTAATTAATACTGTGAGAAGATTGTTTACGAGCAAGTCTCATTTTGAGTCCTTGCTCCATCAAGGTCCACTTTCTTCACACCTTGCAGAGAATCTTACCTCTGCTTGTACTTCATCTGTACGAATTCCATGTGTCTCCTTACTTTGTTAAGTGACCACACCACTTTCTTAGCATCCCTCAACCATCCTGTGTTATCCTTGGTGCGAGGCGACCTCCCCCTCATTAGTTCAAAGGGGCTATGTTCAGTAGCTGCACACTTGGCAATCCTGTATGCTCCCACTGTCTTTCTTAATTCATCCTCCCATTCCATGCCGTTGCTGTTAGACTGCTCTATGGTACCCTTGATGACCCTGTTGAAGTGCTCAACATTACCATTTCCTTCGGAATGATGTAAAGATGTGGTCTTTTGTTCCACTCTCGTTTTTTAATAAACGCACTAAATACATCAGATACGAAATGACCTCCATTGTCGGAAATTATGATTCTAGGTAGCCCTTCATGACAAAACACTTCCTTTAAGAAATCCACTACAGTTTCAGAATTTGCTTTGGGAACCACTTTGAACTCAGACCATTTTAAAAAATGGTCCACCAGCACTAAAATCAATTTAGATGCATCCTCTTTATTTTTTCCAGGGCCAAAGATATCGACCCCCAACTCTTTCCCATGGCATCCATGACACAGCTATGGGATATAGTGGTGGTTTAAATGTAACCTTGGATTTGTCAGATTTGGAACAGTTCACACAATCCCTTACTACTTTTTCAATTTTCCTCTCCACTCCTGGCCAAGATTGCTTAACCCTACTCTTTGTCTCCACAATGCCAAGGTGGCCTTCATGACATAGATTAATCACCTTCTCTCTTAATACTGTAGGTATAACACGTTTGCCCCCCTTAACAAAAATTCTTCCCCCACTGACAACTCAACTCTTACCTCCCAAAAAGGAACTAAATCTTTTTGCAAACCCTCCTTAAGGTATCCTTTGACAACATTTAAGGTACTGTCCTGTTTAAGGGAAGTGGCCCATTCTTCCTGTCCTATGCTCTGCAATTCTTCAGCAAATATCATAGCCACTAAGAACTCATCCCACTCATACTTAGTTACATCGCTAATGGGTAAAGGTAACGACTTAAGAAATCAGCAATCCTGTTGCATGCACCTTTTACGTACTCCACTTCATATACAAAATCTAACAATTGCATGGATAATCTACTTATCCTTGGAGAGACATTGCTCAAACCTTGTGACATGAAGGGGCTTGTGGTCACTCCTCACCACCACTTTAGTACCCCAAATAACTTGCCTAAAGTGTTTAAGCCCCCAAACACACCCCAGAGTTTCCCGCTCAATAACATTTCCTCTGCAGGAGTGAGAGCTTGATACGGAAAAGCAACTATTCATTCAGTTCCATTATCCTGTAGCTGGGATAGCACTGTGCCTAATCCTTTACCACTACCATCAGTAGTGATGAAACTTTTACACAATGGATCAAAACCTTGGAGTGCCGGAGCTGGACAAATGTCCTCCATGATGCTTTCAAAACTACACTGGAACTTTTTTGACCATTGAGATGTATTTCTTTGTTTAGCAATTGTCTTATTTGATACATTTTCCCTGAAAAATTGTACACAAATTTGGAGTAATACTCTGCTAATCTTAAAAAGGAACGTACTTCGTCCTTGTTCTGGGGAACCGGAGCATTCCTTATAGCGTCAACTAGATCTGTCTTGGGATTAATGCCTCTTGAACTAATTTCATGCCCAAGATAAGTAACAGTATCTTATACAAACTTGCATTTAGCCTCCTCTGCTGTCAACCTAAATCTCTCCAGCGTTCTGAGTACCCCATGTAACTCTGCATCGTGCTCCTTCCTATCCTTCCCCATGACGAGAATGCCATCCAGAAAAAATATGTCATTTTTCCTGTCCTGGAATAATTTGTTTATCCAATGCCGAAACATGGCAGTAGCTGAGGCCAATCCAAATATAACCCTCCTGAATTGGAAACATCCAATGGGAGTTATGAATATTGTAAGGTGTTTGGTACTGTGGTGTAGAGGTACCCGGTGGTAAGCAGGCGTTAAGTCTAGTGTGGAAAACCACTGCATGCCATTAGTTGCCGATAATAGTTCCTCAATTCTGGGTAGTGGAAACATATCCACAAAAATATTCTTTTAAGCTTTCTTAAATGAACACAGTGACCATTCACCTTCCATGCCATGACCTATCATACCATTCTCTACCAGTTTGTTAAGTTCCTGGATTACTTCTTCATTAACATTCACTGGGATATTTCTCAACTTGTGTATACATAGTTGTGCGTTATCCTTGAGAATAATCTTGTGGACATATCCTTCTAGCTCGCCCACTTTACTCAAAAATACCTTTGGTAATTTACTGACCACATCCATCCTATCTCTACTATCATTTCTCACAATCAAAACAGGATCAGGGCTGATGGGGTCAAGCACGATGCCCAAATCTCCTTGATCCCGCCAACTCAAAACACATGGTCCAGATACAGCCACATACAATTTATACTACATCTTCCTACCCTTGAACTCAAAAATCAATATGCGAAATCCCAAAAAATCAATAGGCTCCCCTGTAAAACTCTGCGGATGAATGTCTGCTTTCTCCAGTCCAGAAACTATTCTGTAACAAAATAACTTGGACCACGTGCCATTGTTGATGATAGTGAATGGTGAACCAGAGTTGGCTACCAATGCCACTTAAACCCCTCAATCCACCGATTCACTCACAGGTTTCTTCCTCCAGGATACTTCTACACACTCTTGCATACACAAAACTTAAGGAATGTCCCCATCAAAATTTGAATGGCTGTCCTCTCAACAATGGACTTAACAGATTTAAATTTGCGGCATACACGCATGTAATGACCCCTTGATGCCGCATTTGGCATATTTTTGCCCCAAAGCAGGACACTTCATGTCATGTGTCAGGTGGGTGAAACTGCCACACCGGTAACATTTACCCTTCAAATCATCAATCCTAGTGCTAACCTTTGTCTACTCATACTCTTTTCCTCCTTCTTCTGTCTCTCCTGAACAGCTTTTGCTGGACTTTCTTCTTGACAATTTTCACAATTTCTTCCACTCCCTCCTTTTTACCAGAAGAAACAACAGCCTTCGCACACCTGGTTGTGAGTGTAGAATAACTCCGGCACCCAGAATGATGCGTTGATACTTCTTTATTTAAGTATAATGGTGGAAGAGCATGGGAACAGGTCCTGCGCAGAGGACCGCAAACTCCAACTGACAACTACAATACATTCAGAACAGAACCCCACGAGTGCGGCACTCTGTTGCCATAGATCCATGACAACAGAACACCACACACCTTCCCCCTTAAATATAAAAGCATAACAACATAAAAGCGGAAGAGACGAGGAGAAGCAAACAAGTAAAATTGCTGAAGGAAAAAGGGCGGTGAAGCAGGGTAGGATGCGGTACAATAAAATGTAAAATTATGAAAAATAAACACTCTAAGGCTTGGTAACAAAATCCTTTAGTTTGGTTGGCATGGTCACAATTCTTCCACACCTGGTAACCTTCCAACTGCTATCATTGGTATGTGTGTCTATCTCAGCAGAACTACCCTCAGCATCTGGAACAATCTGACTAGTAGACTTATCCAATGTGTCAGGATGAGGTGGGACCT
This sequence comes from Calotriton arnoldi, assembly GCA_963921515.1. Classification (NCBI taxonomy): domain Eukaryota; kingdom Metazoa; phylum Chordata; class Amphibia; order Caudata; family Salamandridae; genus Calotriton; species Calotriton arnoldi. The sequence goes on along the minus strand of CAWUFW010011508.1, from coordinate 392,912 downwards.
CAACTTGGGGAGCTGAAAGCTGAGAATTTCAAAGTAAACCGTCAGTAGGTGCAACAAGAGTAGGATCAAGTGGCAAGGACACATCATTCCAATCATCTAACAACCAAGAATTTGAAAGGCCAACACTGTTATTGTGCCAAGATAAAATGCTATTGCACTTGGCAAGTGTTAGAAATGGGATCTCTAGTTGGCAAGGGCTTGCACCTTTGTCCAAGTAGGGACCCTTCTTCCTAGTCAGGGTAAGGGTTGTTACACTCGTGAAGTAACCCCTGCTCACCCTCGTGGTAGCTTGGCACGAGCAGTCAGGCTTAATTCAGAGGCAGTGTGTAAAGCATTTGCACATAACCAACAGTAATACAGTGTAAGCACTACAAACGGACACCACACCAGTTTAGAAAAATAACCAATATTTTATATACTCAAGACAAGACCAATTACGACAAAAATCCACAATACTGTACTTTAAAAACGAATACTTGATACGGTAACTTCTTCTTTGCAGGAATAGCACAAAAGCAAAGTTCGTACGAGTCGGTAGCTCCGTCCGAGCCTACCGTGATGCTGAAAACCACAGAGTCTAACAGTTCCAGCCGACCGCGTCGATACGGGCCAGCAGAGTCATGAACAGACTCGGTAACAGTACCTTTCTCGTTGTGGCTGGTACGGAGTGTACGAGCCGGTCGGCATTCATCGCGGTTGCGGTGCAAGACGGAGCGATGCAAGGTGCGGTGTCCCTCGATGCGGTGCAGGCAGCGGCTCGATGAGCGTCGTGCAGACGGAGTCGGTGAGTCCAAGGCGTGCGATGCAGGGTGAGACGATGCTCGATGCGGTGCTGACAGGTTGCGATGCAGGCGACCTAGCTGGAGTGCGGGAGCTGGCGTCGGACAGCGGTGCGAGTCGGAGCGGTGCGTCGCAGACGTGCGAGCGGTGCCCCAAATGCGGTGCGGTCTCGACTCTTGAGCCAGTTGCAGCGACAGCGTCGGTCTGGTCCGGCTGGCCCAGTGAAGCGATGCGATGCGAACTGCGGTGCCCACAGGTCACGGTGCAAGCAGCGGCTCGATGTTGGCGGCGTCGGACGTCGCCCACGGTGAGACCAGGGTTGCGATGCGAAGCGGGGCGATGCGGTCTGTGGTGCAAACAGGTCACCGGCCAGGAATGGATTCGGTTGACGGAGTCGGTTGCAGTTCCCTTCCTCTGTGGCAACTGAAACAGCATTCCAGAAGCGGTACCCAGAGGCTTGTGAAGTCTTTGTAGTCCCTGAGACTTCTTAACAGGAGGCCAGCTCGGTTCCTGGCCCTTGGAGATACTCAGCACAAGTTTGTAGAAAGTTCAGTCCAGTCCTTTCACTGCCCAAGGCAGAAGCAGCAGCTGCAGGCCAACCCAACAAAGCAACAACACAGCAAAGGGGCAGTACTCCTCCTGGCAGCTTTTCCAGCTCTTCGTCTTGGCAGGTTCCTTGATTCCAGCGAGATCTAAATTCATGGGGTCAGGGCCCCAATATTTATATCCCAAATTCCTTTGTTCTCTGAAGGCAGAGAGGCCTTTGCCTAGTCCAAACCAGTTATGGAGCACTTTGTTGACAAGTCTCCGTCCCTTCTTTCAGTGAGTAGGCCAGGGACATCAGACGCACCACAGGAGGTGGAGCCAGCATTGTGGAGGGAAGGCACTGTCCTATTCAGGGCCCAGGTGCGACCCCTCCCACCCATCTACATGTAGATCTTGCTATTCAGCCCTGTGCTGACTCACCCTGTCTCCTGGCATCCCCCAGCCCCTGTCACTCACACTCCAGACAAGGAATACACAACCTCGCAGAGGCAGGCTTGGATGGTTAGACAAGAAAATACCCACTTTCTAAAAGTGGTATTTTCAAACACAGAATGTTAAAACCAACTTCACTAAAAGCTGCATTTTATCATTCTGAGTCCAGGCATACTAAACTCGAATTTCTACCATGTTCCCGGGGTCAGTTAGGATTATATACTGTAATAATCAAAACCGCCCGTTCTGGCCTAGGGGGAACAGGTAGCCTTGCAATAGTGAAAAACGAACTAGGCTGTAATTCACTATCAGGACATGCCGCACACACCAGGGCATGTCCTACCTTTCGCATACAACGCACCCTGCCCACAGGGGTACCTTGGGCCTACCTTAGGGGTGACTAACATGTAGCAAAGGGAAGGTTTAGGGACTGGCAAGTGTGGGCACTTGCCAAGTCGACATGGCGGCCCCAGGCTGCGCACAGGCTCTGCGATGGCAGGCCCGAGTTACACTTTACGGGCTGTTTGCGTGGGTGGCACAATCCAGTGCTGCAGCCCACCAACAGCATTTGGTCTATAGGCCCTGGCACTCGCAGTGCACTTTACAAGGGACTGACACATAAACCAAATAGGCCAATCATGGAAACACCAATCCATAACGCATTTTATACAGGAGCACTTGCACTTTCCCACTGGACCGCAGTGAGGAAAGTGCGCAGAATCATTACACCAGCAAAAACATAGTCAAAACCGGGAGGTCAGAAAGCAAAAAGTCAGGGGAAACACGCCAAAAGATGCCAAGTCTAACAGCAAGTTTGCTGAGGTGCCAGACTTTCCCATCGCTCAACCTAGCTGAACATTTAAACACTTCCAAGACTTTTAAAGGGGAAGAAAAACGACTGTCACCTTTACATACTTTCCCAGACAGTTTAAGACACACCGAATCCCCTCTTTTGAGAACACAATCTTTTACCTTGTTCTTTTGGTCATAGTAAGTCTTGTAGTGTTTGTGTGCCTTCTCCAAATTGTTTTTTGCTACCGCAGGTGGCCATTTGATTTGATACCTCTGAGACATCCAAACAACATTGTCCTTAGTATAAGGATCTCTTTCTCTCAAACCTTTAAAAGGACTGAAACCTGTGACAGATGGAGAAATCCTGTAGGCCCAAATCATCTTGTTTAATTCAACTTCCCAAACCTTACCTGCATTGATGGCCCCTTGGACACTACCCATTATGACCCTGTTGAAACGTTCAACAGCTCCATTGCAGGCTGGGTGGTAAACAGGAGTTTTCTTTTCAGTAATACCATTCCTACGCAAAAAAATCAGAAAACAATTTGACAGTAAATTGTGGGCCATTATCCCTTAAAAGAGATTTAGGAATCCCTTCTCTAAGGAAAGTTTTCTCTAAAAACCTCACAATGCTAGGAGAATCAGCATTCTCCATAATTTCCAGTTCTGGCCACTTAGAAAATAGATCAATAAAACGACAATGTACTTAGCAGTACCTTCCTTGGCTAAGATGGGACCCAAAATATCAATAGACAAATTACACCACGGACCAGAAGGCGGTTCAACTTCACCTAAGGGTGGCCTATAAGTTTGCAAAGATTTATCGGCAGAAGCACAATGGACACAATTTCGAACAAATGTCTCCATTTCTGTGTCAATACCAGGCCACCAATAACCAGACTTAACTCTTTGTTTAGATTTTACGATGCCAAAATGACCTTCGTGATTTAATTCAAGAATCCTGGTCCGCAATTTAATCGGTGGAACAACTCTATTCCCCAATAAGAGAAAACCTGAATTAGAGACTGATAGCTCACCTCGCAATTCCCAGAAACCCCTACATGTACCTTTCACATCACTTTTACTGAGCCATCCAAGCAAAACAAATTCTTTAATCTTGTCTAAGGTTTCATATTCAGCATAAGCAGATTGCCACTCCTCTAAACCAATGGCTTGTCCCCCCCCAATCAGAATCAATGCTGGCAACGCTGCAGTCATACTAAATGTCATTACTACTTTCCACCTCTAAAACATTGACGGAGGATCTTCTCAAAAAATCAGCTACAACATATTTTTGCCAGGCAAATAAATAACATCATAAGCATAGTCTAACAGATTAAGTGACATTCTAGCTAAGCGTGGTGTGGCTCTACCTGCACCTTCAGTGGTAAGTACTTTGACTAATGGCTTGTGGTCTGAACGTATGGTAAACTTAGCACCCCACAAGTACTGCCTGAATTTCCTTGTGGCACAAACACATGCTAACATCTCCTTCTCGATCACAGAGTACTTAGATTCAGCCTCTGTGAGAGATCTCGAAGCAAAGGAAATGGTGCTTTTGCTACCATCTGTCGACACTTGGGATAAAACAGCACCCAGGCCCTTGTCACCGGCATCAGTGGTTAAAAAGGTGTGAGATTTTACATCAAAACCTTGCAAAGGAACAGCATTGCAAATGTCTTTTTTAATGCAGATAAACTCATTTTGCAGACTCTTATTCCAAAAGAACTCTTGACGTACTTTAAGCAATTGTCTCATGCCAAAGGTTTTCTCCGCGAAGTCCCTGACAAACTTTGAGTAAAACTCAGCTAGCCCTAAAAAGGATCGTACCCCATCCTTAGTGGTGGGAGCAGGAGCTTCCTCAATAGCTTTAATAGTGCTGCTTTTGGGAAACACACCACTATCACTCACTTCATGTCCAAGAAAAGAAACAGAGTGTCTGCAAAATTAAAATGTTTCCAATTCAGCAGTGAGCCCACTGTCTCTCAACTTTGACAAGACAGAATGTAATGTAACATCATGTTCCTCCTTACTTTTGCCCATAATGAGGATATCATCTTGGAAGTACGTCACATGAGGAATATCTTTGAAAAGACAGTGCATCAATCTTTGGAAAACCGCCGCAGCAGATGCAAGCCCAAACGGCATGCGAATAAATCTAAAACATCCCATGGGTGTAATAAAAGCAGTAAGATTTTTGCTATCAGGGTGCAGTTCTATCTGGTGGTACACTGACGACAGGTCTATCGTGGAGAACCATTTGATCCCTTTAGTAAGACTTAGTAACTCGTTTATTTTAGGTAGGGGAAACTTGTCCACTACAATTCTCTTATTTAGGTCTCTTAAATCAATGCAAAGCCTGATTTTACCTTTGGCCTTACGAGCTGCTACTAAAGGGGCAATCCATTCCGAACATTCCACTGGTTCAATGAAACCTTTCCTTAATAACCCTTCCAGTTCCTCTGCTACTTCTTGTTTCACACTTAAGGGTATATTGCGAGCCTTGTGACAAACAGGTTCAACATCCTTTTTGAGCACAATACGATGAACAAAATCCTTGAGTTTACCCACAGTGCCTGAAAACACACTGGGATACTTGTTTTTGAGTTCTTCCACTGTTTTGTGTTCAACAGTGTCAAGGGAAAGGACTTGGTCAATTTCATTGGGGTTAAGGATTATTCCTAAGGCTTCTTGGTCTACCCACCCCAAAACTGAAGATCCAACTTCAGCTACATACAATTTACTATTTGTACTTCTACCTTTGAACTCGAAATTAAGGTTTCTGAAACCCAACATAGGTATTTTCTCTCCTGTAAAGGTAATAGGGTGTATATCATAGATAATTAAATCAGCACCAAGGGTTGGTACAAACTCATTTTTCCATATTTTTTGGTTAATGATCGTGTACGGAGACCCAGAATCTGCCACAATTGTAATTCTGACACCTCCAATTAGTATTTCACAAACTGGTTTAGATTTGGAACAACCATCGAAATTAAGCACAGGAGCATCATACACTTCCAGAATTAGGATTATCATTGTCTGAATGTTCGGATTCAGATTGTTCAGTAACTAATTTTACCATGCGGGATTTTTTAATTTTGCATCTGCACACTTTGGAAAAATGACCAATGATACCACAATTACGACATTTTGCTCGCAATGCAGGACATCCTTTATCCATAGCATGATGCTCTTTGCTACCACACCTAAAACAAAACATGTTCTTCCATTTAGGAAAGTCTATAAACTTTTTTTTGAAAGGCTCACTATCCTTGTTTTTGCCCTAATTAGAAACTTTACAAACAACAGTACTATTACTACTACCAACATCAGAAGAAGTGGAGGGATGCACTATGGCTTTGGCACACCTCTTAGACATTTCGCTTTTCTTAGCAAGAGCAATTACATCCTTAAGAGGTGCATCACAACAACCCAAAGGCGTTCTTGAAGTTTTGAGTCGTTAGTGTGCATTATAACTTGATCTCTTACAAGATCATCATGAAGAGAACCAAATTTTCAAGATATGGCTAATTTTTTTAGAGCTGAAACGTGATCATCAATAGGTTCTGATTTGCCTTGTTTCCTTTGGAAAAAATTAAATCTGTCTATTGCAGCGCAAACATTGGGCTGGTAATAATTATCTAAATCTTCTACGGCATTTAAGAATATATTTTGTTCTGCACCAACTCTGGGTTTCTTTTCCATTTGATTAAAAACTCGTAAACCCTCAGGTCCCAAATTATGTAGAAGTATTTTTTTTTTCCTTGCTGGAGAAAATTCATCGCTACCTTCTTCTTCAATGGCACAAATATAATTAAGAAAGTATTCCTTCCATTCTGGCCATTTCATAGGTGGTTCGCCTTGAGAAGGTAAAAATGGTAATGGTGGAGTTAATGAAAATGTTTGTGCACACATTTTGTAGACTTAAGAAGAAAACACAAAAAAATGTTATTAAAAATACTTGAACATGCAAAATACAACTTGCAAGTAGGTGTGCGTGTTACCGTGTGAAGAAGTTGTTGCTTTTGAAGGTGTGCGTGTCACCGAGCAATAATGGAGCTGTAGGTGCACCCACGAATAGAAGATGGATGATGGTGAGAAAAAAAATTGTAAGATCCTTGGTATGTAATGTACTTATAAGAATGTTTTAGATAGTTGTTGAAAGGGTTTGCGCATCACCGAAGAAGAAAATGGCACGCAAGATGAAAAATGCGATTGTAATTAGAAGAGCGTGTCACCGTCCCAAGAAGATGGTGAAAGGTGTGTGTATCACCGAGTAGAAAAAAAAATGACACACAAAAGCAACCACAAATTGTATAGTTGTGTGTGCCACCGTGGCACGGAATTGGTTGCTAAACAGTAGCAATTAGAGTAGGCCGGCGCACGCACACTCGAAGGTAATCAAATAAGGAAATGTGTGCGCAAAAGTAACCAGTCTGGTGAAGATCGCGTTGAAATTGACGCACTGAACAAATGCGCAACCAACAGCTGAGATAACTTAGTCATTAATCATGGAAACGAGCAGCTGCGAAGGCGTCGAAATTTGACTCGCTGAACAAATGTGCATCCAAATAGCTGAGCTCAACTTAGTAACCATAGAAACGAGCAGCTGTGACGGCACAAGGGATGACGTACATCAACGTGAAGATGGCAGAGCGCTTGAGCGGAGTACTCGCGCTCGTAAAGTAAGAGCGCTCGCGCACTGCCGCAATCGCGGTTAGCGGTCGTAAATGATTAAAAACCCTGGCGGAAATAGCAGAAAGCTCAGGGTGACACCGTGCTCTCCCCGTCGACACGCCTTACCGCTAAGTATGCAAGTTGTCCAAAACAAGCTCCGGTGGCAGGAAGGAAGACAGGAATCCTCAGGTGGCAGAGGCCTCGGCAGGAACTGCAGGAGGACAGAGGGCCTGGCAGGTTCGTCAAATCGTCGCCAAAATGTAGAATAACTCCGGCACCCGGAATGGTGAGTTGATACTTCTTTATTTAAGTATAATGGTGGAAGAGCATGGGAACAGGTCCTGCGCAGAGGACCGCAAACTCCAACTGACAACTACAATACATTCGGAACAGAACCCCACAAGTGCGGCACTCTGTTGCCATAGATCCATGACAACAGAACACCACAGTGAGTTCTAACTTGATCCCTCACTAACTCATCTTCCAACGCCCTAAACTTGCAAGATAGTGCTAATTTCCTTAATGCAGCAAAATAATCATCATTTTTCTCACTAGGGCCTTGTTTCCTATGGTAGAATTTGTATCGGTCTATTGCTTTACAGACCGTCGGGCCAAAGTAAGCATCCAAATCTGCTAAAGCCTGTAGTATCCTAGTATACTGTTCATGTTATTGTTACTCCATGTTCACTACCTGCTCAGCCAGTGGAATGTTGCAGTGATGATGCACTTAGGAATGTTGGGTGTCTGTGAGGAGAAGTTACAGTTGAGATTGGGGTGAGCAGCATGCTGGCTGCTCCTGGTGGGGCTGATCTACTGAACATGTAACTAACTACAATAAAACCTCCTGAATTACATCAACCAGCCTGGACCTCGTTACTACAAAGCATATGTAAAAATGTCCCCTTCATCCCCAGGGTGATATTTCTTTTCCATACGGTTGTAAACTTTCAAACCACCTGGACCCAGACAATGCAGCAGTACTTTCTTCTTTCTTTCCAGTGACATTTCTTCAAAAGTATCAATATAGTTTATAAAATAATCTTTCAATTCCTCCCATTTCAAATTGTTGACTTCATCCTCCCTCACCATGAATGGTTGTGATGAAGAAAAGTTCATGGTTGCCATATTGCAACGAGTTACACAGGATTCTACAAGCAAAATAAAAAAAATAAAAAAAACTTGCAGAAATTAGAAAGATGTGCGGGCGACTGTAAATTTGCAGGGTAACACGCAGAAATAATACCCTGTGATACAGTAGTGAAATACCGTAATTACATCTTGCAGCAAAATTGTAAACTGCATAATATTCAGCAATTAAACATCATCAATTAAGTAGAATGCAAGGTGTGCCTGTCAACATAAACAGGCTGCCTTTGTGCCGTCGTTCTGCTGTACATGCCGATAATTCCCAAAGAAAATGCCTCCGTAATTCTGTATACTGGTGTGCCCATCATCGTGTACAGGCAAGAGCCCAGGTTCCTTATCAAATAACCAAGGACGAGGTAGGAGCAGCCCACTGTGACGACACCAGCAAGGAAGATGTGACACACACTATGACGCCCGGGACCAGTGAAGCGTAGAAGCGCTTGATGAGGTCAAGTTCCTTCAACAATGTAAAAGAAGTGCCAGTACGGAGTCAGTCGAGATGTTTAAATAGGAGGAAAAATTGCCCGCAACCAGCGCTAAAAATAAAACAGTTTTTACTGGTCATAAGGCAGTTGATGGCCGAATGAGTCTGATGATGGTTCTGAGTGATCGTTGGCCAATGTTCTAGTGTCCATAAACCACAGGACGCATACTGTAATTCCAATTAGTGGTTTATTGGCACTCAGGACCCTTCGTGCTGGCAATACACCACAGGAGGAGATTTTTAGCTGTCTACTTCAAAGCCATCCCAGCTCGAATCCCGCTCAACATTCTTCCAGACACGTTCCACCCTCCCCCCGTACATTCTACCCCTTGAGCAAAGGAATGATAGGAGCACCCATGAGTTCAATATACAAGCCTAAACACAACAGAGGACACCTAAGGCCACCATCTAGCGCTATAAAGACCGACCACTCTATCCACTGCGCAGGACGTCTGTGACTGTTTGGCCACCAGAGGGACTGCAACTACCAGTAGGCCTTGCAGTGTTAGGAGGGGGCAGAAGAGGCAGACCTTTCCATACCTGAGGCCATCATCTAGCATTATACAGAGAAACCACACTACTCGCTGCACAGGACGGGCATTAGAGCTACCTAGGAGCATGTGTAAACTTAGTCAAGAACAAAGATTAAAGGTTTGTCATACAAATTACGTCAACACTCGAGGTTTTCCTAGCTAAACTAGGTAAAAGGAACGCTGTAGAGAATACCATTGGGGTGGCTAAGCAAAAAAACAAAACAATCAAATGACCAGCACAAAACTGCACATTGAGAAGCATAGATGTTCTAATTGAGGCAGTTGAGCAAATGTTAAACTCCGAAAATGAGCCAGTTAAGCAGCCAATTGTTCCTGAAAGTAACTATGGTTCTACTACAGAGTCTGGACAGAACTCATAATATCACAATCCACGACTTTGAAAAACGGCATGTGTTCTCCCAGAGCCCAATGTGATTTGTAGCAACTACTTCGCCCCTTTAATTAGCACCCCTCTCCAACTGATTTCAGATGTTAGTAACAACGAGAGCATAGGCAGGAAGAGCAAACTTAATCAGCCAGAAATGGCCAAAAATGAACTATTTGCAATCATAGTAGAACTACAAGCTGAAATATTAAAACTAAAAAATATGGTAAAGACACTAAACTATTTGATTCCAAAGCAACATACAAGCACCTGGGCGGGATCTCCATAGAGGACAGGGAACATCTCCTAGAGAGAACAAGAGTCCCATCCAGCCAAAATCTAATTCCATCACTGTGAGAAATAAGCTAGGCTATACATTAGTCCGTTTTTTTCCCTACCCTAACTCTCTGGAACCAAGCTGAACCCAGCCCCGTAGGGGAAATAACGATGGCCATAAAGTTGCCCCTCAAAAGAGGGGACATTCCCTCTCACAAAATCTATCCTCAACACACATTATAGAGAATTTCCACCCCCCAGCAGCATTATAAATAAAGGGGTTGTGTTCGATACTCCAAACCCTCCCCAGTTTAGGGGTACAATGAACCTCGGGTACAACAAGATGGGACGTTAAGTTCCCCTATTGGAAATTTTATATATGACCCATGTACCCAAACTTGCCCCACCAGCTAGAGAGAATGAGGACTCATTAGTTAACAAGACTATCCACTGGATAAGAGAGGTATGGCATTGTCATGACATGATACAATAAGGCATCCTAAAATCAACCCAATATCGCACCACTCAAGAGGGCCCTGATGTCATTAGGTTAGTATTAAAAACAGAGATATTGGCAAATGGATGGAGGCCCTAGGTGCTCGTACTATGCCCCTGCAAAATTCACAATTCCAGTTTAAGCTCAACTCACCCTACAGAGAACTGCAATACTCTGGCTGTGAGTATGCATGTTTTATAGGTAATAGTGAGGGAGCCTAAAGGTAATCTAATTTGGCTAGTGTGGATTGACTGGAGATTAGAGGCCCAGACACCCCACAGAGTGTAGGTAATACTGCCAACTAGATTGTTCCCATTACACAGAGTGAAGTTATTGAAGGAGAATCGATCATTGCAATGCATATATCAATATCCATGAGTGACTCTGATTTAAACCAACCAGGACCCATAGACTCCAGCCCACAAATAAACGGCACCATATTAAGCTGGAATATTTCCGGCATAAAAGTGAAGTTGGATGACATTGTCTGGCGACAATTTATTGATGGTTTAGAGTTCTATATATAGTTAGAAACCAGCTCTAAACTCTTGTGTACGTCAGGCATCTGGTGGCCTGTGTATTTGGGTTAAAATTAATTTAAACTGTCCCATTTAACAGATTAGTACTGATGGAGCAGGATTTCGCAAAAAGAAACCTGCTCGAATTAATACCCCCATAATACGTACTAGCAGTGTGCAGTGACAGTTTAACATACACATTACATAAACACGTGGGAAACCGCATTGCGCATACGTGTACTAATATGAACTAATGCATGAAATAACTAGGCCGCATACTAAAATGCGTTTAGAAAGAAACAGAAATAATGCATGTTGAGCTGCATTTTACATTTCGCATCTTGCATCTGGCTTTAAGTTTAATAAATAATGCTGCTTTTGCCTTAAGCTTATGCTAGGAAAACACGTAACAGGGGATAGTGCAAAGGTGGGTGGTGAACAGTGAAGAATGCATTTCTATGTAATTAATGAATGCTTATGTTCTATTTGTCTTATTGAGATGAAATGAGCCTCCATTACTCTTAAGTTGGCCAGATAGAGGAGGGGCTGGAGTGAGAACGAAAATGTCATGACAATGCAGCCAGAAGTACTGAACGCTGCGGATGATGAGCACTGGTTCAAGGCTAAAGCAGCACAGAGAACATTGATTGCCTGCCAAAAGGATGTGACTGACCGTGAGACCAAAGACTGCTTCTGCGGACATTGTGGGAAAGATGTGCGAAAATGTATCAAATGTATCATATAATAAAACATGTGAACGAGTCAGTATTGGGTAATGAGAAAAGATGTAGAATTATATTCACAAACAACTAATGAATGAAATCACGGTGGTGTGATGCACCACCTCCCTTAGCATCCAATGAACTGTCGAGTTTCGTGAAATGTTTCAACTAATGGGGGTTGGACATGTAGGTTTTAGGGTATAACTGGGGTGCCTTTAGTGGTGTGGTTAAGAAGCAGCGGTAGGAGTTTGAGAGGGGAGATGCGTCGCTGTCTGTCGGTTTGCAGAGAGGCCTAGCTGTTCCTGTCCCTGATCTGTTCCTGTCTCTAAAATCTTTGTTCCTTGACTCTAGTTCGGGGAACCCCCACTGTCCCCTCGGCCAAGGGGGTGGTATTTCACAGATCCTTTGGGTTTGTATTATTCTGGCTCGTACTTTGCATAATTATTGCAAATGTATTTTTGTCTCTGAAACCTATGTCTCTTCATCTATCCACTCCATCATAAGTATATTGTTTTCGCATTATTTTTGCTGAAACTTATGTCTCTTCATCTATCCACTCTCTCATATGCATATTGTTAATTGGAATGAGTTTGATATTGTTTGCATTGCTGTTTTATTTTCTCTCCCATGTGTGAAATTCTTTGTTTGCATTGTGACCTGTGTACTAAGAGCATAAACCTTTAATTGAGATAAAACTTTGTTTAAAACTTATCAAGAGTTTGTAGTTATTCAGTTGATTAGATAGTCAGTTAGTCCAATTATTACCATCAACTTCTCAACTAATTGGTCCATCGATCGAGTGGCAAGAGAGTTGCTATAATGGTCTAGTTATGTATTTAGAATTGTAAAACATGAATCTGTGAAGGAAACATTTTTCACGTCTTTTAAACTTGACCCCCAGTGCATCATGGATTTGGGTGAATGTGTATGGGCCATTGTATGAAATATTGATGAGTATTGATCCCTGATTAAGTGTCGCGCTGGATCAGTTTTCTGGTAGCAGAGGACGGTTTAATTATTGATTAGTTTGGTAATAATTATTGATTATTGATTATATGTTTTAACAAGAAAAAGTTAGTGTCCTGTTTTATGTTGTCTAGAAGTATAGGTAACGAGGTACCTGAGGAATCATGGAAATTAGCCTGCAGTAGGCAGAAGAGTGTGGATAAAGAAATCACACTGCAGAAGTACTTTGTCTGTTGTAATAATACTATACGGCAGAAGGCTGTAGGTGTTATATTTAGGGACAATTTCGTATGTGAGAAGAGTATTTGAAACAGCAAAGGGTCTACTTTCGAAACTCTGGCCTTATCCCCAGAGGAGTACCAAGACCACTTTTACACCAAAAGGCCCTCTTGCGAAACTTTGGCCTTATCCCTAGAGGAGTAATAAGTCCACCTGTAGCTTGTTTGAAAGGTAAAATAACGCTGGTCGTAGTATTGCCTGAAGTGAAAGAACTTCTTGTCGGAAAGTGAAATCTATCTCTTTATTTAGTGGAGCAGACAAGGTAGCATTGTTTTGTGTTGTTACTAACAGGATTTTTGACTAAGAAAATGTAGAAAATATTGCCGCATTATTTTGTGAAGGGAGGGTCAGTAGAAGGAGTAATAGTGAGGTCAGAAAAAGCCGCGCTGGTATTGGTCAGGCAACAGGCGTGTACCGAGCTGTGATTGGTTAGTTGGTGTGAGCCGCGCTGACATTGGTCGAGATAGCAGATACGTAGAGAGCTGTGATTGGACGGTTGGTGTGGGTCGCGCTGATATTGGACGAGAACTAGCAAATAGAATAAGAAGAATTACAGAAAGGATTCTAAGTGTGTTTTGTTGTGATACATTTGCGTAAAGAGTCAGAAAAAATGAAGTTGTTAAAGAAAGTAAAGAATTTCTTTAAGAAGGATAAACCAATAGTGACTAGAGAGGAATTCTTATTCCCCCTCCAGGAACGCCTGCTTCATATATGATGTTGGAGCGAGGATACCATACGTGTACTTGGTTAGAGAATTGGGTGGAATACACAAAGGATGATGGTGTTATAGCTTTTCCACAGCATGGTTCGTTTAATATGAGGATTTTGCTGAATTTTAGAAATCGAATGAATTCATTAGAACCAAATCCCAGACCTACACAGTATGAAGCGTTAGAGGAATGGGAAGTAGAAGCAATGGAAAGAGAGAAATATCGAGGCGGTAGGAGATACAGAAATCTAATGACTAGGTACCCTTTTGAGAGAAGAGAGGACACAATGAAACGATGGAGGAGAGCTGTGGTAACTCAAGGTTTGTACCCAGTTTTAGTTGCTGACGACTAGACAGGAGGTAAATGTAAAGAGAAAAAGAAAAATGTAGAAACTTCAAGTTTAAGAGATGATGCAAACGATTCTGATGATGAGTTATTAGAGGATATTATGACCAAAAGACCTCCGTTATATCAAGAAAATTCAGTTGAGGTGACTCAGAATGCACCCTTTATTGGAAATCCATTAATCCCACAGATTGCGGACATGGCTAGGGTAATGCGAGAAAAAGAATTTGACATGGTAAATAAGGCAAAAGTAGAGCAGATCCAGAAAATAAATCAGTTAAGTCTGAATGCAGAAGCATTAACGGTACCGGTAACAATTGGTCCCGTAGTTCCATTGTATGGAGAAAACAGAATGCACCAAAGTACATACTTTAGCAGTTCCTAGGAGTAGCGTCAGGAATGGAATGGTAACGTAGTGAATGAGGATGGACAGGCTGACACAAATACTACATTGTTAGATCTTCCAGTGTGTAAGATGATAACAGAGACCCCTAGAAGAAGTGTACAAATAGATCGAAGGAGAATAGGGTGGAATGTTATTTCAGCAACAGGGAGTTCAGCAGGTCCTTCACCAGAGGAATTGAATGATTGGATACAGGGAACGAAAAGGCAAAAACCTCAACCACAGAGTATAAATGTGAGCCAATTGAAAGTGGATTTGGAAGAGATGAGTATTGGTACAATAAGTCCAGACAAATTAAGGACTTACCGAGATGATGAACTATTGTTTTTATGTAAAAGCCTTACTTGGAGAGCGAGGAATCTACATGAGAAAATATCAGAGGCTGCTAGTGAGTATGGAGTAGACATAGAAAAATCGAAAGTGTTGCAGAAATCATACAGATTGGCTTTCACTGATAAGGATTTAGAGAGTTTGAATGCGTCTGGGAAAAGATTGCAAATAAAAGAGTTGATGAACATTCTGAAAAAATGGGGAGATGTGGAACGATGGAAAGGTAGATGGACGAGAAAGAAAGAAGAAGCTGCTGGTAAAGGAGTGTCTATGTTTCCGTTAAAAGAAACAGAACAAGTTGAAAGGGCGTGTCCGATGAGAGAGGTCCCAGGTGGTGGATATGTTCATGTTCCATGGTCAAGACAGGATATATTGTCCTTTACGAATTATTTTCCCAGATTAAGAGAGAAACCAGTTGAGTGGTACAAACAGGTAGAGAGGTTTGTAAAAGTTTCAAAGGTTTTGTTAAAGGATCTAGATGGTTTGTTTGAGATTGTTGTACTAGCTGATTTGTGGACAGAATGTAAAATCACTGTTGACTGGCCAAAAGAAGAATATCCAAGAGATCCTGGTGCACCATCTGATGAGGTGATGAAAAAGTACAATCGGGTGATCACTTTCTTGAAAGGGAAAATTTCCCCTAAAGAAACTGATTGGGTTAAGATAGACAGAACGACCCAAGAACCAAAAGAGTCAGTGCATGCTTATTATGAAAGGTTGTTGCAGGTATTTAAACAGTACAGCGGATTTGAGAATATTGGAGACAAGGATATGGGACATTTTGTGTATCGTTTTGTGTTTGGATAGAAACCGGAGATTAGTAATATGATTCAGCAACATTTGATCTGTTGGCAGAGTAAAACAATTGACAAAATTTTGAGGTATGCAAAGTATTGTAGTGATGACATTGAATCAAGGCATAAAAAGTTAAAAGAGAAAATTATGTGGGCACAAGTGAAGGTAGCAGAGCAACAAGAAGTGAATAATAATCCTCAGACAGGTTATCAGATAAAGAGTCAGAATCAAAATGGTCAGGTACCCAATGGAGGTAGAGGTAAAATGAGTAAAGAAGAGGCTAGGAAGAAGTTTCCTTGTCATGCGTGCGGAAAGATTGGACATTGGAAGAACAAGTGTAGATCTGTTCAACAGAATAATGGGGTAAATCAAAATTTAAATCCACAGATGCAGAATGAGGTGGTTGTGAACCAACAGCAGCAGCAGGTAGTTACTCCACAGTTACAGGTGCCACAAGCTCCCATGCCCAATAATGTGAATGCTCAAGTACGGAGGTACGGTGCTAACATTGGATTTCACGGAGGTAACCAGATTGGTAAGAATCAAAGTGTGCAAATGGTTCCGCAATATTGGTTGCAGTGCAATGAGAATGATTCAGACTCATCTCAATGACGGTGCCTGAGGGGGTAGGAAAGTGCATACTTGGCGCATCTTTAGCGGTAGATCAGTCAGGTCCATTTATCGAAGGAAAAGTGGAAGGTAATGATATTACATTCCTGGTGGACACTGGTGCTACCCGTTCTACTGTGAGAGCAGCAGAAATTCCAAACCTACGACTCTCGGGAGAAACTATCCAAGTTGTAGGAGTCTCAACCAAGCATATTAGAACACCAGTCACAAATCCAATAGAAGTTCTCATTGGAAGTTTCAGAGATATGCATCGTTTCGTGGTATGTGACTCAAGTCCAGTAAATCTCTTGGGAAGAGATTTATTGTGCAAAAGGAATTGTACCATCTATTGTACGCCAGATGGTATCACGTTTCAGACACCTGATGAGGATGTGGAATTCAAGATGATGTTAGCGAAGCAAGGGACAGAAGTGGATGAGTTGTTTTCACTTCTCAGAGAAGAAAGTTTGCCTGAAGAATTTAAAAAGTACAGTGAGGTCGGATGTATGGGATTTTACGGGAAAAGAGATTGGCCTAATGACAAATGTGGATCCGATTCAGGTTATAGTGAAAGAGGATGCTGTGTATCCAAACACACCTCAGTACAAAATGAGTCCAGAAGTAATTGCAGGAGTCACTCCTGTGATTGATCAAATGATCGAACAGGGAATTTTGAAAGAAATAATGAGTAGTCCTTGTAATTCACCCATTATAGGAATTAAAAAGCCAAGTGGAAAGTATAGAGTAGTGCAGGATTTAAGAAAGATTAATACAATTGTAATACCCTGTTGTCCAGTAGTGTCAAATCCGGCAGTAATCCTTTGCCAAATTCCATGTGATTCAGAATGGTACACAGTGATTGATCTGTGGCAAGCATTTTTTTCGATTCCTCTACATCCAGAAAGCCAGTATTTGTTTGCATTCCGGTTCGGATACCGTGTTTTGGCCTGGTGCCGAGTTCCTCAAGGGTATACCGAGAGTCCTTCAATCTTTAATCAAATTCTGAAAAGGTGTCTGGAGACTTTGATCATGCCAGGAAATTCAGTTTTGGTTCAGTACATTGATGACCTACTTGTGGCATCAAAGACCCAAGAGGCATGTGTGACAGATACCATTACCTTACTGAACCATTTGACAGAAGGAGGACACCAAGTGTCACCAGCAAAATTGCAATTTTGTAAACAGGAAGTCCAATACCTAGGACACAAAATAGAAAAAGGGGTCAGAAAGGTGACCCCAGAAAGAATTAGTGTAATTAAACAGATGAGCCCACCTACCACTCAGAAAGAAGTCCGAATGTTTTTGGGAATGGTTGGATACTGTAGGCAGCAGATCAGTGGTTTCTCACTGATTGCAAAACCTCTACAGAGGTTGACACGAAAAGATGTGAAAGATCCGATTGTGTTGGATGATGAAAGTACGGAAGCTTTTACGAAACTGCGAAACAGTCTTTGTTGAGCACCTGCATTAGGAATGCCAGATTATGCAAAGGATTTTGCATTGTACTGTTGTGAAAGAGATGGATGTGCACTTTCAGTTTTAACTCAAAAATATGGAATGGCATGACGTCCAGTAGCATGTTTTTCTGCTACTCTGGATTCAGTGGCTGCAGCGTTGCCAGGATGTTTAAAAGCAGTAGCTGCTACTTGTGTGAGTCTGGAACAGAGTGAAGCAATTGTGATGGGACATCCAGTCAAGGTGTATGTGCCACATTCAGTTGAGATCCTCTTGACACGTACGAGGACTCAGTACATGACTTCTAATCGGCTGACTAAGTATGAAAGAGTGATTTTGGGTGCTGAAAATGTGACTGTGGTAAGGTGCACTACAGTGAACCCTGCAACTCTGTTGCCGAATTCATATTGTGAGGAAGTGAGAGAGGAAGCGGATCATTATTGTCTGGATGTGACAGAGTTGTGCATGAAGCCCCGGCCTGATATTGAGGACCCTCCCCTAGAAGAATCAGATTGTGAGATGTTCGTTGATGGATCATGTTTAAGAAATGAAAAAGGAGAATTGTGTTCTGCCTATGGTGTTTGCACCATAGCGGGAGTTTTAGAAGCATCCTGTCTAAAGGGGATAAACTCTGCTCAAATTGCTGAACTGAATGCTCTGATTAGAGCGTGCAAAATTGCCAAAAGCTTGAGGGTAACCATATTTACTGATAGTCAATATGGTTTTGGGGTTGTCCACGACTTTGGTCAGCTATGGATGCAAAGGGGATTTCTGACTTCTTCAGGTTCTCCTATTAGAAACAGCAACACTGTAAAAGATTTATTGGATGCTTTACAAATGCCCAAAAGAATTGCAGTGGTCAAATGTTCTGCACATAAGTCAGGAGATGACTATGTGTCAAGGAGCAACAGATACGCAGACCAAGTAGCGCGTTTCTGTGCACGAAATTTAATTGCCCTAAACAGAGGGATTGAAAAGGAAAATACCAATTGCCATCTTATGTTCTCTTCATCTTTTGAAACTTGGGATGAGGTTAGGCAGTTGCAGGAAGAGGCGAGTGATGAGGAAAAGGAAATCTGGATAAATTCAGGTTGCAGAAAGAGAGCAGAGGACGAAGTGTGGGTCTATATAGACGAAAGACCAGTCATGCCAGATTGTCTGCTTTCACAAATGGGAAGGGTATACCATGGAATTGCACATGTTGGAAGAGATGCAATAACCAGGCTCTTCAAGCAGTCATTGGTATAACCCAAAGTTCAGGGTCATTTCAGAGGGTCTTTGCCAGAGGTGTGTCACCTGCCAACAGCAGAATCCAGGCAGGAAGACAATTGTTAGTTGGGGACGAATTGGAAAGGCAGCGGGTCCATTCACCCGACTCCTATTGGACGTTATTGAACTCCCACCGTGCAATGGGCTGAAATATGTGTTGGTTGTTGTCTGCTTGTTTTCTCGTTGGGTGGAAGCCTATCCAACAAGAAGGAACGACAGCCTAACTGTCGCAAAGCTGCTTCTAAGAGAACCGATACCTAGGTTTGGCTTTCCAGTCACTTTAGAAACAGATAGAGGAACACATTTCAACAATGAGATAATGCGGATGATTTGTGCAGCATTACAGATTTAACAGAAGCTGCATTGTGCCTATCGACCCAAAGCATCTGGAGTGGTTGAGCAGTTAAATGGCACAGTAAAATCTAGGTTAGGAAAAGTGTGTGCATCCACGACACTGAAATGGCCTGATGCTTTACCCTTTGTATTAATGAGTCATAGAAGCATTCCTGACAAAAAGATGGGTTTGAGTCGACATGAAGTCCTGATGGGAAGAGCAATGAGACAAGCATTTATACCAGCGAACAAACTGATGAATATATTTGATGATCTAGTGCTTGATTATTGCAGAGGATTAGCTGATCTGGTGCGTTCTGTGTCTCGCCAGGTTGGAGAAGATGCTACTATGACACAGCAGAATCAAGCTCATGATCTGAGTCCTGGTGAGTGGGTTCTTGTCAAGAAACACATGAGGAAATCGTGTTTAGAACCCAGGTGGAACGGACCCTACCAGGTGATGCTGGTGAGGACAACAGCAGTGAAGTGTGGTGGTTTGCCAAATTGGTACATGCCAGCCATACCAGACCAGTCCCAAGTCCCCTTGAAAGACAAGAAGAGCAGCAACTGGTAAACCAAAGCCAGAGACCAGAAGCTGAAGTGTGTGAAGCTGAAGAATCTAGAATAACAGATTCTGAAGAACAAACGGATGATGAACAGCCAAGCACAAGTCAAGTATAGTGGGCACCAGTTACTGGGTCTCATGAGACTGCTGTTGAACCAGAAGAAGGAGAAGTTACTGAAACTCAAGAAGTAGAACAGATAGAAGAAAAGTCAAACAAGAGAACTTGTGAACAAGATGGAGAAGGTGAAAAAGTAGTTCAAGTTAAAAGGCCAAGAAAAGGTGACAATTGGCCAACCGGAGTGAAAAGACTGAAATACACTCTTGTGAGGAGAAAGTCAAAGAGAAGACCAGAGCAAATCAATGAGGTCATAAGTCAAACAGAACAAGAAGAGTCAGTACGAAAAACAAGGAGAGTAAGAATTCCAAGCAGAAAGTACAAAGCACCAGAATGGACGTACGTGATCTTGGAAGAAATTGAAAGCTCAGATCCAAGTGAAGAAAAAGATGATACTGACACTGAGCAAGTGGATGAAAGCAAACTAAGACCACCTTAAAAGAACTGTGAACATTTTTAAGGAAAAACTTTGTCAGACAAAATGAATATTGAGACTCAGAAGATTTAAAGAAAAAGAAATAAAAGAAAGGAGTAAAAGAAGAAAGCCTTGAAGTGTAGGATTACACTATTTTTCAGAAAATTATTTTTTAGCATATTTAGAATTTTTCTAAATTTATATTTTTATATTTTTGGTAGAATACAAAAATGGCTGAAGCAAAAGTGACTGAACATCCAAAATCTAGTCTAAAACGTAGATGTGTTAAAGCTTGCTTATGTAGTATCTTTTTAACATTCATGTGGATAATATTAATTGTCATTGTACCTATTCTAATGGTAACTAACAATGGAAACAATACTAATGATGTAATAAGTGAAAGAATGAATGATGTTACTAAAGAAACCCCTAATACTAACATAGAACGAATGGATGGAAGCATTCTCCATCATGATAAATCAATTAGTGATTTCTCGTTAAATGTCTTTACTAAATTGTTATATGAATATGTCAATACAATGAATGTGAGTGATTGTTATGTGTGCATGCAATTACCTTTGTCTGTCTCAGAAGGGGTAACTTATCACCACCTTCCTTTAACATATGGTGTGTCTTGTAGTGTCTTATCCAGCCTATTCTACGTGACGTAAAACTGGAGTATCACTATTCTAATATAGATTTAGTATTTTCAGAGATACCTATTATAAAGGAACTAAACAAGGTTACGAGTAGTAAAAATGCACGTTATATGGGAGAATTCTTCCATATTACTAAGACACTAGATATAGGATATTCTGAAAAAAACAATCTAACATGTAGTTTATGGTTTGAAGAAAAAGTGTTCATAGATATGGTAGAATATAGAAGAGAAAGTTTCAAAAGAAAGCTGCTGAACTGAAGTCACAGATACCACCATGGGCATTTAGAGAAGGAAATTATGAGAAAGGCAAGACATATGCTGCAATGTCCCTGGACTGCTATAAAAAGGGGAAAACTTGTTTGCTTAGAATGAAAACTAACTATAATAATTATTTCATTGGTTCTAGTGAATGTGAACATACTTACCAAATTACTGGAGGTTGGGGATTGAAGGGTGGAACTGATCCTGTTTTCCCAGGAATCTATTATGTGTGTGGTTCGAAAGCCTATCACAGGCTACCTGCACATTGGTATGGTAGTTGTTATTTTGCAGTTGTTTTTCCAAAGGTCTACCATGTAGACAAAAGCCACAACAGAATCAATGAAATAGGACAAGGACTAACACGTAAGAAGAGAGCGAGTTTCTCAGAAATAGTAGGTGATATTTCTGGTGCACTGGTACCCTCAGTTGGAGTCGTTCAAAATTCACATAAAATTCGAAAATTGTCCACAGTGGTTGATCGTTTATCGACAGATACTGCTGGTGGGTTCTTGATGATTGACACCGAAATGGTTGCGATCAGATCAATGGTTTTGCAGAATCGACTTGCCCTTGATATATTATTGGCAAAAGAGGGTGGAGTCTGTGGTATCTTGACAATTCAACACTGCTGTACGTATATACCTGACAAAGGTAAAGGTATTGAGGGATATATTAAGAATATTATGAAATTACATGAAGACTTGACCCAACTGGAGGTTGACGGTGTCTGGGAGAGACTTGGTAAGAGTTTCTCTTCTGTAGGTAAATGGTTTTCTACCTTTGGAAGTAGTTTACTAGGATAAATAATAATAGCAATCGTTTCAGTTGCTGGAATAACCTTAGTGATAATAACGATATATAGATGTTGTAAGTGTAAGTGTGGAAGAAAAGAGATGACAGGATCAAACAGCAAACGAAAAGCAAGAAAGAGAAAAAGGGATGAAATAGAACTAGAAGAAATGAAAGGAGATTACTTTGATGAGATGAAGGAGTTAGATGAGAAGATTATGAAAAGAGAAAGGATTACTGAATTTTAGATAGATGAAGATGGCACTTGGTATATTGGGTATTTTATGATGGCTCCAGGAAGCCATCAGAGGGGGGATTGATGGAGCAGGATTTTGCAAAAAGAAACCTGCTCGAATTAACACCCTCATAATACGCACTAACAGTGTGCAGTGACAGTTTAACATACACATTACATAAACACGTGGGAAACCGCTTTGCGCATACGTGTACTAATATGAAATAATGCATGAAATAACTAGGCCGCATACTAAAATGCGTTTAGAAAGAAACAGAATTAATACATGTTGAGCTGCATTTTACATTTCGCATCTTGCATCTGGCTTTAAGTTTAATGAATAATGCCGCTTTTGCCTTAAGCTTATGCTAGGAAAACACGTAACAAGGGATAGTGCAAAGGTGGGTGGTGAACAATGAAGAATGCATTTCTATGTAATTAATGAATGCTTATGTTCTATTTGTCATAGTGAGCTGAAATGAGCCTCCATTACTCTTAAGTTGGCCAGATAGAGGAGGGGCTGGTGTGAGAGCGAAAATGTCATTACAATGCAGCCAGAACTACTGAACGCTGCGGATGATGAGCACTGGTTCAAGGCTAAAGCAGCACAGAGAAGATTGATTGCCTGCCAAAAGGATGTGACTGACCGTGGGACCAAAGACTGCTTCTGCGGACATTGTGGGAAAGATGTGCGAAAATGTATCAAATGTATCATATAATAAAACATGTGAACAAGTCAGTATTGGGTAATGAGAAAAGATGTAAAATTATATTCACGAACAACTAATGAATGAAATCACAGTGGTGTGATGCACCACCTCCCCGAGCATCCAATGAACTGTCGAGTTTCGTGAAATGTTTCAACTTATGTGGGTTGGACATGTAGGTTTTAGGGTATAACTGGGGTGCCTTTAGGGGTGTGGTTAAGAAGCAGCGGTAGGAAATTGAGAGGGGAGATGCGTCGCTGTCCGTCGATTTGCAGAGAGGCCTAGCTGTTCCTGTCCCTGATCTGTTCCTGTCTCTGAAATCTTTGTTCCTGACTCTAGTTTGGGGAACCCCCACTGTCCCCTCAGCCAAGAGGGGTGGTATATCACAGATCCTTTGGGTTTGTATTATTCTGGCTCGTACTTTGCATAATTATTGCAAATGTATTTTTGTCTCTGAAACTTATGTCTCTTCATCTATCCACTCCGTCATAAGTATATTGTTTTCGCATTATTTTTGCTGAAACTTATGTCTCTTCATCTATCCTCTCTCTCATATGCATATTGTTAATTGGAATGAGTTTGATATTGTTTGCATTGATGTTTTATTTTCTCTCCCATGTGTGAAATTCTTTGTTTGCAGTGTGACCTGTGTACTAAGAGCATAAACCTTTAATTGAGATAAAACTTTGTTTAAAACTTATCAAGAGTTTGTAGTTATTCAGTTGATTAGATAGTCAGTTAGTCCTATTTTTACCATCAACTTCTCAACTAATTGGTCCATCGACCGAGAGGAAAGAGAGTTGATATAATGGTCTAGTTATGTATTTAGAATTGTTAAACATGAATCTGTGAAGGAAAATTTGTTCACGTCTTTTAAACTTGACCCCCAGCGCATCAGGGATTTGGGTGAATGTGTATGGGCCATTGTATGAAATATTGATGAGCATTGATCCCTGATTAAGTGTCGCGCTGGATCAGTACCAACTCCCCTTATATACAGGTTCTAAAGATTTAATTGAATAAAGGTCAGAAGATTTTCCTATTTAGTGTTTATAACAGAAGCAATAATAATTCTGAGGAATCACAAATGCTTTAAATATTTTGGATATTTTAGATTCTCTCAGCAAGGACTCTTGCATTATTGTGGTAGTGATTTTTAATTCGATCTTTGAACTGTCAGTGTCAGCCAAGGATTTGACCAGAGAGGAGGATGCATATTCTGGTGTTCCTGGGCTTATGGGCACACCAAATAAACAACTCTCCAGGTGCACATTACAAATAATAGACATCACACTTTAGCATGGTTTATGTGCCGATGATGGTCGTTTCCCCTCAGTCATAAATAAAATCCCCACATTCAAAGGGGACTTACAGAAATTACATTGGCTATATTTTATTAGACCTTGTGGTTGTGAACTAATCAATATGGCTGTGATCCCAAAGCACGAGAGTGACCATGACCCTAGTCTCTCCTTTTAATGGCACTTTTATCAGGGTTCTATCTGATCTGACAAAAAAAGAGAGAATGCCCTATCTGTCACCGACAATAGAGGAAATCTAAAATGGGATAATGTCATACAAAGCGCAAATATCATGGCACCGATGTGATGGAGCAGGATTTTACAAGAAGAAAGAAAGACTGCCTGAATTGACATCCCCGTAATACCTACTAACAGTGTGCAGTGGAAATTAACATACAAATCACATAAAATACACGGGAAACCGCTTTTGCATATGCGTGCACTAATATGAACTAATGTATGAAAGAACCAGGCCGCATTTTGCATCTAGCATCTTGCTTCGAAAAATAATTATAAATAATGCCGCTTTTGCTTAGAAGCTTTGCTAAGAAAAATATTAACATGGGGTAGTGCAAAAGGAGGGTGGTAAACAGTGAAAAGTACATATCCATGTAATTAATAAATGTTTATGTTTTATTCGTCATAGTAAGCTGAATGGGCCTACATTTTCCTAAAGTTGACATAGTAAATGGGGACTGGAAGAAAAGCATGAATAATCCAATAAATAGACAGAAAAGTTGAGCGCTGCAGAAGAGTACAAAAAGTCAAGGTTGATCAGCTACAAAAACTTGTTTGACTGCCAAGAGATGAGACTGGCCATGGGACCCAAGACTTCTTCCGCGGACGAAGCAGAAAAGCTCATGTGAACGATGAAATTGTTACATGTTTTATGAACAAATGAACTAGTCGAAATTTATGTCATGAGAAACATGTAAAACAAAGAAGACTGTAGAATCATGAATGTGATCATGGTGGTGTGATTGAACACCCCCTAAACCATCCAATGAGAGGCTGAGTTTTAAAAAATTGTTTCAACTATTGTGGGTTGGACATGTAGGTTTTAGGGTATAACTGGGGTGACTTTAGGGGTGTGGTTTGGTGGTTGGGAGTAGGATTGCGAGCGTGGAGTTAGCGGAGATAGGAGAGCGCAGAAGTGGAGAGAGCAGAGAAGGAGAAAAGGAGAGATAGAGGGTGATTCGTCGCTGCCCGTCGGATTGCAGAAAGGCCTAGCTGATCCTGTCCATGTCCCGTTCCGGTATCCTGAAATCTTTGTTCCCTGACTCTATTTCGGGGGACCCCCACTACCTCCTTGGCCAGGGGGGTGGTATTTCTCTGATCCTTTGGGTTAGTATATCTTCAAGATTCATACTTTGCATACACATTTGCAAATATATATGTTTTTGTCTCTGAAACTTATGTCTCTTCATCTATCCACTCCTTCATATGTGTATCGTTCATTTGATGAGTATGACACTGTTTGCATTTGCTGATGTTTCTTTTTCCCTCTTTGTGAGATTTTTCATTGTTTGCTTTATGACCTGTATGCGATGAGCATTGATTCCACATTATTTTGAGATAAACCTTTATT
Organism: Calotriton arnoldi; assembly: GCA_963921515.1. Lineage (NCBI taxonomy): Eukaryota > Metazoa > Chordata > Amphibia > Caudata > Salamandridae > Calotriton > Calotriton arnoldi. The sequence continues at coordinate 366,991 of CAWUFW010011508.1, read as the reverse complement.
AATTCTATCGAGAGTCTGTGATCATTTAGCCAAATCAGATAGATAGATAGATTGTCCTATTATTACCATCAACTTCTCAACTAATTGGTCCATCGGCCAGAAGAAAGAGAGTTGATATTCAGGTTCAGTTATGTATTTAGAAATGTTAGATATGAACTCATAAGAAGAAAACTAACAAATCACTTCATTAAAACTCGACCCCCAGCGCAACAGGGATTTCATGAGTTGGGTGAATTTATATGTAATGATATTGAATATCGATCCCTGATCAAATGTAGCGCTGGATCAGTTTTCTGGTAGCAGAGGACGGTTTAATTATTGATTAGTTTGGTAATAATTATTGATTATTGATTATTGATTTTATGTTTCTAACATGAAAAGTTAGTGTTCTGTTCTATGTTGTCTAGAAGTACAGGTACGGAACTACCTGATGGAAATATAGCCTGAAATAGGCAGAAGAAGAGTGTGGAAAAAGTAATCACATCGCAGAAGTACTTTGTCTGTTGTTATAATACTATAGGGCGGAAGGCTGTAGGTGTTATATTTAGGGAAAATTTTGTATGTGAGTAGAGTGTTTGAAATAGTGAAAGGTCCAATTTCGAAACTCTGGCCTTATCCCCAGGGGAGTAACAAGACCACTTTAAATAAAGTCCTCTTGTTAAACTTTGGCCTTATCCCTAGAGGAGTACCAAGTCCACCTGTAGCTTGTTCGGGTGTAGAATGACGCTGGTCGTTGTTTTACTCCAAGTGTAAGAATCTCTTGTATGAAGTCAAAACTATCTCTTTATTTAGTGGAACAGACAAGGTAGCATTGTTTTATGTTGTTATTAACGAGATTAATGTTAAGAAAACCTAGAAAATACATTGCCGTATTATTTTGTAAAGGGAGGGTCAGTAGAAGGAGTAATACTGACGTCAGAAAAAGCCGCGCTGGTATTGGTCAGATAGCGGGAGCTTAGAGAGCTGTTATTGGTTGACTCTTCTGAGTTGTGCTGGTATTAGTTGAGATATTGCTTACGTAGGAGTGCTCTGATTGGTCAGTTGGTGTGAGCCGCGCTGGTATAGGACGACTACTGACAAATAGAAGAGTAGAATTAAGGAAAGGTTTCCTTGTTTGTTTTGCGGAAGATACATTAGCGTAAAAAGTCGAAAAAAGAAGTTGCTTAAGAAAATAAAGAATTTTTATAAAAAGGACAAACCCATAGTGACTAGAGAGGGAATTCCTATTCCACCTCCAGGAACGCCTGCTTCTTTTATGATGTTGGAGCGAGGATACCATAAGTGTACTTGGTTAGAGAATTGGGTGGAAAATACTAAGGATGATGGTGTTATAGCTTTCCCACAGCATGGTTCATTTAATGTAAGGGTTTTACAGAATTTGAGAGATTGAATGAATTCACTAGAGTCAAATCCCAGACCTACACAGTATGAAGCGCTAGAGGAATGGGAAATAGAGGCATTTGAAAGAGAGAAATATCGAGGCGGCAGGAGATACAGAAATATTATGTCTAGATATCCTTTTGAAAAAAGAGAAGATAACATAAAAAGATGGAGGAGAGTTGTGATAACTGAGGGTTTGTATCCAGTTTTAGTTGCTGAAGACCAGGCAGGAGGTATATGTAAAGAGAAAAAGAAAAATATAGAGACTTCAGGATTAAGCTATGACCCAAGCGATTTTGATGATGAGTTGTTAGATGACATTTTGACTAAAAGACCTCCGCCATATCAAGGAAATTCAGGTGAAGTGACTCCAAATTCACCACTAATGGGAACCCCATTAATTCCACAAGTCCCGAAAATAACTAGAGTAGTACAAGGGAGTGAAATGGACATGTTAAACAAAGCAAGAGAAGAGCTGACCCAGAAAATAAATCAATTAAGTTTAAATGCAGAAGCATTGACGGTACCGGTAACAATCGGTCCCGTAATTCCAGTATATGGAGAATAACAGAATATATTGAAAGTACATATGTTGGCAGTTCCAAAGAGTAGTGTTAGGAGTGAAATGGTGACAGTAGCGGATGAGGATGGACAGGCTGACACGAATACTTCGTTGTTAGATATTCCGGTTTGTGGGATGATAACTGAGACTCCTAAGAGAAGTGCACAAATGGACCCGAAAAGAATAGGGCTGAATATCACCCCAATGACAGGGAGTTCAGTAGGTCCTTCACCAGATGAATTAGACGATTGGATAAAGGGAATGGAAAAACGAAAAGCTCAACCACAGAGTATAAATCTGAGCCAATTAAGAGTAGATTTGGAAGAGATGATTATTGGTACAATAAGTCCAGACAGACCAGGGACTTACCGAGATGAAGAGCTGTAGTTTTTATGTAAAAATATAACTTGGAGATCGAGAAATCTTCATGAGAAAATAACATAGGCTGCTAGTGAATATGGTATAGACATTGGGAAGTCGAAGGTGTTGCAGAAAACATACAGGTTGGATTTTACTGATAAGGATTTAGAAAGTCTGAATGCAGCTGGAAAAAGATTACAGATAGAGGAGTTGATAAATATTTTGAAAAAATGGGGAGATGTAGAATGGTGGAAAGGTAGATGGATGATAAAGAAAGAAGAGGCGGCTGTCAAAGGAGTGTCTTTGTTTCCATTGAAAGAGATAGAACAAGCTGAAAGGACGTATCCGATGAGAGAAATTCCAGGTGGTGGATATGTTCACGTTCCCTGGATGAGACAGGATATATTATCCTTCACAAACGATTTTCCCAGGTTAAGGGAGAAACCAGTTGAGTGGTATAAACAGGTAGAGAGGTTTGTGAAAGTTTCAAAGGTTTTGTTAAAAGATTTAGATGGTTTGTTTGAGATTGTCGTTCCTGCTGATTTATGGACAGAATGTAAAATCACTGTCGATTGGCGAAAAGAAGAATACCCTAGAGACCCTAAAACAGGTGCACCATCAGATGAGGTGATGAAAAAGTATAATCAGGTAATCACTTATTTGAAAGGAAAAATGTCCCCTAAGTAAACAGATTGGGTTAAGATAGACAGGACAACCCAAGGACCAAAGGAGTCAGTACATGCCTACTATGAGAGATTGTTGCAGGTATTTAAACAGTATAGTGGGTTTGAGAATATTGGAGATAAAGATGTGGGACACTTTGTGTATCGTTTTGTGTTCAGATTGAAACCAGAGATCAGTAACATGATTCAGCAGCATTTGATCTGCTGGCAGAGCAAAACAATTGATGACATTTTGAGGTATGCGAAGTATTGTAGTGACGATATTGAATCGAGACATAAAAAGTTAAAAGAGAAAATGATGTGGGCACAAGTGAAGGTAGCAGAACAGCAAGAAGGAAACAGTAGTTCTCAAACAGGTTATCAGATGAATGGCCAGAATCAAAATGGTCAGATACCCAGTGGAGGTAGAGGTAGAGGTAAAATGAGTGGAGAGTAGGCTGAGAAGAAATTTCCTTGTCATGCGTGTGGAAAGTATGGACATTGGAAGAACGAGTGTAGATCTGCTCAAAAGAATAATGGGGTAAATCAAAATTTAAATCCACAGCAGCAGAATGAGGTGGTTGTGAATCAACAGCAGCAGCAGGTAGTTACTCCACAGTTACAGGTGCCACAAGCTCCTATGCCAAATAATGTGAATGCTCAAGTGCAAAGGTACAGTGCGAACACTGGATTTCACAGAGGTGATCAAGCTGGTAAGAATCAAAATGTGCAAATGGTGCCGCAATACTGGTTGCAGTGCAATGAGAGTGATTCAGACTCATCTCAATGACGGTGCCTGAGGGGGAGGAAAAGTGCGTGCTTGGCGCATCTTTGGCGGTAGATCAGTCAGGCCCATTTGTTGACGGAAAGGTGGAAGGTAATGATATTACATTCCTAGTGGACACTGGTGCTACCCGTTCTACTGTGAGTGCAGCAGAAATTCCAAACCTACCCCTCTCGGGAGAAACTATCCAAGTTGTAGGAATCTCGAATAAGCATCTTAGAACACCAGTCACAAATCCAATAGAAGTTCATATTGGGAATTTCAGAGACATGCATCATTTCGTGATATGTGACACGAGTCCGGTGAATCTCTTAGGAAGAGATTTACTATGCAAAATAAATTGTACCATTTATTGTACGCCAGATGGTATTACGTTTCAGACACCTGATGAGGATGTCGCATTCAAGATGATGTTAGCAAAGTAGGGAACAGAAGTGGATGAATTGTTTTCACTTCTCACAGAAAAAGATTTGCCCGAAGAATTAAAAAGTACAGTAAGGTCGGATGTGTGGGATTTTACAGGAAAGTGACAAATGTAGATCCTATTCAGATTACAGTGAAAGAGGGTGCCATATATCCAAACACACCTCAATACAAATTGAGTCCGGAAGTAATTGCAGGAGTCACTCCTGTGATTGATCAAATGATCGAACAGGGAATTCTGAAAGAAAAATTAAGCAGTCCTTGTAACTCGCCTATTATAGGAATTAAAAAGCCCAGTTGAAAATACAGAATAGTACAGGATTTGAGAAAGATTAATAAGATAGTAGTACCCTGTTGTCCAATAATGCCAAATCCAGCAGTGATCCTGTACAAAATTCCCTGCGATACTGAATGGTACACAGTAATTGATTTGTGCCAAGCATTTTTCTCGATTCCTTTACATCAATAAAGTCAATATTTGTTTGCATTCCGGTTCGGAGACCGTGTTTCGGCATGGTGCCGAGTTCCTCAAGGGTACACGGAAAGTCCCTCAATTTTTAATCAAATTCTGAAAAGATGTTTGGAGACTTTGATCATGCCAGGAAATTCAGTTTTGGTTCAGTACATGGATGACCTATTGGTGGCATCAAAGACATGAGAGGCATGTGTGACAGATACCATTGCCTTACTGAACCATTTAGCAGAAGGTGGACACAAAGGGGACGATTCCGATCTGGGTCGGAAAGCACTCTGACCGAGCCGGATCCGGAGTATTTTCCGACCGAGCCGTACCCCTGGAGTCCGACCGAGCGAGTACGATGCTGCCGCATGCTGACGGACTCGTCTCGGTCGGATTCCCATTGAAGTCAATGGGAGCCGGTCGTACGACGCGTGCATGGCCTCGCATCGGCTGAATAGGTACGTCTCGCACAAGGGCGCCCCCTGCAGTGGGTACGCGATGGTGCCATCCGCACTGTACATGCATGTGAAGGGGGGACCCTTGGGTCCCCCCTGTGTTCGACTCGTTCGGCTACGAGTGAAGGGGGTCCGGCACGGACCCCCGAAGTCCGCTTCCCGGAGCTTTTTTGTCCCGGAGACTCCGACTCAATCCGGCTGTCCGAATCGTGCATCGTACTGGCTCGGTCGTAAATCGACTCCATTGCGCGGTACGGTTCGTCTGCGATCGAGTCGTACGGAGCGGTTCGGACCCGGAAACGAGTCGGTCGGCGATTTCGCGTTCGTTCGCATCGTACTTGGGCGTCCGGACCTCTGTACGAATCGGTCGGAAACGAAGCCTCCGACTCGGATCCGGTAAAGCCAAATCCGATTCGGAGGCCTTCCCACCGAGATCAGAATCGACCCCAAAGTGTCACTAGCAAAATTGCAATTTTGTAAACAGGAAGTCCAGTACCTGGGACACAAAATAGAAAAAGGAGTCAGGAAGGTGACACCAGAACGAATTAGTGTGATTAAACAAATGAACCCACCCAAAACTCAGAGAGAAGTTCAAATGTTCTTGGGAATGGTTGGATACTGCAGACAGTAGATCAGTGGTTTCTCATTGATTGCAAAATCTCTACAGAAGTTGACACGAAAAGATGTTAAAGATCCGATTGTTTTGGATGATGAAAGTATGGAAGCCTTTACTAAATTGCAAAACAGTCTTTGTCGAGCGCCAGCGTTGGGAATGCCAGATTATGCAAAGGATTTTTCGTTGTATTCCTGTGAAAGAGATGGGTGTGCACTCTCAGTTTTAACTCAGAAACATGGAATGGCACGACGTCCAGTAGCATATTTTTCTGCTACTCTAGATTCAGTGGCTGCAGCATTGCCAGGCTGTTTGAAAGCAGTAGCTGCTACTTGTGTGAGTCTGGAACAGAGTGAAGCGATTGTAATGGGACATCCAGTCAAGGTATATGTGCCACATTCGGTTGAGATTCTTTTGACACGAACAAGGATGCAATACATGACCTATAGTCGGCTGACTAGGTATGAAAGAGTGATCTTGGGTGCTGAAAATGTGACTGTGGTAAGGTGCACAACCGTAAATCCGGCAACCCTGTTGCCAAATTCATATTGTGAGGAAGTGAGAGATGAGGCAGATCATGATTGCTTGGATGTGACAAATTTGTGCACAAAACCCAGGCCTGACATAGAGGATGCTCCATTAGAAGAATCAGACTGTGTTATGTTTGTTGGTGGATCGTGTTTGGGGAATGAGAAAGGTGTATTGTGTTCTGCATATGCTGTATGCACCATAGCGGGAGTTTTGGAAGCATCCTGCCTAAAAGGGCTAAACTCTGCCCAAATTGCTGAATTGATAGCTCTGATTAGAGCATGCAAAATTGCCAAAAGACTGAGGGTAACCATATTTACTGATAGCCAATATGGTTTCGGAGTCGTCCACAACTTTGGGCAATTGTGGCTGCAAAGGGGATTTCTGACTTCTTCAGGTTCCCCAATCAGGAACAGTGAAACTGTGAAAGATTTATTGAATGCTTTGCAATTGCCCAAAAGAATTGCAGTGGTCAAATGTTCCGCACATAAATCAGGAGATGATTATGTGATGAAAGGCAACAGAGACGCTGATCAGGGAGCGCGTTTCTGTGCACGAAATTTAATAGCACTAAACAGAGGGATGGAAAAAGAAAATACCAATTGCCATCTAATGTTCTCTTCTTCATTTGAAACTTGGGATGAAATTAGGCAATTACAGGAAGAGGCAAGTGAGGAGGAGAAGGAAATTTGGATAAATTAAGGCTGCAGAAAGAGAGTAGAGGACGAAGTGTGGGCTTATATAGATGAAAGACCAATCATGCCAGATTGTCTGCTTTCACAAATGGCAAGGGTATACCATGGAATTGCACATGTTGGAAGAGATGCAATGATTTGGCTCTTCAAGCAGTCATGGTATAACCCAAAGTTCAGGGTCATTGCAGAGAGTCTGTGCCAGAAGTGCGTCACCTGTCAGCAACAAATCCAGGCAGAAAGACAGTTGTTAGTTGGGGACAAATTGGAAGAGCAGCAGGACCATTCACCCGACTCCAATTGCATTTTATCGAGCTTCCCCCGTGTAACGGACTAAAATATGTCTTGGTTGTTGTTTGTTTGTTTTCTCGCTGGGTGGAAGCCTATCCCACGAGAAGGAACGACAGTCTGACTGTCGCAAAACTACTTTTGAGAGAGTTGATCCCAAGATTTGGATTTCCAGTCACTTTAGAGACAGAGAGAGGAACACATTTTAATAATGAGATAATTCGGATGATTTGTGCAGCATTGCAAATAGAGCAGTAGCTGCATTGTGCCTATCGACCTGAAGCATCTGGAGTAGTTGAGCAGATTAACGGCACAATAAAATCTAGGTTAGGAAAAGTGTGTGCATCCACAACACTGAAATGGCCTGACGCTTTACCCCTTGTATTGATGAGTCTCAGAAGCATTCCTGATAAAAAGACGGGATTAAGTCCACACAAAGTCCTAATGGGAAGAGCAATGAGACAAGCGATCATACCAGCGAACAAACTGATGAATATATCTGATGATCTAGTGCTTGATTATTGCAGAGGACTGGCTGATCTGGTACGTTCTGTGTCTCACCAGGTTGGAGAGAATGCTACTACAACACAGCCGAATCAAGCTCATGATCTGAGTCCTGGAGAGTGGGTTCTTGTGAAGAAGCACGTGAGGAAATCGTGTTTAGAACCCAGGTGGAACGGACCTTATCAAGTGATTCTGGTGACGACTGCAGCAGTGAAGTGTGGTGGCTTGCCAAACTGGATCCATGCGAGCCATACCAGAAGAGTCCCAAGTCCGCTTGAAAGACAAGAAGAGCAGCAACTGGTAAACCAAAGACAAAAACCAGAGGCTGAAGTGTGTGAAGCTGAAGATTCTAACCTGAAAGATTCTGAAGAACAAACAGATGATGAACAGCCAAGCACAAGTCAAGTAGAGTGGGCACCAGCTACTGGGTCTCATGAAACTGCTGTTGAAACAGAAGAAAGGGAAGTTACTGAAAGTCAAGAAGAAGAACAAATAAAAGACAGGCCAACTAAAAGAACATGTGAGCCAGAGAAAGAAGGTGAAGAAGTGGTTCAAACTAACAAAGCAAGAAAAGGTGACAATTGGCCAGGTGGAGTGAAAAGTCTAAAATACACTCTTGTGAGGAGAAAGTCAAAGAAAAGACCAGAGCAAATTAATTAGGTCTCAAGTCAAACAGAACAGGAAGAGTCAGAAGAAGATTCAGTACGAAAAACAAAAAGAATAAGAATTCCAAGCAAGAAATACACAGCACCAGAATGGACTTATATAATCTTGGAAGAAATTGAAAGCGCAGATCCAAGTGAAGAAAAAGACAGTACTGACACTGAGCAAAATGATGAAAGCAAATTGAGACCACCTTAATGAATTGTGAAAAAATTAGAGTGCAGCATTGACAGTCAAAATGAATTGACAGACTCAGAAAATTTGAAGAAAGAAATAAAAAGAAAAGGGGGTAAAGAAGAAGGCCTGAGGTGTAGGATTACACTATTTTTCAGAACATTTTTGGTAAAAAAACAAAATGGCCAAAGCAACAGTGACTGGAAATCCAAAATCTAGCCTAAAACGTAGATGTATTAAAGCTTGCTTATGTAGTGTCTTTTACTAACATTTATGTGGGTATTATTAACTGTCATTATACCTATTCTAATGGTAACTAATAACAGAAACAATACTAATGACGTAATGAATGAAGGAGTGAATGTAGTTACTAAAGAAACCTTAAATACTAATATAGAACAAATAGATGGAAGTATTTATCACCATGATAAATCAATTAGTGATTTCTCGTTAAATGTTTTACTAAATTGTTGTACGAATTTGTTAACACAATGAATGTGAGTGATTGTTATGTGTGCATGTAATTACCTTCGTCTGTCTCAGAGGGGGTGACCTATCATCACCTACCTTTAACATTTTGGGGCCGATTCCGATTCGGGCCGGAAATCTCTCCAACCGAGCCGGACTCGGATAGATTCCCGACCGAATCGGACTCTGGCAGCCCGACTGAACGAGTACGATGCGCACGTATGCCATCGGACTTGAGTCGATCGGACTCCCATTGAAGTCAATGGGAGCCTGTCGTACAACGCGTACGCGGGCTCCCATTGACTCAATGGGTGCGAGGCGGACATGGGCGCCCCCTACAGCGTGTACGCGGCGAAGCGACTCGCGCCGTACACGCACAGGTAGGGTGGACCCATGGGTCCCCCCTGTGTGCGACTCGCGCAGCTACACGTACAGGGGGGTCCGACATGGACCCCCAAAGTACGGCTCTGACTGCTCTTTCGAGCCGGAGTGCGCGGCTCGGTCGGACTGCTCGCGGCGCGCATCGTACTTACCCGGCCGGGGAACGTCTCCATTGCACGGTGCGAATCGAGTCCGAGCGAGTCGGTCGGTGCGGTTCGACCCGGGAACGAGTCGGTCGGAGCGGTCGGGACGCCCGGACGTGTCGGTCGGCGATTTCGCATCGTACTCGCTCGCCCGGACGCGCGTACGAATCGGTCGGGAAATAGGGCTCCGAATCGGATCCGGTTCAGCCGAATCCGATTCGGAGCCCTACCGGCCGAGATCGGAATCGGCCCCATAGTGTTCTAACCAGTCTTTTTTATGTAACGGGGAAGCTGGAATATCATTATTCAAATATAGATTTAGAATTCTCAGAAATACCTGTTATAAAAGAGCTGAACAAGGTTTTAAGTAGTAAAAATGCACGATATATGGGAGAATTTTTCCATATTACTAAGACATTATATATATAGAATATGCTTATAAACATAATCTAACATGTAGTTTGCAGGTTGAAGAAAAGATATTCATAGATATGGTAGAAAATAGAAGAGAAGGTTTCAAAAGAAAAGCTGCTGAACAGAAGTCACATGTACCACCGTGGGCTTATAGAGAAGGAAATTATGAGAAAGGCGAGACATACGCTGCAATGTCCCTGGACTGGTATCAAAAAGGGAAACTCTGTTTGCTTGGACAAAAAACTAACTATAATAATTATTTCATTTTTACTAGTGAATGTGAGCATACTTTCCAAATTACTGGAGGATGGGGATTAAAGGGTGGAACTGATCCTGTTTTCCTAGGAGTCTATTGTGTATGTGGTATGAAAGCCTACTACAGGTTGCCTGCACATTGGTATGGTAGTTGTTATTTTGGAATTGTTTTTCTAAAAATCTATCATGTAGATAAAAATAACAACAGAATCAATGAAGTAAAACAAGGACTAACACGTAATAAAAGAGCGAGTTTCTCAGAAATAATAGGTGACATCTTTGGTGCACTGATACCATCAGCTGGAGTCATTTTGAATTCACATAAAATTCGAAAATTGTCCACAGTGGCTGATCGTTTATCAACAGATACTGCTGGTGGGTTCTTGATGATCGACACTGAAATGGTTGCGATCAGATCAATGGTTTTACAAAATCGACTTGCCCTTGAGATCCTAATGGCAAAAGAGGGTGGAGTCTGTGGCATGTTGAAAATTCAACACTGCTGTACTTATATCCCACACAAAAGTAAAAGTATTGAAGGATATATAAAGATATTACGAAATTACATGAAGATTTGACCCAACTGGAGGTTGACGGTGTGTGGGAGAGACTTGGTTAGAGTTTCTCTTCTGTAGGTAAATGGTTTTCTACCTTTGGGAGTAGCTTATTAGGAAAGATAATAATGCCAGTCATTTCAGTAACTATAGTAGCCGTAGTAATAATAACAATATATAAGTGTTGTAAATGTAGATGTGGAAGAAAAAAATATGACAGAATCAAATAACAAACGAAGAGCAAGAAAGAGAAAAAGAGATGAGATAGAACTAGAAGATATGAAAAGAAATTATTACGAAATGATGAGAGAATGATGAAAAGAGAGAAGAATATTGAACTTTAAGATGGCACATGGTATGATGGGTATTTTTGATGGCTCAAAAAAGCCATCAGAGGGGGGATTGATGGAGCAGGATTTTACAGGAAGAAAGAAAGACTGCCCAAATTGACATCCCCGTAATACTTACTAATAGTGTGCAGTGGAAATTATCATACAAATCACATAAAATACACAGGAAACCACTTTTGCATATGCGTGCACTAATATGAACTAATGTATGAAAGAGCCAGGCCGCATTTTGCATCTAGCATCTTGCTTCAAAAAATGATAATAAATAATGCAGCTTTTGCTTAGATGCTTTGCTAAGAAAAATATTAACATGGGGTAGTGCAAAAGGAGGGTGGTAAACAGTGAAAAGTACATATCCATGTAATTAATAAATGTTTATGTTTTATTCGTCATAGTAAGCTGAATGGGCCTACATTTTCCTAAAGTTGACATAGTAAATGGGGACTGGAAGAAAAGCATGAATAATCCAATAAATAGACAGAAAAGTTGAGCGCTGCAGAAGAGTACAAAAAGTCAAGGTTGATCAGCTATGAAAACTTGTTTGTCTGCCAAGAGATGAGACTGGTCGTGGGACCCAAGACTTCTTCCGCGGACGAAGCAGAAAAGCTCATGTGAACGATGAAATTGTTACATGTTTTATGAACAAATGAACTAGTCGAAATTTATGTCATGAGAAACATGTAAAACAAAGAAGACTGTAGAATCATGAATGTGATCATGGTGGTGTGATTGAACACCCCCTAAACCATCCAATGAGAGGCTGAGTTTTAAAAAATAGTTTCAACTATTGTGGGTTGGACATGTAGGTTTTAGGATATAATTGGGGTGCCTTTAGGGGTGTGGTTTGGTTGTTGGGAGTAGGATTGCAAGTGTGGAGTTAGCGGAGATAGCGGAGCGCAGAAGTGGAGAGAGCAGAGAAGGAGAAAAGGAGAGATAGAGGGGTGATTCGTCAATGCCCGTCGGTTTGCAGAAAGGCCTGGCTGATCCTGTCCTTGTCCTGTTCCGGTATCCTGAAATCTTTGTTCCCTGACTCTATTTCAGGGGACCCCCACTACCTCCTTGGCCAGGGGGGTGGTATTTCTCTGATCCTTTGGGTTAGTATATCTTCATGATTCATACTTTGCATAAACATTTGCAAATATATATGTTTTTGTCTCTGAAACTTATGTCTCTTCATCTATCCACTCCTTCATATGTGCATCGTTCATTTGATGAGTATGACACTGTTTGCATTTGCTGATGTTTCTTTTCCCTCTTTGTGAGGTTTTTCATTGGTTGCTTTATGACCTGTATGCGATGAGCATTGATTCCACATTATTTTGCGATAAACCTTTATTAATTCTATCGAGAGTCTGTGATCATTTAGCCAAATCAGATAGATAGATAGTCCTATTATTACCATCAACTTCTCAACTAATTGGTCAATCGACCAGAAGAAAGAGAGTTGATATTCAGGTTCAGTTATGTATTTAGAAATGTTAGATATGAACTCATAAGAAGAAAACTAACAAATCACGTCATTAAAACTTGACCCCCAGCGCAACAGGAATTTCATGAGTTGGGTGAATGTGTAAGGGCCATTTATATGTAATGATATTGAATATCGATCCCTGATCAAGTTTAGCGCTGGATCAGATGTACAACAGCTTAATTCCAGTACTTCTCTTCTTTAGTAAGAATCTGGGTAATGGACATCTCTTACTCGATGCCCATGACAATTTTTCAGGAGCTACATTTGTTTTTTTACAAAAGATCAAATAAATGTGTTAATAGATCTCAAGGCACTTGTTTATGGTTCAATAACAATTGCAGAGCTGCCAAGAATCAATTAATTAGTCATAATAAACAAGGAGACAAAATTGGTATTAGTAAAGCCATGGTAAACTATAAAAACTAAATTATAGATGCCAAAATAGACTGAGAAATGGGTTTGTGGGAAGATCTATTGGAAGCAGGAAGATTTAAGGATTCCAAATCATTTTGGTACATACAATTCCAAGAAGGGCATGATAAGAGTATGAAGCTGGAGACTCACATTCCCTCACATGAGTGGGTTACACATTTCTCAGAACTTTACAATGGTTGTATGATGGAATCACGCATGCCATTACCACTCATGCCTTTACAACAAGATTTTTACAGCGCATGCATCTTTACCACGCATGACTTTATCACACAAGTTTTTATCACGGCTATGCCTTTACCACGGATGCCTTTACAACAAAAAATTAAGAATTTTGCAGGTAAGAATAAACCCTTTATATTTAGGTCGCCAATAGGTAGTTATAGTTAGAACCTAGATTCCATAGGAAAAGCGTTTTTTTGACTTGCCTATATCTTTGACGTTGTTTGATGAATCTTCATGAAATTTTCCAAAAAAGGTCCCCGGTTATTCTTGTTGGGCATGGACATTTTCAGGGTGATTCGTCATGCAGGAGCAGAGAAAAGAGGGGGGGGGGTCAAAAAACGTGTGTTTCCCATGTTAATTCCCATAGGAATTTTAGCCTCGGCTACAGCCCGAACTGCTGAACGGAATTACACCAAATTTGGCAGAAAGGTAGCTGTTGGAACAGAAAGCGACCTTTTTGTAAATTGGCGTAAAGCCATTCTGCAGTTTTGGAAATGTTAAGGAAAATCCAAACTTGTATCTATAGTGAAGCGGATCCTCCAAGGATCTGACAGTCCATGGGCTCAAATCTGATTGGCTGTCAACACCTCAAATCAGGAAGTGTTGGTAGCCATCTTGGAACTTGGCTTCAGCCGAGTCCCCAAAAAAATGCACAGGTGAGTGACTGGTTGTATGAGTGGCTGCATGGGTGAGTGCATGGTTGTGTGAGTGGCTGTACGAGTGAGTGAGTGGGTATGTAAGTGTCTCTGTGGAGGAGTGGACAGGTATGTGAGTACTGGTATGGGTCTGTGAATGGGTATGTGAGTGGTTGTATGAGTGTGTGAGTGGGTGTATGGGAGGTTGTTTGGGGGCATGAGTGGGTGTTTGAGTGGTTCTATGGATGATGTCATCAGTGATGTCATTTGAGATGTCATCAGTGGTGTCACTGACCATGTCATGAGTAATGTAATATGTGAGGACATAAGCAGTGCATTGCAGGCAGGGGCATAAGTTATAATTAGCTCAGGTAACGATAACTGCTGAATTTCACTGGTATTGTATGAGGGAAAATAACGTACCTGTAAGCTTTGGTTTTCCAGTGAATTTTTAAGGTTTTTTAAAATTCTATTTTCTAACTATAATGTCCCTGTAACCTTTGGTTTTTTAAGAGAACTTGTATGTTTTTTTTAACTGGCAGTCACATTTCAGAGTGGTGTAGAAAGGGGGTGTGGCCTCCGACAACCTCTCAGCAATCCAGCTGTGTGGGACTTACTGGAGGTAACAGGAGGGGTAGTTGGCCCCAAAGGACCCTCTTCAGCCAAGGGGACTTCATCCACCCACCAGCAATGAGCCTGGAGGCACGTTTGCAGAGTGGTGGAGAAAGGCGACGTGGCCTTTGAAGACCTGTCAGCAGTCCCATAGTGCAGGACTTACTGGAGGTAACAGGAGGGGTAGTTGACCCTCAAGGACCCTCTGGAGCGAAGGGGACTTCTTCCCCCAACCAGCAGTGAGCCTGGAGGCGCGTTTGCAGAGTGGTGGAGAAAGGGGACGTGGCCTCTGAAGACCTCTCAGCAATCAGGGGTCCCAAAACGCTTTTTCCCCATTTTAAACTTTAGAAATGGCTACAGTCCAAACAGCTGAACTGAATTACACTAAATTTGGTAGAAAGGTATCTGTTGGTCCATGATTCGCCCTTTTTGTTAAATGCTGTAAATCCATTCAGTAATTTTGGCGATTTGTAAAGAAATTTCCAGTTGTATACATCGGGACACAGAGGGTTCGTGACCCCTCTCGATCTAGTGCCTGAAATCTGATTGGCTGCCAACACTTCAAATCAGGAAGTGTTAACAGCCATCTTGTAACTCGGTTAAACCGAGTCACAGAAAAAGCATTTAAAAAAAAGAAAAGGGGGCTGGGTAGAAACACTCTGACCCCCTAGGCCTCTTGCCGGGGGTCCCACAGGGAACCCCCAAGGCCAAAAACGCATTTAAAAAAAATTAATTCAGCGGGAGTTGCACTGGATCCGTGACTCCCACCAAAATCTTTAAAAAAAGAAAACAAGAGCTCCGCACTTTGTTGATATAGGCCTCAGTGTGGGCCAAGTCCTGGGGTCAGTTTTAATAGTAATGCAGGGGGTGCCCATGAGGCACCCCCATGCCCTGGCGACTGCCACCTCCCCAGGGCAAACATATGTGAAGTGATGCTGGGACCACCACCTCTCCAGAGCTAATTATTGAATAAGTGCGGGGGAAGCCCATATGGCCTCCCACGCAGCCCTGGGGACCACCACCACCCCAGGGCTTAAGTTGAAAATAATGCAGGTGTACCACAAACCCCCCCACAGCCCCAGGGACCATTACCTCTCTGGGGCTTCGGTTGAAAATAATGCGGGGCCCTGCGTGGCCCCCGCAGCCCTGGGAATGCCACCTCCCTGGGGCTTTAATCACAAATGATCCTGGGGCCACGCTGCCCCCTCTCAGCACTGGGGACAAACACCTCCCTGGGGCTTTAATCACAAATAATGTCAGGGGGGCGCGCAGCACCACCGCAGCCCCATAGACTGCCACCTTCCCGGGCTTTAATCAGAAATAATGTGGGGGCTTCAAATTTAATTAATGTGGGGGCTGTGCAGCCCCCTCACAGCCCCGGGGACCACCACCTCCCTGGGGCATATATAAAGAAAAGAGGGGGACCCTCTCCTGGATTCTTAGATGGCCAGGGGATTCGCCATGCCCAGGGCCAGCTCCAGCAATGTCCCGGGGTGCCCGCCCCCGGGACATTGCAGTTTACTATGGCTTGGTTGGAGCACCACTCCAGGCAAACCATAGCAAACAATACTCTGATTTGAGTAAGCAAGAGTAGAAAATGCTCTTGTTTACTCAAAGCAGAGCAGAATTGCTTTTGGACAGAGGGAGCTGCATGTTAGCAGCTCCCTCTGTCCATAAGCTATGCCGCCTTCCAGAGGACATGGGGAGCCGGGAGGGACCCTGGGGGCCTTGAGGCCCCCCCCGCCATCCTCAACATAAGAAACTGGGTGCCTTGGGTGGGACCAGGGCACCCAGTATTGTAGCCAGGCCTCGGAGAGGGGCCGCGCACCCCCTCCCATATTTTTTAAAATAAATAAATTAAGGGCAGGCCCCGGGGGATGGGGTCCCCTCCCATATTTTTAAAAATAAAATTGGCCTAGGGAAGGGGGGCCATACAGCCCCCTTCCTAAATTTAAAAATAGAAAAAAAAAGAAAGGCAAGGCCCCAGAGATGGGGTCCCGGGGCTGAAAATTGCCAAGGAGAGGGGCCACTCGGCCCCCTCCCTTAAAACTTTATTTAAAAAAAAGAAAAGGCCGGGCCCCAGTAGATGGGGTCCCTGGGACCTAAATTGGCCCAGGGAGGGGGGCCCCACAGCCCCCTCACCTATTGAAATAAGGCCTGGCCTCAGGGATGGGGTCCCGGGGCTGAAAATGGCCCAAGGAAGGGAGGGCACACATCTCCCCCTCCCTTAAAAAAATAAATTAAAAAATGGGAAAAAAACTCTGGCATGCCCCCTTCACCACTACTCTGCAAATGCACCTCCTGGCACAGTGGTGGTTGGGGGATGAAGTCCCCTTGGATGCTGAGGGTCCTTGGGGTCCATGAACCCTTGCTGTTACCTTCAGTAAGACCCAGACAGCAGGATTGCTGAGAGGACTTAGAGGCCACGCCCCCTTTCTCCACCACTCTGAAAATGCACCTCTTGGCATGCTGCTGGTTGGGAATTAATTCCACTTTACTCCTGAGGGTCTCAGGACTAAAGTGGATTTCTTCCCCCAAGCAGCAGTTCACCAGGAGGCACATTTGCAGAGTGGTGGAGAAAGGGGGTGTAGCCTCTGATGACCTCTCAGCAATCCAGTTGTGTGGGTCTTACTGGAAGTAACAGGAGGGCTTGTTGACCCCCAAATACCCTCTAGAGCCAAGGGGACTTTATCTCCCAACTAGTAGTGCGCCAGGAGGCATGTTTGCAGAGTGGTGGAGAAAGGGGATGTGGCCACTGAAAACCTCTCAGCAAACCCACTGTTGGAGACTTACTGGAGGTAACAGGAGGACTTGTTGGTCCCTAAGGACCCTCTGTAGCCAATGGGACTTCATCCCCCAACTTGTAGTGCACAGGGAGGCTCGTTTGTAGAATGGTGGAGGAAAGGGGCATGGCCTCTGAAAACTTCTCAGCCATCCTGCTGCGTGGGACTTACTGGAGGTAACAAGAGGGGTAGTTGTCCCCCAAGGACGTCCTTGGGGGACAACTACCCCTCCTGTTACCTCCAGTAAGTCCCACACAGTGGTATTGCTAAGAGCTCTTTGGAGCCCACACCCCCTTTCTCTACCACTCTGCAAATGCAGCTCCTGGCACACTACTGGTTGGGGGCTGAAGTCCACTTTACTCCTGAGGGACCTTGGGGGCCAAAAAACCCTCCTGGTACCTCCTGTAAGTCCCAGACACACAGACACCCATAAAGATACTCAGACAACCAATCACTCGCCCATACAGAAACTCACATACCCAGTCACACACCCATACAGCAGCTTAGACACCAACTGACAGACTGATACAGACATTCACACAATCAGTCACTCACCCATACATTCACTGAGACACCTAATCACTCACTTATACAATCAGTCATGCACCCACTGAATCATCCATACAGGCACTCATACACCCTATGATTCACCAATACACCTTGGTATATATATTTAACGGCCTTAAACTTTTTTTAAACAGTCACTGTATGATGTCATTTGAGATGTCATCTGAGACGTCATCTGTGAGACCCCGGCAGGACAAAAACAAATAAAGAAAATGTTCAATCCACAGCAAATTCATGAAAATTCACGAATATTAATGTAAATTTTTTAAAAAGCGCTGTCTCCTGAGCTTGTTTTTCATGTAGCCTCCAGCTGGGCCAGGTCCCGGGGGCATGCAAAGTTTAATAAAGTAAATGGAGGGGGTGCTCAGGACCATCCTCCAAGGGCTTATATATGTATCAGGGACCACCACCTTCCCGGGGTTAATGTCAATACTAAGCGGGGGCCGGGACCCCCACGACCTGGGGACCACCACTTCCCAGAGGCTGGAAATAAAAAATTATATAGGTGGGCCTCGCGGACCACCACCTCCGCGATGCCAATTGCTTTTTTAAAAGAGGTAACATATGGCCTCGGGGACCGCCACCCCCAGGGCTGGCTCCTGCTATCTCCCAAGGTGCCCACCATCGGGAGATAGCTGTTTGCTTTTGCTTGGTGGGAGCTGTGACATCTACCGCCAAGCAAAAGTAAACATTCTGCCTCCAGCAAGCGGGAGCTGTCAAAGTGCTCCCACTTGCTGGAAGCAGAGTTTTCATCTCTTTCCCTGCCCACAGACATTCATGCAGGGAAAGAGATGGAAGTATTGCTCCTGCATGCAGGGAGCTGCATTTCCAGCAGCTCCCTGCATATGGGACCAATGCCGGCTCCCGCAGAAGTCTGGGAGCTGGCTGGGACTGCGGGGGCCTTGAGGTCCCACGTTCCCTAACATGTACACTGGGTGCCCTGGGTTGGGCCAGGGCACCCAGGGAGACATGGGCAAGCCCCGGGGTATGGGATCCCTGAGGCCAAAATCAGCCTGCTGAGGGGGGCACGCGGCCCCCTTCCCATTTTTATCAGTAGTATGCAAAGGTCTTCCCCCTTTCCCACATTGATGGACAGCTTAACAAAAGGCACTCAAGAGCATTTCCAGCCCATTTTAGTGACACATTATTGTTGCAGAGGAATACAATGACATCTCCACCAAACAAAGAAGCACTTACTTCATTTAGTTAAGTGGAAGTACCCCTGTTTGGTTGAGATTCACCTCTTTGTAGTCTCCTCGTCTTCTCTTGCCTTCACATTATCTCAGATTTGTGGATGAAGATGTTTGTGGAACAATCACATTGCGAAATGACATGCACACCTTGTGCTCCTTTACGCAGCTGTAGTGTAGAATATGCACAGACATTTACCAAACGAAGTAGCACTTACAAATTAAACAAATTAAAGTACTTCAGTTGGGCAGACATTTGTGGCAAAACTGGGGACTCTTCTTGGAAAAAATAATGTCATATTCTGGCCCTGGTGCTGATTTCGCAGAAATTAAACCTGAATGGGAAGCACTTACAAATATAAACACAGCAGGTGCCCAAGTTCAAGCTCCCTTCAGTAAAGCACAAATGATCCTAACTTCTTTGGCTTGGCAAAGACAAAGCAAGTATATTTCATCTTGTATTCCACATTGAAACATGATATGAAATCCTTAATGGCGGTTAATTCATCGTCGATCAGTTGGAGCACAATCTGATGTGTAATGACTGTGATGGGTGGTTTCTTTCTTGCTGTATCCTGGTGAGAGTAAAGTCCATGGTTCTCCCTTTTAAATACCCTAAGTATGCAAATGCCCAAAATGCATAGCACCACTCACACACCCAATCATAGACATACACAGGCACTCACACAACCACTCACAGACTCCCACAGGCACTCACAGTCCCACTCACAGACCAACACAGGCACTCACAGACCCACTCAGAGACACACACAAGCACTCATACACCCACTCACACCTACTCACAGACTCACACAGACACACACACACTTACTCACAAACACACAAGCACTCACAGACCCACACAGCCACTCACACAACCACTCTCAAAGGTGACAGGTTACAGTTAGGAATAAAAAGTTTTAAAAACGCAGAAATTCACTGAAAAAAACAATGGTTTCATGGACATTATAGTTAGGAAATAGATTTTTTTAAACTTAGAAATTCCTGAAAAAACAAAGGTTACAGGGACATTATAGATAGGCTCAGATTTCACCCATACATAGCCATTGAAATTCAGCACTTATAGTTACCTGAGCTAACTATAACTTATGCCCCCACAATGCACTGCTTATGACCTCACATATTGCATCACTCATGACAAGGTCACTGTTATCCTCTGTGACAAACATAATGAATGAATGACTTGTTGTGCTCCTGTGGGGGTGAGAAAGTTTGTATGTCCATTACCAAGTGGCAATACAGCTTGACAGAGTCTTCTTACAATTTAAAACACATCTCAGAAGCAAGGAAATTTACTGTGGATGTTTGTCAATGTTGCTCATCCTAGGATGAGGTAGAAGTAGATGCATTAAGAACAAGATTGAGGTTTTTTTTATGGACAGTCATGTTTGTGGAAACTTGGTCTTATGATCAGTGAAGGCAATGTCTTGTATGTGATAATGTTTTGTATGAAGTCAGAGATCATGCTGTTTATGGTTAGCCAGTGATTAAGGATGAAATTTAGTGCCATTTAAGCGTGTAGCAAATGAGGTTTTATGTGACCTTAAACTCCTCAGACGAGGTGAATTGTTGGTCATGTCCGAAGGGTTGCAGTCTAAGGTTTTGAAGATGGTTCATGAAAGGCACCTCGCCATCTGTAATTGGCTAATGGAAGCTACCTGGGAAATAAGGCAATGGGACGATTGTTGGTGGCCAGAAATTGATAAAGCTATCAAAAGGTTTGTGTATGAACGTGGTCCCTGGGTCATCAGAAATAAAACTCAAGTAACAGTTCATTCTCTGATTGAACCAGTGGATGCACCACTGACCTCTTGGAGTATAGTTGTCTTAGATCTCTCAGGTCCATAAGGAGTATTGCGTGAGGTCAATAGGTTTGTGTTGGTCATGATTGAGTATATATCAAAATGGCCAGACACCAAGATTTTGGAGACTACTGTGTGCATCCACACAATCATTGACTTCATGCAAGACAGTGGAATGCAGTTACCCTCAGCTGAGATGAAACAATATTTGTAAAATGCCAAAATAAAACACATAAAAACATCACTTCACTAACCAAGAAGTAAAGGGCTAGTGGAAACATTCTATCTGGTTGTGAAGGAGCAACTTCAGTTAGCGCTGGGTAACAAAGTCAATTGGAAAAAGGTTCTGGGAGAGATGACATAAGCACTGGCATTTCTCTGTCTACTCTACTTAGGGAGAGAATTGCAGGGACAAGAATGATCAGGAAATGGAGAGGAAGAACACAGAGTGATGGTAAAAGTTTGAGTGATATTTTTAATGTGAGGAAAGGTGTTCAGAAAACAATGTTGGGGGAAAATCCTTTGAGATGGATAATCAATATCATGTGTAGGGATTTGATTAGAGTTAAAAAAAAAAAAAAAAGTCATGTAAGGAAGGGTTGATCCTGCTTCTCTTCTCCTATCCAGTTGAAAGTGGTTAAGGAGAGTGTGTTGGTGCAGTCAGATGGTACAATTTGGAACAAGGAGAGCATACATATAGTGCCCAGTAACCGAGCTGATAATGTGTTGGACTGCAAGCGTAAAAAGGGTGAGTATAATGATTCTACCATTGCTATAGATGTTAGGTGCAAACTGAGGGCCAGGATGGTTCGCCTGTGGCACAAGCATTACTTCTGTTCCTAATACTCACAGTAGTCTTTGATTGCACCGCTGTTACATTCTGGAGCTGTGCTCCCTTCTGGTGTTTAATTGTGTGGTGTGGTCCTTTGTTTCAGTATTGTTAGCTGTATTTTCGAGTTCTCAGCATCATCTCTTGGTGGTGGTCTTTATATTTGGTGTTTGTCAGCATTGTCAAAGGGAGGAGATATAGGGGTTTGACATTGTGGCACCATTTGATATTCTGTGTTCTAGTTCCTCTGCTGTTGAAATTAAATGTAGATTTTATTCTTGCTGGCTGCTGCTGTGTCGCTATCTCACAGCAATAAATACCTTTCTTTGAAGAACTTGTCATCTTTTCAAGCTGTCTTTCCAAAAGCAAAGCATTTCTGGGGACAACCAACGAGTTGTTCCTAGACGACCTCTGTGTTGGTAGGAACTAGTTTACATAAATTAATAAATGTAGGAACTGTTACCATAGAAAACATGTGATAGTGGCAAAGAACATTAAAGATGGCCCTTTTGTCCTGTAGAAATATATGGATGTCAACAAGATGGGTGGAAATAGGAACCCATCTGTTAAGTCTCAGCAAAGGTCACGCTGCAAAGTTATAAATGAGATGAGGATGTGCAGCAGGTACTGGGAGAGTCAGTGAAGCATGGAGTTGCAATAGTCTAGTCTGGAGAGTATAATAGACTAAGGGGCCGATTCCGATTCGGGCCGGAAAACAAACCGACCGACTCGGTACGGGAATATAGTCCGACCGACACGTACCGGCGCTGCCCGACCTGGGTAGTACGATGAAATGCATGTGAATCACGACCGACTCGTACGGAATACAAGCCAAACGACCGAACCGGACGGAAACAAGCTATCCAGCCGGGAAACCATGCGAATAGAACCGACTGACACGCACCAGGAATGAACCCGAACAAAACGTACCCGCGAACTCCGACCCGCCCAGTACGATGTAATGCGTGGAAAACCAGACCGAGTCGCACGGAGCTCAAGCCGTACGACTGACACACATACAAATGCCAGCCGAAGGAAGCCAATACTCGGCGACCGATGCGTACGCCGCACAATAAACCTAGCAGAAACACAGCGTGAACGACTCGGAGAAGCTCGCACGAGACAACTGCAGCGTCCTACTCGGTCAGAAGAACGTCTCCTACATGCACAAAAAATACTAAGGAAAAAATACCAAAAAAAAGGGCAAAACAAGCAATGACAAAGACAATAAATACAGGGGGAAAAAAATGGAACAAGGACACACCCCCAACTCCACCTATATAAAGGCCACAAATCCCTACCATGATCCTTTGCAAATTCAACTGACCTGCCAGCACAGAACACCATCAGCCAGCAACCACAGACACACTCACAGCTCATCCATCACACAAGACACACACCATTAGCACCTCAACAAATATCACCCTCACATACACCCAGCAAAACCTACACACACACACCCTCACTTGCACACACACACATCAATCACCACCACCACCCATCACCATGCCCCCAAAGAAGAATCCAAAGTTCCTAGACAGTGAATTGGAAGTCCTGGTAGATGAGATCCTCAGGGTAGAGCCACAGTTGTTTGGTACATTGGTGCAATAGACCCCCATGTCGCAGAAAACCAAGATGTGGGAGAGGATCGTTGACAGGGTGAACGCACAATCACCATGTTTGCGCACAAAGGAAGACATCCAGAACAGGTGGTATGATGTGCGCAGGAGGGTCAGGGACCTACTAAAGAAGGATTACATCTTGAGTCAGCGCACCGGCAGTGGCCCTCCTGCCAAACCACTATACCTCAGGCCCTGGGAGGAGAAGGTGCGGGCCATCCTACCACCAGTGAGCGTATATGGACTATCAAACATCCCAGAGCCTGGTGAGTACACAACTAATATACCCAATATTGTGTGACAATACACACACATCACTGTCAAGGGGATAGTCAAACCATGCACCCTTAGCAAATCCACAGCAACCAAAAGATAAGCACCCCAAGATTTGTCTGTCAGTCAGATAAACACAATACATGCCATCTCATAGTGATATGTAACTGTGTCATGATATGTACAAACCTAACTACAAATACAGCAAGGCAGTGGCACAAATATAACCAACAAACACAGTTAGACATTTTGCCACCACTAGAACACCACCTCACAGGGAAGCTCACTGAAAGGAAGGAATTCTGTGTATGCTGGTGAAGTCAGTGTAGCCAATAGCATGATGGGAGTTGTAGTCACAGATATTGGTCACCCTCACAATTGGCCCATCAACACCACCCAGAACCATGCTCACATCCCAGGGAGTGGAAAAGAACTGACAAGATGGCTGACACTGGGTACTGCTGTGGGCAGCACAAGGCCCTGCTGGGAACTGTGCACCAACAAACAGCAGGACACCACTGTCAGCCATCTTGCCATTGCTGTCACACTCACACACAGTGAAGTCCACTCAAAAGGAAGGAAGTATGGGCATGCTGGGAAGGGGGTGTAGGCAATAGCATGATGGGAGTTGTAGGCACAGATATTGGTCACCCTCACAATTGGCCCATCAACACCACTCTGAACCATGCTCACATTACAGGGAGGTGAAAACAACTGACAAGATGGCTGACACTGGGTACTGCTGTGGGGAGCACAAGGCCCTGCTTGGAACTGGGCACCAACAAACAACAGGACCACACTGTCAGCCATCTTGCCATTGATGTCACACTCACACACAGTGAAGTCCACTCAAAAGGAAGGAAGTATGGGCATGCTGGGAAGGGGATTGTAGGCAATAGCATGATGGGAGTTGTAGGCACAGATATTGGTCACCCTCACAATTGGCCCTTCAACACCACTCAGAACCATGCTCACATTACAGGGAGGTGAAAACAACTGACAAGATGGCTGACACTGGGTACTGCTGTGGGGAGCACAAGGCCCTGCTGGGAACTGTGCACCAACCAACAGCAGGACACCACTGTCAGCCATCTTGCCATTGCTGTCACACTCACACACAGTGAAGTCCACTCAAAAGGAAGGAAGTATGGGCATGCTGGGAAGGGGGTGTAGGCAATAGCATGATGGGAGTTGTAGGCACAGATATTGGTCACCCTCACAATTGGCCCATCAACACCACTCTGAACCATGCTCACATCACAGGGAGTGGAAAACAACTGACAAGATGGGTGACACTGGGTACTGCTGTGGGGAGCACAAGCCCCTGCTGGGAACTGTGCACCAACCAACAGCAGGACACCACTGACTGACATCCTGAAAGCCAACTTGCACTCCCTGCAATGGAAGCACGTTCCATGGTGGGATATCTGGCTGGGTGGGAAGGAGGACTGACAGCTCTGACCATAGTTACAAGCAGCTTTTCTTACACACCCCCTTAACACAAACTCCACACAACTCACCTGGGAGAATGCAATGCCTCACACTCCAATTAAATATCCCACAAAGAACCACCACCCTGGGTTATGCTGTGTGAAGCACAGGGACACTCTTGGGACTTATAGCCAAACAAACGCCAGGACAACACTGTCAGCCATCCTGTCAGCACAGGCACACTACCCCACAGGGAAGCTGAGTCAAAAGGAAGGAAGTATGGGCATGCTGGGAAGGGGGGTGTAGGCAATAGCATGATGGGAGTGGTAGTCACAGCTCAACATCCCCCACCCACATGGCCCAGCAAGCTCACACTGAAGCATGCACACCTCACAGGCAGTGAAAAGCCACTTCAAAGATGTCTGCCACTGGCCTCAGCTGTGGGGAGCACAAGGCCCTGCTGGGAACTGTGCAACAACCAACAGCAGGACACCACTGACTGACATCCTGAGAGTCAACCTGCACACACTGCAAGGGTGGCATGCTTCATGGTGGGATAACTGGGCTGGGAGGAGAAGGAGGGCCGGATGTCCACCAAATACCACCAATGCTGGCCATGCACACACCTCAACATTCACATTGAAAAGCTTCAGGTTGGCAGGACAATGTGCTACACCAATATCAACCTCTGACTGTGACAATTTAGGACAATGCAATGTACAGGCCCGCTTCCAGAGGTACAGTCACAACTGTCAGGTGTGTGAACCATTGATGCCTGTAGAAACATAACATACATTGTGTGTCTCTTCCAAAAACAGGTGATGATGGGGACACAGCAGCAGAAGATGAGGAGTCCCTGTCCCAGGCTCGGGGGGACACTGAGCTCACTGGTGTGGAACAGCCTCTGCCCTCCTCGGATGGCGAAGACCTACCTGGCCCCTCCGGTGTGAGTCATCATGCAGCACCAGCAGGACCAACATCTGCACCCCCTGCACCCACCCCTCCAACAACTGCCAACACACAGACCACCCCTGCCGACATGGACAGACCAAGGACCACTGATGACAACAGCACAGGGACCCCGGCCCAACGTGGAGCAACGGACAACGACCCCAGTAACAACCCCCAAGTGGGCCTACGGTCACCTGTGCGTGCCACCGCAGGTCCCGCACGTGTCGCCAGGGGTGGTGGGAGGGGTGGTAGACATAGGTCGCTGTTTGCAGAGGGGTCTGGACTGCCGATGACCCACAACTGGCACGCATTGCTGATGCGTACCAGAATAGCACCGGAGAGGTCAGCCAGGTAGTGGGGATCCTCAAGGACATTCAACAGCAGCAGGCTGCCCATCATGCCCGCTTGGACTCACACATGTCCCGTGTGGAGACACACATGTCCCGTGTGGAGACACACATGTCTGGCATGGAGTCCAAGTGGGACACATTGGAAGAACTGACAGCGGTGCATAGGGACATATTGACATGCCTCCGCCAGATTAGCACCAACATGGCCACACCTCCCTGTGTGCCCACAACATCTGGTGCTGCAACAACTGCAACTGCCACAAGGAGGGAGGATGACTCTGGCGGAGAGTCCTCTGCAACGCAGCAGCCTGCACGTGAGGGTCCCCCTCGAAAGAAGAGGGGTCGTCCGAGGAAGGAAAACTGAGAGGCCGATGGCCATGTACATCCCCCAGGAACCCAACACTTGTTCTGGAAATTCTCCTTTGTGTGCAAACTGTTCACCCTGTCAAATGCAAACCAACTCTCCCACATGACATGGGGAGCTTAAGTTGGCCCAATGTATCAGATGACTGTGGACTTTACTCAGGACATTTCTGCTACCAGGACTTCCAACTCATCTGGGAACTTTGGATTCCAATCCCAATGTACAGCACCCACCATCCTGTGCACTATCCTCACACATGTATGTAAATAAACTCACTAATACACCATACTTGCCTCTGTTGTGATTCCAACGTGGTTTCTGTCATGGAGATGGTGATCTGCTAAATGACACTGTGCATGCTAACTGCTACAGCAAGTTCAACACCATCATGTGAGTCCATGGCGACGTGACACATATGAGGGAGACACACCACTAGGGCTACACAACACATACCCACCATGGCCATCAGACTCATCGCCTACACTGATGTTGCCAGGAAATACAGTGGAATGCACAGACACCACACCTATTCACAGTCTGTATTAACTAGCACACAGGTGCAGTAAGCACATGTCAGTCAGATGTGTGACCACAGACAACGCACATCCCAAAGTGAAGCACAGGTTTATTACACATTTGCAACATGTTGTTTCCACTACAGATGCAAGGTAATCCTACGTGGCAGGGGCCACACAGTCAACAAGTGTAGAAGAAATAAAGTCCAGGGGTGTGTGGCACATCACCTGTAGGGAAACGACTGCTTCCACCCTGGAAGTTGAATCATGGTGTCGGGGGATCACAGTTGACCAAACAACTCTGAAAGTACCCTGTGAAGGACAGACATGACACACAGTCAAAAGCACTGAAGAACAGGACAGAACTGCAATACTCATGCCCAATACATGTCACAAGATACTTACAGAAAACCAAGTTAGCATGTCAACACTGTTGGGGAGTACAGACTACCTGTAAGGACACATCGCTGCACGCTTTCAGTCAAGTAGCACATGGCCACACTCAAACAGCACCAGAGCACCACCAATACATATCACGCAAACTCACATCATTGGCATGACAACTCTCTGGATACTCACATTCAGCTGAAGAAGTTGGCAATGAGCTGTGTGCGGACATCACCATCATCATCATCATCATCACTGGCATCGTGGCCCAGGCCAGCATCCTCCACAGGTGGCGGATGTTGGTCATCATCATCCAGGATGAGAGGCAACTCCTTCCGCACTGCCAGGTTGTGTAGCATGCAGCAGACGATGACAATCTTGCACACCTTTGCTGGGGCATATGGGAGGGCACCTCCTGTCTTGTCCAGGCAGCGGAAGAGGCTCTTCAGGAGACCAAATGTCCGCTCGATCACTCTCCTGGTCCGACCATGTGCCTCATTGTAGCGCATCTGGGCAGGTGTCACAGGGTTCCTGAGGGGTGTCAGCAACCACGGCATGTTGGGGTATCCGGAGTAACCTACAGACAGACAATTGCACATTAGCTGAGTTGGAAAAGAGGGCTGAATACAACATAGCAGAACACACACAATGGTACAAAGTCAGCACACACCGACAAGCCAGGCACGCTGGTTCTGCATCTGTGACATCATCCTCAGGATGTGACTACTCCTCATCACGTAGGCATCATGTGCCGAACCAGGGAAACGGGCACACACATGTGAGATGCTCATATCTGCAAGACATACCACCAGAGCATTGATCGAATGATAATGTTTCCTGTTCCTGTATGCCTGCTCATGTGCCTGTGGTGGTACCAAAGCCACATGTGTCCCATCAATGGAGCCAATGGCATGTGGCATCCTCCCCAGGGCATAGAAGTCACTCTTGACGTCAGTGAGTTGTTGACGTTTAGAGAAATAGATGTACTGGTTCAGGCATCTCAACATTGCCTCCAAAACATCGCGTAGCACACGGCTGAACATAGTCTGTGACATCCCACCAGCAGACGCCACAGTGTGTTGAAAGGTACCGGTGGCAAAGAAGTGTAGGGCTGCCATCACCTTCACCTTGGGGGTCAGCGCTGTAGGGTACGGCCGGCCAGGTTGCAAATGTGGGGCCAAGTGCACTGCCAAATCCTCAATCAGCTGCCTGGTGAAGCGGTACCGTCGGATGCTGTCACGTTCCACCATCGTTGCAAGGTCAGGGAATGGTCTATGGACAGCTGGTGCCCTGCAGTGCATAGGTGAAGAAAGAAAGATTGTCAGTCACCCCACATATGTGGCATTGACCATACTCAATATCACATGATACATCATTACGAGACACAAGTACTTGATGTGATTGCCGTTCTGTATGGACATATATGGCACCTACATGGCCATTATCTAACATCTCAGTTCAACATGTGTTGACAACAGGTTCCAGGTTGTGCTATGGGAAACCATTAGGCTGTGTCACAGTACCCATTTACTGCTGTCACGTACCAAACTCGCCTATCTTGCAGAAGTGGGAGCGTAACTACTCCGCTAGTATCAAGCGTTTATTCAAGACGCCAGACCGCAGGCTGTTTATCATTACCGAACTTACATCGACTCTTGAAGAGTTTTTAAATTCCTCGTGTTTTACATATCGTGTGCCAGTGCATTGAGCACAACCAAGAGCGTTAATCATTGACTTCAGTCTCCTGGCAGTCTTAAATAATTCCTTCACTCTTCCACATCGACCTTTGCAAAGTTAAACAATCGTGTTATACTTGGCTCATTGTGTACCAGCTATTCTAGCACAATTAAGAATCGAATTGCTGTTTATCAGCCCTAGCAGCCTACTTTGACGACTTGTAGGAATTATATCTCATTCTTCGCACTTATTCAAGGACACTGTTTGTGGCTTTTCCTGATGAAGGCGCAGTGTGCGCCGAAACGCGCGTTGAAGAAGATCCATCTTGTAGCCACTGTTCAATCATTTTTGGTTTTATAATTCCGTTATCAATTTAATCAATTTTCTATCGTACCCAATTTTGGATTTTTTGTAACACATTTCATTGTATTTATGTTGTTTGTTTTCAAATTGTAATGATTGAATCATTGTATTGATGAGTTATATACACATGTATGTCTAGTATTGTCTGTGTGTTTTTTAAATGAGATCAATAATAAATAGAAATTTTTTATAAAAGTTATGTTTGTAGTTGACACTGAGTTAATTGCATCATGCCTGGTTTCGACATGAGTCTTTGACTAAATTTGACTATATGACTGCCTAGGGATTTATTTTCACATATACGTACCAAACACACACCACAGTGACATGTCTGGACAGATGCGCCACAGGCATCACAGCTCATTGACAGGTAGATTCCCAGGGACCCTGTATTGCCACATGGACACTGGCATGACATGGCGTATCATGTACACGTCAGAAAAACAAACATGACTCCCACAGGTAGTGGCCCCTGTTGCCTCTGCAGGACAGACATGGACGTCTGTGACACACACACGCACAACATCAAAGTCCATGAACAAACAACGTGGATGTGGAGACTGTCTCCCATTGTGCACATGGAATCAGAGACATCGGAAACACAACATGCACACAGACTGTGGAGGGCCATCACTATTGTGGCAATGGGTCACCCTGTGACGTACATACCTTCCCACATGGGACTCTGGGGGTATGTGACATGACATACACATACACAACCTGGAAATGTGACCATGCCACATGCTCTGAAATGAACAGTTGCACATCACAGTGGTCATGTGCACAACACACAAAAGATCCTGTCCCAATGAACACATGCACAGCCTGGGAGTGGCTGCCCCCAAGTGCCACCCCAAAAACCACATGTTGACCCCCATACACAGAAAAGGTAATGCAGCCTTACATGCCTTAGGATACAGTGTGGACAGGCTGTGGTGTTGTAGGTGTGCCCCTGAGTCCCTGGCAAGTATATGTAGCTGGCATACGTTCACCAGTGACAAGCATGGTGACATATGCGAGTGACCTGTACAGGGACGCGTTGTACAGCAATGGACCGATCGGTGTGCACGCACTGGCCATTGCATCTGTTGTGAGCGGGTACGCGTTGTTTCCCGGAATACGCGTTGTACAGCAATGGACCGATCGGTGAGCACGCACTGGCCATTGCATCTGTTGTGAGCGGGTACGCGTTGTTTCCCGGAATACGCGTTGTACAGCAATGGACCGATCGGTGCGCACGCACTGGCCATTGCATCTGTTGTGAACGGGTACGCGTTGTTTCCCGGAATACGCGTTGTACAGCAATGGACCGATCGGTGCGCACGCACTGGCCATTGCATCTGTTGTGAGCTGGTACGCGTTGTACAGCAATGGACCGATCGGTGCGCATGCACTGGCCATTGCATCTGTTGTGAGCGGGTACGCATTGTACAGCAATGGACCGATCGGTGTGCACGCACTGGCCATTGCATCTGTTGTGAGCGGGTACGTGTTGTACAGCAATGGACCGATCGGTGCGCATGCACTGGCCATTGCATCTGTTGTGAGCGGGTACGCCTTGTTTCCCGGAATACGCGCTGTACAGCAATGGACCGATCGGTGCGCACGCACTGGCCATTGCATCTGTTGTGAGCGGGTACGCGTGGTACAGCAATGGACCGATCGGTGTGCACGCACTGGCCATTGCATCTGTTGTGAGCGGGTGCGCGTTGTACAGCAATGGACCGATTGGTGTGCAAGCACTGGCCATTGCATCTGTTGTGAGCGGGTACGCGTTGTTCAGCAATGGACCGATCGGTGTGCACGCACTGTCCATTGCATCTGTTGTGAGCGGGTACGCGTTGTACAGCAATGGACCGATCGGTGCGCACGCACTGGCCATTGCATCTGTTGTGAGCGGGTACGCGTTGTTTCCCGGAATATGCGTTGTACAGCAATGGACCGATCGGTGTGCACGCATTGGCTAGGGCCTGGCATGGCAACGGACGTGTTTTCGAAGCTTCAACGAGTCTGATGCAGTGAATTCAGTTGGCCAGCCACAACAATGTTGCAAATTCATGGGTGTCATGAAGTTGAACTTTTGAAGGATGCTGTGGGCGTGTATTAGTGGTGCAATTCCATGAATTGGCGAGATTCAGAAGATGCAAATGACTTGGACCTATCACTTTGGACACATGGGACAGTATCTGCCTCTGCAGCACACATATAATGCTGGCTGTTCCCCTGAGAGCTCACTTGCCTGCACTACATGCTCCAGGACGACATCTGCCACCAACACTGCTGCTGTCTCTGCATCCTCTGGCTACTGCAATGGCATGTACTGTGGAGAGAGCCCCAGCCTTCAGCCTTGAGGAGAACCAGGCCCTGCTGGACAGCCTCCTTCCACATTACAGCAAGCTGTATGGGAAACCAGGGGAGCAGGTGAGTGTGCTGTCCACTGCCTTACTAATTGTGCATGTTGTCTGACTAGCAAGACTTACAGTGTGCACACCACTGGCTAGCATGCTCACTGAGTAGTTCTCACCCCCCAAAGTGTGTAGTTACATGCACTGAACAGGTACAGTGCAGTAACAGTGCATTCCAACAAGGTTTACTTCCCATACAATGATACCATGTAGTAACTGCTGGCAAACTGTTCATAGCCATCGTTGCACTGCCTGTGTACATCATATGCCCCTGTGATTGAGACATGTATATCCAACTGTGTGATGCACGGATATGTTGCATGTGTAGTAATGGCCTTTTCACTTTGTCATCCTCACAGGTTGATGCCCACCAGATGCAGGAAATCTGGCTGACCATCGCCCGGGCAGTAAGATCCGTGGGGGTCTACAAGCGCCGGATCCGCAACTGCCAGAAGAGGTGGCAGGACCTTCGGGGCTGGACCCGGAGGATCACAAGGGTCCAGCTGAAGCTGTCGCCTCCTCGCAGGAGGGGCAGACACTGGACCCTGACCCCCCACATGCTCAGGAATCTGGCGGTGGTCTTCCCTGACCTGGATGGGCAGCTGAAGGCCAGACAGCAGCAAGGAGGGGGTGAGTCCATGACTTCACTGTGAACTTTGTCTGACATGCTGTGTGCCCTCCTCTGGCCTGGTTAAACTTCCACAGTACATCAGTCTTGTGGTCCAGGACCCATGTCCCTCAATTGTGACATGCCCACTCCTCATCTGATACGCAGGTGTGGCCCTTACAGTCAGGAAATTGTGTCACTTGGGTACTGTGTCCTTGCATTTTGCTTCGCTCAAGGTGGGGGACAGCATTTGTTCCCGTGACTTTGTGATGGGCTTCATGGGTGGGTCAATTGCTTACACAATGCCTAAGTTCTGACATGTAATCTGGGTGTAACTTTGATATGTGGTCCACTTGCTGATCTGAATCACCACATGTCCCTGGGGTATTTGGCACACCCCCATGCTGCGGGTGGGAACAATGTTTGGGCCTCAGGAGTATGTATATCAAGTGTGTCACACATGCTTAGCCACCTGCCTACTGTCCAGGGCTCATCCCTCTTTCAGGTGGAGCAGGACAGTCATGCCTACTCCAGGGCATACAATACACTCTGTACTCCCACTTCCGTGTATCAGCTGACATGTTGTGATCAAAGAAATGTTCCCTCAGGTGTCTGCCTCTGTGTCATTGTGCTGTGGCTTCGTTGTCAGGAATACTGGGATGTTCATCGTTTAGGGCTCAGCATGCCATCTGAGATGTGACCATGAGAGACGATACTTCTGTGACTTATAGGTGTTTGATCACTTGACTGTGCACACAGGTGTATGCGACTGTGAATTTCAGGCAGCTGTTTTTCATTCACAGCAGACTGTGAGGTGCTCAGGTTCATAGAGTTGTGTTTCATGTCTCCCATATGTCCAATTGGCATGACGTGGACAAATAAGAGTTCAGATGATGTGGTTTGTGGGGGATGGACATGTGCACTTGTCAGCTACATAACTTGCATTCCCCATTACCTAGGATTGTGACACAGTGCAGACTGTTGTTGGCTGGCGGCCATGGCCATGTGATTGGAGACAGTGATGTATGACTTTGCAGGCATGCCTGTGCCATGGCATTAAACTTCCTAAGAGTGATCCTGCAGGGGAGTGACATGTGCAACATGCACCCCATTGTGGCATTGACTATCCGGACATGGGTGCATCATGGTGTCTGGTGCTGGTATGCATCACATGCATTTCTAATTAGACTCTGGCCATCCCTTTATCCGGACACCTGTACTGACTCAGTGGCAAGAGATGTGATGTGGGCATGTTCACATACTTCACCGTGTTCTCTGCAATGTCCAACAACTGTGTACGTGGTGCATGTGTCCACACTGGGGTATTACCATCCAACAGGCACCAGACAGATGGGTGCAAGGGCAGGAGGGGTGTGAGTGCCATGGTTGACCATCAGACTGACAATTGGCTTCCCCGAATCTGTGTGAGGACTTTAGGCAATGTTCAACTAAGGATGCCAGGGCTTGCTCTGTGATGTTCTGTACTTACTGTGGTGTGTGCAGTCAGTGCAGGTGACTGATGTTTGTCTGTTTCCCTAATTGTTTGCAGATACATCCACGGCCACAGGAGGGGACAGCTCCACGGACCAGGAGGAGCAGCGGAGCCAGACTGGGTCAGCATCCGAGGAGTGGTCAGAGGGACCCAGTGGCACGGAGGGCGAGGGGAGCCACACCGAGGAGTCCTCAGCACCATCCACCTCAGCTGAGGACCACAGCAGCTCGGAGGATGACTCCCTTGTGGAGGCGGCTGTCAGCAGCCACCACACCCCAGCTAGTATGTCTGGCCCCGCCACCACTACCACCGCCCTCCCATTGGCTCCCATTCCAGAGGTCCGTGGAGGTTCCCGTGTTCGGGAGCGTGTCTCCTTCGTGCCAGGCACCGCACCCCCTGCCCCTGTGTCCCCTGCTGCCCTGAGTGAGGAGTCTGTGTACCTACTTGGCCAGCTCCATGTAGGGCAGACAGCAATGCTGAGTGTCCTCCATGCACACACCACTCTGTTGACACAGCTGGTGTCGTTCATGGAGGGCATCTCGACGGGCATGTCTGCCCTACAGAGGAGCAATAGGTCCATGGACTCCTCCCTGACAGCAGTAATGTCCCTCCTCCAACAGTCCATCACCCCTCCTACCTCTGCCCCATCCACACTTCCTGGCACCCTACCTGTCCCAAGCACATGCACACCTGCACAATCACCCAAACACACATACACGAGCAGCACAGAAACACACAAAACAAAGCCAAAACGTGCACACAAGCATCCTCAGGGGACTGATACCACACCCACAGGGGATGGGGAACAGACACACACACAGGCATCCACAGTCACTCCGCAGTCGTCAAAATCCTCTCCCACCAAGACCCCTTCCCTTGCCTCACCTGCAACCCCACCTACAAAGCAGCTCTTCCTCTGTGACCTCGGCCTCTTCCCCTCCGATCCCGCTGATCCAGCATACAGGGGGAAGAGGAAGTCCACCCACACAGAGGGAGTGCCCCTCGCCCCGGACACCCTCCCCCAGGCGCAGACAGACTGAGGCCCCCACCCGCAAGTCCCACCGGGTCCGGAAGAGCAAGACCCCGCCACCGCCCTGCAGGTCAACCACACAGTCTCCTCCCTCCATCCCTCAGGCACCCACAACACAGGTTCCCCCACCACACCCTGCCCCAGGTTCCCCACCCACAGATACACCATCCCCAAAATGATGCGGCCTTCTCCACCTACCACTTGCTCTTCCAGCCCCACCCCCCCGCTGCACAGGTTTGTGCCACTGGTGTGGAGACCGTGTCCTCCCCCTCTGTCCTGCCCACCTTACCTGAACCCCATTCTACTCCCCTGGAGATGGGCACTGCAGTGGAGTCCACTACCACCCCATCTGACTTGGGCAGTGCAGTGGGGAACCTGTCCACTCCATCTGGCCAGCCCACTGGAGTTGTGCCGGCACCCACACCATCTGACTCATGCCCCCAGTTGTGCCGGCACACACCATGTCAGACACCTCCACTGCAGTTGTCAGTGACTCTCCAGCACGAGCCACCCCTTCCCTGCCTCCTTCTGGTGAGCCCTGATACTGTCCCTTCGGTGCCTGGCCTGCCCCCCGTATGCCCCTCCGAGGGGAATGTCCCTGGTCCTTAGCAGTGCAGGCAAGCAAAGGGTGACATCTGCCACTGTCACCCTGTTTGGACTTTTGTCATGGACTGGCCATTGGCCTTTGGTTTTTGTCAGGACTTTCTATTTTCAAATCACATATGCTGAATAAAGCTACTTTCAGTTCTCTAGTGGTTTTGCTTCAGATGTACATGATGTTGAGGATGCTAACCATGCCCTTGCTGCAGTGATGGTGATTTTTGATATCAGGTAAATGAAGTGTTACTGTGCAGGACCCCATGTGGTCCAGGGTGAATGTGTCCTATCCTGGTGTGTAGCCATGTCATCCTTTGCAGCAATATGAGGGTGTCATGTTTTTCATATTTCCCAATGGGATTCCCTACATGTTTTTGCAATATCACATCTGTGGCTTACACCCCTGCACATCAGATGTGCTTGCCATTGTTCAATTTGTCTATTTCCCTGACCGTGTGACCATCTCCACTGGACATGCAAGTTTGGGCATCAATGGGGAAGGACTCATCTGAGGTATCAGTGCAACTTGCTATACATGTGTATTTGATCGGTGCAGATGATTTCGGTGACACTGCCATGACCAGGCTGATGTGACGAGAGCCTTCATTTTGTGCTAATTGTTGACTGAGTGACCAAGTGTTCTGCTGAGATGATAGAGCCCTGCAGAGACAACGTATGGCACAGCTTTCCTTACACAGGAGTGGAGTCCCCTCATGGCAGTGTGTAATTCCGTGACATTGCCTGAGCCCAAGGTGTGTGTTGTGTGAGCATGTCTGTGTGTGTTCACTTCCATTTTGCTATGCAGGCTGGGGTCCCTAGTGATGTTCCTGTTTGTGATGCTTGCTGAGTTGAGCAATGTTCCCCCCAAATCTTCGCCCTGGGTTCTCTGTGATGTGGGTGCATGGCACATTACTGGTCATCAGGGTGTCATCCATAGGTGTGTTTGCTGTCAGGGCTGAGTTTGTGGGCAAACGCAGATGAGACACAGTCAGGATTCCCCTTGGCAGTTGTTGGTTCCACAAGTCATGTAATTTACAGTTTGTGTAGGCTTTCAGTGATTGTGACACGTTGTGTGTGTGACTGCTGCCACTCCTCAGGGTCAGGGCTGCAATGTTGGAAGTTGTCTATGTGTGTTCTTTGTGGGTGACCTTGGCTTCTTCATTGGTGTGTGACTGTGGCCGGGATCCCATTGGTTGGTGTGGATTTGACGTCATGCTCATGTACAGCGTACTGTGCAGTGTGTCAGACATTCACGAGTCTTGTTGACTGGCCATGTGTGATGGGTATCTCCACCTTAGTTCCCCCCACCACCCCTGGGATTGTCATGGGTGCATGTGCAATGTCACCAGTCCATGTGAGCTTCACTGCTGCACATTGGTGGAGATCAAGGTGTGTGGTGTTGAGTGTGCAAATGAGAGTTGTTGCACGGCTAGACCCCTACCTCCATGTTGGCCTTGGCTGACAGGCCGTGCTGATTGATTTGTGCTTGTGTAGGTGTGATGGTAGTTAGTTGCTCAGGACACATGACTGTGGTTCACAGTGTGTACGACATCTACCTTTGTCATCACAGTGGGATTATCATGCAGGCCAGTGTCACCACAATGTGGGGTCCCTGGGGGTAGTGCTGTGGTGGGTATGTCTCTTGCTGTGTTAGTTGCTGTTCCTACAAGCTTGTGTGACATTTGTAATTTGGGCTCCCTCTCATCTAACAATGCCTGATTGCCCACATAGGGGAATCCGATCCATGAGTTACTTTTGTGTGGCACTGTATTGACATCTGTGTAATAGGGATTCAGGCCTCCTCATGTGTTGTGTGTTTGCCTGGGGACACTGGCACACCACCCCCATCACCTGTTGTGTTTGATATGCAGTGTGAGTCTGCCTGTTTGTGTTTGTGCATTTGCACCACTGCATTGGCATTTCTTTAGTGTGCCATTGGCTGTATGTTGTTTGGTGGCTTTCCCCTGCTGTCCCTGGGACTCCTAGGTCATCAGTCAGCACAATGATCATGGTTTGTATGTCCCATTGCTGCCATGGAATGGTATTTGTTCACCTCACATCTACAGTCTCCACAGGATATCTACATTTGTGTGTCCATTGGTGCAGATATGTGGGTCTGCATTATGATGGTCACTTCTGTCATTGTGTTATTCGTGAATGTTGACAATGTGAGCCCCCATGGGTGATGTTTGTCTGCATATGGCCAAAGCGATGTTTCATTGGCACTGCACTGTTTGCCTCACCCAATCTATGTTGCTATGGGACACAAGCACTACTAAGCCACTGATGTGTTTGTTGTTGTGTGACCAGGAATCATCCATGCAGTTTGGCAGTTGCAGCTTTTCCCATGACAACACTTACATTTTGGTCACTGTGGTGATGGGGCTTTAGACCCCATTGCCACAATGTTCAAAATGTGCTTCAGCTATGGACCCCACACATACATTTTGGTCACTGTGGTGATGGGGCTTTAGGCCCCATTGCCACAATGTTCAAAATGTGCTTCAGCTATGGACCCCACACTTACCTTTTGGTCACTGTGGTGATGGGGCTTTAGACCCCATTGCCACAATGTTCAAAATGTGCTTCAGCTATGGACCCCACACTTACCTTTTGGTCACTGTGGTGATGGAGCTTTGGGCCCCATTGCCACAATGTTCAAAATGTGCTTCAGCTATGGACCCCACACTTACATTTTGGTCACTGTGGTGATGGGGCTTTGGGCCCCATTGCCACAATGTTCAAAATGTGCTTCAGCTATGGACCCCACACTTACATTTTGGTCACTGTGGTGATGGGGCTTTAGACCCCATTGCCACAATGTTCAAAATGTGCTTCAGCTATGGACCCCACACTTACATTTTGGTCACTGTGGTGATGGGGCTTTAGACCCCATTGCCACAATGCTCAAAATGTGCTTCAGGTATGGACCCCACACTTAACTTTTGGTCACTGTGATGATGGGGTGTTAGACCCCATTTCCACAGTGGTCATAGTCTGCTTGCATTGTGGAGGCCACACACATTTATGTGTGACACATGTGATAGGGGGTCACATTGTATGTTCAATGTCATGTTCAGTGTTGTAGGCATTTGACACAGACTACACACGCTTGTCATGGTGTTGGGGGGATGTATTTTTCAGACGTTCCTTATGTTGGAGTATGGTGGTTGTGTCATGCATTACCCGTCCTATGAGTAGGGGTTGTGTGGGTGGTAGGCATCCAGGCCCCCATGAGTAGGGATGGTGTTAGTGGTAGGCATCCATCCCCCTATGAGTGGGGATGGTAGTAGTGGCAGGCATCCATCCCCCTATGAGTGGGGATGGTAGTAGTGGTAGGCATCCATCCCCCTATGAGTGGGGATGGTAGTAGTGGCAGGCATCCATCCCCCTATGAGTGGGGAGGGTAGTAGTGACAGGCATCCAGGCCCCCATGAGTAGGGGTGGTGGTAGTGGTAGGCATCCATCCCCCTATGAGTGGGGATGGTAGTAGTGACAGGCATCCAGGCCCCCATGAGTAGGGGTGGTGGTAGTGGTAGGCATCCACCCCCCTATGAGTGGGGATGGTAGTAGTGGCAGGCATCCAGGCCCCCTATGAGTGGGGATGGTAGTAGTGGTAGGCATCCATCCCCCTATGAGTGGGGATGGTATTAGTGGCAGGCTTCCATCCCCCTATGAGTGGGGATGGTAGTAGTGGCAGGCATCCAGGCCCCCTATGAGTGGGGATGGTAGTAGTGGTAGGCATCCATCCCCCTATGAGTGGGGAGGGTAGTAGTGACAGGCATCCAGGCCCCCATGAGTAGGGGTGGTGGTAGTGGTAGGCATCCATCACCCTATGAGTGGGGATGGTAGTAGTGGCAGGCATCCAGGCCCCCTATGAGTGGGGATGGTAGTAGTGGCAGGCATCCATCCCCCTATGAGTAGGGGTGGTGTTAGTGGTAGGCATCCATCCCCCTATGAGTGGGGATGGTATTAGTGGCAGGCATCCAGGCCCCCTATGAGTGGGGATGGTAGTGGTGGTAGGCATCCATCCCCCTATGAGTGGGGATGGTAGTAGTGACAGGCATCCAGGCCCCCATGAGTAGGGGTGGTGGTAGTGGTAGGCATCCATCCCCCTATGAGTGGGGATGGTAGTAGTGGTAGGCATCCATCCCCCTATGAGTGGGGATGGTATTAGTGGCAGGCATCCATCCCCCTATGAGTGGGGTAGTAGTGGTAGGCATGGTAGTAGTGGCAGGCATCCATCCCCCTATGAGTGGGGAGGGTAGTTCTGACAGGCATCCAGGCCCCCATGAGTAGGGTTGGTGGTAGTGGTAGGCATCCATCCCCCTATGAGTGGGAATGGTAGTAGTGGCAGGCATCCATCCCCTATGAGTGGGGATGGTATTGGTGGTAGGCATCCACCCCCCTATGGGTGTGTATGGCATTGGTGATAGCCATCCCGCCCCTATGGTTCCGGTGTAGCTAGTGTACGTCATTTCTGCATCCCTATGTGTGTGTGACATATTTCGGGTACGTGTCGTTTGTTTGTGTTGTGGGTGTTTGACTTACCGTCTGCGTCGTACGCGTCCGTACCGGTCCCGGTAATAGATGTAGAGTATTGGTAGGACCTGCGCGATGGGATTCATGGTTGGTTAGTTTCGTTCGGGTTTCTCGTGGCTTCGACTCGTACTCGTCGCTGGCTTGTTCGTCTCGTCGCCGTGGATCGTCTTGTGGCGCGAATCGGAGCTTATGTGCAGCTCTCCCGGATGCTCAAACGTGCCGGACGTAGCGACGGGTTCGGCACGTACGGAAGGCGCATCGTACTCGTCCGGCCGGAAGGTGCTGTGTATTTGCTTCCGTGCGACTCGAATCGGCGTTTACGGATCCGGCTCGGGCGGGTAACAGGAGCTGGAATTGGTGAGCACAGCTCGCTCGGAATCTGGGCTGTTATGCGCATCGTACTTGTTCGTTCGGACGACTGTTCGAATCGGTCCGGAAACACGCGTTCGGCTTGGTTTTTTTTCCGGACAAATACTGTTAGGTGCGCTTCCGGCCCGAATCGGAATCGGCCCCAGAGTGTCTGATTTATACTTTTGCAGATAAGTACTTTGTCACAAACATGATGGATTCCATCTGCCTTAATACACGTACTAGAGATATAATGCATTTGTAATAAGGTGGACAGATATCCGTCACAGTTGTGGCAGAGTAACCCATCCACCATCTCTAAATCAGGCCCCAAATAACTGTGTTATAAAAATGGGTTGTGACGAGTGTGACGAAGTAAAGCATGACTCCCAGCCCGCCATTGCCAGCTGGCAAATCAATTTTTAAATTAGTAATTTGACTTTGCCTTTTAAACCAATGGCATAGCTCAAACCTTCCTTTTCAATATTTGCAAGTCACTCCTACAGCAGGCCTTTTGGGCCCTAAAGGCAGGGTGCATTATATTAGAGCGAAGGACATGTGTTTTACTAACTTTACATGTTCTGGCAGTAAAAACCCTGCATTGTTGTTTTTACTTTACTATGGAAAGAGTAGTATTCCTGATGGAGCAAGGACTCGGTCACGAAACTTGCTCGGAAACAATCCTCTCGATTTAACTTACTAGCGAATTACTAACGACATGTCTCGTAATTAATAATATGCATTTTTCACTATACGCGGGAAGAGAATGAAGCTTGCCTATGTGTTTACTAACTGCAAATAACACAGACGTAGGACTAGAACGCATTTAACATGGGATCTTTACCTGCGCATGCGTCTACTGCATCTACGTAGTATGACGTGCTTTCGCTTGGAGGGAAATTCTGGTGCTTGCGCAAAGAGCTATAAAATGGCTGCTTGAAAGCTCACATGCATGGCACCTGCTTTGCTGAAATTAGAAATGGGTTTATAACTAACGCAAATGCAGAGAAAGAAATAACAAATGGTATGGGTTAGAGTAGAAGTTGCTGGTATACATTGAAACCATTTATTTTTGAGAATAACATTATTCCTTGTCGACTTTATTATTAGTGCGTATTTGGGCCTGTTAAAGTTGTCCGAGTCGAGCAGACCAATATGGCGCGACGCATGCGCCCTGATACGGAAGCTTGGAAGATGACTAAGGATTTGACACGAGACCAAGGTCGGCGGAGATGTGCCCTGGGAACATGAGGGTGAAGAGTTCACATGAAGGAACTTATTCAAGAAATCAGTTACAAATGTATTAATAAAGTTTAAAGATGTATGGGAAAGGAAGGGCGGAATAAAGTTTGAAGGGATGAGTTTGGAAACAATGGTTAAAAGAGAATAAATGAAGTATAAGTGTGGTGTGATGATCATCCCCCCTCAACTGTTCAATCAGAAGTTAGTATTCTGTGCAAAAGAAACATTAATGGGTGGTACATGCCTATGGAAAGGTATAATTGAGGTAGTTTAGTTAGAAGAAGGGGCATTGTCTTTGAGAGAAGTTCGGGGGTCGAGAGTCGAGAGTTCGAGAGTCAAGTCGGGTTGAGCGAGCTTTTGTGCATTGAAGAAGCCTGACATCGGGGTGTACCGGGGTGGTGCTCTGAAATGCTGATGAAGAAAC
Source organism: Calotriton arnoldi (assembly GCA_963921515.1). Lineage (NCBI taxonomy): Eukaryota > Metazoa > Chordata > Amphibia > Caudata > Salamandridae > Calotriton > Calotriton arnoldi. Next base: position 324,694 of record CAWUFW010011508.1, on the reverse strand, counting down.
CGAATGCAGAACCATGTACTTAATTTGGGTGGGTTTAGAAAAAGATTGCGGAAGAACCATGAGGAGGAAGAGAGTGTCAGAGAGGGGTGTGACGTAGTCATCGGTAATTAGAGAGGTGAATTATCCTGTCCTGATTTCCTGTCCTGAAGCCTTTGTCTCCTGATCTGCCCTGGGAGGCCCTTACCAGCCCTTTGGCCAGGGGGTTGGTCTTCGCACCATACTTTGGTAATTATGAAATTCATCGTTTGATAAATGCTCTTCTGTCTCTATCCTCTTCTTTCTGAGCAAAGTTATTGTGTGGATCTGAATTGATAAGTGTTATCTGAGATATTTTTGAATTGGCACTCCCGCGACTGAGGATGTTTGTACTGAAACGCTTTGAGATGGTTCAAAACCCCTAATTTTAGATAAAGATTTTAAAACTTATTGAGTTTGTCATTATTTTACACTTATTAAGAAATGCATAACAAGTTATGTCAATTATCGCCATCAACTAGTTTTACCTAACTGGTCCATTGACCAAAGGAAAGAACTGTTTGATCAGCAGAAGGTTTAGTTAAAGAAGTAATAACTAGATCCTGAGGTATGAATAACATATAAAACTAATAGACTCCAGTGGTTTACTTAGAGCGCAGCGGAAGCAAGTTGTATGGGCCCAAGTGAGTATATGGTAGTAGAGTATCTGTTGTTAGTAGACCGCTGGATCAGTTTTCTGGTAGCAGAGCTATGGTTGTTAGTAACTAGTTTGGTGATAAGTATAGATTATTGATTTTGGTTAATTTTTTAACAAAAGAGTTAGGGGCCGATTCCGATTCCGGCCGGAAATCTCTCCGACCGAGCCGGACCCTGAGAGAATTCCGACCGAATCGGACCCTAGCAGTCCGACCGGACGAGTACGATGCATTCGCATGCTATTAGACTCGATTCGGTCGGACTCCCATTGAAGTCAATGGGAGCCGGTCGTACAACGCGTACGCGGGCTCCCATTGACTCAATGGGTGCGAGGCGAACAAGGGTGCCCCCTACAGCGGGTACGCGTCCATGCGCATCGCGGCGTACATGCACAGGTAGGGGGGACCCATGGGTCCCCCCTGTGTGCGACTCGCGCGCCTACGTGTACAGGGGGGTCCGACGTGGACCCCCAAAGTCCTGCTCCGACAGCTCTTTCGAGCCGGACGGCGCGAGTCGGTCGGACTGCTCGCAGCGCGCATCGTACTTACCCGGCCGGGAAACGTCTCCATAGCGTGGTGCGAGTCATGTCCGTGTGAGTCGCTCGGAGCGTGTTGAAGCCGCGTACGAGTCGGTCGGCGATTTCGCGGGAGCTTGCATCGTACTCGCGACCCGGACTCGGTCGGGAAACAGGGCTCCGAATCGGATCCGGTAAATCCGAATCCGATTCGGAGCACTACCGGCCGAGATCGGAATCAGCCCCTTAGTGTCCTGTTTTATGTTGTCTGGAAAATTCCCGGGGAATGAATTGCGGGTGGCGATAGAAACCACACTGCAGTGAGGTTACTCGTCTGTTGGAATAACACTGAGAAGCTAGGTAGGGCTGGCAGTGTTAAACTAGGGACTATTTTCTGAACAAAAGTGAGAGTGGATGAAAGCAAAGAGTTCGCTGATGAAACTTTAGGCGTTATATCACCTAGTAAGGGTAACCCTGAAGAAGTAGTAGGTTCTTCTAAGCTAGATTGACAGCAAAAGGAGTTCGCTGGTGAAATACCGGTCTCAAAATTCTTTAAGAGAAGATACCGGAAGAGTAGCAGGTTCTCTGGAGCTTAGGTGAAGAGTAAGCGGAAGGTTTTACTCGCAGTGGAAGAAAAGAAACTATCCTTTGGGTTTAGTGGAACAGACAAAGTAGCAAATGTAGTTACGTTGTTCATAACAAAGAAATTCAAAGAATTTTTGAAGAAATAAAATTTTTGTATTACCTTGCAAAGGGAGGGTCAGTTGCCGGAGTGGTACTGACGTCACAGAGAGCCGCGCTGGGATTGGTAGAAGCAGCGGGCGCGTGACAGGAGGAGCTTGGTAAAGGAGGGGTGAGAAATCACCTGAGTAGGATCGACGTCACAGAGAGCCACGCTGGGATTGGTAGAAGCAGCGGCCGTGTGACAGGAACAGCATTGTAAAGGAGGGGTCAGTAGTGAGGAGCAGAACTGACATCAGGAAAAGGCCGCACTGACATTGGTCAGAGTACGAGTGTGAGCCTGGTTCTTAGTTAGAAGCCGCGCTAGGATTGGAGGAGAGAAGGATTGTATGCGGGATTTTGATTTGACTGTCAGTGCAAGACGTACAGGTAGAAGAGTTCAAGGGTTTGCGGAATACAATTTCCTGCACCGCTCTTCAAGAATGTATGGAGAAAAAAGAAAGATGTCAATCTTTAAGAGAATAAAGAATTTCTTTGTTAAGGATAAGCCTGTGTTGACTAGAGAGGGTATTCCTATTCCGCCACCGAAGACACCAGCATCTTTTATGATGATGGAGAGAGGATATCATACTTGCGTGTGGCTAGAAAATTGGGTAGAGTACACGAGGGATGATGGTGTGTTAGCGTTTCCTAAGGATGGTACGTTTAATGGGAGGATTCTTCAGAATTTGAGATTGAAGATGAATGATTTAGAACCGAGACCCAGGTTAACTCAATATGAGGCTTTGGAAGAATGGGAAACTGAGTCATATGAAAGAGAGAAATGCAGAGGTGGAAGATACAGAGGATTATTTCCGAGACACTTGCATGAGTCAAGAGAAGGACAGATGAAACAGTGGGGGAGAGCGATGGTATCGGAAGGGTTATATCCAGTGTTGATGGCTGAGGAACATTCTGGAGGAAAGTGTAAAGAGAAAACAAAACATATGAATTTGACAGGATATGGAGAGTCAGATGACGAATTGTTAGAGGATATTTTAATTAAGAATCAACCACCGTATCAAGAAGCAGCTAGTAAGGTTGTCCCAAGTGCGCCAGTAATGGGAATACCATTAACTCCACAGATTTTACATGAGACATCATACAACAGAGTGTTGCAAGATAATGAGAGAGAAGCTTTGAACAAAACTAGGGAGGAACTAGTTCAAAGAATAAGTCAATTGAATTTAAATACTGAAGCTTTGACAGTACCTGTAACCATTGGTCCAGTAATCCCATTATATGGGGATAATAAGGATACCCAGAAATCACAACTTGTGACAGTTCCATTGAATAGTCCTAGAAAAGAGATAGTACTCACAGATGATCAGGTTAGTGAAAGTGAGTCAGTTATCTCACTAATGGATCTCCCTATTGTGGAACCCAATGTGGAAACTCAAAAGAGAGTTACGCCTATGAATTTGAGAGAGAGAAGACCTTTGATTCCGGCTGGAACTTCGGGTACAACAGTAGTCACCTCTGAAGATATAGAAAGGTGGGCTCAGGAAAGGGAAAATCAGATCACAAAACCGAAGATTTTAGATATTAGCAGATTGAAACTGGAATTGGAAGAGATGATGACAGGATGTGTGGGCACAGAGAGGTTCAATGTTTACAATGATGAAGAACTGTTGTTTCTATGTAAGAGTATAACTAGGAGAGCAAGACTATTTCATGAAAGATTAACTGAAGTTGCTTCAGAAATTGGAATAGATATAGGGAAGTCAAAATTGTTACAAAAGCCCTATCGAGTGGATTTTACTGATAAAGACTTAGAAAGTGTGAATGATTCAGGAAAAAGGTTACAGATAAAACTATTAATGAACATTTTGCGGAAATGGGGAGACATTGATAAATGGAGGATTAGGTGGATAAGGAAGAAAGAAGAAGTACAGGCAAGAGAGGCAACAGCTGCATTTCCAGTAAGAGAAACTGGAAAGGTGGAAAGGTTGTGTCCAATGAGAGAGGTTCCTGGAGGAGGATATGTTCATGTCCCTTGGAGTAGACAAGATATTTTATAATTTACAAATGATTTTCCAAAACTGAGAGAGAAGCCAGTTGATTGGTACAAACAGGTAGAGAGGTTTGTAAAAGTCTCAAAGGTGTTATTGAAAGATCTGGATGGTCTATTTGACATAGTGGTACCTGCTGATTTATGGACAGAATGTAAAATCACAATTGATTGGCCTAATGAGGAGTATCCTAGAGATGCAAAAACAGGAGCACCGTCAGAAGAAGTAATGAAAAAGTATCACCAAGTGATTACATATTTGAAAGGGAAAATTCCTCCTAAAGAAACAGATTGGGTAAAAATAGATAGAACAACACAGGAACCTAATGAATCTGTACACACGTACTATGAGCGATTTTTGCAGGTGTTCAAACAGTATAGCGGTTTTGAGAACATTGCTGACAAAGATTTGGGACATTTTGTGTATCGGTTTGGATATGGCTTGAAACCGGAAATTAGTCAGATGATACAGCAGCACATGTTGTGCTGGTAAAGTAAGACAGTGGATGAAATTTTAAAATACGCGAAATATTGCGGAGATGACATAGAGGCCAGGCGAAGGAAGCTGAAAGAGAAAATGATGTGGGCACAAGTTAAATTGGCAGAGCAGCAGGAAGAGAAGACAAATGAGCAAAATAATAATCCAGTAAAAGAACAGAGTCAGAATAATCAAGGAACGAATGGTAATAGATTTAAAGGGCGAATGGACAGAGAAGAAGCGAAAAAGAAGTTCCCTTGTCATGCGTGCCGAAAGCTTGGACATTGGAAGAACGAGTGTAAGAGTACTCAGAATAATAATAATAATAATGGGCCAAATCAAAATTTAATCCCACAGATGCAGAATGAAGTACTTATGAATCAGCAGCAACAGGTAGTCACTCCACAATATCAGGTACCACCAGCTCCTATGCCAAATTTTGTGAACCATCAAAGTTTCAGTACGAACACCGGATTTCAAGGAGAAAGTGGTAAGAATGATAGAACAATTGCTCAATATTTTTTGCAGAATGATGAGGAACGTTCAGATACTACACAATGATGGTACCTGAGGGGGGAGGAAGAGGAGTGTGTGCTTGGCGCATCCTTGCCAGTAGATCAGTCAGGTCCATTTGTTGATGGGAGAGTAGAAGGTAAAAACATTACTTTCCTATTGGATACTGGTGCTACCAGGTCTGCTGTGAGAACAGCAGACATCCCAAATCTACCCCTCTCGGGAGAGACAATCCAAGTTGTAGGTGTATCTAGCCAACAGATTAGAACACCAATCACAAAATCAATGGAGGTGCACATTGGAAACTTTAAGGAAATGCATCGGTTTGTAGTTTGCGAGTCCAGTCCTGTAAATCTGTTGGGAAGAGATCTATTGTGCAAGATGAACTGCACAATCTATTGTACACCAGATGGTGTCGCTTTCCAAACCCCTGATGAAGACGTTGTATACAAGATGATGTTAGCCAAACAGGGAATGGAAGTAGATGAAATGTTTTCATTAGTGACTGAAAATGAATTACCAGAAGAGTTGAGAACCACAGTTAATCCAGAAGTGTGGGATTTTACAGGAAAAGATATTGGGCTAATGAAAAATATAGACCCAATTAAAGTGACAGTAAGGGAAGGTGCAGTGTATCCAAATACCCGACAGTACAAAATGAGTGCAGAAGTAAAAGCAGGAATTATCCCAGAAATTGAACGGATGGTTAAACAAGGCATTCTGAAAGAAGTGATGGGTAGTCCCTGTAATTCACCAATAATGGGATTGAAAAAGCCTAGCGGGAAGTACAGAATAGTACAAGACCTGAGAAAAATAAATAAGATTGTAATTCCCTGTTGTCCAATTGTGCCAAATCCAGCAGTGATCCTTTATCAGATACCATGGAATGCAGGATGGTTCACAGTAATTGATTTGTGCCAAGCGTTCTTTTCTATTCCTTTACACCCAGACAGTCAGTATCTGTTTACGTTTAAATTTGAAGATCGTATTTACGCATGGTGTCGTGTTCCTCAAGGGTAGACAGAAAGTCCTTCAATCTTTAATCAGATTTTGAAAAAGTGGCTAGAATCATTGATTATGCCCAGAAATTCTGTTCTGGTTCAGTACATTGATGACCTATTGGTGGCATCAAAAACGCGAAAGGATTGTGTCACAGATACAATTGCGTTGCTGAACCATTTGGCTGAAGGAGGACACAAGGTGTCTCCAGAAAAATTACAGTTCTGTCGACAAGAAGTAAGATATCTAGGGCATAAAATAGAAAGAGGAGTTAGAAAAGTGACACCGGAAAGAATAAAAATAATCAAAGAAATGCAATTGCCACAGACTCAGAGAGAGATGAGAATGTTTCTGGGAGTGGTTGGATACTGCAGGCAATGGATAAATGGATTTTCTGTGTTAGCGAAACCATTGATACAGATGATTCGGAAATGAGCAAAAGATCCGATTGATTGGAATGATGACTGCCTAGAGGCATTTGTGAGATTGCGAAATTGTCTGTGTGAGGCTCCTGCCTTGGGCATGCCAGACTATACAAAAGATTTTGCTTTGTTTTGTTGTGAAAGAGAAAATTGTGCACTTTCAGTTTTAACACAGAGACATGGATTGAGTCGGCATCCAGTGGCATATTTTTCAGCCACATTGGACCCGGTGGCTTCAGCATTGCCTGGCTGCTTAAAAGCAGTAGCTGCTACTTGTATGAGTCTGGAGCAAAGTGAGTCGATAGTGATGGGACATCCGGTAAAGGTATTCGTTCCACACTCGGTTGAGATTCTTTTAACAAGAACAAGAACACAGCACCTCACCCCTAGTCGTTTGACAAAGTACGAAAGAGTAATTTTGGGAGCTGAAAATGTGACTGCGACAAGGTGTATGATTTTGAACCCAGCTACCCTATTACCAGACCTCTGCGAGGAGGAAGTAAAAGATGAAAGTGATCACGATTGCTTAGACGTAACTGAATTATGCACAAAACCCCGCCCGGATATTAGAGAGACACCACTAAAAGAAGCAGATCATGAGTTATTTGTAGACGGGTCCTGCCTTAGGACACAAGAGGGAGGTCTAAGTGCTGCATATGCTGTTTGCAAAATTTTGGGGGTAATTGAAGCATCCTGTTTACCTGGGGTCAAGTCTGCACAAGTAGCTGAGTTGGTTGCCTTGACAATGGCATGTAAAAAGGAGAAAAATTGGAGAGTAACCATATTTACGGATAGTCAATATGGTTTCGGGATTGTGCATGACTTCGGCCAGCTTTGGATGCAGAGGGGATTTCTGACTTCTTCAGGGTCTCCAATCAGAAACAGCAAAAATGTAAAGGATTTGTTGGAAGCATTACAATTGCCAAAAAAGATAGCAGTTGTAAAATGCGCTGCACATCAGTCAGGAAATGACTATGTGACTGCTGGTAATAATTATGCTGACCAAGTGGCGAAATACTGCGCTAAAAATGCAGTAGCCATAAACAGAAAAATTGAAACGGGAGAAACCAGATGCCAACTTATGTACTTCTCAGTGCCAGAGACATGGGATGAGATTAGACAATTGCAGGAAGAAGTTGAGGAAAAGGAAAAAGAAATCTGGATAAAGGCAGCCTGTACCAAAAGACCACATGATGAAGTATGGGTGTATCTAGATGGAAGACCAGTCATGCCAGATTGTCTACTTTCAAAAATGGCGAGGGTGTATCATGGAGCAACACACATAGGGAGAGATTCAATGATCAGACTATTCAGACAGAGTTGGTACAATCCAAAGTTCAGGGTAATCGCAGAGAGCCTTTGCCAAAGATGCTTAACCTGTCAACAACAGAACCCAGGTAGAAAGACAGTGGTAAACTGGGGAAAAATCGGAAAGGCAGAAGGACCCTTCACCAGATTACAGTTAGATTTCATTGAGTTACCCCCTTGCAACGGATTGAAATATGTACTTGTCATAGTGTGCCTTTTCTCAAGATGGGTGGAAGCCTACCCTACTAGAAGAAATGACAGTCTTACAGTTGCAAAATTGATGTTGAGGGAGTTAGTGCCACGCTTTGGTTTTCCGGTCACTTTGGAATCAGATAGAGGCCCTCATTTTAATAATGAAATAATTTGATTAATCTGTGCTGCATTTAACATTGAACAAAAACTACACTGTGCTTATCGTCCAGAGGCTTCTGGAATTGTTGAACAAATGAATGGCACAATCAAGTCAAGATTGGGAAAGGTGTGTGCATCCACAAAGCTGAAATGGCCAGATGCATTGCCTCTTGTGCTAATGGGTCTCAGAAGCATTCCAGACAGGAAAACAGGAATGAGTCCGCATGAGGTACTCATGGGAAGAGCCATGAGACAGGCGTTCATTCCTGGAAATAAAATAATGAGTATAACTGATGATCTGGTATTGGACTATTGCAAAGGATTGGCTGAAATGATGCGTTCTATCTCTCATCAGGTTGGAGAAGACGCAGTTGAAAGACAGCCAGATCAAGCGCATGATTTGAATCCTGGAGATTGGGTGCCTAGTGAAGAAACACGCAAGAAAATCGTGTCTAGCACCAAGGTGGGACAAACCAAGGCAAGTCATACTAGTCACTACCACAGCAGTGAAGTGTGCAGGTTTGCCCAATTGGATTCACGCTAGTCATACCAGAAGAGTACCGAGCCCATTAGATCAACAAGAGCCACCACTGACTGAGCAGGCTGAAGCATCAGGAGTTGTAAACTGTGAAATTGAAGAATCTAGAGTGATAGATTCCGAAAGACAACCATATGATGAGCAGCCCGAGCTAAGTCAGGAAGAATGGATCCCAGTGATTGAAGTAATTGATGATGCCATTGAAACCAGAAGAAGAACAGAACTGAAAAGACAAGAAAGTAGTCAGGAAGAGATAGGGGAAGAAGAACACACTCAGGTGAAAACAGAAAAAGACATAAACAAACCTGAGGAGGGAAAAAGAGAAGAACACGTTCAGGCAGAAGAAGAAAGGTTTGAATTAAGACCTGAACAGGACCAGATAGAGTTAGAAGAACAAACTCAGGCAGAAGAAGAAAGATTTGAAGTAAGACCTGAGCAGGATCAGACAGAATTAAAAGAACAAGCTCAGGAAGAAGTAGAACAAAACACAGTACCTGAGCAGGAAGAAGCAAAAGAAGGTACAAACACAGAAAACAGAGAAATAGAACAGATTGTGCCCAGAATAAATGAAATAAAACAAACTTTACAAGGAGATAAGGAAGGTGAAAAAGCAGTACAAATTAAAAGAGTAAGAAAGGGAGACAATTGGCCAACTGGAGTAAAGAAACTAAAATATCATCTGAGAAAATCTGAAAAAAACCCAGAACAAGTGAATGAAATCACAAGTCAAACAAGACCTAAGCAAACATTAGCAAAAATAACTCGAAGAAGTCCAAGATTGAAAAATGTAAACAGAAAATATAAGGCTCCAGAGTGGACGTACGTCATTCTTGAAGAATTTGAGTCCCTGGATCTGACTGATGAGACAGAAGAAGTTCATATTGCACAAATTAACGAAAGCCAACTGAAACCTCCTTCAGAATAAAAAGACAAAAAGACTGTAAAGAGAAAAGATAAGAGAAAAGAAATTTTCTCAGAGACAAAATGGCCGACAATGAAGTTAGCGGAAAACCAAAATGTGGAGTTAAAAGAAAGTGTCTTAGATTTTGTTTTTGTAGTATTCTATTAGCAATATTAGGATGGTTATTCTTAACAGTTGGGGTACCTTTAATAATGGAAACAAGTGACAAAAATAATACAGATACTAATGTTAAAGTAGATAGATTAAGAGAAACTAAAATAGAAATAGGAGTGGAAGATGAGGCAAATTATCATAATGAATCAGACTATAATACGTCCTCTAATGTGTTTATTAAATTATTATTTCAGTATGTTAGCACTATGCAAATTAACAACTGCTATGTATGTATGAAATTGCCCTCATCAGTATCAGAAGGGATGACGTATCACCATATACCTTTAACGTATGGTGTGTCATGTAGTATTTTGTTAAGTTTATTTTACACTACAGGGAGATTGCAGTATTTTTATTCTAACTTAGATGTAATATTTCCTGAACTTCCTATTAGAAAGAATATGAATCCAGTAGTTAGTAGTAAAAATGCACGATTTATGGGTGAATTTTTCATAACCATGAGTTCAATAGATTTAGTTCAGGCACACGAAGATAATCTAACATGTACATTAAGAAAAGAAGAAAAATATTTTTTTGATTCAGTAGAAGAAAGGAGAAAGGATTTAATGCAGAAGGCAACTACACAGAAAACCCATTTACCTCCATGGGTTGAGAAGGAGGGAATCTATGCAAGTGGCAAGGCTCATGCTGCGATGTCCCTGGACTTTGTGAAAGGGGAAAATTCTGCCTCCATAGATTAAAGACAGATTATAACAATAATTACATTGGTTCCAGTGAATGTGAACATAACTTCCTAATATTAGGAGGATGGGGACTAAAAGGGGGAACTGATCCTGTGTTTCCAGGAGTATATTATGTTTGTGGGAATAATGCCTACTACAGGTTACCTGCAAGATGGTACGGAAGCTGTTATTTTAGAATAGTTTTTCAAAAATTTACCATGTAGATAAAATCAGTGGAACCAATGGAAATTCTAATGGACTAACACAAAGAAGAAGGGCTAGTTTTTCTGAAATTGTAAGAGATATTTTTAGTGCACTGATACCCTCAGTTGGAGTCATTTTAAATTCGCAGAAAATTTGTAAGCTATCAACCATAGTTGATCGTCTTTCTACAGATACTGCAGGAGGATTTTTAATGATTAACACAGAAATGGTTGCAATTAGATCAATGGTTTTACAGAACCGTCTTGCTCTTGACATATTGTTGGCAAAAGAAGGTGGAGTTTGTGGCATGTTGAAAGTTCAACATTGCTGCACTTATATTCCGGACAAGAGCAGAGAAATTAAAGGATATATTGAAAATATTACGAGAATGCATAAAGATTTGACCCAACTGGAGGTTGACAGTGTGTGGGGAAGACTTACAAAAAGTATAACATCAACAGGGAAATGGTTTGTTGGGTTTGGGAAAAGTTTTCTAGGTCAAATAATGATACCATTAGTGATGATAATAACAATAGTGATGTTAATAATGATTACATATAGATGTTGTAGAAAAGGTACCAAAGGAAAAGTACACTTGAACAGAAAAGGAAAGGGACAGACACATAAAAGAAAGTATGAAGAAATACGCTTGGAAGAAATGAAAGGCAGGTTATACAAGAAGATGCGAGATTTAGAAGGAAATGAGACAGTTGATGAAAAGTTGGGAGGCCAAATAGAGAAAACTGAGAAGTGCTAAAATTGATATCTGGGATGGATGGGAATTTTGTGATGGCTTAATATGCCATCAGAGAGGGGATTGATGGAGCAAGGACTCGGTCACGAGACTTGCTCGGAAGCAATCCTCTCGATTTAACTTACTAGCGAATTACTAACGACATGTCTCGTAATTAATAATATGCATTTTTCACTATACGCTGGAAAAGAATGAAGCTTGCCTATGTGTTTACTAACTGCAAATAACACAGGCGTAGGACTAGACGCATTTAACATGGGATCTTTACTGCGCATGCGTCTACTGCATCTATGTAGTATGACGTGCTTTCGCTTGGAGGGAAATTCTGGCGCTTGTGCAAAGAGCTATAAAATGGCCGCTTGAAAGCTCACATGCATGGCACCTGCTTTGCTGAAATTAGAAATGGGTTTATAACTAACGCAAATGCAGAGAAAGAAATAACAAATGGTATGGGTTACAGTAGAGGTTGGTGGTATACAGTGAAACCATTTATTTTTGAGAATAACATTTTTCCTTGTCGACTTTATTATTAGTGCGTATTTGGGCCTGTAAAAGTTGTCCGAGTCGAGTCGAGCAGACCAATATGGCACGACGCATGCGCCCTGATACGAAGCTTGGAAGATGACTAAGGATTTGACATGAGTCCAAGGTCAGCGGAGATGTGCCCTGGGAACATGAGGGTGAAGATTTCATATGAAGGAACTTATTCAAGAAATCAGTTACAAATGTATTAATAAAGTTTAAAGATGTATGGGAAAGGAAGGGCGGAATAAAGTTTGAAGGGAGGAGTTTGGAAACAATGGTTAAAAGAGAATAAATGAAGTATAAGTGTGGTGTGATGATCATCCCCCCTCACCTGTCCAATCAGAAGTTAGTATTCTGTGCAAAAAGAAACATTAATGGGTGGTACATGCCTATGGAAAGGTATAATTGAGGTAGTTTAGTTAGAAGAAGGGGCATTGTCTTTGAGAGAAGTTCGGGGGTCGAGAGTCGAGAGTTTGAGAGTCAAGTCGGGTTGAGCGAGATTTTGTGCGTTGAAGAAGCCTGACATCGGGGTGTACCGGGGTGGTGCTCTGAAATGCTGATGAAGAAACCGAATGCAGAACCATCTACTTAATTTGGGTGGGTTTAGAAAAAGATCGCGGAAGAACCACGAGGAGGAAGAGAGTGTCAGAGAGGGGTGCGACGTAGTCGTCGGTAATTAGAGAGGTGAAGTATCCTGTCCTGATTTCCTGTCCTGAAGCCTTTGTCTCCTGATCTGTCCTGGGAGGCCCTTACCAGCCCTTTGGCCAGGGGGTTGGTCTTCACACCATACTTTGGTAATTATGAAATTCATCGTTTGATAAATGCTCTTCTGTCTCTATCCTCTTCTGTCTGAGCAAAGTTATTGTGTGGATCTGAATTGATATGTGTTATCTGAGATATTTTTGAATTGGCACTCCCGCGAATGAGGGTGTTTGTACTGAAATGCTATGAGATGGTTCAAAACCCCTAATTTTAGATAAAGATTTTAAAACTTATTGAGTTTGTCATTATTTTATACTTATTAAGAAATGCATAACAAGTTATGTCAATTATCGCCATCAACTAGTTTTACCTAACTGGTCCATTGACCAAAGGAAAGAACTGTTTGATCAGCAGAAGGTTTAGTTAAAGAAGTAATAACTAAATCCTGAGGTATGAATAACATATAAAACTAATAGACTCCAGTGGTTTACTTAGAGCGCAGCGGAAGCAAGTTGTATGGGCCCAAGTGAGTATATGGTAGTAGAGTATCTGTTGTTAGTAGACCACTGGATCAGTCCCATTGGCGACTATGCAGTTACGCGATGACAACTCAGCAGTGCTAACTTCCATATGTGGCTACTAAACATGGATCTTCAAGGTATCAAACAAATTGTTGCATTAAACCCAACAATATTAATGTAACTTTAATTTAATATATCTGCTACACAAATGGCAACTTTAGAAAGTTGCCACTATGTTGCCCAGCGTTTCCAGTAGCCATTTACGGTTGAACATAAGCTGTTGTCCTTGAGACAGCCTTGTTTCCTCCTGGAGAGAGGTGAGAACGACTCTCAGAAAGAGGAACAAAGGATCTGCCAAGATTAAGGGTGTGACCTTCTCATGGCAGGATGGCCAGATTGTATGTGAGCCCAAAAGGTGAGCTTCAAAGGGGAAGCTGCCTTTGAAGGGCAAATCGTAGTCACACACAAGACAGGCTGGCATCTTGAGCAGAGATGGAGAATCTATTGTCAAACCGATTTTTCAGAGGGTGTGTAGCCCACAGGTAGACACGCCTCTGGTCTGGGCTAGGGAGTTTCACACACCAAGAGAAGGGTTCTGCCATGTTGGGAGTGGGCAGAATGGTGCAATCTGGGCCAGGTGGTTGCCAGACTTTGGAGGAAGTCATCATTAGTGGCAAGGAATTGATAGCTGTTGGGCCTGGCCCTTTCTGCAGGGTCAACCCTGAACTTTTTGCCTTTCACCTCCTACTTTTAGCTGAATTTGTTTTTGTTAGCGATAGGACTTTATGCACTCTACCACAACTAACCAGGGGTAAAGTGCTGATGCTCTCTCCTTAAAACATGGTAGAATTGATTTACACCCACGTGGCATATTTAACCTACTTGTAAGTCCCTAGTAAAGTGGCACTACGTGTGCCACAGGTCTGTAAATTAAATGCTGCTACTGGGCCTGCAGCATTGGTTGTGCCACCCACTTAAGTAGCACTTTAAACATGTCTCAAGCCTGCCATTGCAGAGCCTGTGTGCTTATTTTAAACTGCCAATTTGACCTGGAAAAATAAAGCTTTTCCAAGGCCCAAACCTTCCTTTTTAATACATATAAGTCACCCCTAGGGTAGGCACTGGAAAGTCCAGAGGGCAGGGTGCAATGTATTAAAGAAATTGACATGTACTTTTAAGTTTAGCATGTCCTGTTAGTGAAAAACTCTCAAATGTGTTATTTACTATTGGAAGGCCTATCTCTTCCATAGAATAACATTGACATTTCTTCATTACATTTAATAAGTGTATGTTCCAAATAGGAAGAGATAACTGGTTTATGTTTGGTGCCTGTGGAATGCTAATTTAAAATCCTAACCTATGGTGAAGTCGGATTTAAAATTACCTGCCACTTTTAAAGTTGGCATTTTCTTGCCTCGGCCATTTGGTGCCTGCAACCTGTCTCTGGTTACATGAATGGGTGTAGCTGGCAGTTGGCCTTTGTATATTTCTCCTAGACAGCCACTCACAATGGGAGTTTAAGTGTGTCTGTAAGGGCCATCACTGGCAGGATGGGAGGGAGGAGCTGGTCCCAACCTCACTTACACCTGAATAGACTGCGTCCATTCTCCACACAAAGGGCTGCATACCCCCTGAAATTAGTGTGGAGCCAGCGCAGTCAAAGTAGGGCATCTGTGCACTTCAAATTCATGCATCTAGAAGCTTCTCTCCACTACAAAAGCACAACTGTGTATAAAAGAAGGACCTCAAACACCACCATTTCAGTACACTTCAGGACCTGTGGATACTCTGTCTGGAAGAAGGACTGCTGTGCTACTGCAAAGACTGCCATTGTCTTGGACTGCTACTCTCAAGGAGCTATTGCCCTGCTGTGCTGAACTGCTGCTTGCTGCCCTCTTGCCTGGGGAGGAAGAACTGGACCTGCAACCCATCCCGAACCCAGGACCCCAAAGTGACTCCAAGGACTAGCCTGCTGGCCTTCTGATCTGAGCCTCAGGGACATAAAAGACTCCCCAACAGCTCCTGAACGTGTCTTCAGTTAGTTCCCATCCCCCAAGTGGTGCCTCTCTGTTCCTGGACCCATGGTGTGGCTCACGGGTTGTTGAAATCAACCTTTTTTTGCCTTTGCGAAAACATGCGGGCCCGTTTGCACCAAGACCGCGCCGTTCACAAGAAAACATAGTCAGCCCGTTTCTTCACACAGCAGTTTCGACCGCTTGCAGAGAACCTTTCCAATGCGAAGCACCAGCCCGCCTGTCCGCGACACCTGACCTGCTCTTCGTGCCATGCCGAACACCACCCCAATGCTCTTCTTGCTCCCTGCAGCCCTCTCCAATGCGAACGGGACCTTTGGCACAAAACTTGAGAAGGTAAACCTTCAGCATGACTAATCTGGGACTGTGTCTGACCCTTGCTCCATCACAGTTAGCCTGACTTTGACCAGGTCCAGCACAACCAGATAGCTGCTGTTGGCACTTATGCTTTCAGACACGATATTGCAGTTTATTCTTTAAAAATTCGTAACTTCATTTATACTGATTGGATTTTTGTTGTTTTGGTCTTGTTTTATTTATTAAATTAAGCTCTATATTTCTAGGTTGGTGTGGAATCTATTTCTGTGGTGTTTCACTGTTTTACTGTTTGAAGTGTTGCACAAATGCTTTAAACAGTGCCTCTAAGTTAAGCCTGACAGCTCTGTGCCAAGCTACCAGGGGATTAAGCACGGGTTAATTTGGGGTTTGCCTTACCCTGACTAGGATTGTGGTTCTTGCTTGGCCAGGGTTCACTTCCCCAGTCAACCAGTAACCCAATTTCTAACAGTAGCTCACTGGCTAGTTAGTCTCCACATCCCCCTAGGCTCATCATTGGCATAAAAGTGGCATCCCTGGCACCCAGAGTCAGCCGCGGTCCGTGCAGGTAACAGCGGTGGGGCGGTGGGGCCGGATAAGGGGGGATTTCGCGGGACGATGCAGAGGGAAAATTAATTATTTATTTAGTTTTCCCTCTGCATTGTCCCTCGAAATCCCCCCTTATCTGGCCCCACCGCTGTTACCTGCACGGACCACAGCTGCCCAGAGTTCAGATCACATCTGTACTGGGGAGAACACCAAAGGACTGCCATGCTGTTCCCTGGACCCATCAAAAAGAGGCTGCATCCAAGGCTGGACTGCAGCTTTTGCATCTTAGGCTAGCAAAGAAAGGACTGTGCCTGTGGTGTCCAACTTGTGGAAATATTATCCCCAGACCCCATACAAAGAAGGTGTCTCCAGAAGGCAGTTGGCTGTCTCCCTGTTACATCCGCAGGGCCATAAAAGCAAGGAAGATTGCTTCTTTGGAAGCCCAGCTCCAAGAAGCCGAACCGCTGCTGGATGCCGAGACTCAACCCTCAAAAGCTGCACCCGAATCTGCTGGACCTGAGAGAGTCAATGGAGTGCATTTTGGTCGCCCAGCACAGACGTTCCTACCAGTTAAAGGGAACTGCTGGTTTCACTGTAACAGGAGACCAGTGGAAACTGATTTTGTCCTGAATTTCACCTGTACTTCTTGGGCCATCGTCCCCTGAGACTTAAGTTGCCCCTTCATGTTAATGGACCAAGGGGTGGCCACAGGACGGCCCCTGAAATCAGCTCAGCATCCTAGCATCTTCAACATCCTGCATCCATTGCATCAGGACCACCCCCCTGACTTCTATGGTGGTTTGCCCATAAACCCTGGAACTGGAATGGAGACTGCTTTAATTGAGAGGTAGCTGTTCAACTGGACCATTTTGGTCCCTGTGGCTGGCTCCCTGTCAGAGTTGGTCCCCACAAGAGTTCCCTTATAGCCGTTTTCAAATTACTTGTTGTGGCTAACCCTAACCTGTGAGTCGCAGAAGATTTCAATGATTTATTGCATTGAGTAAAAAGTTGTGATTTATTGTTTCTTTAAAAATGTATACCTCAGGACGCCTCCAGTGGATGGTGGATTTTAGTGAATGTGATGTCGCTTTAAAGATAAAAACACAACCTATTTTTATAAATTGGTGTTGGATTTCTATTATGTTGTGTTATTCTTATTCAACTGTTTTGATAATTCTTAATATTTTACACTTGTTCCTTTGATACAGCCTGACTGGTCTGATCTACAGCTACCCAAGACTAAGCTAAAGTTTTACAAACGAACATGACTAGACCTGATATGGAATTGTGACTTTATTACACAGTGAGGTTGCACAATCGCACCATATAATAAACCACTCTCCTCACAGTTGACTATTTAATTTAACTTTTTTTAATATAGATTATTCACAATTAATTGAAACTTATAAATACAGGAGTGTTTAAGGTTAGTATTAGGATTAGGTTAAAGATAATTTTCCAAATCCTTTTAACTTGATTTAAATGATTTAATTACTAGGATTATTATTCGGTTTAGGGAAGGATACGTATTACGCGTTAGAGTTGTCAAAAGGATCAACTCAAAATAATGTTTACATTTGACTACATTTACATCTATTTAAACAGAGAAGCCATTTAATTTAGTCTATAACAAGGTTAATTAATTCCTATATTTAAATATAAATTACTTATTGGTATTTTAATTAATTTAAAAAAAGGTATATGTGCACCGTCAGGGTAGCGGGGTTCAAATAGTAATAAAATATACAGAAAACCAATGGGATTTAATGTCCGTCGATGTAGATATATCAATGTTGTTGACCACAGGGCAGTAACACAAAACTGCTAGAATACACTTAAGTGAAACTGACAAAATAGCATAGAGTTGCTGAATGAAGATTGGCAGCAGGAAGAATAAATCAAAGGGAAGGTGAATAAGGTGACTGAGCCTAGCAGGTTGGGGACCTTATTCTCACAGAGAATGTCAGGGAAAGAACAAATAATGTCTCAGCGATATCTTGCACTCAGAAATATTACTCTTCTAGGAAGTGGCGTTTTATTGAGAGGACACCTGATGCGGAAGACTCTCAGGGGCACATTTACAACCCCTATCGCCACAGGAACCTCACTTTAAGTGGCGATATGTGCTTCGCCTTATTTACAAGGCAGCCATAAGCCATTTAACGTGGCTTAACGCTGCCTAGTAAATAAGGTACCCTTTCACGCTGTACTTAGCGTGAAAGGGGAGGGCAATGGGTGTTGCGGTGTGCGTTCCATCGGAACACCCATTGATTTTGATGCTTCCCCCTATTACCAAGGGCAGCATAAATAGTAGGCAGCGCCATAATTAAGATCAGGGAAAACCTGGTCTTAAAGAGGTGAAACGAGGAGAAATGCTTTATTTATTCTCGTTTTTGCTGTTTCCATGTGTGCTGCGTTGTGCAGCACACTTAGAAACAGCAAAAGTCCATTGATTGTTTATGCGCCGGAAGGTAACCCTTCCTGCACATAAACAATCTTTAAAAAAAATACATTTCGTAACTTCTATGTGTGCTGCATTAAGCAGCACACATAGAAGTGACAAAACGCCATTTAAAGATTGTTTATGTGCAGGAAGGGGCACCTTCCTGCACATAAACAATCTTCCCGTCAACGCAGACACCCTTGTACCAAGGTGCAAGGGTGACTGCGTTGGCGCTAGGCTCCTAAATTTAGTGCTAGCGCAGGGGGAACCGCCGGTCTGCACCATATTGGTGTAAATATGGTGCAGCCCTGCGTTTCAGAAGTGGCGGAGTTAAGCCAAGGAGGCCAACGCCACGCTCTGCCACTTTGTTGTAAATATGCCCCTTAGTTTCTTTATCTGCATCAATTTATTTGTATACAGCACACTACAAAATAACGAAGATGGTTGTACGTGCCCTTTACAGCTGTAGCGTTGTCCAGGTCGGTATGTATGCCTGTCTGTACATTTGCTGTGCGCCTGTATTTCTGTTATCAGTGTGTATGCCTCTTATGCTTGCTGTGCATACATTACTACAAAGCTAGGCGTTTAGGCTTCGTCAATTCGTGCTTCATATTGTGACATTGTAATAATCATCCTCACTCCACGCAGCTCCAGAAACTGTACTGCTGTCACATCAAGGATTTGAGTGTGGGTTTCTCAAATTGCAGCTGTTATTAATTGCTCAGGACAATCTGACTGACATTCATGGCCGCCGACAGCGTACACACCTTATGCTTACTTGCCCTCTCCCGCCCTCTCCCTCCCCCCCACACACACAAGTTGAAGGAACACAAATGACACAATATAATTTGTAAATACATATATTACTATGGTGTGGAAATTGTTGACCACAAATGTCTGAATTAGAAGTGTAAAATGGAAAAGCTCGAAAAATATCCTGACACGAGTCCTTTTAACAGAAGTCTTTTGAATGTTTTTATTGTTTGCTAGAGCCATTTTTTTTGTATGAATTAAGGAGCAAAGCACACACTTGGGGAGTGTATTATTTTAGTTGAGTCTCACCACGAGACAGTCATCTGCTAAATGTCACGTGGTGCTTTAGTGTCCAGCAATTGCAGCCTCGGTTTCAATCACCTTTGGAGTTGCCCGCCCCTTGGCAACAGTTGGCAGTTTCATCTCCTCTTGTGAGGAAACTTAACCGTGACTTTCCTTTTCATTTTTATGAACATCAATACCACAGAGATTAATTAGTAGCTGATGTAGCAAAGAGAAAGAAACGCCGCAGTTCACCGTCTGCACCCTCTTAATTTATGACTGAACTATTTGCCAAAAAAGCAGTTGATACCTAATGACGTGAGACAGTAAACTTTCCCTCCCCCAACCACTAGAATCACAAAACAGGTATTCTAATTAGAAGATAGGGCATGTGCTCGGGAATTGTTGCAGCTCCTCGTCGTCGGTGTTCATTTTCAATTAAAAAGAAGGCAGGCACCTCGGCATGTTCAGAGAGGCATGTGTACTCCCTACTGCTGTGATTCTCTTGAAGTATTCACAGATCTGAAAATCAAAGTAACATTTTGCTGGAGGTAATTGCAATTATTGATGTATGAACTGCTTTATTATTTTACTAGGCAATATCAGAAACTTAAGATAAACGACTTGTCAGTCCTGATGAATGTTTTCGACTACTCAGGACCTAATTAAAGTCAGTCTAGACGAAAAGGAGGTGTGCAGCTAACAGCATGCCTGCATTTTATCTCGGGTGTGTCATTTTGCATGGTTGTAAATCTGTAGCGGTTTTGTTCAAGACAAGCCAGTAAATTTGACTTTTAATTAGCATAGAGAAATGTGAATATAAAGACGTTAATGGAAAAAAAGGCAACCTAGTGATTCATGTTCATATTGATATAATGGAATCACAGCACGTGTTAGTAAATATATGTTTTATTATTGCCTGTAATGTAATATATATGATAAGCAGCAGATACACATGTACCTTGAGTACATTGCACTTAGAATATGCCAATATTGCTGTATGTGAACTGCAGAGTTATGCATTCAAACATAAGTATATTATTTGAAGTAAAGTACAGCATTTTAATGGCGATGAAAAACCCAGGTTCTAATTTAAAGTGTGTGAGAAAGTGGATTATTAGTTGGAGGGGATGAGAGTTCTCACCAAGGAATGTCACAATTCATACCAGGTCCAGTTAAGCCTCAATAATTTAAATCTGAGCTCAAAACTTAGAAGCTGTAGCACAAAGCAGGCAGGCTGAACTTTGGAGAAATGAGTAAAGCATTTATCAGTATCAAAACAGTTAAAAAATAGAACACACAACACAATAAAAATCCCACTCCAATTTATAAACATAGAGTAAAATTTAATAAACAAATACACACCAAATGACAAAAATTGGATGTAGGAAACCAAAGATATGATTTTAAAAATGTTTATGTCAAAATAGCACAGATCAGAAAAATGAAGGGAGGAAGAAGCAGAGGTTCATTCAGTTTCCAAGATGTACTGGTTATCTATCAGAAAGAGGTGAGAAGACCCGATGATGACGTTATCCACTGAACCACACTAAGCGGAGATTGTGAACGTGTAGTTGAGGGTCTTCGAGACAAAAAGTTCTCAGACTCTGATATTGAGACTAATGTGGTTCATTCCCCCCCCCCCTTTCTAAGTCAAAATCGCACCTTAAAGCGCGAAGCACCAAAAGTGGTTATCTGGTCATGCTAGACCGGACCCAGGTCAAAATTTAAGGCCAACTGCAAGCTACTGCTGGTCAGAAACAGGGACCAAGGGGGTCATTATGATGGCGGGCGGATCGCCCCGCCGGGCCGGCGGTAGTCACCGCCGGCGGGGGCGATCCGCCCACCATCCACACAGCAAAGACCCCCCGTCATATTATGATGGCTGGGGGGGTCCGCGGCGGACAGAAAGACAGTCCGCCGCTTTTCCGCCGGTCGACGATGGTAGCGGTGTCTGCAAGACACCGCCATCCATATTAAGATGAATGCAGAAAGCAGCCTTTCCATGGCGGCGTTGCCGCCATGGAAAGGCATACGGTGTTTGCTTTTGGGGGCCCGTTGCGGGCCCCCAGGGTGTTGAGGGGGTGGGGGTGCACATGGGGGTACCTATGGTACCCCCTGCATTTGTATGCACAAGGTGGCAGGCATGACGTGCATTCACAGCATTGTGGCGGGCGGTGCTGTGAGCACCGCTTGTCACAATGCTGGAAATAGGGTGTCCCACCGCCACGGTGGCATCCTAATGTCAGGTGCGGGACCGCCGCACCCCTTGCGGACGGTCCCGCATTCCGTTACGGTGGCAGGCGGACTTTGTCCGCCCGCCATCGTAATGACCCTCTAGGTTTGTCCCAGTGGAAAGTTTACCCTCTGGCTTAGAAGATTTTCTGGAGAAAAGTCCTCGTTGATGGATTGTCGGTGGATTGGGCGCCAGGCCAGGTTCAAAGGAGGGCTTGGCAACAGGTAGCCTGGGGAAGCACAGGGTCTCGGTGTGACACACAGTTCCAGTGGGTAAGTTGGTGTGGTCGTCACCGACGGAAAGAAGCTTTGAGCATGCGAAGTCCGAATTCTGTAACAAGGAAGGTTTCGGCATTTGGCTGCGTTCGACGTCGGTCTGGTGAAGTCCTTCTATGTTCAGACTTATGAACTTTTCTGGACGCTGAAATCTTTTCAGTGGGGAAACTGGTGAGTTGCATCCAACTTGTAATTTGATGCAGGTGGCTGAAGTTTTGTAGTCTTTGGAGGAAAAGTTCTGAAAAAGTTTCTAAGTGTGTGGTTTTGCAGGTTGTAGGGTCAGAAGAGTACACTTTAACACGATTCAAGGGTCCAGGATCTAGTGGGCACCACTTGTGGGTTAAGACTTACTCCTCTTGGTGCCACCAGCAGGTCAAGGGCACATCTCAATTGGAACTGGTCAGCTAAGCTCTTGGAAAAAGTAGGCTTCTTGCAGAATTTGTGGCCCGGTAGCTTAACAGGAGGTCAGTAAAATTTCCATTGCCGTCCACTTCTTTAACCCCGGTACAAGTGCAAGCAGGCCCAGCCCTTAGGGTCTCTCTTCACAGGTTCAACAGCGGGTGCAGTCAGTCCATCTGTCCTCCACAGGGCCAGATGTGTTCTGCAGAAGTGTTGCAAAGTCATCCTGTGCCCTGGGCACACCCCAACTTTTTTCCTGATTGGTACTGGTGGTAACAGACTGTGACGGACCCTGGGATCTGCCTATCTAGGCCCAAGGCCAGTGCTATGCTGAAAGAGACACTTAGAACATAGTGAAAACACCTAAATACGTAGGGTACACTATGGGTTAGGGTACTCCTATGATTGGCATGACCTCCCTTATAAGGCCCTAGTACATAATAGGGCATGGCAGTTTAGAGGCCAGCAGCTCTTTCTGCACTTGCACGTGTGCACTGTGGAAGCCTGAGGTCAGTTTGAAAGCAGCCCTGTGTTGCAGGACTGCTTTTAAAATGCAAATTGTGCCCAAACTCGACTTTGGTGTTTGGGGCACTTAAAAATTGTTAAACTACAATTTGTGGGCATATTAGGAACCCCCAGGGTCTCCCCTAGGTGTACCAGGGGTGGGGGGTCAGGTATTTATAAGGAGGACCCTTTATAAGAGTTTTATGTGCCCTGGGATTAGTGAAATTGTACATTTCACTCCCCACATTGTTGTAAAGTGCTTCCTAAAATCGACTTTTGTACTAGGAGCACTGTGGCGTGAGGATCTGCAATATCTTTACATATTCAGAACCCCAAAAGACTCTCCTAGGTATCCCAGGGGTGTGGGGTCCTGTAGATATTGGTAGGGTCCTTATAAAAGATGTTTTATAAGCCCCGGTGTTTAAAAAATGTCCCACATCATTTTTCCCATTGCAAATTCCCTGCCACATAGTTTAACATGGCAAGAAGTTATTAACTAATAATTCCCGCTAGAAGAATCATAAAAATGCCATTCAAAGACTTCCTAGAATGGTATTGATAGATCCAACAATATGGCATTGTTGTATTTCTCCTAAAGTGTACAGACAAGAAGTTATAAGACTTTCTGTAAGCCAAATTTCAGCCTTCCAGTGGTCTGTCCTGATTGGTCAGAGTTAAGTTGATTAGCTAGGCTCCTTTGATGAGGTGATAAATAGCCCCTGGGGATAGCCAGCTCTTCTGGGAGGGCAGGGTTCAGCTACATAGGAATGCCAGAGCAGCGGGAGGTGTCATAAACCATATTCTTCAATGGAAGAGGGAGACAGGCAGAAGAAGTCAGTTTCAATGTACTTCCTCTTTGAACCCAGCCAGATGGTGGGATTAAGGAAGGAATGAGCAGAGACAAGGGGGAGAGACTATGGAGATTAACCACCCTGGGAGTATGTTTAGCCAGCTCTTCTCTCCCTGCTGGAAAATCAGCCATGATGAATTTTGTAGAAATGGTGTTCTCTGGGAGAAAATAGTGCCCCATTTTGGAGTATGTGGTCATACCCTGGGGTGTTGCCCTGCACCTCATTGGACAGGATTGCCCTCATGCTTGACCCAGAGAACTTGGAATAAGTATCTGAGAGGGGCAGAGCCTCTCAGATCTGCGGCTTGAAACTTAAGAGAGAAGAAGGGTCCGTGCTGAGGAGTTTGATTGGCACCAACCAGGCCCTGCACTCTGAAGATTGTGCCTGCTGCACAATCTGAACTACAGCGCTGTAGACCTAACTTGCTTCAAGGACTAAAGAGTAGACTCCCTGCAAGCTACAGGTTAACAAAGCTCACCTGGAACATCACTACCATGAATCCTCAGCCTGGTGTACTACCAGTGGATTTGTAAGGGTTTTGTCCAAGTGGATTGTGGGAACTGAAGTCCCAAACTCTCAAGGACCATCTTGGAGCTTCCAGACCCTTGGAGTACGTTTTGGATACTCTGGGACCTTTGGGGCTCTTTAGGAAGAAGTTCCAGAAGTTTGGAAAAGTTTGGAGCAACTTTGGAAAAAAGCTCCATAAGTGGACCAACTCGACCTGGTCAATCAAGCCGGCGACCCTCAACCGCGAGCCGGCCTGCTGTCCGGGTTCGTCCTGCTGAAAAGCTCCGGAGGTCCGACTTCCAGAGTTCGACCGGGAGTAAGCTGAAACCCAAGCCGGCGAACCCTCACCAAATTTGGCCTGGTGAAGAGCATTGAGGGACCCCGCAAGAAAAAGCTCTGTAAATGTTTCTAAGTCCTAACGCATGAAAGGTGACCGGGACCAACAGCGAAAGCCAAGCTGCCCACCTTCAACCGCGAGCCAGCCTGGATCCCTGGTTCGCCCCGCTGGAACGCTCCGGAGGTCAGACTTCCACAAGTTTGACCAGAAGCTTGTCGCAAGGTAAGCCGGCAAACCCTCACCGAATCCGGACTGGCTGAGAGCTTCGAGAGACCCTGAAAAGCTTCAGAAAAGTTTCCAAGTCAGAACGTAAAAACTTTGAGCAAGACCTACCGCAAGGGGTAGCCATGCAGGGCTCCAGAGCGGTCAGCCTGAAACTTTGACTTTGACCCGGTCTAGCACGAGCAGATGTCCAATTAGGCACTATAGGTTTCAATGCGCTACATAGTGCTAAATCTTTACAAGTTCATATCTACGGTTACCTACTTTGGATGTTTTTCGTTTTGGTGTCATTTTAAAGTTAAATATATTTTCTATTTTTATAAATTGGTGTTGGATTTTATTGTGAGTTGTGCCTTAATTATTTACTGGAGTGGTGTGGATTGGTTGCTTTAAGACCTGGACCTCGGTCATTGGTGTGGATTGGTTGCTTTAAGACCTTTACCTCGGTCACAGGCCTGCACTCTCCCCGGCAGCTCCAGGCACTCCGTCACTGTCGCTGAGCCCCCCAGTCTGGGTGTTCGAGTCTGCTGTGGCCTGCCTGCCGCATCGCAGTAACTGTTGACTCTGCTGTATTGTTCCTGCTCACTTTGTACTTTTTCTTGCCCCTTTCACCGCGTTATTCCCTGCCCACTCTGTGCATTGTTCACCCTCTCACTGTGTATCCCCCTGCTTTACTCTGTTGTATTGTCATAATCGTGCTCATACTGTGCTTCCTTGCCCTTTCACTGCGTATTTCACTGCGTTATTTTCCTGCCCATTCTGTGTATCTGTTGCCCTTTACTGTGTCTCTCTTGCGTTTCTTCCTCTACCCATTCATCCTCTGTACCCACTGCCCCTCTTTCCCCTCGCCGTTCCCTCTCCCGGATTCCCGCCGCTGCTGACCCGTGGCCCCTCCCCCCTGCCCTCGCCCGTTTCCCGCCTCCCAGCTGAGCATCCCTCCCCTACAAAATGCTGACACGCATGCAGCGGGCGCGCCGCTGGTGCGCCAAAGGCGTGCCTAAGGCAAGCCCGTCTGCGCCTGGACCACGCCCAGTGCCAGACCCCCTGGCCCCCGCAACCACCACGACGCCAGACGCCGCTACGACGCCTTACACCCTCCACGCACTCAATGCCGGCTGATCCTCCACCTGCTTCCAGGCCATTCCGAAGCTCACCCACGGACCCTTCACCTACCGAAACTGCAGTTACACCTGCCAGCGCACACCTGCATGTCCTGCCCACCCCACCAAAGCAAACCACAACCACCTCAGATGCATACTGCTCAACACCGGCTCCGTCCACAGGCACGCCATCGAACTCTGGGACCTACTCGACTCATCCTCCCCGGACGTTGCTTTCCTGACGGAGACCTGGATGAACTCCTAATCGGTACCCGACGTTGCCATTACCATCCCGGATGGCTACAAGATCAGGAGGAGGAATCGCCATCGTCCACAGAAATACCCTCAGAATCTCGACCAACACCGAAGACACCCTCAGCACCACCGAACGCCTGAACTTCCAGATCCACATCGATCCCAACACCACCCTCAGAGGAACCCTTGTGTACAGTCCCCCCGGACCCCGGCCACAGTTCATCGACTCCATCACAGACGCCATCAGCGCGCACGCCCTGGCCTCCACAGACTACATCCTCCTCAGAGACCTGAACTTCCACCTCAAGAACACCAACGACAGCAACTCCACCACACTACTGGACAACCTCGCCAACCTCGGCCTCAAACAGCTTGTCACGACACCCACCCACTCCGCCGGACACACGCTCGACCCCATTTTCACCGCCAGCAGCCACGTCTCCATCAGCCACACCACCGAACTCCACTGGACCGACCACCGCTGCATCCACTTCTCCTTCAAGAAAACCACCGCACACAGCCACCAGCAAAGAATCCCCCACCGCAGCTGGAACAAGGTCACCGAAGACCAGCTTATCACCACCCTCGCCCAAGACCAACTGACCAACCACACCGACACCAACACAGCCGCCCGCAACCTCAAGCGATGGATCGACGACTGCGCCAACGCTCTCGCCCCGATCAAGAAACCCACAAACAGACGCACCAACAGAAGAGCCATCTGGTTCACTGCCGACCTCCAGACATCCAAACAGACCTGCCGGAGACTAGAGAAGAAATGGTGCCGCGAGCAAACACCGGACAACCATGCAGCCCTCAAGAACGCCAGCCGCAGACACCACCAACTCATTCGAAAGGCCAAAAGGACCTCCTTCAAGGAACGCATCGATAACAGCGCACACAATAGCAAAGAGCTCTTCAACATCATGAAGGAACTCGCCAACCCCAGCTCCAACGACATCCCGCCATCACAAGACCTCTGCGACTCTCTAGCTACCTTCTTCCACCGCAAGATCGCAGACATCCACGACAGCTTCAACACCCAGACCTCTCCGACAGCTGCCGACACCCCCGACTCACCGCCCCCCAGTCACACCGGCCGCCTGATCTCCTGGAACCACATCAACGACGAAGACACCATCAAGACCATGAACACCATCCACTCCGGCTCACCATAAGACCCCTGCCCCCACCACATCTTCAACAAAGCGAGCTCCATCATCACACCCCAACTCCGTAAGATCTTCAACAGGTCATTTGAGACCGCCACCTTCCCGGAAAGCTGGAAACACGCAGAGATCAACGCCCTACTCAAGAAACCTAAGGCAGACCCAAAGGACCTCAAGAACTTCCGGCCCATCTCCCTGCTCCCGTTCCCGGCGAAAGTCATCGAGAAGATCGTCAACAGACACCTGACCCAATTCCTCGAAGAAAACAACACCCTGGACTCGTCCCAATCTGGATTCCGCAGCAACCACACCACCGAAACCACCCTCATCGCCGCCTCCGATGACATCAGGGCCCTGCTGGACAACGGCGAAACCGCGGCCCTCATACTCCTGGACCTCTTGGCCGCCTTCGACACCGTCTGCCACCACACCCTGCGCACACGACTCTACAACGCGGGGATCCGCGACAAAGCCCTGGACTGGATCACCTCCTTCCTCACCGACAGAACCCAGAGAGTCCACCTCCCTCCTTTCCGATCCGAAGCCACCAAGATCACCTGCGGCGTACCCCAAGGATCACCCCTTAGCCCGACCCTCTTCAACGTCTACATGACACCGCTCGCCAACATCGTCCGATCACACGACCTCAACATAGTCTCATACGCCGACGACACCCAGCTGATCCTCTCCCTCACCAAAGACCCCGCCACCGCCAAAACCAACTTCCACGCAGGGATGAAAGCCGTCGCCGAATGGATGAAGAGCAGTCGCCTGAAACTGAACTCGGACAAGACGGAGGTCCTCATCCTCGGCTCCACCCCTTCCGCCTGGGACGACTCCTGGTGGCCAGCCACGCTGGAAACTGCGCCGACACCCACCGACCACGCACGCAACCTGGGGTTCATCCTGGACTCTTCTCTGTCAATGACCCAACAAGTCAACGCCCTCTCCTCCTCCTGCTTCAACACCCTCCGTATGCTTCGCAAGATCTACAGATGGATCCCCACCGAAAGCAGAAGGAAAGTCACCCAGGCCCTCGTCACCAGCAGGCTGGACTACGGCAACACCCTCTACGCGGGAACAACGGCCAAACTCCAGAAGAGACTCCAACGCATACAAAACGCCTCCGCACGCCTCATCCTCGACATCCCCCGCCACAGCCACATCACCGCCCACCTGAAGGACCTGCACTGGCTTCCCGTCAACAAGAGGATCACCTTCAAGCTCCTCACCCACGCTCACAAAGCACTCCACAACGCATGACCAGCATACCTCAACAAGCCACTCACCTTCTACACCCCCAACCGCCAGCTCCGCTCCGCTGACCTCATCCTCACCACCGTTCCACGCATCCACCGAACAACCACCGGCGGCAGATCCTTCTCCCACCTCACCGCCAAGACATGGAACACCCTCCCCATCCACCTATGACAGACCTAGGACCTGCTGACCTTCAGGCGACTCCTCAAGACCTGGCTGTTTGATCAGTAGCTGCTCCCCCCACCCCCAGTGCCTTGAGACCCTCACGGGTGAGTAGCGTGCTTTACAAATGTTTGATTGATTGATTAACAGACCTGTATTTGAAGTTAAGCCCACCTGCTGGCAGACAAGCTATCAAGTGTTACAGCAAACAAATGATGGACGGAATGCTGGAATGGCATGGTGAGCAAAAAAACGATGGATTTAGGCCCAGATCTCTGTACTGGGGTGAATGTATGACATTGTTCTGCATTCTGTCCATCAACTGTTGTTTTTGCATTTGTCACCCCGAGTGGGACGGGTATGCCCAGACGTGGGTCCCGTGCTCTCCATGCCACTGGAATCAAGCTATCCTGGCTGAAGAGGGGTTAAACCCCGAAACCGGTCCTAGGATGCTTGTTTCCAGTCCAGGGAGGACCTGGCTTGGCAGTTCGGGCTGGACTGTTCCCATGAGGCACAGGGTCAAGACTGATTTGCATATGGCTGGGTTCAAACTGGAATGGTATGGTGAGCAAAAAACGATGGATTTAGGCCCAGATCTCTGTACTGGGGTGAATGTATGACATTGTTCTGCATTCTGTCCATCAACTGGTGTTTTTGCATTTGTCACCCCGAGTGGGACGGGTATGCCCAGACGTGGGTCCCGTGCTCTCCATGCCACTGGAATCAAGCTATCCTGGCTGAAGAGGGTGAAACCCCGAAACCGGTCCTAGGATGCTTGTTTCCAGTCCAGGGAGGACCTGGCTTGGCAGTTCGGGCTGGACTGTTCCCATGAGGCACAGGGTCAAGACTGATTTGCATATGGCTGGGTTCTAACTGGAATGGCATGGTGAGCAAAAACGATGGATTTAGGCCCAGATCTCTGTACTGGGGTGAATGTATGACATTGTTCTGCATTCTGTCCATCAACTGTTGTTTTTGCATTTGTCACCCCGAGTGGGACGGGTATGCCCAGGCGTGGGTCCCATGCTCTCCATGCCACTGGAATCAAGCTATCCTGGCTGAAGAGGGGTGAAACCCGAAACCGGTCCTAGGATGCTTGTTTCCAGTCCAGGGAGGACCTGGCTTGGCAGTTCGGGCTGGACTGTTCCCATGAGGCACAGGGTCAAGACTGATTTGCATATGGCTGGGTTCAAACTGGAATGGCATGGTGAGCAAAAACGATGGATTTAGGCCCAGATCTCTGTACTGGGGTGAATGTATGACATTGTTCTGCATTCTGTCCATCAACTGTTGTTTTTGCATTTGTCACCCCGAGTGGGACGGGTATGCCCAGACGTGGGTCCCGTGCTCTCCATGCCACTGGAATGAAGCTATCCTAGCTGAAGAGGGTGAAACCCGAAACCGGTCCTAGGATGCTTGTTTCCAGTCCAGGGAGGACCTGGCTTGGCAGTTCGGGCTGGACTGTTCCCATGAGGCACAGGGTCAAGACTGATTTGCATATGGCTGGATTCAAACTGGAATGGCATGGTGAGCAAAAAAACGATGGATTTAGGCCCAGATCTCTGTACTGGGGTGAATGTATGACATTGTTCTGCATTCTGTCCATCAACTGTTGTTTTTGCATTTGTCACCCCAAGTGGTACGGGTATGCCCAGACGTGGGTCCCGTGCTCTCCATGCCACTGGAATCAAGCTATCCTGGCTGAAGAGGGGTGAAACCCCGAAACCGGTCCTAGGATGCTTGTTTCCAGTCCAGGGAGGACCTGGCTTGGCAGTTCGGGCTGGACTGTTCCCATGAGGCACAGGGTCAAGACTGATTTGCATATGACTGGGTTCAAACTGGAATGGCATGGTGAGCAAAAAAACGATGGATTTAGGCTCAGAACTCTGTACTGGGGTGAATGTATGACATTGTTCTGCATTCTGTCCATCAACTGTTGTTTTTGCATTTGTTACCCCGAGTGGGACGGGTATGCCCAGACGTGGGTCCTGTGCTCTCCATGCCACTGGAATCAAGCTATCCTGGCTGAAGAGGGTTGAAACCCCGAAACCGGTCCTAGGATGCTTGTTTCCAGTCCAGGGAGGACCTGGCTTGGCAGTTCGGGCTGGACTGTTCCCATGAGGCACAGGGTCAAGACTGATTTGCATATGGCTGGGTTCAAACTGAAATGGCATGGTGAGCAAAAAAACGATGTATTTACGCCCAGATCTCTCTACTGGGGTGAATGTATGACATTGTTCTGCATTCTGTCCATCAACTGTTGATTTTGCATTAGACAAGCTATCAAGGGCTGAGCATGGTAATAATTTTCTAAGACCTGTACTGAGCCCTATATTGTGTTAGTGGCGTTATTGCCAGTGGCAGATATACATTTGCCGGTGCAGAGACCGACGTGAAAATATCGACATACATAAATATCGAGGTAAGAATATCGTTGGTTTTAAATATCGAGGTAAGTAATATCGATGTAAAAATATCGAATTTTTGGTTGTGTAGTAATATCGAAATTTTAAATATCGATGTTAAAAATATAGATGTAATAAATATTTATGTAAGTAATATCGATGTTATGTTTTTGATGTAATTTTTTTAGTGTTTTAATTGTTATTTTATGTTAGTTTTTTACATGTCTAATGTTTTTAGAAAACATAGGGCCCGATTCTGATGCGGGTTGGAAAAGCTTCCCGACCGAATCGGTTGGGAAATGGTTTCCGACCCACTCGGATCGGGAAAGTCCGACCGGCGGAGTAGGATGCATCCGGATGCTTCCAGATACGATTGGGTTGAACTCCCATTGACTTCAATGGGAACATTTGTTCCTAACCGCATCAGAATTGGGCCCTCGGTCGGGAAGACACGTTCCCGATCCGATTTGGACAGAGCAAATGCCGTTAGGAGGCCTTCCTAACCGCATCAGAATCAGCCCTCGGTCGGGAAGCTTTTCCATCCCGCATCAGAATCGGGCCCTAATTTGTTGAAATAATTTGTTTATTATTTTTTTCATATTAATTTTAGGAGCGGGATGTTGGGTTTATAGGGGATAAGGGTGGGTAGTAATTTAAAAATGTTGTTTAAAATTATATAAATATTTTAAAATTGTATATATTTTAGGAGCGGGATGTTGGGTTTATAGTGGATAAGGGTGGGTAGTAATTTTAAAATGTTGTGCGTATTAAATTATAAATAGTAATATTTATTGAAATTAAAAATTGAAAATTGAAAATTTGAAATTTAAAATTTTATTTTTACATGAAATAAAATATTTTAAAAATTCGAAATTAAAAATGGTGTGAAATTATGTATTTAAATATGATTAAATAAATTTGTTTTTTTAATAATTTGCAAAATTGTATTAATATTGTGTAATAAATGTAATAACTTATTTATTTAAGAAAAATGGTATAAAATATTGAATATTATAAAAATGTATTCATTATATTTTTGAAATTTATAATTGAGGATAATAAATTATATTAAAATAATAGATTTTTTACAAATTTAAAAATTTAAAAAAATCTTAAAATATTTTTGATGAAAATATTAATGTAAATGTAGATAAATAATATATTTTTATAATAATATGTTAAAAATTACAAATTAGTAAAAATTATTAGAATTTATTATTTATTCTCTAATTTGTTTTAAAATCTTTTAATATTTTGAAAATGTCTTAATTATAATTTGAAATGTTATGAAGTATTAATAATTATAAATAATTATTAATTTTGTAAATAGTAAATTCCCCCGAAATTTAGAAAGAAAAATTACAATTATTAATTATATTTATTTTAAGGATATATATTTTTTAATTTTAAAAATGAAAGGGGGTTATTAAATATTTATTGTTTTGAGTTTATTTTTATTTGGAGTTAGAATAGTAAATTGTTGTGGTTTACCATCCAGCATTTTCCCTGAGTTTATTTGGATTTGGAGTTAGAATAGTTCATTATTATGGTTTACCATCCAGCACTTTCCTTGAGTTTAGTTGGATTTGGAGTTAGAATATTAAATTATTATGGTTTACCATCCAGCACTTTCCCTGAGTTCAGTTGCATTTGGAGTTAGAATAGTAAATTATTATGGTTTCTATCCAGCATTTTCCCTGAGTTTAGTTGGATTTGGAGTTAGAATAGTAAATTGTTATGGTTTACCATCCAGCACTTTCCCTGAGTTCAGTTGGATTTGGAGTTAGAATAGTTTATTCGGATTTGGAGTTATAATAGTAAATTGTTATGTTTTACTATCCAGCACTTTCTTTGAGTTTAGTTGGATTTGGAGTTAGAATAGTAAATTATTATGGTTTACCATCCAGCACTTTCCCTGAGTTCAGTTGGATTTGGAGTTAGAATAGTAAATTGTTATGTTTTACTATCCAGCACTTTCTTTGAGTTTAGTTGGATTTGGAGTTATAATAGTAAATTATTATGGTTTACTATCCAGCAGTTTCCATGAGTTTATTTGGATTTGGAGTTATATTAGTAAATTGTTATGTTTTACTATCCAGCACTTTCTTTGAGTTTGGTTGGATTTGGAGTTAGAATAGTAAATTATTGTGGTTTACCATCCTGCACTTTCCCTGAGTTCAGTTGGATTTGGAGTTAGAATAGTACATTATGTTTTACTATCCAGCACTTTCTTTGAGTTTAGTTGGATTTGTAGTTAGAATAGTAAATTATTATGGTTTACCGTCCAGCACTTTCCCTAAGTTTAGTTGCATTTGGAGTTAGAATAGTAAATTATTATGGTTTACCATCCAACACTTACCCTGAGTTTAGTTGAATTTGGAGTTAGAATAGTAAATTATTATGGTTTACTATCCAGCACTTTCCCTGAGTTCAGTTGGATTTGGAGTTAGAATAGTAAATTGTTATGTTTTACTATCCAGCACTTTCTTTGAGATTAGTTGGATTTGGAGTTAGAATAGTAAAATATCATGGTTTATTATTTAGCATGTATGTTAGTTTTATTCATAATATTTTTGGGATGACAAGATATTTTTATAATTTTTATAATTATATTTTTAACATTTTATTTGGTTTTAAAATGTATTATAATATTTAAAAAAATAGACATTTTAATGTTTTTTACATTTATTTGGGCATTGTAACATTTATTTATACATGTTCAACAAATCATATTTTATTACATATATATTTTTTGTTACAGTTTTTAACAATTGTCCATTTTTTGTAGTATACTTATGTAATGGTGAAGTAAAAGAGTACAATTTTTTAATTAATACACAGGGGTCGATTCCGATTCGGGCCGGAAAACGTACCGACCGACTCGGAGCCGGAATTCATTCCGACCGACACGTACCGGTGCAGCCCGACCCGCAAAGTACGATGAGAAGCATGCAAAACCCGACCGACTCGTACGGAACACAAGCCAAACGACCGAGCCGCGCGGAAAACAGCAATCCGGCAGGAAAAACACGCGAATCTAACTGACCGACACGCACCCGGAACAATCCCGAATGAAACGTACCCGCGAACTCCTACCCGCCAAGTACGATGCAACGCGTGCAAAAAACACGACCGAGTCGCACGGAGGACAAGCCGTACGACCGAAACGCATACAAAACTGCGAGCCGAAGCAACCCAAAACAGGGAAAATACACAAAAAAAGGCCAAACAAGCAATTACAAAGCCAATAAATACTGGGGGGGGGGGCAGGGAACAAAGACACACCCACAACTCTACCCATTAAAGGACACAAATCTCTACCATGATCCTTTGCAAATTCAAATTACCTGCCAGCACTCAACAGACAGCAACCATACACCCACAGCTCATCCATCACACAAGCCACACACCATCAGCACCTCAACAAATAGCAACCTCACATACACCCAGCAAAACACACACTCACACACCTTCACCTGCACACCAACACACACATCACTCACCAACACCACCCATCACCATGCCCCCAAAGAAGAATCATAAGTTCCTAGATAGTGAATTGGAAGTCCTGGTAGATGAGATCCTCAGGGTAGAGCCACAGCTGTTTGGTACACTGGTCCAACAGACACCCATGTTGCAGAAAACCAAGATGTGGGAGAGGATCGTCGACAGGGTGAACGCACAATCACCATGTTTGCGCACAAAGATAGACATCCAGAACAGGTGGTATGACGTGCGCAGGAGGGTCAGGGAGCTGTTGAAGAAGGACTACCTCTTGAGCCAACACACCGGCAGTGGCCCTCCTGCCAAGCCAGTATACCTCAGGCCCTGGGAGTAGACGGTGCGGGCCATCCTACCACCAGTGAGCGTATATGGACTAGAAAACATCCCAGAGCCTGGTGAGTACACAACAAATGTACACAATATTGTGCGACAATACACACACATCACTGTCAAGGGGAGAGTCAAACCATGCACCCTTAGCAAATACACAGCAACCAGAACAGAATCATCCCAAAATGTGTATGTCAGTCAGATAAACACAACACATGCCATCTCATAGTGACATGTAACTGTGTCATCACATGTACAAACACAACTACAACTACAGCTAGGCAGTGGCACAAATATAACTAACAAACACATCCAGACATGTAGCCACCACTACAACACCACCACACAGTGAAGCCCACTGAAAGAAAGGAATTCTGTGTATGCTGGGCAAGTCAGTGTAGCCAATAGCATCATGGGAGTTGTAGTCACAGATATTGCCCACCCTCACAATGCGCACATCAACACCACCATGAACCATGCTCACATCACAGTGAGTGGAAAACAACTGACAAGATGGCTGACACTGGCTACTGCTGTGGGGAGCACAAGGCCCTGCTGGCAACTGTGCACCAACCAACAGCAGGACACCACTGACTGACATCCTGAAAGACAACTTGCACTCCCTGCAATGGAAGCACGTTCCATGGTGGGATATCTGGCTGGGTGGGAAGGAGGACTCACAGCACAGACCATAGTCACCAGCAGCTCTACCCACACACCCCTAACACAAACTCCACACAACTCACCTGGGAGAATGCATTGCCTCACACTCCAATCAAATATCCCACAAAGAACCACAACCCTGGGTCATGCTGTGTGAAGCACAGGGACACACATGGGACCTGTAGCAGAACTAACCCCAGGATAACACTGTCAGCCATCTTGTCAGCACAGGCACACAACCCCACAGGGAAGCAGAGTCAAAGGGAAGGAAGCATGGGCATGCTGGGAAGGGGGTGGAGGCAATAGCATGATGGGAGTGGTAGTCACAGCTCAACATCCCCCACCCACATGGCCCAGCAAGCTCACACTCAAGCATGCACACCCCACAGAGAGTGGAAAGCCCCATCAAAGATGTCTGACACTGGTGCTCTGTTGTGGGGAGCACAAGGCCATGCTGGGAACTGGCCACCAACCAACAGCAGGACATCACTGTCAGCCATCTTGCCATTGCTCTCACACTCACACACAGTGAAGTCCTCCCAAAAGCAAGTAAGTATGGGCATGCTGGGAAGTGGGGTGGAGGCAATAGCATGATGGGAGTGGTAGTCACAGCTCAACATCCCCCACCCACATGGCCCAGCAAGCTCACACTCAAGCATGCACACCCCACAGAGAGTGGAAAGCCCCATCAAAGATGTCTGACACTGGTGCTCTGTTGTGGGGAGCACAAGGCCATGCTGGGAACTGGCCACCAACCAACAGCAGGACACCACTGTCAGCCATCTTGCCATTGCTCTCACATTCACACACAGTGAAGTCCACCCAAAAGCAAGTAAGTATGGGCATGCTGGGAAGTGGGGTGGAGGCAATAGCATGATGGGAGTGGTAGTCACAGCTCAACATCCCCCACCCACATGGCCCAGCAAGCTCACACTCAAGCATGCACACCCCACAGAGAGTGGAAAGCCCCATCAAAGATGTCTGACACTGGTGCTCTGTTGTGGGGAGCACAAGGCCATGCTGGGAACTGGCCACCAACTAACAGCAGGACACCACTGCCAGCCATCTTGCCATTGCTCTCACACTCACACACAGTGAAGTCCACCCAAAAGCAAGTAAGTATGGGCATGCTGGGAAGTGGGGTGGAGGCAATAGCATGATGGGAGAGGTAGTCACAGATATTGGTCACCCCCACAACTGTCCCATCAACACCACCCTGAACCATGCGCACATCACAGGGAGTAGAAAACAACTGACAAGATGGCTGACACTGGCTACTGCTGTGGGGAGCACAAGGCCCTGCTGGCAACTGTGCACCAACCAACAGCAGGTCACCACTGACTGACATCCTGAAAGACAACTTGCACTCCCTGCAATGGAAGCACGTTCCATGGTGGGATATCTGGCTGGGTGGGAAGGAGGACTCACAGCACAGACCATAGTCACCAGCAGCTCCACCCACACAGCCCCTAACACAAACTCCACACAACTCACCTGGGAGAATGCATTGCCTCACACTCCAATCAAATATCCCACAAAGAACCACAACCCTGGGTCATGCTGTGTGAAGCACAGGGACACACATGGGACCTGTAGCAGAACTAACCCCAGGATAACACTGTCAGCCATCTTGTCAGCACATGCACACAACCCCACAGGGAAGCAGAGTCAAAGGGAAGGAAGCATGGGCATGCTGGGAAGGGGGGTGGAGGCAATAGCATGATGGGAGTGGTAGTCACAGCTCAACATCCCTCACCCACATGGCCCAGCAAGCTCACACTCAAGCATGCACACCCCACAGAGTGTGGAAAGCCCCATCAAAGATGTCTGACACTGGTGCTCTGTTGTGGGGAGCACAAGGCCATGCTGGGAACTGGCCACCAACCAACAGCAGGACACCACTGTCAGCCATCTTGCCATTGCTCTCACACTCACACACAGTGAAGTCCACCCAAAAGCAAGTAAGTATGGGCATGCTGGGAAGTGGGGTGGAGGCAATAGCATGATGGGAGTGGTAGTCACAGATATTGGTCACCCCCACAACTGTCCCATCAACACCACCCTGAACCATGCGCACATCACAGGGAGTGGAAAACAACTGACAAGATGGCTGACACTGGCTACTGCTGTGGGGAGCACAAGGCCCTGCTGGCAACTGTGCACCAACCAACAGCAGGACACCACTGACTGACATCCTGAAAGACAACTTGCACTCCCTGCAATGGAAGCACGTTCCATGGTGGAATATCTGGCTGGGTGGGAAGGAGGGCCGGATGTCAACAAAATACAACCAATGCAGACCATGTACACACCCCAACATTCACATAGAAATGCCCAAATAATGCAGGACAATGTGCTACACCAATATCAACCCCTGACTGTGACAACTTAGGACAATGCAATGTACAGGCCCACATCCAGAGGCACAGTCACAACTGTCAGGTGTGTCAACCATTGATTCCTGCAGAAACATAACATACATTGTGTGTGTCTCCCAAAAACAGGTGATGATGGGGACACAGCAGCAGACGCTGAGGAGTCCCCGTCCCAGGCTCAAGAGGATACGGAGCTCACTGGTGTGGAACAGCCTCTGCCCTCCTCGGATGAAGAAGACCCACCTGGCACCTCCGGAGCAAGTCATCATGCAGCACCAGCAGAACCACCAGCTGCACCCCCTGCACCCACCCCTCCAATGACTGTCAACACACATACCACCCCTGCCGACATGGACAGACCAAGGAGCACCACCACCACCAGCACAGGGACCCTGGACCAACGTGGGGCCATGGACACCAACACCACCAACAACCCCCAAGGGGGTCCAGGGTCACCTGTCCGTGCCACCTCAGGTACTGCACGTGTTGCCAGGGGTGGTGGGAGGGGTGGGAGACATAGGTCGCTGCTCGCAGAGGGATCTGGACTGCATGATGACCCACAACTGGCACGCATAGCCGATGCGTACCAGTCCAGCACCGGAGAGCTCAGCCAGGTAGTGGGGCTCCTCAGGGACATTAAACAGCAGCAGGCTGCCCATCATGCCCGCTTGGACTCACACATGTCCCGCGTGGAGTCCAAGTGGGACACACTGCAAGAGATGACGGCGGTGCATAGGGACATATTACAATGCCTCCGCCAGATGAGCAGCAACCAGTCAACACCTCCCTGTGTGCCCACAACATCTGGTGCTGAAACAACTGCAACTGCCACAGGGAGGGAGGATGACTCTGGCGGAGAGTCCCCTGCACCGCAGCAGCCTGCACTTGAGGGTCCCCCCCCAAAGAAGAGGGGTTGTCCGAGGAGGGGCAACTGAGAGGCCGATGGCCATGTGCAACCCCCAGGAAGCCAAAACCTGTTCTGGATAATCACCTTTGTGCGCAAACTGTTCACCCTGTTGACTGCAATACAACTCCCCCACATGACATGGGGAGTACAAGTTGGACCAATGTCTCAGATGACTGTGGATTGATACAGGACATTTCTGCTACCAGGACTTCCAATTCATCTAGGAACTTTGGATTGCAATCAAAATGTACAGCACTCACCATCCTGTGCACTAATCACACACATGTATGACAATAAACACACTAATACACCATACCTGCCTCTGTCGTGATTCCAATGTGGTTTCTGTCATGGAGATGATGACCAGCGAAATTACACTGTGCATGCTAACTGCTACAGCAAGTACAACACAGGCATGTGAGTCATGGCAACATGACACATATGAGGGAGACACACCACCAGGGCTACACAACAAATACACACCTAGGCCATCTCACTCATTGCCTACACTGATGTTGCCAGGAAATACGGTGCAATGCACAGACACAACACCTATTCACAGTCTTAGTCAACTAGCCCACTGGTGCAGTAAGCAAATGTCAGACAAATGTGTGACCACAGACAACGCACATCACAAAGTGAAGCACAGGTTTATTACACATTTGCAACATGTTGTAACCACTACAGATGCAAGGTAATCCCACCTGGCAGCGGGCACACAGTCAACAAGTGTAGAAGGAAGGAAGTCCATGGGTGTGGCGCACATCACCTGTAGGGACACGACAGCTACCACACTGGAAGTCGAATCACGGTGTCGGGGATCACAGTTGACCAAACGACTCTGAAAGTACCCTGTGAAGGACAGAAATGACACACAGTCAAAAGCACTGAAGAACAGGACAGAACTGCAATACTCATGCCCAATACATGTCACAAGATACCCACCCTGAACCAAGTTAGCATGTCAACACTGTTGGGGAGTACAGACTACCTGTAAGAACACATCGCTACACGCATACAGTCATGTAGCCCATGGACACACTAAAACAGCACCAGAGCACCACCAACACATATCATGCAAACTCACATCATTGACATGACATCTCTGGATACTCACATTCAGCTGAAGAAGTTGGTGATGAGCTGTGTGCGGACATCACCATCACCATCATCATCATCATCACTGGCATCGTGGTCCAGGCCAGGATCCTCCACAGGTGGCGGATGTTGGTCATCGTCATCCAGGATGAGAGGCAACTCCTTCCGCACTGCCAGGTTGTGTAGCATGCAGCAGACGATGACAATCTTGCACACCTTTGCTGGGGCATATGGGAGGGACCCTCCTGTCTTGTCCAGGCAGCGGAAGCGGCTCTTCAGGAGACCAAATGTCCGCTCAATCACTCTCTTCGTCCGACCATGTGCCTCATTGTAGCGCATCTGGGCTGGTGTCACAGGGTTCCTGAGGGCGTCAGCAACCACGGCATGTTGGGGTATCCAGAGTCACCTACATACAGACAATTGCACATTAGCTGAGTTGGAAAAGAGGGTGGAACACTACATTGCAGAACACACACAATGGTACAAAATCAGTACACACCAACAAGCCAGGCACGCTGGTTCCGCATCTGTGACATCATCCTCGGGATGCGACTACTCCTCATCACGTAGGCATCGTGTGCAGAACCAGGGAAACGGGCACACACGTGTGAGATGCTCATATCTGCAAGACAGACCACCAGTGCATTGACCGAGTGGTAGTGTTTGCGGTTCCTGTATGCCTGCTCTTGGGCCTGTGGTGGTACCAAAGCCACATGTGTCCCATCAATGGAGCCAATGACATGCGGCATCCCCCCAGGGCATAGAAGTCACTCTTCACGCCAGTGAGTTGTTGGAGTCTAGGGAAATAGATGTACTGGTTCAGGTATATCAACATAGCCTCCAAAACATCGCGGAGCACACGGCTGAACATGGTCTGTGACATCCCACCAGCAGTCGCCACAGTGTGTTGAAAGGTACCGGTGGCAAAGAAGTGTAGGGCTGCCATCACCTTCACCTTGGGGGTTAGCGCTGTAGGGTACGGCCGGCCAGGTTGCAAATGTGGTGCCAAGCGCACTGCCAAATCCTCAATCAGCTGCCTGGTGAAGCGGTACCGTCGGATGCTGTCACGTTCCACCATCGTTGCCAGGTCAGGGAATGGTCTAAGGACAGCTGGTGCCCTGCAGTGCATAGGTGAAGAAAGCAAGATTGTCAGTCACCCCACATATGTGGCATTGAACACACTCAATATCACATGATACATCATTATGAGGCACAAGTACATGATGTGTGCAGTTCCGTAAGGATATGTATGGCACATACATGGCCAACATCTAACATCACAGTTCAACATGTGGCATCAATAAGTCCCAGGTTGTGCCATTGGATATCATGAGGCCGTGTCCTAGTTCCCATCTCCTGCTGCCACGTTACAAACACACCCCACAGTGACATGTGAGGACAGATGTGCCCCAGGCATCACAGCTCAACGACAGGTAGATTCCCAGGGACCCTGTATTGCCACATGGACACAGGCATGACATGGTGTATCATGTATACACCACAGCAAAACAACCATGACCCCCACAGGTAGTGGTCCCTGTTGCCTCAGCAGGACAGACATGGACGTCTGTGACACACACACGCACAACATCAAAGTCCATGCACAAACAACGTGGATGTGGAGACTGTCTCCCATTGTGCACATCAAATCAGAGACATTGTAAACACAACATGCACACAGACTGTGGAGGACCATCACTATTGTGCCAATGGGTCACCCTGGGTTAAACATACCGTCCCACATGGGACTCAGGGGGTATGTGACATGACATACACATACACCACCGTGAAATGTGACCATGCCACATGCTCAGATATGAACAGTTGCACATCACAGTGGTTATGTACACGAAACACCAAGGATTCTGTCCCCATGAACACGTGCACAGCCTGGGGGTGGCTGCCCCCAAGTGACACCCACA
The DNA here is from genome assembly GCA_963921515.1 of Calotriton arnoldi. Taxonomy (NCBI): domain Eukaryota; kingdom Metazoa; phylum Chordata; class Amphibia; order Caudata; family Salamandridae; genus Calotriton; species Calotriton arnoldi. Next base: position 282,848 of record CAWUFW010011508.1, on the reverse strand, counting down.
GAACAACATGTTCACCCCCATACACGGAATAGGTAATGCAGCCTTACATGCCTTAGGATACAGTTTGGACAGGCTGTGGTGTTGTAGGTGTGCCCCTCACTCCCTGGGAAGTATATGTGGCTGGCATATGTTCACCTGTGACAGGCATGGTGACATATGCCAGTGACTTGTACAGGGACGCGTTGGACAGCAATGGACCGATCGGTGCGCACACATTGGCCATTGCATTCAATGTGAGCTGGTACGCGTTGTATTCGCAATACGCGTTGGACAGCAATGGACCGATCGGTGCGCACACATTGGCCATTGCATTCAATGTGTGCTGGTACGCGTTGTATTCGCAATACGCGTTGGACAGCAATGGACCGATCAGTGCGCACACGTTGGCCATTGCATTCAATGTGTGCTGGTACGCGTTGTATTCTCAATACGCGTTGGACAGCAATGGACCGATCAGTGGGCACACATTGGCCATTGCATTCAATGTGTGCTGGTACGCATTGTATTCGCAATACGCGTTGGACAGCAATGGACCGATCGGTGCGCACACATTTGCCATTGCATTCAATGTGTGCTGGTACGCGTTGTATTCGCAATACGCGTTGGACAGCAATGGACCGATCGGTGCGCACACATTGGCCATTGCATTCAATGTGTGCTGGTACGCGTTGTATTCGCAATACGCGTTGAACAGCAATGGACCGATCGGTGTGCCCGGCCGGCCCATTGCATTCAATGTGTCTGGAGTGCAGCGTTGTATCCTGGGTACGCGTTGAACAGCAATGGACCGATCGGTGGGCCCGGCCGGCCCATTGCATTCAATGTGTGCGGGTACGCGTTGTATCCTGGGTACGCGTTGAACAGCAATGGACCGATCGGTGCGCACACATTGGCCATTGCATTCAATGTGAGCTGGTACGCATTGTATTCGCAATACGCGTTGGACAGCAATGGACCGATCGGTGCGCACACATTGGCCATTGCATTCAATGTGTGCTGGTACGCTTTGTATTCGCAATACGCGTTGGAAAGCAATGGACCGATCGGTGCGCACACATTGGCCATTGCATTCAATGTGTGCTGGTACGCGTTGTATTCGCAATACGCGTTGGACAGCAATGGACCGATCAGTGCGCACACATTGGCCAATGCATTCAATGTGTGCTGGTACGCGTTGTATTCGCAATACGCGTTGGACAGCAATGGACCGATCGGTGCGCACACATTGGCCATTGCATTCAATGTGTGCTGGTACGCGTTGTATTCGCAATACGCGTTGGACAGCAATGGACCGATTGATGCGCACACATTGGCCATTGCATTCAATGTGTGCTGGTACCCGTTGTATTCGCAATACGCGTTGAACAGCAATGGACCGATCGGTGTGCCCGGCCGGCCCATTGCATTCAATGTGTCGGGTGCAGCGTTGTATCCTGGAGTGCGCGTTGAACAGCAATGGACCGATCGGTGTGCCCGGCCGGCCCATTGCATTCAATGTGTCGCGGGTATGCGTTGTATCCTGGAGTACGCGTTGAACAGCAATGGACCGATCGGTGTGCCCGGCCGGCCCATTGCATTCAATGTGTGCGAGTGCAGCGTTGTATCCTGGGTACAGCGTTGAACAGCAATGGACCGATCGGTGTGCCCGGCCGGCCCATTGCATTCAATGTGTGCGGGTACGCGTTGTATCCTGGGTACGCGTTGAACAGCAATGGATCGATCGGTGTGCCCGGCCGGCCGCTCATTGCATTCAATGTGCGCGGAGTGCAGCGTTGTATCCTGGGTACGCGTTGAACAGCAATGGACCGATCGGTGTGCCCGGCCGGCCCATTGCATTCAATGTCGCGCGGGTACGCGTTGTATCCTGGGTAAGCGTTGAACAGCAATGGACCGATCGGTGTGCCCGGCCGGCCCATTGCATTCAATGTGTGCGGGTACGCATTGTATCCTAGGTACGCGTTGAACAGCAATGGACCGATCGGTGCGCACCCATTGGCTATGGCCTGGCCTGGCAACGGACACGTTTTCAAATTTTGAACGAGTCTGATGCTGTAAATTCAGTTGGTCACCCACAACAATGTTGCAAATTCATGGGTGTCATGAAGTTGAACTTTTGAAGGATGCTGTGGGCGTGTGTAAGTGGTGCAATTCCATGGATTGGCCAGATTCAGAAGATGCAAACGACTTGGACCTATCACTTTGGACACATGGGACAGTATCTGCCTCTGCAGCACACATATAATGTTGGCTGTTCCCCTGAGAGCTCACTTGCCTGCACTACATGCTCCAGGACGACATCTGCCACTACACTGCTGCTGTATTTGCACCCTCTGGACCCTGCAATGGCACGTACTGTGGAGAGAGCCCCAGCCTTCAGCACTGAGGAGAACCAGGCCCTGCTGGACAACCTCCTTCCACAGTACAGCAAGCTGTATGGGAAAGCAGGGGAGCAGGTGAGTGTTCTGTCCACTGCCTTTCTAAATGTGCATGTTGTCTGACTAGCAAGGCTAACAGTCTGCACGCCACTGGCTAGCAGGCTCACTGAGTAGTTGTCACCCCCATAGTGTGTAGTTACATGCACTGGACAGGTATAGTGCAGTGACAGTGCATTTAAACAAGGTTTTACTTCCCAGGCAATGATACCATGTAGTAACTGCTGGCATACTGTCCATGGCCATCGTTGCACTGCCTGTGTACATCATGTGTCCCTGTGATTGAGACATGTATATCCAATTGTGTAATGCACGGATATGTTGCATGTGTAGTAATGGCATTCTCACTTTGTCATCCTCACAGGTTGATGCCCACCAGAAGCAGCAGATATGGCTGACCATCGTCCGGGCAGTGAGATCCGTGGGGGTCTACAAGCGCCGGATCCGCAACTGCCAGAAGAGGTGGCAGGACCTTCGGGGCTGGACCCGGAGGATCGCACGGGTCCAGCTGAAGCTGTCGCCTCCTCGCAGGAGGGGCGGACACCGGACCCTGACCCCCCACATGCTCAGGATCCTGGCGGTGGTCTTCCCTGATCTGGATCACACACGCATCCACGAGCACTGCGCAGTCCTCAGTTGCCTCTCCCTCCAAAGCACCCTCCCTTGCCTCACCTGCAACCCCAAAGACACAGCGGCTCTTCCTCAGTGACCTCGGCCTCTTCCCCTCCGATCCAGCTGATACAGCATTCAGGGGGAAGAGGAAGCCCACCCACATGGAGCGGAGTGCCCCTCGCCCACGGACACCCTCCCCCAGGCGCAGACCGACTGACGCCCCCACCCGCAAGTCCCCCCGGACCCGGAAGAGCAAGACCCGCCGCCGCCCTGCAGCTCAGGCACCAAGTCTCCTTCCTCCATCCCTCAGGCCCCCACTCCACAGGTGCCCCCACCACACCCTGCCCCAGGTTCCCCCACCCACAGATATACCATCCCCAAACGGATCAGGCCTTCTCCCCCTGCCACTTTCTCTTCCGGCCCCACACCCCCCGCTGCGCTTGTCTGTGCCACTGGTGTGGTGAGGGTGTCCTCCCCCTCTGTCCTGCCCACCTTACTTGATCCCGATTCTCCTCCCCTGGAGATAGGCACTGCAGTGGAGTCCACTACCACCCTGTCTGACTTGGGCACTGCAGTGGCGAACCTGTCCACTCCATCTGCACGGTCCACTGCAGTCGTGCCGGCACCCACATCATCTGAGTCATGCCCCCCAGTTGTGCCGGCACACACCATGTCAGACACCTCCACTGCAGTTGTCAGTGGCTCTCCAGCAACCACCACCCCTTCCCTGCCTCCTCCTGGTGAGCCCTGATCCTGTCCCTGCGGTGCCTGGCCTGCCCCCCCGTATGCCCCTCCTAGGGAATTGTCCCTGGTTTTTATCAGGGCAGGCATGCGTAGGGTGACATCTGCCACTGTCACCCTGTTTTTACTTTCATGATGGACTGGCCATTGGCCTTTGTTTATTTTTTAAATGACTTCAAGTTTCGAACACACATATGCTGAATAAAGCAACTTTCTGTTCTCTAGTGCTTTTGCTTCTGATGTACATGATGTTGATGATGCTAACCATGCCCTTGCTGCAGTGATGGTGATATTTGGTCTCATGAAAATGAAGTGTTACTGTGCCGGAACCCATGTGGTCCAGGGGACTGTGTCCTATCCTGTGGTGTATCCATGTCATCCTTAGCAGCATCTGAGGGTGTCATGTTTTCAATATTTGGCAATGGGATTTCCTACTTACATTAGCAATGTCACATCTGTGGCTTCCACCCCTGCACATCTGTTGTGCTTGCCATTGTTCAATTAGTCTACTTCCCTGACCGTGTGGCCATCTCCACTGGACATGCAGGTTTGGGCATCAATGGGGAAGGACTCATCTGTGTTGTCAGTGCAACTTGCTATACATGTGTGTTGGATCTGTGCTGATGATTTCGTTGACACTCCCATGACCAGGCTGATGTGACGGGAGCCTTCATTTGGTGCTAATTGTTGACTGTGTGACCAAGTGTTCTGCTGACATGATGGAGCCCTACTGATGCGACATATGGCACAGCTTTCCTCACACAGGAGTGGAGCTCCCTCATGGCAGTGTGTACTCCTGTGACATCGCCTGCGCCCAAGGTGTGTGTTGTATGAGCATGTCTGTGTGTTCACTTCCATTTTGCTGTGCATGCTGGGATCTCTAGTGATGTTCCTGTTTGTGATGCTTGCTGAGTTGACCTATGTTCCCCCAAAGTCTTCTCCCTGGGTTCTCTGTGATGTGGGTGCATGGCACATTACTGGTCATCAGGGTGTCACCCATAGGTGTGTTTGCTGTCAGGGCTGAGTTTGTGGGCAGACGCTGATGGGTCACAGTCAGGATTCCCCTTGGCACTTGTTGTTTACACCTGTCATGTGATTTCCGGTTTGTGTTAGCTTTCATTGGTTGTGACACGTTGTGTGTGTGACTGCTGGCACTCCTCAGGGTCAGGGCTGCAATGTTTGTAGTTCTCTATGTGTGTTCTTTGTGGGTGACCTTGGCTTCTTCATTGGTGTGTGACTGTGGCTGGGATCCCATTGGTTGGTGTGGTATTGTCGTCATGTCCATGTACAGCGTAGTGTGCAGTGTGTTAGACATTCAGGAGTCTTGTTGAGTGGCCATGTGTGATGTGTTTCTGCACCTTGGTTCCCACCACCCCCCCTGGGATTGTCATGGGTGCATGTGCAATGTCACCAGTGCATGTGAGCTTCACTGCTGCACATTGTTGGAGTTCGAGGTGTGTGGTGTTGAGTGTGTGCAGATGAGAGTTGTTGCCCGGCTAGTCCCCTGCCTCCATGTTGGCCTTGGCTTATTGGCCGTGCTGATTGATTTGTGCTTGTGTAGGTGTGATGGTAGTTTGTTGCTCAGGACACATAACTGTGGTTCACAGTGTGAACGACATATAGCTTTGTCATCAGAGTGGGATTGTAATGCAGCCTAGGCTCACCACATTGTGAGGGCCCTGGGGGTAGTGCTGTGGTGTCTCTGTGTCTTGCTGTGTCAGTTGCTGTTCCTACATGCTTGTGTGACATGTGTGATTTGTGCTCCCTCTCATCTGACAATGCCTGATTGCCCACATAGGGGATTTGGATCCATGAGTTGCCTTTGTGTGGCACTGTATGCACATCTGTGTAATTGGTATTCAGGCCTCCTCATGTGTTGTGTGGTTGCCTGGGGACACTGGTATCCCCCCTCACCTGTTGTGTTTGATGTGCAGTGTGGGTCTGCCTGTTTGTGTTTGTGCATCTGCACCACTGCATTGGCATATCTTTAGTGTGCCATTGGCTGTATGTTGTTTGGTGTGTTTCCCCTGCTGTCCCTGGGACTCCTAGGTCATCAGTCAGCACAATGATCATTGTTTGTGTGTCCCATTGCTGCCATGGTATGGTATCTGTTCACCTCACATCTACAGTCTCCACAGGGTATCTGCATTTGTGTGCCCATTGGTGCAAATATGTGGGTCTGCATTCTGATGGTCACTTCTGTCATTGTGTCATTGATGAATGTTGACAGTGTCAGCCCCCATGGGTGATGTTTGTCTGCACATGGCCAAAGGTATGTCTTATTTGCACTGCACTGTTTGCCTCCCCCAATCTATGTTGCTATGGGACACAAGCACTACTTTGCCACTGATGTGTTTGTTGTTCTGTGACCAGGAATCATCCATGCAGTTTGGCAGTTGCAGCTTTTTCTTTGTCAACACTTACATTTTGGTCACTGTGATGATGGGGGTTTGGACCCCATTGCCACAATGTTCAAGATGTGCTTCAGCTATGGACCCCACACTTATATTTTGGTCACTGTGATGATGGGGGTTTGGACCCCATTGCCACAATGTTCAAGATGTGCTTCAGCTATGGACCCCACATTTACATTTTGGTCACTGTGATGATGGGGGTTTGGACCCCATTGCCACAATGTTCAAGATGTGCTTCAGCTATGGACCCCACACTTACATTTTGGTCACTGTGATGATGGGGTTTTGGACCCCATTGCCACAATGTTCAAGATGTGCTTCAGCTATGGACCCCACACTTACATTTTGGTCACTGTGATGATGGGGCTTTGGACCCCATTGCCACAATGGTCATGGCCTGCTTGCATTGTGGGGGCCACACACATTTATGTGTGGCACATGTGATAGGGGGTCACATTGTAGGTTCAAAGTCATGTTCAGTGTTGTAGGCATTTGACACAGTCTACACACGCTTGTCATGGTGTTGGGGGGATGTCTTTATGTTGCATTCTTTATGTTGGTGTGTGCTTGTTGTGTCATGTATTATCCATCCTGTGAGTGGGGGTGTTGTTGGTGGTAGGCATCCAGCCCCCATGGGTAGGGGTGGTAGTAGTGGTAGGCATCTGGCACCCCTGGGTAGAGGTGGTAGTAGTGGTAGGCATCTGGCACCCCTGGGTAAGGGTGGTAGTAGTGACAGGCATCCAGCCCCCATGGGTAGAGGTGGTAGTAGTGGTAGGCATCTGGCACCCCTGGGTAGAGGTGGTAGTAGTGGTAGGCCTCTGGCACCCCTGGGTAAGGGTGGTAGTAGTGGTAGGCATCTGGCCCCCTGGGTAGAGGTGGTAGTAGTGGTAGGCATCTGGCACCCCCTGGGTAAGGGTGGTAGTAGTGACAGGCATCCAGCCCCCATGGGTAGAGGTGGTAGTAGTGGTAGGCATCTGGCACCCCTGGGTAGAGATGGTAGTAGTGGTAGGCATTTGGCACCCCTGGGTAAGGGTGGTAGTAGTGGTAGGCATCTGGCACCCCTGGGTAGAGGTGGTAGTAGTGGTAGGCATCTGGCACCCCCTGGGTAGAGGTGGTAGTAGTGGTAGGCATCTGGCACCCCCTGGGTAAGGGTGGTAGTAGTGACAGGCATCCAGCCCCCATGGGTAGAGGTGGTAGTAGTGGTAGGCATCTGGAACCCCCTGGGTAGGGGTGGTAGTAGTGGTAGGCATCTGGCACCCCCCGGGTAAGGGTGGTAGTAGTGACAGGCATCCAGCCCCCCATGGGTAGAGGTGGTAGTAGTGGTAGGCATCTGGCACCACCTGGGTAGAGGTGGTAGTAGTGGTAGGCATCTGCCACCCCCTGGGTAAGGGTGGTAGTAGTGACAGGCATCCAGCCCCCCAAGGGTAGAGGTGGTAGTAGTGGTAGGCATCTGGCACCCCCTGGGAAGAGGTGGTAGTAGTGGTAGGCATCTGACACCCCCTGGGTAAGGGTGGTAATAGTGGTGGCATCTGGCACCTCCTGGGTAGAGATGGTAGTAGTGGTAGGCATCTGGCACCCCCTGGGTAAGGGTGGTAGTAGTGACAGGCATCCAGCCCCCCATGGGTAGAGGTGGTAGTAGTGGTAGGCATCTGGTACCCCCTGGGTAGAGGTGGTAGTAGTGGTAGGCATCTGACACCCCCTGGGTAGAGGTGGTAGTAGTGACAGGCATCCAGCCCCCCATGGGTAGAGGTGGTAGTAGTGGTAGGCATCTGGCACCCCCTGGGTAAGGGTGGTAGTAGTGGTAGCCATCTGGCACCCCCTGGGTAGAGGTGGTAGTAGTGGTAGGCATATGACACCCCCTGGGTAGAGGTGGTAGTAGTGGTAGGCATCTGACACCCCCTGGGTAGAGGTGGTAATAGTGACAGGCATCCAGCCCCCCATGGGTAGAGGTGGTAGTAGTGGTAGGCATCTGGCACCCCCTGGGTAGGGGTGGTAGTAGTGGTAGGCATCTGGCACCCCCTGGGTAAGGGTGGTAGTAGTGACAGGCATCCAGCCCCCATGGGTAGAGGTGGTACTAGTGGTAGGCATCTGGCACACCCTGGGTAGAGGTGGTAGTAGTGGTAGGCATCTGGCACCCCTGGGTAGAGGTGGTAGTAGTGGTAGGCATCTGGCACCCCTGGGTAAGGGTGGTAGTAGTGACAGGCATCCAGCCCCCCATGGGTAGAGGTGGTAGTAGTGGTAGGCATCTGGCACCCCTGGGTAGAGGTGGTAGTAGTGGTAGGCATCTGGCACCCCTGGGTAAGGGTGGTAGTAGTGGTAGGCATCTGGCACCCCCTGGGTAGAGGTGGTAGTAGTGGTAGGCATCTGGCACCCCCTGGGTAAGGGTGGTAGTAGTGACAGGCATCCAGCCCCCATGGGTAGAGGTGGTAGTAGTGGTAGGCATCTGGCACCCCTGGGTAAGGGTGGTAGTAGTGGTAGGCATCTGACACCCCTGGGTAGAGGTGGTAGTAGTGGTAGGCATCTGGCACCCCCTGGGTAAGGGTGGTAGTAGTGACAGGCATCCAGCCCCCATGGGTAGGGGTGGTAGTAGTGGTAGGCATCTGGCACCCCTGGGTAGAGGTGGTAGTAGTGGTAGGCATCTGGCACCCCTGGGTAAGGGTGGTAGTAGTGACAGGCATCCAGCCCCCATGGGTAGAGGTGGTAGTAGTGGTAGGCATCTGGCACCCCCTGGGTAGAGGTGGTAGTAGTGGTAGGCATCTGGCACCCCTGGGTAGGGGTGGTAGTAGTGGTAGGCATCTGGCACCCCCTGGGTAGAGGTGGTAGTAGTGGTAGGCATCTGGCACCCCTGGGTAAGGGTGGTAGTAGTGACAGGCATCCAGCCCCCATGGGTAGAGGTGGTAGTAGTGGTAGGCATCTGGCACCCCTGGGTAAGGGTGGTAGTAGTGGTGGGCATCTGACACCCCCTGGGTAGAGATGGTAGTAGTGGTAGGCATTTGGCACCCCCTGGGTAAGGGTGGTAGTAGTGGTAGGCATCTGGCACCCCCTGGGTAGAGGTGGTAGTTGTGGTAGGCATCTGGCACCCCCTGGGTAGAGGTGGTAGTAGTGGTAGGCATCTGGCACCCCTGGGTAAGGGTGGTAGTAGTGACAGGCATCCAACCCCCCATGGGTAGAGGTGGTAGTAGTGGTAGGCATCTGGCACCCCCTGGGTAGGTGTGGTAGTAGTGGTAGGCATCTGGCACCCCCTGGGTAAGGGTGGTAGTAGTGACAGGCATCCAGCCCCCATGGGTAGAGGTGGTAGTAGTGGTAGGCATCTGGCACCCCCTGGGTAGAGGTGGTAGTAGTGGTAGGCATCTGCCACCCCCTGGGTAAGGGTGGTAGTAGTGACAGGCATCCAGCCCCCATGGGTAGAGGTGGTAGTAGTGGTAGGCATCTGGCACCCCCTGGGAAGAGGTGGTAGTAGTGGTAGGCATCTGGCACCCCCTGGGTAAGGGTGGTAATAGTGGTAGGCATCTGGCACCCCCTGGGTAGAGATGGTAGTAGTGGTATGCATCTGGCACCCCCTGGGTAAGGGTGGTAGTAGTGACAGGCATCCAGCCCCCATGGGTAGAGGTGGTAGTAGTGGTAGGCATCTGGCACCCCTGGGTAGAGGTGGTAGTAGTGGTAGGCATCTGACACCCCCTGGGTAGAGGTGGTAGTAGTGACAGGCATCCAGCCCCCCATGGGTAGAGGTGGTAGTAGTGGTAGGCATCTGGCACCCCCTGGGTAAGGGTGGTAGTAGTGGTAGCCATCTGGCACCCCCTGGGTAGAGGTGGTAGTAGTGGTAGGCATCTGACACCCCCTGGGTAGAGGTGGTAGTAGTGGTAGGCATCTGACACCCCTGGGTAGAAGTGGTAGTAGTGACAGGCATCCAGCCCCCATGGGTAGAGGTGGTAGTAGTGGTAGGCATCTGGCACCCCTGGGTAGGGGTGGTAGTAGTGGTAGGCATCTGGCACCCCTGGGTAAGGGTGGTAGTAGTGACAGGCATCCAGCCCCCATGGGTAGAGGTGGTAGTAGTGGTAGGCATCTGGCACCCCTGGGTAGAGGTGGTAGTAGTGGTAGGCATCTGGTACCCCCTGGGTAAGGGTGGTAGTAGTGGTAGGCATCTGGCACCCCTGGGTAGAGATGGTAGTAGTGGTAGGCCTCTGGCACCCCCTGGGTAAGGGTGGTAGTAGTGACAGGCATCCAGCCCCCCATGGGTAGAGGTGGTAGGAGTGGTAGGCATCTGGCACCCCCTGGGTAAAGGTGGTAGTAGTGGTAGGCATCTGACACCCCCTGGATAGAGGTGGTAGGAGTGACAGGCATCCAGCCCCCCATGGGTAGAGGTGGTAGTAGTGGTAGGCATCTGACACCCCCTGGGTAGAGATGGTAGTAGTGGTAGGCATTTGGCACCCCTGGGTAAGGGTGGTAGTAGTGGTAGGTATCTGGCCCCCCTGGGTAGAGGTGGTAGTAGTGGTAGGCATCTGGCACCCCTGGGTAGAGGTGGTAGTAGTGGTAGGCATCTGGCACCCCTGGGTAAGGGTGGTAGTAGTGGTAGGCATCTGGCACCCCTGGGTAGAGGTGGTAGTAGTGGTAGGCATCTGGCACCCCTGGGTAAGGGTGGTAGTAGTGACAGGCATCCATCCCCCATGGGTAGAGGTGGTAGTAGTGGTAGGCATCTGGCACCCCCTGGGTAGGGGTGGTAGTAGTGGTAGGCATCTGGCACCCCCTGGGTACGGGTGGTAGTAGTGACAGGCATCCAGCCCCCATGGGTAGAGGTGGTAGTAGTGGTAGGCATCTGGCACCCCTGGGTAGAGGTGGTAGTAGTGGTAGGCATCTGGCACCCCCTGGGTAAGGGTGGTAGTAGTGACAGGCATCCAGCCCCCATGGGTAGAGGTGGTAGTAGTGGTAGGCATCTGGCACCCCCTGGGTAGAGGTGGTAGTAGTGGTAGGCATCTGGCACCCCCTGGGTAAGGGTGGTAGTAGTGGTAGGCATCTGGCACCCCTGGGTAGAGATGGTAGTAGTGGTAGGCATCTAGCACCCCTGGGTAAGGGTGGTAGTAGTGACAGGCATCCAGCCCCCATGGGTAGAGGTGGTAGTAGTGGTAGGCATCTGGCACCCCCTGGGTAGAGGTGGTAGTAGTGGTAGGCATCTGACACCCCTGGGTAGAGGTGGTAGTAGTGACAGGCATCCAGCCCCCATGGGTAGAGGTGGTAGGCATCTGGCACCCCCTGGGTAAGGGTGGTAGTAGTGGTAGCCATCTGGCACCCCCTGGGTAGAGGTGGTAGTAGTGGTAGGCATCTGGCACCCCTGGGTAAGGGTGGTAGTAGTGACAGGCATCCAGCCCCCATGGGTAGAGGTGGTAGTAGTGGTAGGCATCTGGCACCCCTGGGTAGAGGTGGTAGTAGTGGTAGACATCTGGCACCCCTAGGTAAGGGTGGTAGTAGTGACAGGCATCCAGCCCCCCATGGGTAGAGGTGGTAGTAGTGGTAGGCATCTGGCACCCCTGGGTAGGGGTGGTAGTAGTGGTAGGCATCTGGCACCCCCTGGGTAAGGGTGGTAGTAGTGACAGGCATCCATCCCCCATGGGTAGAGGTGGTAGGCATCTGGCACCCCTGGGTAGAGGTGGTAGTAGTGGTAGGCATCTGGCACCCCCTCGGTAAGGGTGGTAGTAGTGACAGGCATCCAGCCCCCATGGGTAGAGGTGGTAGTAGTGGTAGGCATCTGGCACCCCTGGGTAGGGGTGGTAGTAGTGGTAGGCATCTGGCACCCCTGGGTAAGGGTGGTAGTAGTGACAGGCATCCAGCCCCCATGGGTAGAGGTGGTAGTAGTGGTAGGCATCTGGCACCCCCTGGGTAGAGGTGGTAGTAGTGGTAGGCATCTGGCACCCCTGGGTAAGGGTGGTAGTAGTGGTAGGCATCTGGCACCCCTGGGTAGAGATGGTAGTAGTGGTAGGCATCTAGCACCCCCTGGGTAAGGGTGGTAGTAGTGACAGGCATCCAGCCCCCCATGGGTAGAGGTGGTAGTAGTGGTAGGCATCTGGCACCCCCTGGGTAGAGGTGGTAGTAGTGGTAGGCATCTGACACCCCCTGGGTAGAGGTGGTAGTAGTGACAGGCATCCAGCCCCCATGGGTAGAGGTGGTAGTAGTGGTAGGCATCTGGCACCCCTGGGTAAGGGTGGTAGTAGTGGAAGGCATCTGGCACCCCCTGGGTAGAGGTGGTAGTAGTGGTAGGCATCTGGCACCCCCTGGGTAAGGGTGGTAGTAGTGACAGGCATCCAGCCCCCCATGGGTAGCGGTGGTAGTAGTGGTAGGCATCTGGCACCCCCTGGGTAAGGGTGGTAGTAGTGGTAGGCATCTGACACCCCCTGGGTAGAGATGGTAGTAGTGGTAGGCATCTGGCACCCCCTGGGTAAGGATGGTAGTAGTGGTAGGCATCTGGTACCCCCTGGGTAGAGGTGGTAGTAGTGGTAGGCATCTGGCACCCCCTGGGTAAGGGTGGTAGTAGTGGTAGGCATCTGGCACCCCCTGGGTAGAGGTGGTAGTAGTGGTATGCATCTGGCACCCCCTGGGTAAGGGTGGTAGTAGTGGTAGGCATCTGGCACCCCCTGGGTAGAGGTGGTAGTAGTGGAAGGCATCTGGCACCCCCTGGGGAAGGGTGGTAGTAGTGACAGGCATACAGCACCCCCATGGGTAGAGGTGGTAGTAGTGGTAGGCATCTGGCACCCCCTGGGTAGAGGTGGTAGTAGTGGTAGGCATCTGGCACCCCCTGGGTAGAGGTGGTAGTAGTGGTAGGCATCTGGCACCACCTCGGTAAGGGTGGTAGTAGTGGTAGGCATCTGGCACCCCCTGGGTAGAGGTGGTAGTAGTGGTAGGCATCTGGCACCCCCTGGGTAAGGGTGGTAGTAGTGACAGGCATCCAGCCCCCCATGGGTAGAGGTGGTAGTAGTGGTAGGCATCTGGCACCCCCTGGGTAGAGGTGGTAGTAGTGATAGGCATCTGACACCCCCTGGGTAGAGATGGTAGTAGTGGTAGGCATCTGACACCCCCTGGGTAGAGATGGTAGTAGTGGTAGGCATCTGGCACACCCTGGGTAGGGGTGGTAGTGGTGGTGAGCATCCGGGCCCCTATGTGTATATGTGGCATTGGTGATGGCCATCCCGCCCCTATGGTGCTGCTGTTGCTGTTGTAAGTAATTTCTGTATCCCTCTGTGTGTGTGTGATATGTCGGGTACGTGTAGTTTGTTTTTGTGGTTGGTGTCTGACTTACCTTCTGCGCCGTAATCGTCCGTGCCTGTTCTGGTAGTAGATGTAGAATATTGGTAGGATCGGAACGATGGGATTCATGGTTGGTTCGTCTCGTTCGTCTTTCTCGTTGCTTCGCCTCGTCCTCATCGCTGGCGTGTTCGTCTCGTAGCCGTGGATCGAGTTGTGGCGCGAATCATAGCTTATGTGCGCCTCTCCCGGATGCTTTGACGTGCCGTGCGTAGCGACGGGTTCTGCGCGTACGGGAAGCGCATCGTACTTGTTTGGCTTCCGTGCGACTCGATTCTGCGTTTCCGGATCCGGCTCGGTCCGGGAACAGGACCTGGATTGGGTGAGTACGACTGGGTCGGAATCTATGCTGTTGTGCGCATCGTACTTGCTCGTTCGGAATAATGTGCGGATCGGTCGGGAAACAGGCATTCGCATGGCTTTTTTCCCGACCGAATGGTGTTAGGTGCGCCTCCGACCGAGATCGGAATCGGCCCCACAGTATACTTTGTATTGTTTATTTATTTTTAGTTCAAATATAAAAATATTTGTAGTAAATTTTGTTTACATTTTAATAATATTATTTACAACAGTTTCATGTATTTGTAAACACATACACTGTATATTTTATAGCATTATGTTTTATTATTTAGCATATTAAATATTTTTATTAAATAATATTTAATATGGTAAATAATTTACAATATTTTTACAGTAATATTGTGAACAATACATATATACATTATTAACATTTTTATTATATTGGTAAATTAACAGTGTATGTAATAAACATATATTTTAATATACATTAATTATTATATTATACTTTTTTAAAATAAAATAATTAATGTTTATTTTACTTTTTTATATGTTTATTTTAAACATTGAGGAAAAAAAGTATACATACATTTTTAAATATTTGTAAAAAAAAAATCAAAATATTTTCCATTCATTTTTATGGGGAGTTAGTCCTATTTTTATTTTTATTATGCCGCCATTTTATTTCCTTTTAGTCACTTTTTTACCTATCGATTTCCTTTTTGGGTCATTTACGAAGACGGAACCTCGCGGTTGGGAGCAGCTTCGCCTCCGTTCCTGTAAGTTTACTTTTATTTACTTTTAAGTTAGTTTTAAGGTAGGGGTAAGTTAGTGGTAGTGTTAATATGTTTGTTAGGGCATTATTTTATTTTTTTCAGGATAGTTACGTGTTGTTTCCGTAGTTTAGTGTTTTATGTGTTTCATTTAGTGTCGGATGCAATTAGAATGCTGTGGAATTTTACTTATATGTTTACGATATGTGTTTATGTTTGTTATATGTTGATATTTGTTTTTGTGGGTTTATATATTTGTTATATGGGGGTGTTGTTTACTTTTATTTACAGGTAATGGCTTTGGTGAACGGATGTAGTTGTTCACGCGTTTTTTTTTAATAAAGGACAATGTTGTTTCTTGTTTGCTAACAAGTTGCTATACATTTCCTTTTTTTTATCGGGTTGTTGGAGCGTTTTTTTATAAACTATTTTCGTATTTTTGAGGGTTTCTTTATTGAGAGGATTGCAGCATTGGATTCTTTTAACTACAGTTGTATTTTTCCATTTTTTGGGGGGTTTCATTATTACATGGATTCATTTTTGCTTGGATTGTTGTGGATTTTATCCATTTCTAGGATATTCTACAGCTACACAACTGTAAGTAATTATTATTTTATTATTGAGGGTGGGAAATGTATATTTTTTATTCTCTTTTTTTATTATTTATATTATGTCATAATTTTGAGTTATATTTAGAATTTTATGACATAATTTAAGTTAAAAAAAAGAGAAATACTTTGTTGATATGTTTGTTATGTTTATAATGTTTGTTATTTGGTTTGTTTTAAAGAATTGATTTTGCTATCATGTCTAGATATTCTAGACCTTGGGTATTTGGATACATCCTAGTTTTATGTTTGAGGTATTCATACATACTTCTGGTTTGTTTGCTAAGTTTAGGTCCTATTTTGGTTACAGATTGATCTACTCTGAGCTCTTGGTAGCTTTGTTCCTTTTTAATAGCTTGTATAAGTTTGTGGAATGTGGATTGCCCTCTGCCTATTGTGGCCTGGAAGGCATTATGCCATCCTTCTACTGCATTATTTGTTTTGGCTTTTTGAGCTATAGTACTAGCGTAGACATTCCACCAGGGTATTTGAAATTTGCGTTGTCTACGATGACCTGACCGATGTAATCTCCCCACCCAGGTGTCCTCAAAGTAGTCCTGCAAGGGACTTAATTTACTTTCATTAGTACGGTAGAAGGGATGTCTATTAGCAAGTTATAATGATTAGCTACTTCAGTTGTTGGGATGTATGCTAGGGCTATTAATTTTTTTATTTGATACGCAAAGTTGCTATTAGTTGAGTATTCTATGCTTAAAGTAGATTTTTGTAGGTGTCTCCATATGCTTTGGTTGAAATGGTAGTAGCACCCTTGTATTGCAGTATGTGGGTAAAGTTTCAGTATTGCTTGAATCATAGCATGTTCAAAATCTATTATTATTCTTTGGGGATAGTAATTTTCTGTTAATTCTTTTATTGTTGTTAGTAATTCTATATAGGTTGTGTTATGTTTATTAGGCAGCAATGGGTAAATGAATGGTATATTTGTTTCTTGAAATTCACCATGAATTGTATAAAACTGATAAAAGGGTTTTGGACAAACTTTAAAAGTTCCTTCCATCATCCATTTTTCACAGTTTTTAAGTTGTTGCAAGTTATTATTAGTTGCAAAAATAATAATTCTTTTATCTTGAATTTTGTTGTCATACAGTAAGAATTTGTCTTCTTTGTGGGTGATGGTATATTCTGGGAGTATTTGGATTTCTTCAAAAGTTTGGGGGGTAGGTGGTGTTGGATCTGAAGCTCTCTTAGTTTTTGCTATTATTCTTTTTAGGTTGGGAATAGAAGGTAATTGTCCTGTGACATGTTCAGGTACTTTGGTTAAAACATTTTTCAGAATTTGAATACTTGTCTCTTGGGAGCCTGTGCTTGCTTCTCTTATTGTGTCTAAGGCTTCTCTCACTTCCAATTCAGTAACATTGGGAGGATGGTTGTGCTCTCTAACATTTACAACATTGCTATCTATTGTTGTAGCTCTACCATAACAGGCAGTGGAATAATATTTGCTACATTTCCAATGCGTTTTATTTTCTATGACTTTTTCTTGGGTGTAAGTGTAACCCATGTAGCAAAGCATTAGTTTTCCCTTTTGCGATGTTATAAACTTCGCTCCTTCTGCCATTTCTGGGGTATATCTATGAAGATATATACACATGTGTTTAGTAAATATGTTATTGTGAATAATAAATCTGCTAGTCTTATTAATAATTTATAAAAAATACTTATATTAGTGTTGTTTGTGTTTTGTTGATGGGTTTATTTGCTCCTTGTTGTTTTTTCACTGTTCAATTTTCTGTAGATTGGGAAGAAAAATGTTTATGTTAGTTATATTTGAGATATGTTTTAATTTCTTTGTATTATTATTTTTTTAGCACTGAAACTATACTTACTTTTTCTAGTAGATGAATTTAATTTGGTGGATGTTTTTTGTAGATGCAGTTTGTGAAAGCTGTGAAGAAAAATGCATTTATTAGTTATGTTTTCTCATTTTAAACGTGTAACAAAATCAGACTATTTTACTTTCTTTATAGGTAAAGTTGCATATTCAATAGTTTATGTTTTTCATCATGTAGAGTTAAATAAGGTCTTTAATGACATTTTGGTTTTATTTTTCTTGGTGTTGTTGTTTGCAACTTTAGTTTTCATTTAAAAAAGAGGGGAACATTTTATTATTTCATTTAGTTAAGTTAAGGAGGTATATGCATTTATATTTTGTAAAAAGTTTTGTTCTTACCTGTGTTGTAGTATAATTTGTTATAGTAGTTTTTGTAGATTTTCTTTTTTCTCTCTTGTAAAGTAGCGTTCTCTCTCCGTGTTTGGCCGATAAATGGTAAATTTGTGTTAGTTAATTGTTTGTTTTTATAGTGTTTAGTTAATTAGTTCACAATTTTTATTGGTTAGTGCTATTTTAGTTTAAAATCATTGGTTGAGATACATTGTTTGAATTTTTAGCAGTTTCTTTTTAATTAGGTAAATATGTGTGTTGTTTATTTTTTATGTTTATAATATATTATTTGTTGTAGTTATTTAAATATATTTGTTAATATTTTTAATCTATGACATTTATAGTTGTGTATTATATATATGTAATTTTCTTTTTTTTGGTGAGTAAATGAATTTTATTTTGTGAATTTGAACATTTATTTGTATTTGTAGAATTATATTATAATTTTTTTAATCATTTAATATTTTTATATATGTTGTTATCATTTATTATAATTATTTGAGATATGTTAAATGATTAAATAATTGTAAATAGTGTTTATTTAATGTTGAATAGTATTGTCGATATTTTTTATATGTATTGTGATGATATTTGTAAGTCGATATTAGTGTTATCGATATTTGTGTTGTGTTTTATTATAATTTAATTTTCTCGATATTTTTGTTACCGTTATTTTTGTAGTCGATATTTTGTATACGATATTTATTTAGGCGATATTTTTTTATCGATATTTGTGTAAATTCTTGTTTAAGTATAGGGTGTCGATATTTGTGTGTACGATATTTTTACTGCAATATTTTTGTATGTCGGTGTTTTTGTTATCGATATTTAATCAGTGAACCCCATTTGCCACCACTAATAACTCACTTACCTACAAGAAGCTATTCAGGGTGCCACATTTATGCCTGGGACTAGCCTGCGGGTGGGTGAGACAACCTGACCAATAGTGAAAAAGTTCCCTGTGGCTACCCTACCAATCTTGATATAATTTCCCTGGGGTTTGGCCCTAAACAATTAGTGCACTGTTTTTTCAATATCCAACATGGCAGAACTTTTCTTCCCCTGGGCAGAGCTCTGGGCACACGCTTAGGTGTGTCTAGGGAAATGAGAAACTTCCCTTGCAATCCAGTTCTGAAGCAGACCCATCCCCCACACCCTCCTGGGATTAGTGCCATCCTGACTACCTGTGCAATAGGAAGGGCAGGCTTAGGTGTGCGTTACATCTGCTTGTGACAGGGAATGTCCTTTTAAAGTTTGTGCAGTTTGAGGGCACATCCCTCAGGCCATCTTGTCAGGAGGAGGCCCCACCTCCTCTCACCCTCTGCCCTACTACTAGTATCCAAGAAGCATGGCTGACCCAGACTATTGAATTTTCAGGGCATTGGACTGTCAGGAATTCTCCCACATTCCCAGAAGTCAACTTTTCATCCTTCACTAAATGCCTTCAGGGCTCTCTTCTGACCCTTAAGTACTCTTGAGATAGGTACATGAGTCACATGAAGAATTCTATGCTGTACAAACCAATGTAGACATCCCTCACTTGAGTGTTCTCTATATTTCTTTAAAAAAGAATCAGATAACGTAAATTTAATAGCACATGCTGTAATGTTTTGAGTGAAGGCAAAGTCGAACCTGAAAATGTTTTTCCAACTTAAGCAAAAAACTGTTGTACAAGGCAGCAGCAGTGCATGATACCACCCCATACAAAGATACATAAACACACACTGCCTCTC
This sequence comes from Calotriton arnoldi, assembly GCA_963921515.1. Lineage (NCBI taxonomy): Eukaryota > Metazoa > Chordata > Amphibia > Caudata > Salamandridae > Calotriton > Calotriton arnoldi. The sequence continues at coordinate 263,766 of CAWUFW010011508.1, read as the reverse complement.
ACACTGTAAAGGTACCAAATGGACTTCAGCGGTGCAAACTAAGGGGCCTATTAGGATGGTGGGCGGATCGTCCCCTCTGGGCCGGCGGTAGCCACCACCGGCCCGGCGGGGGCGATCCGCCCGCCATCCATGCCTCAGTGACCCCCCACCGTATTAGGATGGCTGGGGGGTCCGCGGCGGATGGGAAGACCGTCCGCCGCTTTTCCACCGGTCAACTCGTCGACCGGGCGGAAAACGGGCACAATATGGTGGCGGTGTCTGCAAGATACCGCCATCCATATTGCGATGCAGCCGGTGATAAGCCTTTCCATGGCGGCAACAGTCTTTGCTGTTGGGGGCCCGTTGCGGGCCCCTGGAGTGTTGGGGGGTGCACATGGGGGGTACCTGTTGTACCCCCCTACATTGGCGTGGACAAGGTGGCAGGCACCGCGCAGTGCCTGCCACCTTGTGCATGCCAATGCACAACGTGCATCCACAACATTGTGGCAGGCGGTGCTGTGCGCACCGCCCGCCACAATGTTGTGGATGGGGGATGCCACCGCCACCATGGCGGTGGAATCCTAATGCCCACAGCGGGACCGCCGCACCTCTGGCGGGCGGTCCCATTCACCGTTACGGTGGCGGGCGGACTTTGTCCGCCCGCCATCGTACTAGGCCCCTAACTTTGGATACAGTAAAGTGCTGACAGCAATAGTACCCCCCCATCCACAGAGGTAGCAAGTGGCAAGAGCAGTGCATGTTTCACGTATAGAGGTGTGCATGGAGCAGAGTGTCTTTATGCATGGGTGTCTGTTAACTGATGCCTGATTGCATAAGTGCATGTTGGTTTTTACATGCAGTTAGAAGCCTAAAACAGAAATTACCTTTAAGAACTTCCATGTTGCATTTTTGCCCACACAAGACAACATAACATTTTTACTGTATAGGACAGCATACGACAAGGTCACCTTCTCAACTTGCGCTCCACATGTAACAAGCAAGAGAACAAGTACAAATCCTGTGGAACGACAAGAAAGGTAATTTGGGTTTAGTTTATAACCGCTTCCTTATGACCAAGGGTAATCCCATAAATCAAATGTATAGCCACGGCAAGCTAGGAACGCTATCACAATCAAGGCAAGGAAGCATTGGGCAACTAACCTATTTTTTGTTTTTAAGGTCAATGGTCATTGACAAGGAAACTGATGTTAAATACAGATGTTTACAAGTCCCAGAACTCTTTGACAGTGTTCATCTGTAGAGCTGAGGCGTGTTTCTTCCTCTTCATCCCATAGGTTTCATGTTTTGTCGTGTTTACCTGCAAGCTTACAGCTCATTCCCGACGGGATAGGAGCACAATCAGTGAAGCACTGAAATCCCTGATTAAGTGACAGGAGGAGTCTGCAATGTCTCCCATGTGTTCTGCACTGCCTAACCAGATTCACTCCTCTTGTCCAGATTGGCAGAGCATACTTTAGGCTCAGGAAATGAGTGGAAGATGTGGGGACATAATGGCATTGCCAGAATTATAGCAGTGATCTGATCAAGCCACTTTATTGACATCAGTTAGCGCTGACTTATGTACGAAGCTTGGAGATGTTTCTGAAGAGAAACTGGATAAAATTCATTTGAATCTTCTTGCTCAGGGGTGGTCTCCAGCAGTGATGACGCCTCCTATGGGATGGCCGCATGCCTCAGATAGCACATTGTTGCAATTTAAGCTGATTGACCAGAAGGAGTTAAAAGTGGGTATTTTGAATTGTAGATCAGGCTCTCCTTTAGATCTCTGTCCACCGCACACTCTGAAATAGGTTGTTTATATCATGAACCCGGTATATGTCAAATTGTTTAATACTTTGGTATGGACAGGCCAAGTTCCAAAAATTTGGAACTAGGCAAGTGTGGTTCCCCTTCTGAAAAAGCTGACAGCAGATAGGTCATTTTTTTCTAATTTCAGGCATATCTCATGCCCACCCGTGGCACCAAAAAGTTTGGAAAAAATAGTCAACACACAATTATTGGAGTTTTTGGAAACAAATAAGTTGATACACCTTTACCAATCAGGCTTTCACCCATGACATAGCACAGAGATGGCATTGCTGGAAACAGCGGACTCTCTCAAGTTGGTTTTGGATCAGGGCCATAATGCCGAATTGATTTGGGGCATTTTGTGGCATTTGACACTGTTTCCCATGACATCCCCTTAACCCGCCTCTCGGTTTTGGGGGTGGGAAGGGCGGTATGGAATTGGCTTAGTTCGTTTTTTGATCACAAAGACGAGGCAGTCTTGATGAACCCTTACACCTCGAATACTAAGATACTTAAACAATGTGCTCCTCAAGAGTCATCACTGTCTGTCATTGATTAATATGTATATTTAGCTGCTGGCCATTCTAGTGGAATCATTTAGCAATATAATCCTACCGTATGTAGATGAGAAGCAGCTCCTATTATTCTATGATGGTGACCGCAAAATAGCAAAGGAGGCATTCTCAGCCTCTATGGGAGCTGTGATGAATTGGATGAGAATTAACAATCTATAGTGTAACCCAGACAAAATGGAAGTGCTGTCATTTGGCGGCTCTGATCCTGTTTCTGGATGGACAGGGAGCTGGCCAAGGGAGATTCCTGCTCCTCCCTTCCCAGCAGCGGTGGCCAGAATCGTGAATATTCAATTTGACTGTCATCTTTCTTTTAAGGACCAAGTTTGGTTGGTGGTGATTTCTTGCTTTTGGATCATGAGAGCTTTAAAGAAGTTCCTAGCATTCCTCCCATGGGAGGCCCAGATATTGGTTGTCTAAGCCCTGTTCATCTCACTTCTTGATTAGGTCAATGTCCTCTATCTGGACCTTATTGATCACTTTCTTCAGCATCTGCAAGGTGCTCAGAATGCGGCATCTCGTCTATTATTTAAAGGTTCTTGTCTGACTGCCATTTCTTCGCATCTAAAAGAGTGACACTGGTTGCCAGTAAAAAAGAGAATTTGTGGTCTCTCCTTGTGGAGACTCTGGGTATAGCACATTGGACACTTTATTTTAAAGGTCCACAGTTTTTGTCTGCCAGGTTGCAGCAATACTGCCCAACAAGAGAGATGGGCTCTAGCCATGCTCACTGATGGTGGTCACTGTCTTTAAGTGGGTTAGGAGAGGAGGATCCTCTTTTATGGTTCTGGCTGCGAAAACGTGGATTTGCTTACCTTTTAATCTTAGCAAAACACAGATTAAGGATGTTTCCATAAAAGGAAAAACACCCATCTATTTAGGACACATTGAAGTTGTTTTTGAGGGGTTACCTGCTTGATCAGCTCCGAGACACTCTCAGAGTAGCTGCGCGCTATATATAAGCTCTTTCATTCATTCTTTCTTTCATTCACTTACTTGTGAAACAGTCAGACTGCATGGCGGTCCGTGGTGCTCAAAGAGAGTTACACACACATGCGCACACACACACACAGATGCATGCAAAAACACATGTACAGACACACACATACACTGTGCATTTAAGTATGGAATAAGGCTTAAAGTACAATATGTGTGTTTGCGGTTACAGGTCTGTCCTTCAATCTGCTGTTGTATATCTTGCAGAACCCTTGCTGGGGCTCTGCCACAAGTAATTCATTGGAGGAGCTGCCCTAATTAAATAAGATAATTGGCTTGCTTATTTGGAACTAGTATGGTGCACAGGTAGCATGAATGTTGTATGTTTCAAGACCTGAGGCAAAAGGCGAAGCACAGAAGCATGATGAGCAAATGATCATATTACTCACAGATCCCTAAGGAGGAGCTGTGATTAATTTTGTAACACTGCCATAACAGGCCTGCTACAGACCTCCCATATTTAATGTTGCCTATATTTTAGACAAAAACAATAGCCATGACCAATATTAACTGTGTGCATCCATGTCTCTGGAGAGATGTGAATTTGTGGAGCTACTGATAGGCTCCAGCTTTACGGATTTGTGATCCAATTTCATAGCATTTTCAAGGACACTCAACTTGCTGACCTGTTGTGTCAATGTAGCTCCAATGATAAATGGAATCTTAGTGAAGTCAATCCGCCTGTCAACTATTGGACTTTAGTGATGCACTTGTAGTACAGGAGCTATAAAGCCTTTTAGACACCCTAACATTTCAAGACTGTAGACCACAGATTGACCAACATACCTTGCTTAGAGTGGGAGGTACGTATTTAACCTTAAATGTGTTCCTGCTTAAATTGTCTGAGGGGTGGCTAAGGTATGTACTTATAACTCCACAGCACATCTACCTCTACATGGACAACAAGATAATGCTATAGTAAGTGCAGCGTCTTCCCCAGCCTGGTTACCCGCCAATTGCTACACCCTACAAGGAGCTTAGTATTACAACACTTTATTCGTCTGCATGTAACTGCTAACTCAGCATTCTAAATCAGCCTTCATTCATCACCGCATATACTCAGGTCCACTCATTGTAGCAGGATCTTTGATCCCACGTGGACCTGAGTATATGCGGTGAGACGTCAAAGGGGGCCCGGGAGAGAACTTTGTGCAGCGAGGACATTTGTGATTTTAATCTGCACCTACACACGCTTTTCACTGATCACCAGCACTCACTTAGGATTACAACGAGTTGACAGCACAAATGCTTACCTGCAAGCCGAAATGGTGCTTTCTGGGAGCCGTAGTCCGTCAAGGGTGACTGCGATGATGCGTTCATGCTATTGGTCAACTCAGCTGGGCTTCCACCAATGAGAGCCAAATGGATTATTTGAAAGGTGGCGGGTGACAGTTTCTGGTGTTTGGCAATTGAAGAAGGCATTCCAGCCGAAACGCGTCTTGCCTCCCACTCTGCAATAAAGGTGTTCTCCTTGGCTCCCCGTTGTGTCCCTCCAGGGGGAGGTAGCTTTCTGTGCATATATATATATATATATATATATATATATATATATGATATATATATATATATATATATATATATATATATATATATACACACACAACTAAATCTCTTCAATCTATCTTTTTGGCGCTTTAATTTATTCTGTCATTGGAAACTGAGAACTGTCACCATCAATGTCCAGGATCTGCGTTGACGGTGGTAAGGCATCAGCAGCCACTTGTGCTTCAGAACCAGTCTCTCTTTCAACATATAGATCTGATGAACGAAAAGTTAAATGCTGAAAGTGAGAAGAGTCTTTGGTAATAGACTTCCCAAAGTGCTGGGCAGTCACCATGTGTCCCTGGGTAGACACCACTTGAAAATGTTCTGCATCAAATGGAGCATCAGATTTTCTTTTCTGCATTTGGCATGGGAACACTCGATTTCCTCTCTTAAAGATGATTTTCTTTGCATGTCATCTTTTGTTAGCATTCGCTTTCATCTTTTACTTATGAACCAAGTCCTTCTCATGAGTTGCGTTCTCGTCTTTCTCTCTCTGATTGGTCCACTGAGGTATCTTGGTTGTCATTGCTCTCCCGAACATCAATGTCACAGGAATTTCATCTGTGGTCGAGTGAGGTGTTGAACGATAAGCTCTTAAGGTAGAATTTCACACAGTTTTAAATTGAGCTTCTCAAGAGTAGCAAGCTGCACTGCTTTCTTTAACGTACTCATAAAGCACTCAAGAACTCTATTGGCCTGTAGCCACAGAGGTTTGCTCTTCTGATGCTTTATATTCAGATGCTCTAAGAAGTCTTTGAACTCTCAACTGTTAAAAGGAAGGCCATTGTCGTATTTCAATATGGCTGGAACACCCCATGTCGCAAAGATGCCATTTAGTCTCTTAATGACTCGGGCTTGAGTGGTAGATGAGTGATCCTCAATTAATTGAAATCATGAGTATTCGTCCACAATCACCTTCAGGTGATGTCCATTGATATAGACTTCAGCCGTCTTGGATAGAGTACCATGACCTTGTAGAGGCACTCTGGAAAAGTAGTCAGCAGGGTTCTGATCCCTCCCTGAATGATGCACAATGTTATAATTGTACGCTTATAATCACAGTCCCCATTATTCAATGTGAGGAGGCATCTTGACCTTTGGATTGTCAAATATAGTTAGTAAAGCTTGATGATCAGTTACCAGCATAAAATGCTTTCCATACAGGAATACATGGAAATTTTCACAAGCCCATACAATGGCTAAACTTTCTTTTTCAAGTTGTGAATAAGCACTTTCTGTTTGGGGCAAACTCCTACTTGCTTATGCCACAATATGCCTTTGAGCATCCTGGTGTCCACTGTGCTGTGCAAGGATAGCACCTAACCCGACTGTGCCAGCATCACCAACCACCTGTATGAAGCTTCGGATTGAAATATGCATTTCAGTAGCATTCTCAATGGTTTGTTTGATTTTCTTAAACCTTTTCTCACATTCATATGACTAATGTAATTAAAAAAAATTTGGGCAACTCTCTCATTGAAGCACTAACAGTGGCAAAGTCTTGTATATATCTGGAACAGTAGAAGGCCATGCCAAGAAATTAACGCTCAATAGAAACATCTTGTGGGGGATCAGCATTTGTTAGCACTTGTACCGTAGCACTATTGGGTGTCATAGCCCCATCAGAAAAGATATGACCAAAGAATTTTAGCTTTGTCTTGTGGAACTCACATTTATCTGCAGTCAAAGTCAAACCTGCATCAGCAAGTGAATGACATACTTGTGTAAGAGCTTTATCGTACTCTTTTTTGGCACTCCGAAAACCAATATGTCATCCCTATAATTGAACGCATTCATGATAAGCTGTATGATACATCGAAGGATGTCTTGAAAAAGTTCTGCAGCCGATGCCACACCAAAACATAGGGGTCGATTCCGATCTCGGTCGGAAGGCCTCCGAATCGGATTCGGCCTTACCGGATCCGAGTCGGAGGCTTTGTTTCCGACCGAGTCGTACAGAGGTCCGGACGCCCGAGTATGATGCGAATGTATGCGAAATCACCGACCGACTCGTTTCCGGGTCCAAACCGTTCCGTACGACTTGGTCGCAGACGAACCGTACCGCGCAATGGAGTCGATTTCCGACCGAGCCAGTACGATGCACGATTCGGACAGCCGGATCGATTCGGAGTCTCCGGGACGAAAAAGCTCCGGGAAGCGGACTTACCCGTAGCCTATCGAGTCGAACACAGGGGGGGTCCCAAGGGTCCCCCCTTCACATGCATGTATGGTGCGGATGGCACCAACATGTACCCACTTCAGGGGGCGCCCTTTTGCGAGACGTACCTATTCAGCCGATGCGAGGCCATGCACGCGTCGTACGACCGGCTCCCATTGACTTCAATGGGAATCCGACCGAGCCGAGTCCGTCAGCATGCGGCAGCATCGTACTCGCTCGGTCAGACTCCAGCGGTACGACTCGGTCGGAAAACACTCCGGATCCGGCTCGGTCGGAGGGCTTTCCGACCCAGATCGGAATCGACCCCATAGTCTTTTGTATTGAAACAGACCTACGTTTACAAAAGGTTGTAATGTGCCTGCAATATTCTTTGAGTTCCAACTGATGATAACCTGTATTCAAATCAAGGCGAGAGAGGACCCTTGCACCACTTAATTGGGTTATCATGTCAGCAATGCATGGACCTAGATGTCATTCTAGTTCAATTGCCTTGTTTTCCTGATGCATGTCAACGCATATGCGTACAGCTCCTTCACTGTCCTTTTTGGGCACTACCAATATGAGAGAAGCCCATGGCGTGGGACCAGTATAACCCTCAATGATGTCATGCTTAAGTAATGTTTCAAGTGCATTTTCAACAGCGTCTTGTAAAAGAAAAGCAATGTGTCTATGTCTTTGAGCAACAGGACGGACTTCCTCATTAATATACAGCCTTACGTTCATAGTCTTAAGCTTTCCTAAACCATGAAACAATGAAGGAAATTGACTTACTATTTTGTGGTGAGCATTCATGTTGTAGTTTATGGAAATCAGTCCCATATCAGCAGCTATACTAAAACTGAGAAGACAGGCACTTGACGCTGTACCTTGAAGCACATGGATGGGTGCTTTCGTTTTCTTATGTTTTTTGTGTTTCATCATTGCTACTAATGAACCTTGACTTTAAAATGGCGTTGGTGCAGCCCATGTATACATTTTGGTTTTCGATGACGTAAGTTGTGGTAATGGAGACAGTTCATTATATTTCTCCTTCGGCATAATGTTTATCGAAGCACCACTGTCGATGAGGAAAGGCTGAACAACCATTTACTTTCAGTGTAATCTTCAGACAATGTTTGAATGACTTTGGTGCTTTGGCATGTCGATTTTTCTTTCACTAGCATTTTTCTTCACATGTAGCCAGTCCAAGATGTGCACGTTTTTCTGAGGTAAACATCGACATGGCACAATCATCTTCTTCACTTTCACTTGATACTGATATAGAAGAACTGTTTGATGATGACTTAGTTGACAATCGACTTCGTTCAGTGTCGATTTGACTTAACTGATGTCGCCTTTTGGTCTTGTGGGTGCGCGACGAACTTTGCTCTGGAACGTTCCAGCAGCCATTTTGTCTTCGCGCCGTGATGTACTTGCTTTTTCCTTTTCCTTTTCCATGGAAACCATCACAAAAGGGTTCTCCTTCCCACAGCCTTTCCATATCTGTCCAATCGCGGGTCATTTACCTTCATGTGGAAATGAAAATCCACATCTAAAACACAACTTCTTTTTACGTGTAGTCATCACCTTGTGTCCTTCAGTCTTTTGCTTTGGCTTACTTTTCACACTCATAACTGATTCATTCTGGGCACCTCCGACCTCCATGTCAGCAGCTTGTCTATCGGCATGCTTTTCAAGCTCTGGCAGCCATTAACACTCGCTCCAGATCTAAGGACCTCATTTATGGAAGGTGCTGCCATACGTCAAAACCTCATAAATGAGGCCCTAAGAGTTTCATTCAGCATTTGTCGTTTGAATTAATCTGACAAACATCCATCAATAACTCTAAGACATATAGCTTCCTCATCAATAAATGCACAGAACTTACAGTGTTTGAGGACAGTGTTGCGTCTCTCCACAAATTCATTGATGGTTTCACCAACTTTCTGTTGTTCTTGACTGAAAATGTATCTTTCGTAATCTACATTGGGCATTGGATTAAATTTGAGATTCAAAGCTTATTTAATCTGACGGTATGTGACTTCTTCGTCAGTTTGTGGCATTTTCTTTATGACTTCTTTGACACCATCACCAGCAAGATCTTTGAGATACTTCATAATCTTTCTGTTATCAGTCTCATCAAATGCATCAATGAAATCATCAAATGTTTCCATCCAAACAATACATCTATCGCCAAAAATTTAGGTTTTTGGTGGTATCGAAAGGTGGTGGTGGTTTCAGGAACACAGAAGCATAGTAGACCAGTGTGGAATTTAATGACACTGCTTGTGGATCACTGTGACTTGGTTTATGCAACTCATCTGTAAGGCCTTGTGACGTGCTAGACTCTGGATCATCTTTGATGATAGCTGCAAATGTGACTTTCTTTGCTGCCATCTGGAAAATGTCACTATTCCGAGAGTCCCTCTCAACTCTTTATTCTTCGAAGACCTGTGAAGTTGTTCTGAGCCCCACTCAGCAGTTTTGGTGGCTTGTGACTTCGGGTATGGACGGCTTGGTAAGTCACTTATTTCTTCTTTTCTAAAAGTCAGTTTGCACTTCCTAACACCTGGTTGATCTCCACTTTGCAGCTCTTCTGTTCGCAGCGTTAAGACTCCGTATAACATATGACTTTATTTTGCGTGGCAGCGCGATACCTTTATGTATAGCCTAACCAGCAGGTTCTCAGTCAATGATGTGTAGATTCTCTGCAATGATTTCATTATTTTCAACTGCTTCACAGCGGCTGGAGTTGTGCTTTGACTCCACATGCATTAATCGTTGATTCCATACTTCGACGATGGCACAAGTGGCACGCATGAGCAGTTTGCTTGGACCACAGCAAACTCTCTGGGAGAGCACTGTCGATCTTCGGGATGCTTAGCTCTTATCTAGTCTCCAATTGTAGCGTCTTCCCCAGCCTGGGTACCTGCCAAAGACTATGCCACACACGGAGCTTAGTATTACATGACTTTATTCGTCTGCGTGTAACTGCAAGTTCAACATTCTAAATCAGCCTTCATTCCATTCCGCTCTAACACTTACATAACACCTCTATAGAGTTCATCAGGAGTCAAAATGGTTCTGTCATTGCCAACTTGCAAGACACTACAGTAAGGACCTCCCAGCAAGACGGAAGCATATTTTTGGAATATTTCCAAAAGCAGGAAAGCAGTTTCCTTCTGCAGACCGCCAAGTAGTTAGTTATAACTAGTCCAATTCATAAATTTAATTTGCACACATTAGGAATGCACATATCATAATGCATGAGTGCATGTTCATGTCAGTGATTTATAAAGCATGAAATTGCACCAAATAATGGCTTTAGGCACTTAATATTGCTGCAGAATGCCAGAATTTGCTATTTGAGTAAAGCTGCAAAAGAGGCAGTTTATTGCCGTTTCCCTCAAGGACATCTGCATAAGTAGGTGTACGCCCACAAACTTGAGAATATGTGGGTCTTAATGCTTTTATAAGCACATTATTACACTGGATACAGTTGAAGATTTACTCCAATTAAGGCCAGGAGCAATTTAGGGGCTGATTTAAATGTCAGGCAGAATTGCTTCCACCCGACACCGACTCGGTCCTGAGACCGACCGACACCCGTTCGGCGGTCCCGACTGGCTCATTACAATGCGACCCAACGCTGTTCGGTCACATGCTCCGTTTTCTCAATGGGAGGTGCAGTTCATCCCTGCACCCCATGGCAGGCACCTCAAGGTGCCCCCTGAGCCTCCAACCGGAGGCCGTGCACCAAAGGGGGCCTTGTTGTTGGTCCCCAAACACACTTTCCGACATGGTTTCCATATCAGACAGGCCGGCATGGAAACCATGTTGGAAACTGTGCATCGTAATCTCAAGGGCGGAAAGGCCTGCCCTTGAGATTACTGGCTGGCTTCCAACTGGCTGATGGGCTCTCTGAGGCTGTCGAAAGCCAGTTGGAATGACCAGCCGGTTTACTTTCTGACCGCCTTCATCATAATGAGGCAGTCAGAAAGTAAACCGCGTGGCCCATTACGTTGCGGAACTGAAGGCGTAATCGTCCCCCTAATGTCCAGGGAGCAAATGGGGAAGGAGCACCCCAATAATGGCTGGTGGTGCTGGAGAGTGGGATTTTTCATTACAAAAACATATTATTCTCACAAAGAAAAAATAGCACGCATTGAGCATGCCATTTGTGCATGCAGATAGACTGCACCGTCCCGTCCTGGTTTGTTTGGCTGCATTTTACTCTTTAACTATTCAGCCCATTTTTTTCTACCTGATAAAGCTTTCTGCCGCATTTTAATAATTTTAAACACTTTGCTTGCTTTGCATCCCTTTTTTAATCTTCTACACCTTTGCACCATTGCACCTTAAGGGGGCCTTACCTTTCCTCATTAAGCGCTCAGGGGCTTCCCCGGTCAGCCACGAGCAGTTCTGCTCGATTGCTGCGGAGGGAGGCTCGGGAGACACTTCCGGTTTCGGGTGAGGAAGTGGAAGTCAGCGCTCTAGCATTCTTGCTAGAAACACGCTCACAAGGCCCATGTGTGTGCGGACGCGCAGATATACTGCACCGTCCCGTCCTGCTTTGTTTGGCCGCATTTTACTCTTTAACTATTCAGCCCGCTTTTTACTACCTGATAAAGCTTTGTACCGCATTTTAATAATTTTAAACACTTTGCTTGCTTCGCATCCCTTTTTTAATCTTCTACACCTTTGCACGATTGCACCTTAAGGGGGCCTTACCTTTCCTCATTAAGCTCTCAGGGGCTTTCCCGGTCCGCCACGAGCAGTTCTGCTCGATTGCTGCGGAGGGAGGCTCGGGAGACACTTCCGGTTTCGGGGGAGGAAGTGGAAGTCAGCACTCTAGCATTCTTGCTAGAAACACGCTCACAAGGCCCATGTGTGTGCGGACACGCAGATAGACTGCACCGTCCCGTCCTGGTTTGTTTGGCCGCATTTTACTCTTTAACTATTCAGCCCGCTTTTTACTACCTGATAAAGCTTTCTGCCGCATTTTAATAATTTTAAACACTTTGCTTGCTTCGCATCCCTTTTTTAATCTTCTACACCTTTGCACGATTGCACCTTAAGGGGGCCTTACCTTTCCTCATTAAGCGCTCAGGGGCTTCCCCACAGCTGCCACGAGCAGTTCTGCTTGATTGCTGCGGAGGGAGGCTCGGGAGACACTTCCGGTTTCGGGGGAGGAGGTGAAAGTCAGCGCTCTCGCATTCTTGCTAGACACACGCTCAAAAGGCCCATGTGTGCGCGGACGCGCAGATAGACTGCACCATCCCGTCCTGGTTTGTTTGGCCGCATTTTACTCTTTAACTATTCAGCCCACTTTTTACTATCTGATAAAGCTTTCTGCCATATTATAATAATTTTAAACACTTTGCTTGCTTTGCATCCCTTTTTTAATCTTCTACACCTTTGCACGATTGCACCTTAAGGGGGCCTTACCTTTCCTCATTAAGCGCTCAGCATTCTTGCTAGACACACGCTCAAAAGGCCCATGTGTGCACGGACGCGCTGCTGGCGCGCCAAAGGCAAGCCCGTCTGCACCCGTCCACGTCTGGACCGCGCCCAGTGCCTGGAACACTGGCCATTGCAGCAGGGAACAGGGGTGCAGACTCAGCTACTCTAGAGGGAACCTACTCAAACTCCAAGGTAACAGGAAACCCCCTTCATGTACTACCTTCTCCTTCCAGACTATCTATGACCAGCAACAACATATATGCCCCTACTGCTGCTACAGGATACCCAGACGCCACAATCTGCCCAAATTGCTTGGCGTTAATAATTCCACTAAAAACCCCGAGGAAATAGGTGCGAACCTTGAAGAGAGCTATAAAGGCTTCCTTCTGAATGCCCGCTCCCTCATCAAGCATAAGCTGGAGTTTGCCATTCTCCTAGCAGATGTTGATCCAGACGTGATTCTCATCACTGAAACCTGGGCTAATAACGCTTCAGGACCCGACCTGGTAGATGCTATTCCGACCAATTACTCCATCCAGAGGGTGGATAGGGAGGGACGCATAGGTGGAGGCCTGGCTGTAGTCTTTAAAGCGCAATATAAATGTTTGATAGAATCAGGCTTTAATCTACCTTCATGTGAAGTCCTCCAATTCAAATTAATTACCTCACCCACCTGCTCTTTTGGTGGTCTGTTGATATACAGACCCCAAGGCCCCAGATCCCCATTTCTTAGGGACCTTAAAATCCTTCTCGAACCACTGTTAGCAGAGAATCGGATAACCATCATGGGGGATTTTAACTTCTACTTAGAGGAGGGGGATAATCATGATTGAAACAATCTATTAGAAGCGCTCGCTAATCATGGACTATCACAACTGGTCTCCTCCCCTACTCACAAGGCGGGTCATATCCTAGATGGGATTTTTACTAACGACCCCAGAGTGATCTATCAAAACACACTTCCCATCAGCTGGTCTGACCATGATGCTGTGGCTTTTAACATCTCATCAATATCAACAGGCAATATCACAAATACTCCTCAACTTGTGGAGAAACACAGAAACTGGAAAGGGGTCTCTGCTGAGACATTAACCAGAACCCTAAACAATATACCCTGTGTGATTCCAGAGAACCCGGATAGGGGAGCAGAGGCCTTTACCACCTGGCTAGAGAGCGCAGCAGACATATTGGCACCCTTGAAGATAGTTGTACATAAAAGACTCTCTCCTTCTGCTCCCTGGTACAACGATAAACTCAGGACACTTAAACAATCCTGCCACCGCCACGAGCGAGCTTGGAGGAAAAACCAAGACAATCAAGATAGAGTCTTATACAAAACCACCATCAAAGAATACAAACTCGCAATATTTGAAGAAAAATCCAAGTATTGCACCCAGAAAATTGAAAATGCTGCGTCCACAAAAGAGCTGTTTAAGCTAGTTCAACTGCTCTCAGCTTCTCACTCCAGAGTGGAACTAGAGAGCTCGCAGGTGTTCTGCAATCAGCTAGCCACTTTCTTTTACTCTAAGATTATGGACATCCACGCAGGCATTGGCCCAACGTCCCCTAAACTGATCCGTCATCTTGCCTTCCATGGCTCCCCCCCGAGTACGGCAGGACTCATTTCCAAACACGAGCCAGGAGACCAAGGGCCTCTCCGTCTTTTCCACTCTCTCTCCTAAACTGGTCAAGCAATATCTCCTGAGAACATATGCAGGCTCGCCCTCCGAAGCGTGTCCTCCTACAGTTCTCTATATGGCCGCCAGCAACATAGCTATCCCACTCTGTGAGCCATTAAACAATGTTATCCTCTCTGGGTCATATCCACAGAGTTGGAAGCAGGCCATTTTCAGGCCTCTGCTGAAGAAACCAAATCTTGATAATACAGACTGTAAAAACTATCGTCCAATCTCGCTATTACCTGTACCTGCTAAGGTTCTGGAAATGCATCTTAATATGCAGCTGATGGAGACTGCTGAACAACAACACTGTTTCAACAATGCCCAGTTTGGCTTTAGGAAACATCATGGGACAGAAACAGCACTATTCTCAGCCACGGACAATATTAGACGCCGAGTAGATGAAGGACAAGGACTGCTGCTTATATTTCTGGATCTGTCGGCAGCATTCAATACCATCTCTCCGACCCTGCTGCTGGACAGACTCCAAGGACTGGGTATCAGACATCAAGCCTTAGCCCTTCTGTCCTCCTTTCTAGGGGGACGATCTCAAAAGGTGAAGCTGCAGCGCTTCTATTCTGAATCCTTCTCCCTGCCGTGTGGAGTTCCTCAGGGCTCCACTCTAAGCCCTACTCTTTTTAATCTTTATGTGGCACCCCTAGCTAACATCATTCACTCCTGCGGAATGGAGATAGTGTCATACGCTGATGACACGCAGATCATGGTAACAATTCCTAAGAATTCAGGATCAATGGCTGAGAATGTTCGATGCTGTATGACTAAGGTGGCAGAATGGATGTCTACCAATTTTTTAAAACTAAATGGGGAGAAGACGGAGGTGATGGTCTTTGGGCCAGGGGCAACAAGTTGGAACAGCAGTAGCTGGCCGCATTCTCTAGGAACGTGTCCTTCCCTAGGAAACAAGGCCAAGAACCTGGGAGTTCTGATCGACCTTGACCTTAATTTCAATGCCCAAACTAACCGTACTGTCTCCACCTGCTCCTGGATCTTAAGGATGCTGAAAATAATCTTTCCTTTTATCCCGCTCCCTGCACGTAAGCAGCTCGCCCTCGCCCTGGTAATGTCCAGGCTGGTTTATTGCAATTCACTCTACCTAGACTCTAACAATAATGTGCAGCACAAACTCCAGCTAGTGCAAAATGCCCTTGCAAGACTGGTTCTGGACATTCCCAAAAGACACTCTGCGGCGAAGGGACTGAAAACCCTACACTGGCTTACTATTAACAAACGCATCAGCTTCAAATCCTTATGTATGGTCCATAAGGCTCTCTATCTCCCCTACCCTACGAGACTGAAATCCATATTCACTTGGTACTCCCCGGGCAGATCCCTTTGCTCATCTTCTAATATATATCTCCACGTACCCAGAACAGTAAAGAAGAAATGGGGCGACAGAGCGTTCTCTACGGCTACCAGTAAGCTCTGGAATACCCTGGCGAAAAACATTAAAGCCATTTCCCAGAACCTCCCTTTTAGAAAGGCCCTAAAAAATGGCTATTCTGCCTATAGCCACCTCCTCTATCACCCTCTCTCAGGCAATCTCTTTCTGGACAGTAGTCTATAGCGCCTTGACGCCCTCGGGTAATTGCTGCGCTCTATAAATTAAAAAATCAATTCATACAAAAATACAGGGGGCCTCATTTACAAGGCCATTGCACAGCCTGCACATAAGCAATCATCCCAGCAGCACAGGCACCTTTACATGACACAAGAATGCCTGTGCTGGTGCATGGCAGCCAACTGCACCAGTACAGGGAAAAGCACACAGATGCGTCATATTGTTGTTAACGGGGGAGGCTAAGCCGGACCCAATAGGGGCCTGGGACAAACGGCGTCCGGAGGTGGGAAGCCCCTCCCTGCACAACCAAATAGCCCGCTCGAAAGGGGGCGACCAGGATTGGTCGCCCCAGGGCAAGCGCGAACCCTCCAATTCGGGGGCCAAATGAGGAGGCGAGGGGGGGGGATAAATAGGGGCCTATAGGCCCAAACAAGCACAAAGCACCCCCCCTCCTTGCAGGTAGAGAAAGAAGCCAGAAGGACTACGCATCCAGACCGCCGTCGACCGGATTTCCTCACCGGGTCCCCTGGCGCAGCGAGGCAGGATCGGGAGCAGTAGCGGCTTTTAGGGCTAAACTGACGAGCAGCAGCATGGGAGAAAGGTTACCTTTTTCTGAAAGACAGGAATCTGCTGTGCTGGTCCTGGCCCACCTCGCCTCAATTCCTGCTGTTCCAGCTCGCCGGCATTGTTTCCCGAGGGCGGGACTCTGCCTGGGTGATCCCGGCTCGCTCGCTTCCCGCTGCAAACGGCTTAGTTCGCTCGTTCCCCGTTGCTCCCGCCTCGCCGTGGGCGGGTTCAGACTCCAGCACGCTCCACGTGCTGCCATCTCCAGGACACTGCATCAGGCGTACCTGCTTTCTCGCAGCCGTGAGAAGCTTGAGCACTGTCCCAAGCACCGAAGCGGGCCTCTCTGTGATACCAATTCCCCTAAGGAGAAGCACCAGGAACGGATCACACCGCCAGAAGCAGCGGGAGGAGGCTGCATCTTAAAGGGGCAGGAGCCCCAACGAGCGAACTCTTCAAGGCATCTTAAAGGGGCAGGAACCCTCAGAAACGAACCCAGCGGAACAGCAGTGTATCGCTACACGCAGCGGCGGGCTTCGAGTCTGCAGTTTGAAAAAGCTCCCCGGTGGCGGAAAACAAACACGATGTTCTTTTATTTGTGGTAACTGGGGGCCGTTAGACAAAGGCCAGAGCCCGGAAAAGATATCGGAGGTAGGCCACACCGCCGGGATAAACCTCTGTCGCATTGGGCACCTCGGGAGGAGCAGACAGATAAAAACACACAGGAGCAGAGCTGTTAGCTGTCAGAAGTCTCGACGCTTCCCAGAGCTATGGGTTACGTTTGAACCCTTGCTCTTTCTATACGGATACATCCGCGGCCTTAGGTTATTGCGTACCTTTGGTTTATTCCTATTCGGACTGCTGTACCTATCGTGAGAGCCTTGCTGGCCCACATCACTATCTTTCAGCCTGAAGACACCTGTGCTTTCACTGGTGCAACATATACCCTTCGCTTCCTTCCCCCTTCCCCGTTGGTCCTGATGAAGACCCCACCTCCAAGACGTTAAATCTGCTGGTTTTTATAGGGGTCGAAACGTCGACATCTCCTTCCCTTCACTTATCAAACCTGGATGACAGAGGATCTATATCTGCATCTTTTGTTTATGATTTTGCATTTGTATGTTTTGCCAGTAATTTGGCAGGTTAGGTTATCATTATTGTATATTGATGTATATATATGCACCACCTTTCCCCCTGCACATCACTTTCACTTATCCTAACTACGCACCTATCACTTCACGCTGTATGCACCTGTTTTTACTAAATGTTAAATGTGATCTTCAGTTCAAATTTTTTGAGTCTATGATCTATGATGACAATTTTTGTGATATTTATTAAATCATAATCATTTATTGAATGAGCCATTTGGTGTTGTCATATTCCTTGTATATAGACCATGTATTGGTTGCAGATACATTGTGAATAATTTCCACTGTGACTATCTTTTGTGTACCATCCGTTGTAAGCAGACAACAGGGGCCCACAAAGACAAAACAGGCACAAGGGAGTGAGGTACAGGCCCTCCCCCCCCCTCCCGGATGGGGGCAGCAGTGACTGGGGCGGGTGGACCTGGGGGGATAGGGGGGAGCTCCCTCCGATCGTGAAACTGTAGGTAGCGTGGCGGAGGGAACACAAGAAGGGTAGAAAATAAAGGAGAGAATTACTAAAATGGTAGAGGAAAGGCCCACACAGTGTCCCTGGGATGCCTCATGGCAGGGGCACTGAGGGAGCCAAGTGCGGCCTACCGCCAAGGAAAAGATTAGATGTGATGCTCAGCCAGGACCCTTGGGATGCCTCACGGCAGGGGTACCGAGGGAGCAAAAATGGAAGGACTCAGCCTCATAACAGATAGAGTAGATGCTCAAGCAAGGTCCTTGGGATTCCACATGGCAGGGACCCCCGGGGAGCATGGAGGGCCAACGAAAGTGCAGGGCAAATGGGATGGCACTTGCAGCCCAGGCAGATCCCAGATCGGTAGCAAGTTGAAGCCTTAACCCGGGAAACAGAGGCCCAGACAGGTGGCTCCTCCCGTCCCCGGAACTTGAGGAGGCTGGGTCCACGCAGCGACAAAAGGGCTGCAAGTAAAACGATGTATATTCCCAAGAAAGATTAAGAATAGGTTGAACATGAATTTTGCAAAATATAAACATATTATGTTGAATTGTTGAATAAACTGTGACCTTTTTTGGCACCAAAGCACTGTGTCAATGGTTTGATTCGAGGGACACGAGGGTCGCAGTTGTTGTAAAGAAAGGGAAGGGGAGGGGCAACTCGACTCCAGGAGGGGGTTAAGCCCTCCGGGGAATCGGTGTCAGTCAAGTTTCCCTTCAAGTTTCCCTTCCCAGGATGCTCCTGGAATTGTTTGTGATGTCCAAGATAGCAGGAAACATATGCAGACCATAAGCTTAAACATCCAAGTGCACATTTCTGACTATCAATCCCAGAAGTTTTTGCATAGGCTAAAATGCATAGGCAGGTTTGCTCTAAATATTTCACAACGATGAAATGGATGAGTTATCACATCAAGACTTGATCAACTTTCTGTGCCAGGGTCGTTTTTTTATGAGGTAATACAGGACAAACAGCAAACATGGATTATATTTGCTGGCCAGCTTTTTCCAATTTTTCCACTTTCTTTCTGTAGAATTGCTTCTGTCTGTGTTTCAATAACTAAGGGGCCGATTCCGATCTCGGCCGGTAGGGCTCCGAATCGGATTCGGCTTAACCGGATCCGATTCGGAGCCCTATTTCCCGACCGATCCGTACGTGCGTCCGGACGAACGAGTACGATGAGAAATCGCCGACCGACTCGTTCGGGCGTCCCAACCGCTCCGACCGACTCGTCCCCGGGTCGAACCGCACCGACCGACTCGCTCGGACACGATTCGCACCGCGCAATGGAAACGTTCCCCGGCCGGGTAAGTACGATGCGCGCCGCGAGCAGTCTGACCGACACGCGCCGTCCGGCTCGAAAGAGCAGTCGGAGCCGTACTTCGGGGGTCCATGTCGGACCCCCCTGTACGCGTAGCCGCGCGAGTCGCACACAGGGGGGACCCATGGGTCCCCCTGCCTGTGCGTGTACGGGCGCGAGTCGCTCGCCGCGTACCCGCTGTAGGGGGCGCCCTTGTTCGCCTCGCACCCATTGAGGCAATGGGAGCCCGCGTACGAGTTGTACGACCGGCTCCCATTGACTTCAATGGGAATCCGACCGACTCGAGTACGATAGCATACGGACGCATCGTACTCGTTCGGTCGGGCTGCACGGGTCCGATTCTGTCGAAAATCTCTCCGGGTCCGGCTCGGTCGGAGAGATTTCCGGCCCGAATCGGAATCGGCCCCTTAGTGTGAGTATTTAAATTAAGACCTAGGCTGAGCGCATAATGCAGAAATATCCCTCTTCAAAGTTAGATTATTGCACTTTAGAAATGTAATTAGAAGGTAAACATGGTCCTGTTTAGCATATTTCATAATGAGGAAGAAGGAAACATATGGAGACTCATTCTTGCCTTATTTATTCTGTTCCAGGATTGTAATTTGGTAGCATGAGAAGATAAGAATTGTATGGACGCTGAGGATATATTTTCAACATTTACTCGGTTTCTTTTTGCGAACTCGTTTTGCTTTAAAAACAATGTCTTTCAGTACCACATTTTGAAAGATGAAGGGCAGAACTCTTAAAATGTGTGTGACGCTGGCAAATACCTGTTCCTAGGTTGGGATTAAATGTTAGGATTTGTGCATTATTATAACGCTGATTTTGAAAAGTTACATTCACGTTCAGAAACATCCAGTGGGTGGCAATCATTCTTATGCCAAAAGGTGCTAGGTAAATTGTGAGATTTTGTTGCCAGGGACCCTTGGAATGAATAAAGAAGGATAATGTGAATGTGAATTATCTTTCTGACAATAGCAGGTCCTCTCAAACTTGCAGTAGAATATTGTCTTCAATTTAAGGAATAGGAATTTAAAGGTAACAGGTACCTAACATCGTCACTGAATGATAGCATAACCCTGTGCATTTAGGGGTCCCTCCCGGAAGGGACAGGGCTTTCTTTGATTTCATTGTTTTTGTTGTATTGAATGGAATGGCAATTGCAACTTGTAAGACACTGTACACCATTTACTGTGATCACCGAAAAAAAAAGATATTAAGGTAATGGTACGGCATTCAAAGGACTTTACTCCAAATATAGTTAGAAGCTGAATGGTAGAAATGCTTGCATATGAAAAGATAGGCAGTTTTTAGATAAAAAGAATGCGGTGTATCTGATGTATAATAACGTTCACAGAAACATTGAAGGAAATATTATGAAGGACCCCATGCAAAAGAGGCTTAAATTTTTCAAAAAATGACAACTGGAGACAAAATAGCACTTTGATTGCACTCCAGAAGAGCAATATTTATTTATTTATTTAGTTGTTTATGTAGTTATTTATTTAAAATTGTGTGCAATGCACTTGTGAGAAAGTGGATTTTTAGTTTTGGTGGATGGTAGTCCACCACAAGTAATAGCTTCACTATTCTTGTTAGGACCAGCAAACGTTTCAGGAATATAAATCTATGCTCAACCACTGTTAGCTATGGCACAGGGGAGACAGTCTTAACTTAAGAAAATGTGTAAAGCATTTAGGAGTACCAAAACAGTTAAAAAGTTGCAAACTCTGCACAATAAAAAACGCCCTGCAATTTATAGAAATTTACAATAAGTTAACAAACAAAATGATACCAAAACGACACATATCCAATTAAGGGAACTAGATATATGCATTTAAAATATTTTGATGTCATTTTGAAGAGCCCAGCTGACTGTTTCCAACTGAACCTGCTCTTGACCCTTTTGGTGGCTTCTGCAGGAGTGAGTCTTAAACACCAAGTGCTGTTCGTGATGTCCTGGAACCCTTAGCTGTGTCAAAGTGTATTCCTCAAAACATCCTGAAAAACCTGGGGCTTAGAACCTTTTTGGCTCTAAAGACTTCCAGAGAACCAGGACAAACCTGCCATGTCAATCTGAAGAAGGTGAGCTGCTGCTGGGCCACAACTTCCGGTTGTTCCCAGGCAGAGCTTTCATGCAAAAGTGAACGCATTTCAGTGGGATGTTGCGGAGAGGGTACCTGGACTTATGGAGCACTGTTCGGCTCCAGTTTTTAGCCTTGCCCCACTTGAGGAATCTGAGATCTAAACAATTGGGTCCAAATTTTAAATTTCTCCCGCTTGGACCTTTCTGCCAAACGTCAATGGCTTCAACATGACCTCATCCGACAGCTACCTGGTCTGGTGGAGCCCTTGGCCTTAGCCTGCTATCTTGCCCCATGAGGATTTTCGACTTTCAGGGATTAATGCCTAGATTTACAAAAAGAATCACATTGGCCTTGCATCATGCAGGGCCCTGCAAGGGCAATGCAATCCTTAAGTCAGGTTTGCCAAGCCACTCAAAGCCACCTTGCATGGCTCTGCGTGGATTGGTAAATCTGGAGTAATGAAATGCAGTGCAAGTCAGTGCCTTGCATTTCTCTGCAGCAGGAAGGCATCACATGGGTAGAGCAGGGTGTTCCCATGCATCCACCCATGCTTTTGTGCATTACCAGATTTAGAGTAGTACACCAGGGAATGCGTCAAAATTATACGCTTTCCCCATAGAGGCGCAACAAGGAGAAATATCTTTCTCCTTGTTGTTTCCTCTTTCTAAGGATTGTTTTAGTGCAGGAAGGTGTCCCTTCCTGCACAAAAATAATACTGCCTGCAATGTAGGCACCCTTGCACCACGGTGCAAGGGTGCCTGTGTTGGTGCTAGGCAGCAAATAGTGCACCAGCGGAGTGAGAGAGTAAGTATGCGCCATATGTTACTAAATATGGAACATTCCTGCCCCCTCCATTTGGCGCAGTGCAGCAAGTTGTTTTACAGCATTGTGGTGTATCAAATTTTGATAAATCTGACCTTAAGAATGTAAAGCACCTGACCGGGTCGAACCTCTGGTGGTTCTCTATCCAACCCACGCTCCATCATGGTTGGCGTTAAATCGCGCCTAGCTACCGGTCAATGGCAACTAGATGACCTTGGTTGATCCTCATGCTTTTTGCCACTATTTTCCCCAAACAATCTCATTTGTATCTCCTGTTCCCCTAATTGGATTTTTGTCATTTTGGTATCATTTTGTTTGTTAAATTACTCTCTATTTTTATAAATTGTGGTTTGATTTTTTATAATGTTGTGTTTTTAACCTTTTTAACTGATTTGGTACTCTTAAATGCTTTCACACATTTTATTAGGTTAAGCCTCTCTGCTCTGTGCCATAGCTACCAGGGGTTGAGCTCAGATTTAAATCACTGAAATGTTTTCTGGACCTAGCAATAATAGAGACATAGGGGCCGATTCCGATCTCGGCCAGTAGGGCACCGAATCGGATTCGGCTTAACCGGATCCGATTCGTAGCCCTCTTTCCCGACCGATTTGTACGTGCGTCCGGGCGAGCGAGTACGATGCGAGCGCACGCGAAATCGCCGACCGACTTGTACGCGGGTCCGACCCGCTCCGACCGACTCACACGGACACGGCTCGCACCGCGCAATGGAGACGTTCCCCGGCCGGGCAAGTACGATGCGCGCCTCGAGCAGTCCGACCGACTCGCGCCGTCCGGCTCCAAAGGGCAGTCGGAGCCGGACTTTGGGGGTCCGTGTCGGACCCCCCTGTATGCGTAGCCACGCGAGTCGCACACAGGGGGGACCCATGGGTCCCCCCTACCTGTGCATGTACGGCGCGATTCGCATCGACGCGTACCCGCTGTAGGGGGCGCCCTTGTTCATCTCGCACCCATTGAGTCAATGGGAGCCCGCGTACGCGTTGTACGACCGGCTCCCATTGACTTCAATGGGAGTCCGACCGAATTGAGTCCGATTGCGTGTGTACGCATCATACTCGTTCGGTCGGGCTGCTAGAGTCCGATTCGGTCGTAAATCTCTCCGGGTCCGGCTCGGTCGGAGTGATTTCCGGCCTGAATCGGAATCGGCCCCATTATTTCTTGTGCTGGACTACCATCCACCGCAACTAATAATCCACTTTCTCACAGCGCTCATCCGACCGAAGGACTCAGCAGAATGCAAGGAAAATATGCAGAGAGGGAAAGATCAGTCAAGGAAGGATGAGTGTAGAAAGAGCTGGGTCTGAAGTTATTTCTGGAATGATTTTGTGTTAGGTAATAGAGGAAATATGGAAAAAGAAAATTTCAGACGGATAAGCCTAGTCGATTTAGGGATCTTCCCTGAAACTGCATTTGTTTTGGTGGGAGCAATGCAAGATGGCGTTGGGAGGCTGATCATGGAAGTCTGAAAATATGGAATTACTGAAAGAGGTAAACCAGGCTGTGTTGTGCAATGATCTGAATACAAGTTAGAAAGTTTTGCTTCATGAGGCTGGAGTGATGTTGTAAGAGAGGGTTGACACTAAAAACGAGGCGGGCAGGGCAAGGTTGTTGTCAAATTGCGTTTCATATCCCCAACATAGAGAACCTAGTATCACTTCTAAGGTTTTTCATGCTGTTGAAGGACACTGACAAGCCCAATAAAGTCAGAGATGTGCTCTGTTCTTATTCTTCTCAAGCTGTAAGTCATTGGCAGAGGAGGTTATCACTTATTCTGCACTGTGTTCCGGTCCCAGAAAAGTTCTGGGACACGCCAAATATCTCATATGATTGATAAAACTGTTGCATTGCTACATAAAGGAGCTTTGACACTTGCTATAATTAGACTGGAGGTCAAATATAACCAAGACCTTTCAGTGCAGTGTCACTATCTCTTCCTTCAGCTGGCCTATACATGTGACCTATCAGCAAAGACTAGTCAATCACTTCGACCAAAGAAGTTGGCCACCTGGTGCTCACAGCTACCTACATAGGCACATGGATGATATATAATAGTGAGATTAGTTTGGTTAAAGCTTTCCTGGGACAAATGAAGTGGCTATGAATAACAAAAGAATGTATAATGTAAAGATGGCTCACTCAACCAATGTGAACATGCACTGTTTTCTGTTGTACAATGAAAGCATGTTTATCCTCTCCGGGTTCATGCAGATATCGCAGACCAAGAGAGAACCTTGTGTGTTCTCTCGCTTCATTTGCCATTGTATTACCTAGCCGAAGTGCCAAAAACTTACAATTACAGTGAAATGTCAGATCTGTCTAAAAACTGTTTTTTGTTTTATTTTAAAACTGCGACTGATTGAGGAGGGAGAATCAGAGATGTTTTCTTTTAAAATGTATCATTTAACAGCGGTTCAGATCCAGATTCAGAGGAGCTGTTGACATTAAAGCTTCACATTCATTTTTAGATGTATTTAAATAAATATTTAGCAGTCTCCTTCTTCAGCAGAAGAAAACAGGCCACGCATAGAATAATAAAAACAAAACTATTCTTTCCGGCAAGATATCTCCTTACATAGCAAATGTGGACTTGGATGGAAACATTACAACTTTCAATAAGAGGAAAGACAGTTTATTTTCTATGTGTGCAATCACTGTTGCAGCTCCTTATGTGAGCAATAATAGCAAGGTGGTGTCAACAGTAGTGAGCCATCGAGCTGCATGCTTTTTCTTTGGTGTACTGTGACGCTCCTGTTTTGTGCATACTCCCTTGTATGTCCTTGTGGATGGCTCTTCCTATGGTCTGCACCTTTGTCTTTAAACAAACTCATTGCAATAATGTTTCTGTATACAGCTGACATCATGGATTTCTAATTCTACTGGGCTAGAAAGCAACTTTGGCTTTGTCCTTTGCTTTGTTAATTTACACAGCTCTTTAAATGTCAATGATTTTTTCGAATAGGTGTATGTCTGGATGTATCTCACATTGAATCATAGCTCTTGTTCAGTTTGACCACTGGTTAATCTTGGGCCATGTCATTGGGTAGAAATGAGTCCCTGTAGCTACTAAATTCCACAATAGCAGCTAACTTCAAATCTTGGTTCAAATGATCTTCTTCTGCAGTCTTGAGCCTTGGAGCTGGATTACCTATCTCCAGCATCAAATACGCATAGGAATGAGCCCATAACTGAAAGTGTCAAAGTGTCAAATTGTTGTTTCTAGAAAGTGGTTAGTAAACTATTGTAGTGGTATTTAGCAGAAATAGGACAACAGTGCTTCCGAAGGAATCAATTTACATGCAGTGTGTACATGGAAAATAAACTCAATAATGTCCGTAATGATGGAAAACTAAGTATATATGGATTACAGATTGATATGAAATAGTCACACAATCTCAATCTTCAACACATTCTGTCTATTTTATTGACATATAAGCCTTCAATGAACATAGGAATCATATTTTAAAGTTGGTGTAATGCTTACAGCTCAGTGGACGCTAACATGATAAATTGACTATATCCAATCAAATAGTACCAAAGCCAGTTGACAAGGCTAAATCAGATTCTCAAGTGAAGAAACTGGTGCTAAATGTCCATTTTATACACATTTTCCAAATACAAGCTTGAGTCCACTGCCTAAGGCTTCAGAATTGCTTTTTGTTGGCTCTCTTTCACATGTCATTTCCAGACTGCTCTCCAGACTCACTCTTTTGCGCAAAGTGCTGGCTTTCACAATGGGGCTGGCTACAAGCAGGAGTATCCACAACATGGCCACAATGTAGTGTGAGTTCTCTGCACCTGGCTTTCATCAGCCTTCCTGAAGCAGTCATCAGAGACAGACAAAAGATATATTTCTGACTTTGAACAATAGAAACTGCAGTCCCACCCCTCACCCCTGTCACCAACCAAATGGTAGTGCTCATGAAGAACTAATCAGCAGTTCTTTTCTAGAAAGAACTTAATGGAATTTCTATAGGGAGTCCTGTCTCCCTCCTCCTCCTCATTTCACTGTCTGGGTCTCCACCATCCAGGCACAGGAATTCCGACAATATACTTCCAGTGCCTAGGGGGTGCCGTTCTCATCCTCCATCTTGCGCCATACTAAAGCAGATGCATCCAAAATGGATCCTACTGGTCACAGTACTGATACTCACAGCACAGAGAGAACTACCACAATACATGTACTACAAATGCACTGTACACATACATATGACCTCAAAATGCATATGGGATGTCATCGCTCATTCCTGGGTTTCATATCATAGCAGAACTTTACACACGTGAGGTCAATAGGCCTCATCCACATTGATACATTAAACTTATCTGAGCAAAGGTTTTAAAAGCACACTGGGCCGAATTCACTAAGGTAACTCACGAGGCAGCTATCTTCCTTAAGCTGTTCTTTTCAGTTATGGCGACACATGTTGTATACTTCAGCTTTTTTAATACATATTTTTGTCATAAGTGATTGCTCTTGGGACAGACAAGCAGGGCTAGCTTTAGGGCGGTGTGACCAGTGCAGCCGCACCTGGCACTGGCCTTGGTGGGTGCTGTGTTTAGAAATAACTTATGGGTTTACAAGCACCTGCTGCAGAGTTTCCTGTATGGCCAGAAGATTTCAGGCAACAATAAAACTTTTAAGATATCTTTAGTGGTTAATGTTCCTGTGGAGAGAGATCGGATTTTTGTCTAGTGGCAGTTTGACACATCATAAAGTAGTGGAGAAAGAACGTGTACTATGCAGCTCATAGAACTGTAGTTTATGTAGATAGCTCGGTGGGTTACTGCTTTTGTCATACAGATCCTTACTTGCAGTTCATAAGTTACAATCCTAATATAGCACAGTGACTTATGAACTCTGACCAAAGAGCTCCATGCGAACTGTATTGTATCGGTTCGGACGTTATGTTTTTCCCCAGTCTTTCATTATCTATTCCTAATGTTGTGGAAAATGGTTAATTTGGGTAGAAATACATTCTTATTAGTTAAGCCAGCCCCAACCAGCGGTTTAAAACAAATGAAATGTTTGTGAGAGAGGGGCTATAGAGAGATAAGGGGCATTGATTGAGGGTGATAGTGAGGGAATCTGTAGAGAAGGAGGTCATTGGGGGTGCGCCAAAAAAGATATATGTTGCACTGGGCACCACCTGGGAACCATCAGCGCTAAAGCCAGCCCTGCAGACAAGTGAGTGGCATGTTAATGCATTGCAGCACCAAGACAGGCTGATGGATCAGGGCAGCAATATATTCCCCGTCTTTCTGGAATGGTCTCATTAGATTCAAGACTCAGCACTCTTAAAGGTGGTTGTGTTCAGGACCATTGCTCTCCTTGAAAAAGGGTCTGCTTTCTATCTAGTGTATTTAATGTTTAGTCCACGGTACCAATGTTATTACAGTAATGGTATTTATTGACAAGCAGTTTCCTTGATCTTTAAAATTTCAGGAATGTAACAATGTTTTTATTTCTATTTTACAATCTTTGCTAGAACATCAAGAAATCTAGAAGGCAGCAATACGCTGTACCATGTATATGCACTGACCAACAGGAAATCTAGCTGAAATATGTATTTAAAAAGACCACGTTAAATTAAAGAGTTAAAACATTTACGAAATCGAACAAGAGAAGATGATTAACATTACTTAGGTCAGCAGTCATCAAAAGTCTACGACCTATTGAGAAAAAGACTAGACTCCTTGCTTTAGCTCCGTGGGTCAGTAAGCCCAGTACGTCTTTGGGAAAAGCTAATGCCACAGCTTTATGGCCCCACCTAGTGGTAACACCAATTTACTTCAGCAGTCTAGAAAATATGGATGGTCCCTCCTTTTCAAAGGCTTGGTGGGTTAGGCGGATGAACTGGGGCCACCAGAGAGGTTGTGCACATTTAGTCCTCCTAACAACAGAGTACTGTTTTGAGGGGCCATGCAGTGCAACAGAGACCCTCCAGGAACCCACATGTATGTGAAGGAGGTGCCATCACAGAGCTGACTGGTGGGGTTCCCTGGCCCTCTTCCAAAGGGGTGTTGTTTGAACACATTGACGCCCTGTCAGTATCACAGCATGTGATCAAACAAGCGCTAGGTTCTTGTGGGGGGGCTCCGAGGTGCTCCAGAGGGTGAGCTGGTCTCAGGCTATATACAACCTTTTGGGATTCTTTAAATAATGGGGTTGTCGCCTTCTCACAGTAATGGCCTTTTTAGTTGCCCACTGACCCTGTACAGTATTAGTTCTTGCCAAGGAAGCTGCTCATTTTTAGGTCGAGCATCAGCGCGCATGAGCTGTCTGCAAGACCTGCTGTCTTCAATACAATCCACGTTTTTCCTGCCTCCTGCTTGACATGGATTCAGTCCACTGTCGCTCTTCTTGCCTACCTCCTAACTCGTTGGCTCAGCCGATACCTCATTTCCGTTTAAGGCTGAGGAGCACCAGCCAAGCACAGGTTTCTTGTGCATGTATTCTTATCTAACCTTTGAGAGAACTCCTTTTTAATTATTGCTTTCTGCCCATCGCCATCGTGGACTTCTATTGGCACCGCCACCCCATCTGCTTTGTAATTATTTATTTCCACTGCCAGGGAGCGTTGTGCAGGAGCACACAGCTATATGCATGGGCGCCGTGCTTTATGTTTCAGCACGGCACCCGATTTTCTGTTGCACCCCTTCTGCTTGTGCTCCTATTGGCCGCTTTAGATCCATTTTGATTCCAAAAAAAGCCTAATTTGGGAGAAAAAAAACTTGCTAGCTGTGTCTGGGAGGTCTCTTTCCAGTGTAGGTGGGTGTGAACCGACTGCGCTGTGCCTGGTTCAGCAGAGGTGACCAGTTAAGAGGCTGACACGGGCGCCTCCTGACACGTCGCAGAAAAGCTGCGTGGGAACAGGTGTCAGGGACGGACTATGGTGCGGCTCCTGACAGGAGTGCTTTGCACCTCATCAGCCCCTGACACACAACACCGCACTTCAGGGAGGGTTTCCTGGCATTTCCCTGACCCTTCCACTCTCTAGAAAGCAGGCAGGACTTCTTAGCACCAAGGGGACAGGAGTACAGGGGAAAGTAGGCCCGAGGCCTTCTATGGCTGACAGCCTTTTCAGCCATCACGTTTGGCGATACGTGGCAGCCTTTAGTTTTTGTATCTTCCCACGTGTTTCTCAGTACCCTGTCTGAAAAGGACAATTGAAATGCGGAACATTTTTTAATTGCACACACACCTGGAGTTCAGTTCGAAACCATACACCTTTCTCTCTCTCTGCCCTGACTAGTGTTATGTAAATATACCGAAACGTGGAAGTTCGGATTTATGATTGCCAAATATATTGGTCACAGAGACATTTACAATGTTACTCAATATACACAAAATCGGATAGCCAGGAGCACTTGATGACACGTGAAAAGCCCATTGTCCTTCAAGTCAGCCCAGTCAGTGGGCAAGCTGTAAATCGGTTGATTATTGGGCTTGTCAACAAACAAATGCTTTTTTGGAAAAAGCGCCCCATACCGTGCTTTCACTTTAATGGTGGCCACGCCCCTTTCTTTAGACGCGGCTCGTCTACAGAAAGGGGTGCGTCCTCTATTAACGTGCAAGCGCGGCATGGGGCACTTGTAAACAAAAAAAGCATTTGTTTGTTGAGAAGCCCAATAATCAACCGATTTACAGCTTGCCCACTGACTGGGCTGACTTGAAGGAAAATGGGCTTTTCACATGGCCTCTACACTTTGTTATTTTTCTCTGTTAGGCTGTGCCGCTGCAGAGAGAGATGCCATTGCTGAACAAACATCCACCTCAGACATTTAGACCTTCCCTGGCCTAGTGCAGAAGCTTCTTAAAACATTACCCTTAAAAACGGCTTGACTGAGATGCCACCTTTATGGAGCATTTTACAGAAGGCCGTAAGAGAAGCTGATGAATAGTGCCACAGAAACTCAAATCAATCAAACTTTTGCACGTCTCAAGTCAGACTGATAAATTCTATTTTCAGGATCTTTGGTATTTATATCTCGAAAAGTTGCCTCCTCTACCATTAGCTCTCAGTGTGTTTTGGTGGTTAACTCTCGCGTTGAGCAGGTGACGGTTATAACTTCAAGCATCTCACTTTAAAAAGTCGTTGTGTGACATCAGAGTATAAAGCTGTCAGAATCTCACATATTTGAGAAAACAATTTTTTGCAAAGTTTAGAACACTTTGCAACCTTTAAGGCCTGCAAAGTTTTCAAACATCGCAATACTTTGCAGGAGATACATTTGTCAACACCAGAAAGCACCAAAGAGAATAAACATTCCCAAAGTGTCTCACATAAACCACTTGTTTGCCAGAAGATTTTTATCTACCAAGCACATGCAGGCAATCGTTATCCCTTGGACAGATCTGAAAAAGCACCAACTAAAGCTGTAAAGATCTGCAAGCAAGAAATGTTTGCGCTTCCTGTGTCCAACACAAAATTAGGGCATAAAAAGCCTTCTACGTATGGCCAAGCCCTCCCAGTTCTCTACAAGCATATCATTTGCTTAGTTAAAATAGTCTTAACAAACTTGCTCCTAATATTTATTTTTGCTCCGGTTACTTACCGGTAGTCTTCATTATCCTTAGTCCGTAGTCCTCGTCAGAGTCAGTTACTCGTGAGGTGTACCCACCTTGCTGACAGGACGAAAACCAGGAAGTAGGAGTGGACTTCCACTAATCCCACCCATTTAGGGTGGTATAAGACATGGCCAATGCCCTTCCACTTCCTGATATACCAAGCCTTCTGAGGCCAGTAACCTTAGGGAGGGAGGGAGGGAGGGCCGTATTGACTGTGACAAGGGCTACGGATTAAGGATAATGAAGATTACCGGTAAGTAACCAGAGCGTTATCCCTACATCCTGCATCCTCATCACAGTCAATTACTTGTGAGGAATACCAAAGCAAAGACTGGCTGAAGAAACACAGTAATCAGAAAGTCTGCCAAAAAAAAAAGTAGCATATTTAATAAAGACAAAAAATGCAGAAGCATCACATAAGACATAGCAAACCAAAAAGAACTCATGAAGAATGCAACACTGATTCCACCACTTTGTGACCAAAAGAAACAGTGTCCATCCCTACCCCATCAATCTTATAGTGGCATAAGAAAATATGCGGAGTGGCCCAGGTGCCTGCTCGGCAAATCTCCTGCAAAGAAACATCTTTGAAATGAGCCCACAAGGCTGGCACCCCTCTAGTGAAGCATCCCTGAATAGAGGCTGGAGAGGAAACATTTGTGGACTCATATGCTACAGAAATAGCCTCCCAGATCCATTGACTAATGGAAATACTAGATGCTTTGCCACCTTGGTTAAACCCCCCAAAGTTAATGAACAAGTGATCTGATCTCCTGAAACACAGGGTACGATCCAAATGCAGCAAAATTGCTAGCCTGACATCTAGCAAATGAAGAATTCTCTCAGCATCAGAAGAAGGATTTGGGGAAAATGAAGGGAGAAAATGTTCTGTTCCCTATGAGACAGGGAAGGAATTTTTAGCAGAAAAACCGGATCTGTTCACCAAATGACCCCATCATTCAGAATCTGTAAACCAGATTTACACAGTAAAGGCCCCAATTCCTCCATACACTTGGCTGAGGTTATTGCAACCAAAAAGACAACCTTCAGAGTCAGCCACTATAATTCCACGGAAGACAGAGGTTCAAATGGGAAACCCTGAAGAGAAGAAAGAACCAACTGCAAATCCCAGGGAGGACAAAAAGGGAGAGTAGTAGGTCTGGAAAGGGAGAAGCTCTTGAGAAGCCTAAAAAACAAAATCCCATTATTTGGGAATTCGCCACTGGGAATGCAAAAAGTCCTAATAGCAGTCCAATGAGATCGTAACATAGCCACAGAAAGGTCCTTATTAAAACCATCCAATAGAAGTGGCAATACCACCTTAATTTCACAAGCAGAAGGAAAACAATGATTCTCCTCACACACCGCTGAAAATTATTCAAATGCCTTGAATAGCAAGATAGCATAGAGGGACGCCTAGACTGCTGAATGGCAGTTGCCAAAAGTTCAGGGATCCCTTTACTCCTTAACCCCTCCCTTTCAATTTCCAGGGTGAAAGAGATAGATGAGTCAGAGGTAAAGACCCTTGAGACACTATAGGAGGAGGAAACAGAGGAATTTTCCAGTGAGGTAGAAGAGACATTAAAAGAAGCAGAGGAAACCATGATCTCCTGGGCCAAAAAGGTGTCACCACTATTACATCAGCTTGTTCCCTCTGAATCCTTATCAACAATTTTTGAATTAAAGGAAACAGAGGGAAGGCATACAGAAGCTTGCGTGGCTAAGGGATGAACAAGGCATTCACACCCCACATCCCTGGTGTCAGAACAGAATTTGAGAACAGAATCGAGTTAGCTGTGTGTTTTCTGGGGAGGCAAACAGGTCCAGAAAAGGGTTTCCAAACTTGTGACATATCTCCTGAAACACTCACTATCTGTGTCAGTCAGAGATCCTGAGATGTGACAAACTTCCTGCTGAGGGTGTCGGCTCGTGTATTGTCCTTCCCCCGATGCATGTGGCCAGCAGAGATAGAAGAAATCGTTCCGTCCAATTCTCTATCTTCGTTGCCACCAGATTGAGAGAGAAGGACTTCGATCCTCCCTGTCTGTTGATATAAGCCATGGCTACACAGTTGTCCATCCTCACCAACACATGACGATTCACCAGATGGTGTTTGAAGAATCACAGATCTAGCCTTATAGCTGAGAGCACCTTCCGATTGGAGGACTGATGCCTCTGAACACGGGACCAAAGGTCTTGAGTGGAGAAGTCCCTTAGAGTCGCACCCCATTCCAAAAGACTGGCATCTGTCATCAGAATGAGAGGACCATCTGAAGCTAGAGGAAACCCCCTGAGAACTGATGCTTCCTTCAGCCACCAATGAAATTGGGAGTAAATCTGAGGTGTGATTGGGATCTGAGTCTCGCACTCCAGAGAGGCAGATTTCCAGAACTGGAGAATATGTGCTAACAGAGGTCTCATATGCAACTGCGCCAAGGCACTAGGAACACACATGAAGCCATGTGCCCCTGGATTCGCAGCCAAAACCTTGCTGACGCTTTGACACGAGACTACAGCTGAGCCAAAGCCTGCCTCAATCTCATAGCTCAGTCCCGAGGTAGCTAGACCATGCCCTCCTGGGTGTTGAAGAGGGCACCAATAAAAGTCCATTCCTGGGACGTTACCAGCTGACATTTTGCT
The DNA here is from genome assembly GCA_963921515.1 of Calotriton arnoldi. Lineage (NCBI taxonomy): Eukaryota > Metazoa > Chordata > Amphibia > Caudata > Salamandridae > Calotriton > Calotriton arnoldi. The sequence goes on along the minus strand of CAWUFW010011508.1, from coordinate 230,357 downwards.
ATGTTGAGGAGAAGACCATGAGTGCGAAGACAATTTACTATCAGATCCAACCCACCCAAGGCTTCCTGCACTCAATCCGCCACCAGGAGGCAGTCGTCTAGATATGGGAAGACTGTCAGACCCTGTAAATGGAGTGCAGCAACCAAAGGAGCCATCATCTTGGTAAATACCCTTGGGGCAGATTTGATGCCAAAGGGCAGTACCTGGAACTGATAATGGATGCCAAAAACCCACAATCTCAGAAATCTCTGATGTTCCAGTGCCACTGGGATATGAACATAAGCATCCATCAGGTCTATGGAACAAGGAAAGACAGAGGAGAGATCAAGGGAATAATTTTCTGCAATGTTTCCATCTTGAAATGGATGTTCTATATCAATTTGCTCACATCACTGAGGTCTATGACCAGGCAGAATCCCCCGTGACTTTTGGTACTAGGAAATTCCGGGAGTTGATTCCCTGTCCTTGTTGAGCCAGTATAAATTGCATTATTGCCCCCTTCTGAAGAAGTGTGAGAAAATCAAGCCTCAATGCCTCCAATCTGCTTATGCAACGGGGTTCTCACATAGCAATGGTCTCCGAGCCTGGAGGAGTGGAGTAAAACTCTATTTTGTAGCCTGATTCCAGCACCTGGAGGACCCAAGAATCGGAGGTAGAGAGATCCCATGCATACCAAAAATGAGCAATCCAACTTCCCACTGGCCAATCTAGGCCATCTTCAGCATAGTCGGGACTTCTGCTTAAGGTGCCCGATTGAGATCTACTCTTCTCTTAAGGCTGTGGTCTAAAGGGCTTCCCTCTTTGACTCCTTCTACCTTTCGTATACTGGCGTCTGGAAGACTGCCGAAAAGACTTCGATAGTTTGGCTTGTGAAGGGAGGGATGAAGCTGATACAGATTGCTGAAAAGAGGAAGAATGTTTCTTTTCTTTAAAAATTCTATGCAATTTTTCATCCAGCTCCGATCTAAAAAGTTTCACCCCTTCAAATGGGATGCAGAGAGCCACATTCTTTTGAGCATAATCCATATGCCAGTCTCTAAGAAAGACATTCCGACTTGCTGCAATAGTAGCTCCTTCAGCAAGAGATGCTGCACGCACCACATCGAAAGAAATGTCTGATAAAAATGTAGCTTGCTTCTCAAGGCTTTTAGTAAGGTGGAACAATTTTCGCCCTCCTGAATGGCCATAAACAGGTATTTAATGTCCGCCTGCATAGGTTGGGCAGTATAGGCACAATAAATACCAGCTCTCATAGCCAGGTTGGAGTCTGTATAGGATTTCTTTAGGGCCGACTCGATCTTCTTGTCACCTGGATCTTTAATCATATTCTACTCAGCCATTGAGGTATGACCCACAAGGCTGGCCAACAAGGAGTCCACAGAGACAGAGCCTGGAAACTTACTGTCTGCATCCTCTAGAGGCGCTTAGTCATAAACTAAGGGGCCACAGTCCTGTCTGGATCCTTTCGTTCTCGGAGAAAAACATCCATCACATGCTGATGGACAGGAAGAGAAGGCGTCTGGGCAGTGACAAATTGTCGCAAAACTCATTCTGTTGAAGTGGAAGGTAATACAACAGAAGGAAACCCCATATTTGAACACACCCTGGACAGGATCTCAGGCAATAAGTCTTTGTTGATGAATTTGCCCCTAAGTTCTGAAAGACTAGAGGCAGCCTTCATACACTCCTCTGACCCCGACAGAGAGGAGTCTGCTCGGGACTTATCCACAAGTTTGGACTCGCTCTTCAGCTCCCCCAAGGTTTTTAACAGTATTCTCTTAACCTTCTCCTCAAGCGCATTATCCCCCGAGGAGACTTTGTCCTTCTACATTGCATCCAGGGAGGAAAACTGGACCTAAAGGAGGAATCTCTGCTGGAAGAAGAGGCCAGGTGTCTTCTCTTCTTAGAGTGTTTCAACATAGTGGCAGTACACAAAGCACAGGCTCGAAATGCTGCAAACAACAATGTAGCGAGCAATACAGTATCTTACCTGCCGCTGGCACTTCCTTTACATGCAAAGACAAAGAGCACGTCTGATCTAAAACCAACGATTATGCTCAAAGCCCCAAATAAGCATATGCATGCTCCAAGCCTTTACACCACTCCCTTTGTGCATGCCCCATCAGCACGATTCCGGGAACTGAATAAAAAGGCAATACAATGCAGCTGCCAGGCATAAGAAACCTGCATCCACAAGTATCGCAGAGGAACAGCCTTACTTGACCTCCAGGTGAGCGCCGGCAACCTCCTCCCATCTCTGCCACACCGCCTGGAGGACGCGAAGTGAGCCTGGTGTAGAAAGTCAGGATGGAGATACCTCCTCCTCTGTACCTTCTTGCTGCTCCCTCATTGGGTAGAGAGACTGCACCAAAGCCCAGCAGGGCGCAGTCCACCTCCACCTTTTGTAGCACCAAAAACGAGCCTCCTACATCCTCGTTTCGGTCCTCGAGACAAGAAACAAACTAGGAAGTGAAAGGGGTTTGGTCATGTCTTATACCATGGTAAATGGGTGGGATTAGTGCAAATCTACTCCTACTTCCTGGTTTTGGTCCATGAGAAATTGACTGGGACGAGGACGAAGAACAGAGCTTGCAAAATTAGAGCATAAAAAGCCTTCTATATATGGCCAAGCACTCCCAGTTCCCTAGACCATGACAAGCATATAATTTGCTTAGTTAGAAAATTCTTAGCAACCTTGAGCCTAATATTTATCTTTGAAATGTTAACCCTCGCCCGGGGTTGTCTACTAACTGCCATATAAACAGAACCCCTCACTCTGATGTTTATATCAAAAAAACATACATATTATGTAATCAAGTCCCACCCCCGTACAACAAAACTGTGCACTATTGCACATCACACTCCTTCCTTAGAAAAGAAAGTGGCAAATCTGTCTGAATCTGCAGGCCCTGGTTTAATTGTTCATCAATTTGCACCACTGGTCATATGGAACTTTCATTGTTGACTGGAAGTGAATGAAAGGAGCTAGCATCAACACCACATTTCAAAGACAGTGAAACCAATTTGGCTTCACAAGAATGACAGAGAGGATGGTGTCCAAACCCTGAAGGTTTTATTAACAAAATTTAGTAAGAATACAAATCAATCATTGATTAAGTCAATTTATGCAAAAAGAATATATATCTATATAGTTGTGCAATCGAAATTTATATTATTATGAAGAAAAAGGTGCAGAATATCACAACATAGAAAACACAGAACAAGAGGCAAATGGGTACCAAAAAGGAATCTCCCTATTCTAAATAAAGCATCGAAATTGGCAGGGGAAATATCTAAGAGTAAGGCGTCAGTTTCAAATTAACTAAATTAAGGTTCAAATGGAAATGCAGGGGTGCTCAAGCATGAAGCTCAACACCCTGGGCAGTGAACATCAGTAGACCTAGAGAAAACTCTTCTCTCAGCAGTCGGGACAGAATCTGCTAAACTATTCTAAGGAACACACAATTAATACACAGTAGAAGGTTCTGGAAGCTTCATCCCACCAGCTCCCTCTAGTTGGACCAATCAGAGTGCAATGTTTTCTTGAAGCAGTTAATCTCCCCTCATCCCCATCACCGAACAAAGAAGCACACAGCTGCACAGCCTTAAAGTTAGCAACAGTCCAGTCTGACTGGTATAGGAGGCTCTCTCCATCCCTACGCATTACACATCCATGGCCAAATTCTAATTAAGAATCTAATCTAACAGCTCTCGACAATAAACAAAAGAGTAACAAGCGCTTCTTGATAAGCAACTTCAGCTGAAATAACGTGAAACTAACAGTGCAGTTAATAAGAAAAACACTTAAAGTGGCTTAGTCTAGTCACAGTCACGCCAACGTTAAGAATGAAAAATGGCAGCTAAACGAGTACAATTCACATAAGCAAATACATGTATTATACTTCCATTATAAAAATGCGGCCTTCTCTATAGGTAATACAGCACCCACTAACATTTTGATCAATACAGTGCATACAGGCCAATATTACTATCCCACAATTAATATATTGAGGAGCAAATGTATGGAGCACTAAACGTGGCTTCAAAAGCATAGAGGCAGAACTCTTGTCATAGACCCAAAACTGCCCAAAATTAAAACTAGCTGGCTACCAGGGCACTCAACAGAAGGTGCCTCCATTAGCTCTCTAAAACAAGCATCCATCTTATGGGCAAATGAGATTAATCTAGTAAAGTTCTCCATCCTCTCCCTTCAGACTCACAGCGTGCTATGTCTGCCACATTCACCTGTGAGAGCCATGTTCCCTAGCTAATGACACCATATCTCAACAAACCTATTCAGACTGCGGTCTGCAATAGAATCTGAGGCAAATCACTCCCTTGCTGCCGAAACTCCTGCAATGCTATATTAATGGCAAACTGTGCACTACATAAGAGACACCTAACAACATGTACCCAGGATTAACCCATAGATTTTTCTACCAAAACCTTCCAACAAAGTCCTGGAAGCCTCAAAAGCGCATTGTGTAAGATGTGGTATGAATTTCTGTTGATAGGGAAGACTCGTCCTCATGGAAGAAATATATAGACATATATCCACTGCTATAAACTGAACTATAACGAAGCTACATTCTTTCTCTGCATGTGTAAATATCACTGTCTGTCTGGTTGGACGGCTTTCAGATGCCAATGACAGAGTTGTTAATGACTAGCGATGGGAAAGCAGGGCCTGTCCACCTTGTTAGCATGCAAAGAATGGTGCCGGTGTGGTAGTTCTCAGGCGGTTTGTCCCTGGATGCTCTTCACTCTGCAATTCACAAGCAGTATCCTGGCAGGCAAATTGAGTTTCCTCTTTTAAACATTCCTAAGTCCAGGTTTCATGGAACCTTAATGTAAAACTTTTATCCTCAGAGATGGGGACAAGATTGCTTTAAAAGTAATTCTGTTCAATCACACTGGAAGATAGTGGTTTATTACTGTGTATCAGTGAACACCCTTGCAGTGAAAGAGACTTACTTTATTCCAATTGCAGGTTCACACAGTACTCAAGTCCATGCAAACAAAAGATGGGAGAGAATCATTTCGATTTGTCTTCTCCCCACTGGACGTTTAGCTTCCCTTATGATTGGCAGACTACACTGGACCTTTACACTTTCACAATACAGTAAAAATCTGCTACCAGGGAAATGTGTTTTATATTCAAACAATCTATCCTAGTTCGTGTATTAGCAAGTCGTGCACCTGTGTTCACAGGCTGAAAAAACAAACATCCCAGCAGCGTCCCTTCTCTGGGCAGTGTTTATGCACTCCGCCAGGACTGTTCTCTCTGTTGGAACGAATGATGACCCTTCAACCTATCGAGCCTTAAAACACCTTCCTCACTCCCAGCAGATCACGACCTTTGCCTGTGTTCAATGTGTTCAATGTGGCCAGTCTGGCCCTACTCTTCTGCTGACATAAGGTTGTTCACAAACCGGAGAGCAATAAGTGGTTCCTGCTCTTTTCAAGACCAGGTGTAAGCTCCTAAATAAGTACATTCACACGGGTTTTCATCCCTTGGCTCCCTGGATCTTCATATTTATGAAATTGTAAGCAGTGCCAACTATTCTCTTCACTATCAGTCGATAATTCTTCCTTTTCTTGCCTGTTACCCTGAGACTACCCTTTACATGGATTGTAACGTCAGCCTCCCATTCCAAGCAATTCATGTTTTTACATGTATACAATGCTCAGCAACACTGTCAAGCTGCAGACAGCATGGGGTCACAGTCTTCTTGTCCCGAATGGGACATAGGGGTAGAAGAGTGACACTGAGAAAAGTAAACAAAAGTAGGCCTCCATAGACGACAGAGAGGAGACAAGACTCGGAAAATCAACTTTCTATCTCCAGCCGAAGCCGAAGACGAGGACTCATGCTGGTATTTAGGTAAATGGAAGAGCAGGAAGCAGGGAAACCAGTGCCAAGAAGAGCACACAGAGCAGCAATCAACAGACCAGAAACAATCACTCTGGAGATCCACTGAAACCGAATGAAGAATGTCTTGCTTTACTGCAGTTTTAGAGCCATATTGGATTGGGTTCATCAAATGAAAAGAGGTGTGGTTCTGTTTTGGGTTTGGAAGTACTTAAGTGACGAGCACCATGCTTTTCTTCACTGGTAAGATGGAAATGAACGAAAAGGAGTAAGACTGTAATGGGTGTAGTACTAAAGAGAAATGCTAGGAGTGCCAAATGGCTTTGTGGAGCAATTTGGAGAAGACTCAGGGGCATATTTATGAGCCCCTTGCGGTAACTGCAAAATCATATTCATGAGGTCACACAAAGTCACTATGCGTGGCTTTGAATGGCCTCATTGATATGGAGTAAGCAGGGCAGCGCAAATCACTGCATTGCCTTACTCTGCGCTTTAATGTACTTATGATAATCAGACTTTTCATCTAATTGATGAACTTTTAATAGTGATTTAAACATATTCCACAAATCAACTGAACCGTTATTATTATTTTCATGTATAGCACAATTTTTTGTTTCTAGAGTATTTACCCACAAATCTTTGGTTTTGCTAGGTTGCCTTATTTCTATGTTGTTATAAAAAGGAGCTCTCTAATATAGGCATACTGCTTTTCATTAGGAATAGCTCCAGAGGGCAAATTTGAGAATTGTCCAATATATCTAGTATCCCGTTGTTATTTCTCCTAGTGTATGTATGTCTGACACCTTCACTGAGGTAGCAGTATGTAGGATGCAGGACGGAACAGAGAGCTGGGAGCTCTGCAGATAAATGGCACTGCGCTCACCGCAGCCCCCATGGTCTCCCATCCCATCTTTGCCAGGACTTCCTCCCCATCTTGGCCCGGCCTCCACCTCGAGCACCTTGGGCCCACACCTCGACACCAACGTGGTTATCTCAGCCACCTCGGCCCCTCCCCCCCCGCAAACTCTTTCTGGACCCAGTCCTGACAACTCAGGAAAACCAAGGTGGTGTGGTGAGGCAGCATGGTGTGAGCAGCAGAGTACTGGGGGAAGCAGGGGAGGCTGAGGAGTGGATCCGAGGTGAACCGGAGACCAGGAAAATCCCAGCGGCGGGTGGCAAGGAGGGCGGTAACCATACTAGATGGCGGGTTCCATGCAAAGTGCAGAAAGGACTGGCGCTAGGTCGGTGTGGCTTACGCTTGCAGGTGAAGCCCACGAACCCGCACATTTGCCCGCTCGCCTGCCACTCAACAGCTTTGAGGATGGGCCACCTAGCTGATGCAGCTGATGCATACGACGCACCATTTTGAAACATGGAGTGCATACATGAAGTGAGTGGCTTATGAATAAGGAACTCCTAGAGGGGAGTGTTGTTTGAATGCACATCTGAAAATCTAAGCTAAGCTAACTTTTTGAGTGCTAAGTCTGGTGAAGCTCAACAGCTCTTTCACTGCGCCTTTAGCAGAATCTGGGTTAATCACCAGTTATCAGCAATCAGACCGCGTGGCGAAGTAGAAGGCCGTTCTTCTGTTCTCCTCCTGCCTTCAGTTGGGGAAGTTAATAATTAGTCACCGGGCCGAATGCATCATTATAAGGAGGTGACAGAAGTAGTAGGAGAAACAGGCATAAGCGCAAAAGCGCAGCCTTGAGCTTTAGCCCCAAAACTCACAGTGCGGCAGGGCATCGACCCTACCCTACCCATGGAGAATGGGGACTCGTAGTGCATTGCTTCTTCAGGTTCAAGAGCAGCAAAGATCGCAGAAAACAGCAAAGAGACAGAAACATAAAAAGACCCCCATTAGTAAGCAGGGGAACATACAAGCATAGAAGATGCTTGATAACAATGCTTGCACTATCTTGGGCCACATAGATTAGGGAGCCACCTTGGCCAAGGAAGACCTCCATAGAGGAAGTGCCTCAACCCCCATTAACTAGAAGAATTAAATTCGGTTTTTTTTGTCACACGGAAAAACCAGTATAAGTGCGTTATCATGCACGGACCAGAGTGAGCCCAGCCTGAGTCAAGGCGTTTGTAAACATTGTGCCCTAAGTGAGAGCGATATAACCAACTCCACTGTAGCGCCAGGATCACTTTTTTCTAGGACACCCGGTCTGCAACATGAATACAGACAATAAGGGGCCATTGTGTGAAAGAAAAGTAATGATAGGGTGGGAGAGTACAGAAGAAATTTGTCAACTAAAACTAAACACGATTCTCCTTAGACTGAAGACTGGAATAATGCAAGCAGGAAAGAAGCCAACAGGATGCAATCATGACGAAACCATGGGAGTCATGGGAAATATGAAACCCATGGAGGGTAGCAAGGGAAAATCTCAATTTATTAACTATAATTTATTTTTCTGCGATGGACGAGGCAAAACAAGGTGAAGAGGCAGAGTGTGCTGAGGGCATAGAGGCCATTAAAAATCGAGCCATGCACAGGGATTACCTTCAGCCCGATCAGGATGGTATTGATTCCACATCAATCAGGGAGACAGAGCCAGCAGGGCGGCAGTTGCCCACTTCTTGTTAATTCAAACTTCTGCACCCCCGCCCCCAACAACAACAGAAATCAAATCAACATCAGGCACAGCATGAGCCTCAACAACTAATAGTGGAAGCAACAGGCTCACAAGCAAGGGAAACAGCAAACTGGCTGAATGGGGAAAAGGCCCATGCCCTAGTGCTGGGAAAAATTAATAACACATTGAATGCCGTGGTACAGGCAGCCGTACTACACACGGACAAGCTGGAGGCACAAATCACCATTTTACAGACAATAGCTGCACTAATTGCGAGAATTGATGCCAAACTGGATCACCTTCTACCCTTCCCTGCAGGAGGTGTCTCTCCTCCTGTTGCTGCTTGTCTGCTTATCTACAGTGCTAGAAAGTGCCTCAGACCCCCTCCCATCACCAGACAACGCCCGCCAGACCGGAATTATTTTCCCAGCAGCCTCGTAGGTGGAGCCAGCTGTTATCCACATTTTCGCACCTCCCGGAGCTGAATAAAGATCACTTGTGACTCCCGCATTGCGGGAAGCCACCTTCCGCCCTTCCCTGCAAGAGGTGTCTCCCCTCCTGTTACTGCCTGCCTGCCTACAACGCTAGAGAACGCCTCAGACCCCCTCCCACCACTAGACAACGCTGGCCGGACTGGACTTAATTTCCCAGCAGCCCGGAGGTGGAGCCAGCTGGTATCCACATTTTCGCGCCTCCTGGAGCCAAAAAAAGATCACCTGCAGGGCCGGACTGGGAACCAAAACCGTCCCAGGCAAAGTGCTCGGCCGGCCCCCGGGGGGTTGGGGGTGCAGCCGAGCTGTTTGCCAGGGCCGGTTTCAGCCGGTTTTTGTTACAGTGGGCGATATTGCAGCTATGCTGTAAAAATGGCCCTGTAACAAAAACGGCCCCCACCCTGGCGGCCCACCGGGGAAATGCCCGGTGCCCGCTATGGCCAGTCCAGCCCTGATCACCTGTGGCTCCCACATTGCTGGAAGCCACCTTCCGCCCTTCCCTGCAGGAGGTGTCTCCCCTCCTGTTGCTGCCTGCCTGCCTACCTACAGCGCTAGAGAATGTCTCAGACCCCCCTCCCATCACCAGACAAAGCCGGGCAGACCTGACTTCATTTTGCAGCAGCCCTGGAGGCGGGGCCAGCTGGTATCTACATTTTGGCACCTCCCAGCACCGAATAAAGGTCACCTGTGTCAACTACATTAAGAAGAACTTCAGTTGACAGAGTTCAGGCAAATCACTTTCATCTTTCATTTTCAAGAGAGTTCACAATATAAAACCAGAATCACATGATATTGAGGCAGAGCAGTCCAATGTTGACTCAGGGACGTGTTGACGATTAGAAATTCAGAACACAGCAATACACAAAAATAACACACAAATCAATGGCAACCAATGTTTTTTCTTTAAAATGGAAAAGTACTCTAATGTACACAAAATTATTATACTCGATATGACAAATATTTACAAGATTTCAGGTAGAATTACAAACTGAAGCCCCTCCTCTAGGGGACTCGTATAGTAAAAAGTGAGCAAATCTTGTATCCTAAAGAAGTATCAGAAGCATACTCAAAGTATACAATGCCATGAACCTTAAGGCAATTAAAAAAACATCTCTCGTAGTCAGACCTAAAAAGGAACATCTGTACTAAACTCCTTTCTATTGTACGTGAGAAGGTTCACAATGTGAAACCCCGTTCTATGGTGTTTGGCATGGAGTTTACAATATAACACTACTACCCTACTGTATTGGAATCAATTTATGGACGTTCCAAGTCTGTCACAAGACCTATTGGAAAACATGGGGCTTTTCCCAATCAATACGTATAAGTCACTTGTCTTTATCAACCCAACCACTGCTTTTTCAAGAAAATGGGAACGTTCTTCAATGCACACACAAATGCTATAATCAAAAGTACAACTATTTACAGGATTTCAAGTGGAATTACAAATTGGAAGCCCCTTCTATGCTGCCCTTGCAGAATAACAAGGATGTAAATAGTGTGTGACGAAGAAATTAAAAAGGGGCAACTAACTATGTAAATGTAGTTTCCTTTCATTATCTGTGAGGTACCATGAGACAATTTGCACACCAGCTGGCTTCAATAGTAAAGAACAGCAATTGCCCTCTATTGGAAAATGGGAGACTTTTCACAATCAAAAATGTGAATACTACAGGCTTTGTAAAGTAATTCACAATGTAAAATGGGAGTCCTACTACCTGTCTCACCATATTTATAAACCAATGTACTAAGCCTATTGTCTTTAACATGAACATAAACAGGACCATGTAATCTCTGCCTAGAAAAACACTTAGCAAAATATAGTACGAACCAAAGTATACATTGACAAGATCATAAAGATGTATTCTAGCAACACCAAGCATTTACTGTGTCTATACCTAAACACGGACCTCTGTACTAGACTCTTCCTATTACATTTGCCAGAGTTCATAATGTAAAACCCCTTCCTATTGCATTTGTCAGAACTCAAAGTAAAATGTATTCCTACTGCATTTATCAGACGGTTTGCAAAGTAAACTAATGGCTATGGTGTTATGAAAGGAGTACATAATGTAAAACCACTTCCTATGTTTTCCGACAAGCAGTCCAATGTAAAACCTATTCCTGTATTACTTGTTAGACTTCACAAAGGAAATCTCCTTCCTAGTCTATTGGCCATCAGATACAACAATGCAAAGCCCCTTCCTACTGTATTTGACCTGCGATCGGTGTTAGAAAACACTGGTCTACAGGTACTAACACAGTAATAACAATCCACCAATAAAGGCCTAGTGACTTTAACATGCACTTTTCACAATAAATAATTCAGACCTACTGTCTTGGTTGTAACTTTTCATAACATACCGATCAGACTGAAAAGCATATGACACAATTTTTCCCAATGAGCCAATCAGGCCAACAGTCCTGATCATTTGCTTCTTACCACAACTGACTCAAGCCTACTGTCTTGAGCATAGTCTGTTCAATGCAAGCACTCTTTTTCAGTGGAAGCACACAACTTGCTGAGTACACCTTCTGCTAAGTACACCTTCTGCATCAGGTGACAGCTGAGATAGTGCAGCAGATATCCCTTCCACCAGCACCATCACAGCCCTTGATTGTCAAAGCTTATGCTTTCATGAAAAACGTGGAATGCAAATAAATAACCCTCAAAGTCTGCACTTCAGCCAAACCCTATAAAAAATATCCCTGTTGCTGTTGTTTTACAGACATGCTAGAAGGGGTGGGGAGCAACACAGTGTGGAGGAATAAGCTTGAGGAGGGAAGCAGCAGACCAAAAGTGCTAGAAAAAAAACATGCACTTTTATTGAGTGCTGAATGAAAAATAAAAAAGTAATTCCCTAAATGTGAGTAGTGGAAGGATACAAGTCAGCCAATACAAAGGACCGTAAAGATGCTATGCTTCAGGGGAGGGACAACGCAAGGAGAGGAATGCAAGAAATTGAATAAGCAAGCAAGCAAATGAGAGTGACAAAGCCCACCAACGGTAAGCAATGAGCGGGCTGTAAGCCCACTGAACGTTCACAATAGGTCTTTTGCAAACTGAAAGCTTACACTGTCTAGTTGGGGAGACCTAAAAAGGAACAACTAAGTCCCTCGCATTTAATAAGGGAGTAGCATTTGCCGGCAGGCACAACTGTTAATTTTCTACAGGTGATGGGCAAAGGTCAGATGTGAAAGATGTCTTGTTCAAGGACAATTGTTAACCATCAACTTCTGAATTTCAGCAAAGGTTTCCCATGAAAGTGCTAGTAAGGAATCGTTCAAAACAACATTCATACCAGCATAGTTAAGAAATCAGACATAGTTGTAGCAGAACCCTTTACAATGTCCACAATTAATAAAAGCAATGGTAATCAGCAGGGACCTTGAAGGAATTGCCAAAGTCTCCAAATCCGGGTCTAAATGTTCCATCTAAACCATCTATAACCTATATAAGAGGTAAATCATGTTTTTGCCTTTTCTGGTACCTCTTCCCTTTACCTCCACTTTAAAGAATATAGTAGGATTATCAATTGTGGTTCACTGCAGCCAAAAAAGGATTTAGCACCATCAGCATGGCGGCAGTCCCATCATCACCAAGATGTAGAACAGGCTGTTCTGCTACTCCACTGGGTGAAATAACATTTTTGAAGCATTCTTTGATCAAGTTTGGTGAGATAACAATAGGTTTAATAATTAATCAGGCCTGATCCTTTACAATCTGTTTGAAATGGAATAGGTCTTTTTTTTAATTTAGTACTACTGCACTTAACTCAGACATTCATTACTGTGTCTGGTTGTGCCCAATTTTCTCTAGATTCTCATCAAAGCGTTCTTATACTAATTGAATTTACTCTTCCCATCTTCTTTTAACTATTCATTCATGACGTTCGCCCATTAGATTTACATGCAATTAATGGAGTGATCCTGTTTATTTTTATGAATCTTCCTGAAATGCTCCACTGTTAATCTAAGTTGGTATGGGAGGTCCTTCTATCCTGGTTCAACCGGAAAGTGATCTTTCATGGAACAGCCATTTTATATCCCTCTCTTTCGTAGCGATGGTTAATACTTTATTGGATAGTGGCGTAACAATAACTAAATTAAAGTTGATTGCAAAGCGATCTGGATCATCTACAAATTGCGTATTCATATTTGTGTGCTCAATATTATAGAATAGTAACCAATTAGTATGTGGTCCTTTTTGTTTGTAGGTGTGTGCTTCAATTACACCCCATTGAGGGGTTTTAGGGTGCTAGTACGGCAAAAATAATTTACAACATGGAAGATTAAAACAGCTCCTACCCAAGTCCAAATTAAGGGACACACTTCCTTTCATTGATCAGTAGGAACTGTATTACAAAATCAATATCAATATTGCTGGTGGCTGATAACCACCAGTCCACAGTAGGTAATGACTAAGGGTGTGGTTCATCCTGCACCTAGAAATCCTACAGCTTGCACCTAGCCAACAGCTGCAAGAAGTGTCCTCCTCTTGGCAGGCAGAATTCAAAAGTACTTTAAAAATGCTGCTTAAATCCTAAATAATCATTTCTAATCTCAGCTACCAAAAGGCACTACAGATCCTCACCCTTAAAAATGAGATTTGACTAAACATTTTACATGTATAGCAAAGGTGCCTGCCACAGTGTCTTATGTATTTGTGGTTCATGGTGCTAAGGAGTGGTCTACTAAGAGTGTCAGCTCTGTGGGTGCATGCCATGTTTGTCCTGTATCACTGTTGTAGATGCATGCCACACTTGCTAGGTTTTACGAATGTGGGCGCACATAATGTTTTTCCTTTTCCGTTACTGTAGGTGCATGCTTTATTTGCCCTGCCTTGGGGGGGGTGGGGGGGTTAGTACTATCAACGTAGGTCTTTTGTCTAACTGTGGGCAACTTACAAACTAGTCTAGGCTGTTGAAGCATGTCATATTAGCGCAAGTCTCAGTGGTGCCTTGCCTGTTAGTAATTGTGTTGCTTCCTTCGAAATGGCTACAGTAGGAGAAAAGGCTAGATTCACTGTAACATAAATGGTACAACCATGGCCCAGATCACAGATATACGTTTACCGACCCAAGGATGATAACCTATAGTTCTATAAAAATAACTTAGTCGGTCAGCATTCCTTCGACAGCTACATTAATAGCTTTAATACTGAAGAACCCAAACAACTGGACTGTACTGTACCAAACCAGTAAAACAGGGGAGCAGTATTAAGTTCACCTTATGGGACATTCTTAGGCTACAGCAGTGACCTCCCACGAGCTCTTCGGCAGTGTGCTAGCCCAGCTTATCGTAGGCAAGAGCCGGCTTTTCTGAGCTCAGTATTAAATATTAAGGAGGCCTAGACGCAAAAGCGTTTTGGATTACATAGCATCGCACTCTAATAGTGCCTTTTTCCGTACTCTCGCATGCCTTTGTGGACAGGTCCCAAAACATCAAAAATGGGAACATTCATAGTAAATTAGCACAAATAACAAGCATTTACAATGCAATAGGTCTCGCACTGACATTGTTTTGAGCTATTGACATTGTAAATGACATTGTTTTTTTCTTTTTCTTCTGTAAAACATAAATAAAAGGCATTGTAATTTAAAATGCTAATAGCTAAAAGTTTTGTAAATGCGAAATGTATTGCATCGCATTTACACGAGTGTGAGCTATTGGCATTGTAAATGGTAATGGCTTTTATTAATGTTTTTTTTTAACAACATAAATATTATGGTATCACTATGGGGACTGTATATTATATGCCAAGGAGAAAGTGTATCATAATGTGGGCTGTGGGTGTAGGGCCTTCTCCCAGGGAAACTGCGGAGCACTGCCCCTATGATGACGTGGGAAGGGGGTGGGAAGGGGGAGTCGCACTGCACCATAGTGTTAGTGTCAGGGTGTAGTGCCTTCTCTTAGGGACACTGCGCAGCACTGCCCGCCCTAATAATGCAGGAGGGAGTCGCACTGCACCTCAGTGTTAGGGTGTAGTGCCTTCTCTGAGGGACACTGTGCAGCACTGCCCGCCCTGGTGACGCGGGAGGGGGGAGTCGCACTGCACCACAGTGTCAGGGTGTAGGGCCTTCTCTCAGGGACACTGCGCAGCAATGCCCTCATGATGACATGACATAGGAGGGGGGAGTCGCACTGCACCTCAGTGTCAGGGTGTAGGGCCTTTTCTCACTGCCCCCATGATGACGCAGTAGGTGGGTGACCCACAGCCGCGCTCGGGTCTAGGAACGGGCTCTTGAGGTGTGTGACTGGGGGCGACGCCGATAGAAACATCCAGAGGTTTCTCCGCGGGGCTGGGCACAGATGGGCCATGGTGGGCACAACCTTGGCAGGTGCGAGGATGTTTCCTTTCAAAGGAACGGCTGCTCGGAATTTCCTCCGATGTCTACACGCATGCAAATCTCCCCCATCTTCTGTGCGCTCACAAGGCGCTATCTATCCCGAAGGCAAAATGGAATCTGTATTTTAGTTGCCTGTTCTCTTCCCTGGAAAGGCTGGCTCCCCTTTGACCCCGGTGACCTATCGCCTCCTTAGTGTCTGTAGGGGCTTATCTGATCCCCTACCCCCTTGCTGACGCTGGCGGGGTGGAATGCTTCCCTGAATTTCTTTTGGCTCGGGGCCCAGAAGAATATTCCACAGTTTTGCACTAACAGCTCCAGGGTATGCAAAAAGAAACATGTACAGATGGAGGGAGGGGGCCGGTAGGGGAGAGGGTGCGGGGAGAGCGGAAACACACAATGGAGAAGAGGGGGCTAAATAAGACGGAGAGAGAGAGGTGGACAGCGAGACAGAGACAGCACATAGAAGAAAGAACAATATACACAGAAGAAGAAATATGTGCAGACAGAGAGACAGCTGGGGAGGAAATGGAAATAATGAGTAAAAGAAAAAAAGAAGTAGAAATTAATAGACAGTGGTTGGGAGAAACAGAGAGATGGAGACAGAAAGATTGAGAGAGAAAGAAATGGAGGGAAATATGAAAAAAAAGCTGCGAGAGATAGAGAGGCCAGAGAACGAAGGCAGGGGAGAGCGATTGGGTCAAACAAACAGAAAGTGGAACGAGAGGAAGAAGAGGGCAATGCATGTAATGGAAGACGTGGCAGGATGGAGAGAAGGCAACAGTGAGAGAAAATAAGAGGGTGGGAGAGCAGGCGACAGGAGGACGCGGCGCCGCCTGGGGTCCGTTCTGTGCGCTCACAAGGCGTGATGAGAACTTCAGCATACAAAAGCACACACATCGGGCTACTTTTAAGGGACGAAACATCCAGGCAGGAGGGCCCTTTAATTTTTTTTGTTGTATATGTGAATCGTTTCTCAGAGTGTTTACATGCCCTTGACATAAAAAAAAGGCACAATACGAAGGCGTTTTGCCTCCCAGGGGTCGGTGATGCGGACTGGCGGGCACGAGCATTTTACACTCAATAGCAAATAGTTCATAATTATTATAAAATAAAAGCAACTTCTCGTCACTCTGACGGCAAGACACGACAAAACCTCCCGGCACTGGGGCAAGACATGCTTTGGTGTATTTCCCCATGGCTGCATTCATGAACGTTACAGACAAAAATGCAAATTAATATCTCGATATTAACATCTAGGCTGTGTGTACCAGCCACTATACTCTGTGTAATAATTACTCAATATGGCTTTCGAAATATGTACTGCCAACCTTCAACGTATTCACAATAATAGTTCTACTCTTAAATTCCTTCGCATTTCTTGAAATATTTACATTAGAAGTGCGTGCCTATTTCACACTAAGATTTAATATATATAATAAATACGCTGTTAATGTCATTTAATTATGATCTGGTCAAACAACTAATCTTTGTAGGAGAGGCTACACGGAGCTCAACGACAGCTAAGCCCAAATTTATTCGGTAAAATATAGCATCGAATTATACGCGAATAAAACATAAGCTCAATACTATGGCGTTAATGTCGAATAAAATCTGTGCATTGTTCTGGAGCTCGCCACTGCACGCGCCAGTGTGTGTGTGCACCATCTGCCAGGGCCCGAGTGTGCACAGAAGGCAGTGAACACCTCCGAATGCACTACACTAAATTAAATTGTGGCGGGGTCACACAACTGCTTCCCTGGCCCAGATATATAATTTGTCTTTCTAGGTTTACACCCGACCCGAGCGGCAGCCACTGGGCCGACTCACACACATAAAGCCGTGTGCAAGTGACACAATGAATCTTGAAAGCCTTCGCAGATGCACAACCGCCCACACAGTTGGCGTAAGTCTATACCACCACGAAGGGCTGCGGATGTAACTGACAACTACCACAACACAGTCAACAGCATTAGGTAATTGTCTGCACTGAGTCAACATATACAGTGTCAGTCAACCACAAATAAAAACAAAATTATATTTGTATAATATGTGTAAAAAAGTACAAGAAGGCAGAAGAAAGCCAAGCGCTATGCTGCGTGTGCAAGAGCAAAAGGTGTCACAGACGGCGAGCCAGGACTCGAATCTATGTGTGCTTGGGGAAGGGCTCCTCCGGGGATGCGCAAGCGGCGATGTGTGTCCCGGTTTGTAATGGCAATTGAAAGTTTTTGTGTGGTTTCCTGTCCCCCCTCTCTCTCTCCTCAGCGCTCCTGCGCCGTGTGCTCCTGTGCAGACAGCCAGTTGCTCTCTCCCTCCTGGCGCAGCTCCCAGTCTTAGAGAGCGGGCTGCTCGCCTTTGACTCCTAATAGCAGATATTCATGACTATTAATGTTACACAAATACTTAATAAGGGGCCGAGAATGGTTGCAAATCCCGCGTGAAGCGAGGAGGCAACTCCGAGGCAGAGCCCGCTCCGATGCGTGTGCAAGAGCAAAAGGTGTCACAGACGGCAAGCCAGGACTCGAATCTATGTGTGCCTGGGGAAGGGCTCCTCCGGGGATGCGCAAGCGGCGATGTCTGTCCCGGTTTGTAATGGCAATTGAAAGTTTTTGTGTGGTTTCCTGTCCCCTCTCTCTCTCTCCTCAGCACTCCTGCGCCGTGTAAACAGCGTGACTGATAATGCACTCTCGGACCTCTCATCATGCCGCCGCCGCGCGGCCATGATGCTGCCTCTGTCGCCATTACGCCAACGAAAGCTGCTTGTTTATCTGCATCACGCTTTCACTTTCAGTGAAAGCGTGATGCAAATATAAACATGCGTGTCTGGAAGAGACGCCGTGCGCGAGCAAAAGAGAGGCCGTGCGCGAGCTAAATCTCCAGTCTGGGTGTGCGGGGCCTAAGGGAGACAGGGCGGACACAAACCCCACTTCCAAAGAAGCCGGGCAGAAAACCAACAACAGTAGGTCTCGCCAAGGCGAGCATCGCATGCGCTGCAACGCAGGCGAGACCTAAAAAGGACTGTGCCCTCTTTCGGTGGGCGTTTCCTGGCTGATTCACAGAGACATTTAAGGATAAGTAAACGTATTACTGTACTACTTCTCATACTTCTAAATGTTTTAGGCAGTCACTGGGCTGTTGAGAATTGACCAGAGAGTGCTTACCACCAATCAAGTAAATAAACTATAAAGTTTGTGCCTACCACTCAGAGGACAGAAATAATTGCATACACCCGCCCTTTAGATTCAATGTAGTTGGTGCTTTGTCTGCACCAAGTGACCACATTCTCCAAGATGTAGGAGTCTTGTCAAGACTGCAGTAATGCGGATATATTACAAACCAAACCATGCTAAGGGCTTCCACAACGGTCTTGATTTGGCATATGTCAGTTTATTTTTATTATTTGTTTACGTAACCCTGCCAATTAATTGTGCATGTTTCGTTATTAACTTTTGCTCCCAAATGTAATAACTGTTCAAGGAAGAAGACAGCCTTTGAAATTGTTCTTTCGAGAACTGATCTCTTCCTGAATTCGTTGTTGCGGATACTCATTCAGTTTCCTTTATTGTGCCAAAAAAGCAACTTGTGCCACAGATTGCTTGTTTACTTTACGCCGAAACAATTTTTGTATTCTTTCTGTTTTTCCTTTTGGGTACCACGGGCTGCGTCAGGCACTGTTCTGCCTCAAAGGCAAAAACTTCCCAAAGGACACCAAACACCACCCCTCTTCTGCTCCTTTCTCATAGGCAAACTGCTTAAAGCACCGCAGTTTGTCCAACAGGGATGGGGTATAAATATTTTATAGTGTACATGATAGCAGGCATTATGACTAACCCTGGGCAAAGCACTACGCTACGCTCGCGTAGTTTGCGAACTTTGCGCTACTTCGCACAACGCGAATTGCTCGTAGCACAGTGCAAACACGCGTAGCGTAGCGTAGTGCAGCGGTCATTTTTTGCTTGTTCGCGGTCCTCAACATCAAGTTGGCGACCGCGAGCAAGCAAAATGACATCCCAGCGAGACTTTTTCCTCGGTCGCGATCAGCAACATCAAGTTGCCGATTGCGAGCGTGGAAAATAAACCTACCGGCGAGATATTCAACGCGGGGAGGTCAGGTTTCTCATTGCGAGTGGTCGCAAATGCTCGTGACCGCTCGCGATGAGAAACTACGGGCCTGATTCACAGAACTAACTTACGTCAAAAACGTAAACGTTAACGTAAACGTAAAGTTAGTACTTTTTAGGTATTCACAGAATACACTTACTCATTTTGGTATTCACAGAATAGTACTAACTTTACGTTTATGTTTACGTTTACGTTTTTGACGTAAGTTAGTTCTGTGAATGAGGCCCACTTGGGCCCACTGGGCCTGATTCACAGAACTAAGTTACGTCAAAACGTAAACGTAAAGTTAGTACTATTCTGTGAATACCAAAATGAGTAAGTGTATTCTGTGAATACCTAAAAAGTACTAACTTTACGTTTACGTTTACGTTTTTGACGTAAGTTAGTTCTGTGAATCAGGCCCTACCAGTCCGCGTTGAGAAAGCTGCCACTCGAGTAAAAATCTACTCGAGCGGCAGTAAAAGACAGCTCGCACTGTGCAAGATGCCGTTTTCAATGATTGCACAGTGCGGACAAGCATCCGGCACTGTGCAATCATTGCGAACAGTGCACTACGCAGTTCGCGTAGTGCTACGCGTAGCTCGCGTAGTGTGAACTGCACTTTGCGTAGCTTCGCGTAGCGCTGCTTCGCGAACTACACCCAGGCTTAATTATGACTGAGGTTACTCTGCTATCATCTCCAAGCGTGCACCTCCACTTCATACTTTAAAGCTCTCGTGTGATTTTATTAACATGTAGGTAAAGCTTGCTTCCCCCAAAGGAAACATGCATTCAATCTAGAGATTGTGTTCTGCAAGCAGCAAATGTACGGTGTATATCTTCCCTTATTAAGGCCTTGCATTGCTGAGGACCAACAAGTACACAAGTCAAAACTCTTGTCAATGTACATAAATTGTACGAAGATGGACAACCTCTGGAAAAAATGCACTTACAAGGTGAGCTCAGTGTCTTCAGACTGCTACGGTTAAAACAAACCCTTAAAACAAACCGGCCAAAGTGAGTATTAGTGCAGCACTGTTGAAACGGGGAAATTCTGTGCATGACTAGGCATTGTGAAGGCTAGGCAACGGTGTGCATTACGGGAGCATGGTAGCCGCTGGAACTTGTATTATTTAATAAATGTAGATACTGGACACATGTGTGCCTCACTGTAGTAATTAAGCATATTGTGTATGTGTGTATATATACACTGAAAAAACTGAAGGTTTATTGTTAGGGTCAGATTTCACTCATCCAAAACCAGCCAAATTCAGCAGTTATAGTTACCTGAGCTAACTATAACTTACGCCCCTGCAATGCACTGCTTAGGACCTCACATATTACATCGCTCATGACATGGACAGTGACATCACTGATGACATGTCAAATTACATCACTGATAGCATCATCCACAAAACCACTCGCACACCTACTCACACCTCCACTTACACACCTGTACAACTGACATACCCATTCACAGACCTATATCAGTACTCACACACCCACTTACTCCTCCATAGAGCCACTCACACACCCACTCACTCGTACAACCACTCGTACAACCATTCACTCACCCATACAGCCACTCATACAACTAATTATTCAGATTGACAAATAAAAAGAAAAAGTGATCGCTTCATTTTGTATGCATGCACCTAAAAAATGACAATTGCCGCATCATAGCGCTAAATATTATGGCAAAGCCCTCAAGCATGTACTTTACGCATAATACCTAAACTGGCACTCATAATTAAGCAATATTAGCGCTTATTGCGCGGCTCCCATCATCATCCCCATTAACTCTGTGACCGCGCCCTCCCGGGAGGGTCCATATTCCAGGTGATTCGCGATCTCCATCATGAATCCAGTGTTCACTACCGTCACCTAGCAAGGTCACTCCTCAGGTAAGTCACAGGTGCTGCTCCTCAATGTGATACAGCAAACAAATGATGGACGGAATGCTGACAATGCAAACATTCTCCCCCAGTCGAAAGATCTGGGTTAAATCCATCGTTCTTTTGCCCACTACGCCACCACAGTTTGGACCCAGCCATATGCAAATCAGTCTTGACCCTGTGCCCCATGGGAACAGTCCAGACCGAACTGCCAGGCCAGGTCCTCCCTGGACCGGAAACAAGCATCCTGGGACCGATTTCAGGGTATGTCACCCTTCTTCAGCCAAGCTAGCTTGAATCCAGTGGCGCAGTGAGCAAGGGACCCACGTCTGGGCATACCCATCCCACTTAGGGCGAAAAGTGTTACAGCAAACAAATGATGGACGGAATGCTGACAATGCAAACATTCTCCCCCAGTCAAAAGATCTGGGTTAAATCCATCGTTCTTTTGTCCACTACGCCACCACAGTTTGGATCCAGCCATATGCAAATCAGTCTTGACCCTGTGCCCCATGGGAACAGTCCAGACCGAACTGCCAGGCCAGGTCCTCCCTGGACCGGAAACAAGCATCCTGGGACCGGTTTCAGGGTATGTCACCCTTCTTCAGCCAAGCTAGCTTGAATCCAGTGGCGCACTGAGCAAGGGACCCACGTCTGGGCATACCCATCCCACTTAGGGCGAAAAGTGTTACAGCAAACAAATGATGGACGGAATGCTGACAATGCAAACATTCTCCCCCAGTCAAAAGATCTGGGTTAAATCAATCGTTCTTTTGCCCACTACGCCACCACAGTTTGGACCCAGCCATATGCAAATCAGTCTTGACCCTGTGCCCCATGGGAACTGTCCAGACCGAACTGCCAGGCCAGGTCCTCCCTGGACCGGAAACAAGCATCCTGGGACCGGTTTCAGGGTATGTCACCCTTCTTCAGCCAAGCTAGCTTGAATCCAGTGGCGCAGTGAGCAAGGGACCCACGTCTGGGCATACCCATCCCACTTAGGGCGAAAAGTGTTACAGCAAACAAATGATGGACGGAATGCTGACAATCCAAACATTCTCCCCCAGTCAAAAGATCTGGGTTAAATCCATCGTTCTTTTGCCCACTACGCCACCACAGTTTGGACCCAGCCATATGCAAATCAGTCTTGACCCTGTGCCCCATGGGAACAGTCCAGACCGAACTAACAGGCCAGGTCCTCCCTGGACCGGAAACAAGCATCCTGGGACCGGTTTCAGGGTATGTCACCCTTCTTCAGCCAAGCTAGCTTGAATCCAGTGGCGCAGTGAGCAAGGGGCCCACGTCTGGGCATACCCATCCCACTTAGGGCGAAAAGTGTTACAGCAAACAAATGATGGACGGAATGCTGACAATGCAAACATTCTCCCCCAGTCAAAAGATCTGGGTTAAATCCATCGTTCTTTTGCCCACTACGCCACCACAGTTTGGACCCAGCCATATGCAAATCAGTCTTGACCCTGTGCCCCATGGGAACAGTCCAGACCGAACTGCCAGGCCAGGTCCTCCCTGGACCGGAAACAAGCATCCTGGGACCGGTTTCAGGGTATGTCACCCTTCTTCAGCCAAGCTAGCTTGAATCCAGTGGCGCAGTGAGCAAGGGACCCACGTCTGGGCATACCCATCCCACTTAGGGCGAAAAGTGTTACAGCAAACAAATGATGGACGGAATGCTGACAATGCAAACATTCTCCCCAGTCAAAAGATCTGGGTTAAATCCATCGTTCTTTTGCCCACTACGCCACCACAGTTTGGACCCAGCCATATGCAAATCAGTCTTGACACTGTGCCCCATGGGAACAGTCCAGACCGAACTGCCAGGCCAGGTCCTCCCTGGACCGGAAACAAGCATCCTGGGACCGGTTTCAGGGTATGTCACCCTTCTTCAGCCAAGCTAGCTTGAATCCAGTGGCGCAGTGAGCAAGGGACCCACGTCTGGACATACCCATCCCACTTAGGGCGAAAAGTGTTACAGCAAACAAATGATGGACGGAATGCTGACAATGCAAACATTCTCCCCAGTCAAAAGATCTGGGTTAAATCCATCGTTCTTTTGCCCACTACGCCACCACAGTTTGGACCCAGCCATATGCAAATCAGTCTTGACCCTGTGCCCCATGGGAACAGTCCAGACCGAACTGCCAGGCCAGGTCCTCCCTGGACCGGAAACAAGCATCCTGGGACCGGTTTCAGGGTATGTCACCCTTCTTCAGCCAAGCTAGCTTGAATCCAGTGGCGCAGTGAGCAAGGGACCCACGTCTGGGCATACCCATCCCACTTAGGGCGAAAAGTGTTACAGCAAACAAATGATGGACGGAATGCTGACAATGCAAACATTCTCCCCCAGTCAAAAGATCTGGGTTAAATCCATCGTTCTTTTGCCCACTACGCCACCACAGTTTGGACCCAGCCATATGCAAATCAGTCTTGACCCTGTGCCCCATGGGAACAGTCCAGACCGAACTGCCAGGCCAGGTCCTCCCTGGACCGGAAACAAGCATCCTGGGACCGGTTCCAGGGTATGTCACCCTTCTTCAGCCAAGCTAGCTTGAATCCAGTGGCGCAGTGAGCAAGGGACCCACGTCTGGGCATACCCATCCCACTTAGGGCGAAAAGTGTTACAGCAAACAAGTGATGGACGGAATGCTGACAATGCAAACATTCTCCCCAAGTCAAAAGATCTGGGTTAAATCCATCGTTCTTTTGCCCACTACGCCACCACAGTTTGGACCCAGCCATATGCAAATCAGTCTTGACCCTGTGCCCCATGGGAACAGTCCAGACCGAACTGCCATGCCAGGTCCTCCCTGGACCGGAAACAAGCATCCTGGGACCGGTTTCAGGGTATGTCACCCTTCTTCAGCCAAGCTAGCTTGAATCCAGTGGCGCAGTGAGCAAGGGACCCACGTCTGGGCATACCCATCCCACTTAGGGCGAAAAGTGTTACAGCAAACAAATGATGGACGGAATGCTGACAATGCAAACATTCTCCCCCAGTCAAAAGATCTGGGTTAAATCCATCGTTCTTTTGCCCATTACGCCACCACAGTTTGGACCCAGCCATATGCAAATCAGTCTTGACCCTGTGCCCCATGGGAACAGTCCAAAGCTAGCTTGAATCCAGTGGCGCAGTGAGCAAGGGACCCACGTCTGGGCATACCCATCCCACTTAGGGCGAAAAGTGTTACAGCAAACAAATGATGGACGGAATGCTGACAATGCAAACATTCTCCCCCAGTCAAAAGATCTGGGTTAAATCCATCGTTCTTTTGCCCACTACGCCACCACAGTTTGGACCCAGCCATATGCAAATCAGTCTTGACCCTGTGCCCCATGGGAACAGTCCAGACCGAACTGCCAGGACAGGTCCCCCCTGGACCGGAAACAAGCATCCTGGGACCGGTTTCAGGGTATGTCACCCTTCTTCAGCCAAGCTAGCTTGAATCCAGTGGCGCAGTGAGCAAGGGACCCACTTAGGGCGAAAAGTGTTACAGCAAACAAATGATGTACGGAATGCTGACAATGCAAACATTCTCCCCCAGTCAAAAGATCTGGGTTAAATCCATCGTTCTTTTGCCCACTACGCCACCACAGTTTGGACCCAGCCATATGCAAATCAGTCTTGACCATGTGCCCCATGGGAACAGTCCAGACCGAACTGCCAGGCCAGGTCCTCTCTGGACCGGAAACAAGCATCCTGGGACCGGTTTCAGGGTATGTCACCCTTCTTCAGCCAAGCTAGCTTGAATCCAGTGGCGCAGTGAGCAAGGGACCCACGTCTGGGCATACCCATCCCACTTAGGGCGAAAAGTGTTACAGCAAACAAATGATGGACGGAATGCTGACAATGCAAACATTCTCCCCCAGTCAAAAGATCTGGGTTAAATCCATCGTTCTTTTGCCCACTACGCCACCACAGTTTGGACCCAGCCATATGCAAATCAGTCTTGACCCTGTGCCCCATGGGAACAGTCCAGACCGAACTGCCAGGCCAGGTCCTCCCTGGACCGGAAACAAGCATCCTGGGACCGGTTTCAGGGTATGTCACCCTTCTTCAGCCAAGCTAGCTTGAATCCAGTGGCGCAGTGAGCAAGGGACCCACGTCTGGGCATACCCATCCCACTTAGGGCGAAAAGTGTTACAGCAAACAAATGATGGACGTGAAGCAGGTTATTTTTCCCCCAAACAAGAAAATGTTCACCGCTGCGGCCCTTACAAAAGCGCTCCTTGTTTTAATGCAGCATTTTAGATGCACATCTGATGAAAAGCCATTGTACTTCCAAGTAAAAAGCTGCACTTTTTGTAACGGAGAATATTCCTTTCTTAAGTCGCAGAAATTACTACTGTGCAGAGCGCTATGTTTCCCAGGCACTTGCAGATTAGACTGCACTTCCTTTTTCTCGTACTGACTGGAATAATTACACACCCTAAATGTGAAAATGGCTTTAAGGATCAGTTTGACATGATTTTACTCTGGTATATTTTTGCAGGAGTCTGAGGGGAGAGGAGAGCAAGCTTAAAGGAACTTGCATCTACAAAATAATTCCACACATTAAAGGGAGTGCTGGTTTAGAGAAGGCCCCCTTTCCCCCTGCGATGTATCTACAGCGGTAACACCCAATGATACCAGCTCCAGACAGGTTTGGACAGCAGATCGCAAGAACGGAACCCATCTGCAGGGAAAGCCCTCGCCCACTCTATAACACACTTACTCATTGGGTCTCCTGTTGACAAACACCCTCCACAATGCCCGTGCTTCGCGGTCAAACCCACAGACCAGCTGTGATCCAAAGTGGTACTGTGTGCTTTAGGAACACGTATTGGCATTGTCAATAGACCTTGCCTTATGGACCTATTGGCTTTGCCCATGTTTTTTGGCAATTCTGTGTGACATCGGCAAAAAAGGCATGCTGATGCGGCCACTCTGATGGTCGCATCATTTCCGAGGCATTCACATGTGTGAGTATGCACACTCATGCATCATCATGCTTCATGCACCGAGATAATGACATGAGCTCCATTTTTAGGTCTCGCCTAAGCAGCACTTGCGCTCTCTCTTCGAGACATGCTGTATCTAGGATATAGGCTTGATAAAACGTCCATCTTTTTCATTGATTCCTGTTGCTGTCCTTTATAAATACTGGCTTTTCATTGGTGAGTACACTTAGTAGTCCCTCCTTTTGGAATTTGGTATCCTCCCATGAGGACTGGCCCGCTTACATGTGTTCTTACTGTTCAGGTTATTTACACTTAGAGATAACTCTTTTTGTAGTTGGAATGCCTCTTGCACGTTAACTGTTCTGTTTGCTTGTGCAATGAAACTTCTGTAGCATCATGTGCTTGCCATATCTTTATCTCCGGTGCCCCACCCCCACAACACTGCTTCAGTTGCTTCATATCCCTTAAACTCCCAGTGCCTCTCAGTCACCCCTCCCACAACACTGCTCAATCACCCACCACCACTCCAAGGCCACTGCTTCGTTTTTTGTTACTTTACAAACGCTTTTATTTATATAGCACACCTCAACATGGGCTTGGGGAAATGAAACAATCAGCCCATCATCACAGGATCTTGAGCTCGACAGCTGACTCGAACCTGGATCCTCAGCTCGCGAGTCAGCTCTCACCGCTGTGGCAGGGCCGAATGATATGTATAAGGATATTGAAAATAAAATCTGGGCCATCCTGATGATTCAAATGCAGTTTCAAAGGCCTGACAAACAAGGAAAGGTCCTTGGCAATGTCTTAAATAATCTGGTTACGCACATTAAATGGCAGGTTCAAAACAGATACAACAGCTGCCTACACCCACTTCTCAAGCTTCAGTATGGCTACCCTTGACTACATCCGGGTGTCTTTAGTCAATTTCCAGTATGTAAACAAGTTCGAAGTACTTCCAACCCTGGCAAGGGACCAAGCTATGTTAATATGCGTAGCTCTGGCCCTGAGAACTCGCTGACCTAAGGTTAATCGCATTGCAAGGCAGGTAGACTTGGAACCCAATAAAAGAATAAAATGGAATACAGACGTTCAAGCAGGGCTCAGAAGAGCTTCCAGAATGACTGCAGACCAGAAATTGAATATAGATCTATGTGGACCACTAGCCTCTGTTTTACTGGAGAAAGATGGAGCCAGGATGAATCAGGCCAATAGCATAGACCCAGCGCAGTTCAAGAGTAAGACATAAAGAAGTGATTTTAAGGGGCAAATATCCAGGTTGGATTTAAACGAAGCCCTCAGAACTCAAAGCCAGGACAAGGATGTAAATTCATGGCTATGGAAAGGGATCTCCCAGATAAGATCAAATTATATGAAAGCTCAATATGCCAGAAAAAAGGAGGAGGAAGCAAATAAGTGGGCTCAATCCCATGAAATAATTAAGTCAAAAGAACAGAGGAAATTCTGGATATGGATAAATAGCATGCCATCACTAAAGCACCAGCAGGAAGCACTTAATATCTCCCCTGCAGACTGGGAAATTTACATCAGAAGTCTATATATGGACCCATCTGCAGCTGGCCCCCTAGTTGCAGCACCGCAGCCAGAAAGAAGCACAGGTATAATAGGAATAACACAGGTCCAAGTGTAAAAGGCATCACACCAGGGCCGAGTGGCCTTCGAGCTGCAGTATTTAAATGGGCTTCCTGTAAATGGCTGGCAGTCATGACCCTAATATTTCAAACCTATATGTTAGGGGCATCCATACCAGACACATGGAAAGACTCGCTCCTGGTACCTCTATACAAGAAAAGGGACCATTCCTGCCCGGGGAGTTACCAGTTGATTGCCCTCCTTGATACAGAGGGGAAGTGCTATGCAAGCATCCTCAACACTGTGTTGCAGAAATGGGCTGCATAGAAGAAACTGATCCCGCCTGTCAAACCAGATTCCAAAAGGGCTACCATATTAAGGATAATTTGTTTTGCATCACCTACCTGATCGAGGAAACTGTGGCGGCCAAGAATAAGGCCCTATATGTAAGGTTTATTGACTCTCCAAACCGCCTTTGATAGGGTCTCAAGAGAGAAGCTTTGGACAAAATTAAACAACTGGGTTATCCCGTCCCACCTACTAAAGGCAATTATATCACTGGAGTTCAATACCTATGTAAAGATAAAAGTGATCTCTGGGTGGCTCACAACTTCAAAAATCATAACCAAAAAAGGCCTAAAGCAAGACTATGCTGGCCCTATTATTATTCAACTTATATCTGGCCGACCTAAAAGAACATCTTGAAAAGGTAAGGGCATTCTCTCTAAGGGCAGCTGGCCTTAGAAGCCAGACACACCAGTATGCAGACCATACGATGCTCCTTGATCAGATGCAGATAGGTCTGCAGAGACTTTTTCATTCACTTGCCACTTATTGCGATGCCAATCATTTAAAGATCAATGTCACAAAGACAAAGGTCATGATCAACACACACAAGCTTACAAAAAGGGGAGTATGATTTATTCAGGGGAGAGCAATTGAGACAGTAGACTCCTAAAAGTATCTGGGGGTCTGGCTGGATGGGAGGGGCTATGTTTCTCCACATATTTTTGCTCAACAGGCAGCAGCAAATTCATTGACGTGGGCATTCTGTAAACTTCAAAAATAAATTGTGACTCACAACTTCCGCCCCGTTTTAAAGGCGATGGCTAGCAAGCTATTACCAACAATTTGATATGGGGCGCTGGTATTTAGAGGCAAGTTCTCCAAACTGGCTAGATAGGGCACAAGCCACCTGTTACAGAAGGATTTTTGCCCTACCGGATTGTAGAACACATGCTCAAATTCGTCCAGAATATTGCCTGACTTCGCAACATCTGATATTGAATGCAACATTCTTAGCTTAATGTTTAAAAGCCAAGCAAGCAATTAATGACACCTTATAACATGCTATGTGGATGGTAATAAATTATCCTCACTCCAGATGGCATAGATATCTGAACACCTCATTGACAGATCTGGAGGCAGAGGATATCTGGGCAAGTAACCTCCCAACAGCCCCAAATTCGAAGCTGCTATTAAAACAAGCAAAACTAATATCTATAGAGCAAGATGTGCAGGTACTGAAGGAAAAGGCCCATGGCAGCTGGGCAGTGATGCTTTATGGAGCTGGTGTTCTTCTTATCTATCTTTCTCAACTGCTTGGAACAAAAATGAAATAGCATCCGATTAAATTAAGATTTGGACTGATCCACTTAAAAGCCTATTGGTATGGCCGGAAGGAACATGATGATAACAGGCATGTAGACTCTTTGCTAGGAGAGTTGAGTCCTTGTCTCATATTCTTTACATATGTGGAATGTCAATTCCACATAGAAAATTCTGGTTGTGTCCAATATTTCAAGTACTAAAAATCCAGTCTTGCCATGACGCCATACATTACTGCTTGAAAGGTGAACCCACACAGTTATCTACTAGCTTTCTGAACTCTCTTAAAGTCACATTATCGCTTCTGCAAATGACCTGGACTCTGCAGGATGACAGAAAATATTGCTGCAATAGTCAGGCCTTGGTTAAATTATAGAAACGTGCATTGTTTTTGCTGCTACGTTGTTATGCATTTAACACTTTAACAGACTTATATAGATGGACTTCTTAATACACATAGCTAGAAGCCAAATATTGCACCTTAATTAAATTATAAATTGACCCTTCTAAGCAGTCCAATTTGGATGCATGCAGCACTTTATTGGTTTTCCATAGAAGGCCCGCTATAATACACAGCAGGAAGCCATGCATTGCATTTTAATTACATTGGGATTTGTTCTCACAAGTTAATAAACGTTTTTATAAGCATTTTTAACATATATGTAATGTATGGACTTATAATAGATTGATACATTTTATATGTTGATGTTTTGAAAACGTTTTTGCTCTATCGTAATGATTTTATTTAATCACACAATAAATAATCTATCTATCTATCTATCTATCTATCTATCTATCTATCTATCTGTGTCCTAGTGTAGCACTACAAGTGTTCATTTTCAATATGTGCCATCTTAAGATCTCTCTCCCTGCAGTTTACCTTCACCTGCTATCCGTTCACGCCATTCTCCAAGAGGCACACCTGTTGTTCTGCTTTAGTCCTACTCCTGCAGAATTGTATAACTTTGTGGCGTCCGTTCTTGAGATTTACATACAATAAAAGGGTCTTGGTCCCATTCTTGAGCTTGCTTGAGATGCATAGAAGCAGAAATGGGACTTTGCCGTCTGCATCAATA
The DNA here is from genome assembly GCA_963921515.1 of Calotriton arnoldi. Classification (NCBI taxonomy): domain Eukaryota; kingdom Metazoa; phylum Chordata; class Amphibia; order Caudata; family Salamandridae; genus Calotriton; species Calotriton arnoldi. The sequence goes on along the minus strand of CAWUFW010011508.1, from coordinate 199,836 downwards.
AATGCCCTTGTATTGCACATCTGTTTTCAAAAAATTGGTCCATCGTAGTCTGGCATCTATCATGAGGTCAATGAGAGTAATCAAAACAATATAGGAAATCGGGTAGAGACAACAAAACCCGGATATCAACGGCTGCATAGTAGTGTGATGTCAATTAGTAAGCAAATGTGACAGCTGACTAAAATCATTTCCAATGTGCATCATGCTTGAGCAGAAAAAAATTAGGAAGTACTACATCAAATATGACTGCTAATGAATCACAGTAATTTAGTGATGTGGTGCAGTTTTCCATTGGAGGATAAGACTTCGCTGCAAGGAGGGTTACAAAATGTTGACTTTTGCCACTAGCATTTATGTTTCAAACACATAAAGTGCACGGCACGTAATGCAGAGTGATGGCTGATGAAGTAGCCTTTGCAGCTGCAGGTGGCGCTGTGAGGGTGACAAGTCCTGCAACCCCGCAGGAGGCACTCCTAAAAATCCCTGGATTTGGGCTCAGGAGAAGCAGGCTCCAGTGCCGTCCATTGTGCCCAGTTGCTTCCCACACCAGGATGCCCTGCATGCAGGGCATTCTGAAACATGAAATTGTCATGGAGTGGCAGATTGTAATTTTTCATTACACGACACCTAAATATGTAATGAATTTTGGTAATTGTGCAGGCTTACGAAATTTCCTAATTATGGGCAAGATGTACGACCATTCTGGTTAGCGAGTCGCAAATTGCGCAGAATTGTGACTCGCAATTTGCGACTCGCTAAACTGAATGTACAACAGTGTCTCAGACACTGTTTGCGATTCCCAATGGGGTCGCAAATTGCATGCCTCATCAATATTCATGAGGCAAGCACAATTTGGGAATGGCTAGCACTCACAGGGATGGTGGCCTGCTGGGGTCGGCAGACCACCATGTCTGTGACTGCTTTTTAAATAAAGCAGGTTATTTTTTTTTTTTTTAAATGCAGCCCGATATTCTTGAAGGATAACAGGATGCATATAAAAAAGAAAAATGAAACTTTTCAGTTTCATTTTTTAAGGGCAGGTAGTGGTCCCTAGGACCACTGCCTGCTCTTAAAAAATATTTTCGCAACCATTCACAAAGAGGAAGGGGTCCCCTGGGCACCCCTTCCCATTTGCGAGGGACTTACCACCTACTTGAAGTAGGTGGTAAACTGTGATTGTTTTGCGACCGCAAATGCGGTTGCCAAACAATCATACATTGGTGTTAGACTTGCTATTAGGAAGGGACGCCCTCGGCACGCCTCTTCCTAATAGTGAGTCGCAAACCATATTTTGCGAGTCGCTAATAGGTTAGCGAGTCGCAAAATATGGTTTGTGCATGGGGCAGACCAATTTTGCGGTCGCAAACGGGCCGAATTCCTGTTTGCAACTGCAAAAAACGGTTGTACATCTGTCCCTATATCCTTTACACCTGCATTATGAAAATTTTGGTTCAGGCCTACTTTCTTCTTTCTGTCCTGACCTCAATATGGCAGTCAATGCTGAAATCTCATCAGACCAACAGGACCACACTAGCCCACTATCTGTATCAGAAGCAAATGTCTGTGGGGTATATTTAGCCATTGTTAGAAATGGGGGTCTCTAGTTGGCAGAGGTAGGTACCTTTGTCCAAATAGGGACCCTTGCTTCTAGGCGGGGAAAGGGGGATACACACTTTAGATAACCCCTGCTCACCCCCTTGGTAGCTTGGCATGAGCAGACAGGCTTATCCCAAATGCAAAGTGTAAAGTATTTGTACCAACACTCACAGTAACACAGTGAAAACACCAGAAAAGGACACCACACCAGTTTAGAAAATTAAAATATCTTTATCTAAACTAAACAAGACCAAAACAACAAAAATCCAACATACACAGTTAAAAATATGACTTTCAAAAGGTTTCAAGAACTTGTACCATAGAAAACTATGGATGCGTGACTTTTCACCAAAGTACCTGTAGATGCGTCAAAGTTCCAAAAGCCAAACAGCCGCAGAGTTGGAAAACAAAGAGATGCGACACTCCTGAGACCTTGGGGAGGCGATGCAACAGTCCCGCTGCACGCAGAGGAAGGGTTGCGTCAAATCCAGTCTGTATGGGGAGTGATGCGTCGATTCTTCGTGACGGTTCCGGTCCGCAGGTGATACGTCAGACGAACTTGCCGCACAGGTACGATGCGTGGAAATCCGGGATGCAGTGGCGATCGATGCGGCGGCAGCGAGAGGCGCTGCGTCGGTCCTCTTCAGCCGCGATCCCTCGATGCGTCGATTCTTGCAGCAGCAACAGGCTCTGCAGTGGTTTCCACAGCGGCGCGGCGATGCATGGAAATTCTTTTCGTGCCGTGGAGATACGTTGGGAAAACAGCCGCAAGAAGAGCGATGCGTCGATTTCTGTAGTTCTTTGAGTTTCTTCTTTCTTCCAGCTCCCAAACAGCAGCAACAACCTCCAGAGGCCCAAAACTGGCACAGGCACCTCTTGGCAGGCTAGAACTCACAGCAGCAGAGTTCAGGGAAGCTGGTGGTGAAGTCTTTGTGTCCCTGAGACTTCATAACAGGAGGTCAACACACTTCAGGCCCTTGGAGATCTCCTTCAAGCAGGGGACACAGCACACAGCAAAGTCCTTCTCCTTTCCTTGGCAGAAACAGCAACTGCAGGCCAACCCCAGACACACAGCAAGGGCAGTACTTCTCCTCAGTCTCTCCAGCTCTTCTCCTTGGCAAAGGTTCCTCTTGAATTCCAGGAATGATCTAAAGTTCAGGGGTTTTAGGTCTAATACTTATACCCCAAAATGTTGTTGTTCTTTTTGGGCAAGGGGCTCTGAGCCCAGTTCAAACCAGTTCTGGGGGGCACTCGGCAAGTGCACAACAACATCTATTGTCAGTGTGAGCCTTGGCTCCAGACACACCACAGGGGGGCAGAGCCAGCATTGTGGAAGGCAGGCACAGCCCTATTCAAGTGCAGGAGCAGGTGCTACACCTCCCACCACTACAAATCCAGATCAGGCCTATTCAGCCTAGTGCTGACTCATCCAGTCTCCTGGTACCACTGCACCTCCTCAGCCCCTGTCACTCCAAAGCCAGACAGTCAATCCACAAACAGGCAGAGGCACACAGAATGGTTGAACAAGAAAATAGTCACTTTCTAAAAGTGGTATTTTCAAACATACAATTTAAAAACCATCTTTACTAAAATATGTGTTATTAAATCCTGAGTTCAGGGATTCCAAACTCGATTTTTCATCTTCTCCCTATGGGAAGATATGCTTGTAAAATTTTACAAAGCATTCCCCATTCTGTCCTATGGGGCAAGATAGCCTTTCAATAGTGAAAAACGAAATTGGCAGTATTTCACTATCAGGACATGTTACACACTCCAGTACATGTCCTACCTTTCACATACACTGCACCCTGCCCAGGAGGGTACCTTGGGCCTACAATGGGGGTGCCCTATATGTAAGAAATGGGAAGGTTAGGGTCTGGCAAGTGGGTGGACTTGCCAAGTCGACATGGCAGTTAACAAACTGCGCGCAGGCACCACGGTGGCAGGCCTGAGACATCTTTTCAGGGCTACTCATGTGCGTGGCACAATCAGTGCTGCAAGCCCACTAGTAGCATTTGATTTACCAGCCCTGGCACACTCAGTGCACTTTACTAGGGACCTACTGGTAAATCAAATATGCCAATCATGGATAACCAAACACAATAACAATTTACACAGAGAGCATATGCACTTCAGCACTGAACAGCAGTGGTAAAGTGCCCAGAGTCCTATAGCCAACAAACACAGGTCAGGAAAAAATAGGAGGAAGAAGCAAAAAGTTTGGGGATAACCCTGCAAAAAGGGCCATTTCCAACAGCCATGGATTGCTGCAGACAGCCACATAGCACCAGTTGAGTCTGAGGATGCACTCAACAGGTGGACCCAGCCCATGGAGTCCAAGATCATCAGCAGGGCAGCAGGGCACATATGGCAGAACATAGCCGGGGAGTGGGGAGGAAGACCAATCAGCTGACAGAGGACAGGTTCTTGTAAACAGCCAAAGAAACTGCAGTTATCAGGCAGTAAGCTGGAGGGCGAGAAAGTGCACAGCAATACCTTATGAGCACATGAGCTAGTGTGACCAGTTTAGAGTATGTAACTGAGGGGTACCAGATACTTTCTCCGTACAAGATGCTGGCCTCAGCAGCGTCAAAGCATTGGAGCATTCACGTGAGGTGTTTGTTGAATCTATTTGATGTTCGGTGCAGGCAGAATTCGGAAATATGGGGCTTATTTATGAGAACCCTGTGTCACTTTTGCACCATATAAAGTGTTACATGCGTGATGCAAGGCTCTCAAACCGATTTATGAAGCCACGCAAAGTCACCCTGTGTGGCTTTGATTGACCTCATAAATCATTAGTAAGGCAATGCAGCGCAATCACTGCATCACCTTACTCTGTGCCCGGGAGGCTTTTCATGGGCATTGTAATGAGTTTTCCCACGCAACACCCACGGAATTTGACGCTGCCCCAGACTTACATAATCATGTAAACCAGGGGAAGCGCCAAATCCATACGGCACCCGAGGTGAGGCGATACAAGGAGAAACATGTTTATTTGTCCTTGTTTTTTAAGCTGCATTCTGCATGCAGCACACATAGAAAGAAGACAACACTTCTGATGATTGTTTTTGGGCAGGAAAGTGTCCATTCTTGCACAAAAACAATCCTGCATGCAACGGAGGCAGCCTTGCACCATGGTGCAAGGATGCCTACTTTGGCACTAGGTTGCCGAAACGGCGCGAGCATAGGGAGAAAGTACAGGAACGCACCGTATTGCATAAATATGGTGCATTCCTGTCCTTTAAATTTTGCATAGGGCAGAGCAGCAAGGTGCCTTTAAAGTAAAAAAAAAAATGATAGGCATGCAACCTCACTTCCTTTGGTACTACTGAGCCTGCTCCATTTAACAACATTGCTCAGGATCTAAGCAAATCAGCCCCCCCCACTACTTATCATTTTAGGGCTTGCGTGATGCTTCATTTGCATTTAGGCGGTGACCTCCTGATTTGGGTGAAGGAGTGGACTCCGCTCTTCCTCCTCTGCCTCTATCTAGTCAATAAAGGCGTATTCCCAAGCGTGAAACAATTTAAAGCCACGGGGCATTTCTAAACGGGCTGGCTGACCACCATAAAGGCGTGGACGACCTCGATCACAGGTCTTAAAAGGTAACCCTCCTACTGTTCATGAGAAAAGGTCATGTTTTGTTCCCAGTTCCGAGAACCAAAAATCAGTTCTGAATTCATTGCTGAGTTCTGACCAGTGCACAAAATTCAATCGTAGAAAAGGTCAGAAGCTCCTTTTTCTTTCTATATCTAGCTAAGAGCAACAATTTGAAATGGTTCAAAAGGTGAAGTAGGTTTTCCGTCTTGGCTGCTTCATTATCACAGCCTTTCTGCTCCAAACATCCATCAATGGAGCGGCGGCTTGCTCTGATGGCGACGGCTGCCGATCAATACGCGCACAATGAGGGGCGGAAAGGCTAAAAGCTGAGCAGGTGCAGTGAAATTTCACAGAAGGTTCTGATTTGAGATGAACATCAGTGATACGTTGCAGATGCCTTTGCAGCGCTGTATAAATAAATCACAATTAAAGAAGCATGCCCCTTCTCTCCTGCAAAATGTCAGCTCTTAAAATCTCTCCTAATGGTGTTAATTTCAAGTTGCTATTCAACAATATTCAAGAAACAAAAACTTTTAATTTACGAGCATGCTTTAAAAGGACATGGGCTGTCTGGCTGTCCGTACCACCGGCGCCTCTACGTGTTAACCATTTTAAGAACCCTAACTTTTTTATGCTGAAGGACAGTGTCGTTTTTATATCAGGTAATTTTAATATAGTTTCAAGTTTAAGTTCATTTATTATTGTGTAATAATTCATCATACTATGTATAAAAAAAACTATATTATAAAACGCACATACATTTCTTAAGCAAGCACGTATACCATGCTTAGTTCAGAGTAAAGAAAGGTGCAGTAGTAATTCATAAGTACACATAAAATTAGTTAAATATTAAATGACTAAGATTTTTGTGACTCTTACCAGTCCAGTTTGATTAGTGACGAATGCTACCATCACGAGGATTAAAGTGCGTGGGTCGCAGGGGCGACCTATTGAGGATATGAAAGATAAAGTGCTTTAAGTTTTAAGTGCTGTGTAAAACATAAGGCCATACTAAGCAGGGACACAGGGTCCTGTTAGTGATGTTCCAGGGTTGCGAGGTCGTCCCATCTGGCACATGGTTGTCAGGGGAAGGTTTTAAAAACCAAATCACATCGACGACTATCCAACAGTTGTCGTGCCCTTTGGGGATTATGAGCAACTGAAGTGCGTGCATGTTAGACTTGGCTTTTTCAGCGGGTTTACCCCAGACTTTTTTTTTTTTTTTTTTTAAAGTTATTGCCATTTATTAATTTATACATAAACATATACTGAGATGTACAAATTGGGTCGTATATATATATATCAATCGTACAATAACCATATTTGTGATTTAAAAAAAAAAACAACAACCAAAACTGGTCAGCATGGTAGAATAGCAATTACCATAATATACAAAGCACATCATTATAATTGCAGCTGCAAAGGTTACACCCAGGTTCGCACAATATAGTTTCATGATATAGTTAGCCCTTCCCAACGCCTACATATTTATGTAGGATAGCCACCAACATCACTATTCTGATCTCAAGGTTGAATTGGTACATTTCTAATCGACTATGTCTTGCTGGGTACCTCTCTGCCAAGTACAGGCTCCAGTGGCGGCTGGTGACATTGGAAAGTAGTGAGGCGTAAAAGTTCAGAGTGTCCTGTGGGGAGCGAGCGTAGCGAGCGAACTCGACCATCATAAGGGGAATTTCGGAGGGGTCCTCCCTCAGAATATTTTGAAAAAACTGTGGGCAAATGGCGCATTTTCAAGCAAATTTATTTGAGAAAGCAAGAAGGTTAATAAAGCAATTGTGAACATGTAGATATGACATCAATAAAGAGATTTCATAAGATAATGATGTAGGTAGCTTTAGTTACATCATCTCTAGAGGGCAGTGTGCAGTCAAAGCTGTCAAGAGTTTCAATGGGATCTGGTTACATCAACACCTAAACATATAAAAATGACATACAACATGTCACATAAACTGCCTTTACTCGCAAAATATTCCCCATAATGAGCCCTTTTAATATCACATAATTTAGTCAACCATGCCACAGATTTCCTCCCGTAAAGCCACTTATTGCCAGTACCTTAGTTACAAAGATGGCGAGTAGTTCTTGGGTCACAGAAAGTTGACTTTGACATAACTTTCTACAGATGTAGGAAATACAAGATGAGAATACGTAAGTGGGAGATCCTCTAAGAGTAAAGTGGAGGAAGGGGTCAGTGAGTGAGTTAGTGTCTGTTTTTTTTTTAATCCGTTTGCATGCGGCTCTTTGATTACAATTCATAGCTCACTATGCTAGATTGTGATTGGAACTTATGAACTGCACAGTAACAAAAGGATCTCTGTGACAAAAGCAGTACCCACTGAGCATTGCAAATAAAATACTGCTCTGTGATCTGCCTAGTACATAGTCTTTGCAGCAGGCATAGTAACCCTCTGCGCTACCTTAGATGTCTCCACACTGCCACCAGACAAAACTCCAATCTCTCTCCAGCAGGTATGTTAATTACCAGAGTTATCTTGGCACTTTTGTTGTTGCCTGAAAACTGTTGGATACAAGGAACTCTGCAGTGCTTTTAAAACAGCTGCACTGCTACAAAACGGGGCCCCCAACCCTTCTAGCCCCCTGGAAACTCCTGATGCACAGTACAGCCAGCCCGCCCTTGATGCAGGGACTAATGCATTATGATTCAAGTATAATTTTAAAAATATGCTCAATCTTTTACGCTGGCCTAGCTCAATTCATGCAAAACGGAATGACCAGTAACTGACAATGACAGATTTATTGATGATTTTAAACAAAAGTGCCCTCTGCCGGTGCGCACCTCCATTCTGCGCTGTCCTGTCTCGTTACTTTCAATTAATGGCCTGACTCGGCGCACGCTCGTTTTGGGTTACAAATAACACTATTTTTAAATCATATTTATTTCAAGTTGAAGCAGCTATAATTAAAAAATAATGTTGCATTTGAATCGGTTTTTGGTAACCAACGCCAGACGTGGAGAGGAAATACACCAGAGCACGAGTGAGTGACCGACATTATCTATCGAAACATTGTCATAATACCGAGGGGAGGGACTCACTGTTACTTGGCCTCTTTAATGTGGGCTTTATTTGCAGATGTCAGGAGCCCTTTGGTGCCTGAGGGGGTGTGAGCCGCAGGGGTCAGTGGGATTACCCTCCTCATGTGCCTGACAACACTCCCCGGTGGACCCTCCATGAGGAGGGCCTGCTGCCGCCCTGCACGTGGGAGAGCCTCTCCATATTAGTCAGCAAAGCCTGCCGTGTCAAAGGTGGGATTGGCACTTTCAGAGGCTGTGGGAATGGCCCAGGAGCGGTGTGAGAGCGGGTACAACAGAATCGGATATCCCCTCCAGTGTAAAAGGGAGCCGAGCTGGAGCAGAGGGTCTGGTCTCTCTCTTTTTACAGATACACACACACGCACGCAGAGGAAACGCGCACAAACTTCACCAATCATACACATATGGGTGCACCATCATTGGCATAAGGAACCGCGCTCATGCACAAACACATTTCTACATCCAAAACAATCCAAGAGAAGAACGTCATTACTTCACCGGGTTTCCGGAGTTAAACCCACTTACCTGAACACGACGATCGAACCGTTGAAGCAGCTCTTCTGTTCTTCTGCCGTTCGTGCCGCAGGAAGGAAAGACAGCCTCCTCCCACCCCCTACATGATGCCGCCGGCCACGACTTAACATGGGAGCCAATCACAACGCTGCAATGCAGCGTTGTAATTGGTAAGGCGCAGGGGAGAGCGCCCCAGCCGCGCCAATTTCTCCAATATAGAGAACAAGGAAGAGTGGGCGTTCGTGCTCGAGGGCAGGGGGGGAGTGGCTTACCCAGTGTTGTGGGTATTGACTGTTTGGTCGGCTTCAGGGGCCGACCAAACAGTTAGTACTCACAACAGTGGGTAAGCCACTCCCCCCCTGCCCACGACCAGAACCGCCCACCCTCCCGCCTCCAACCAGGCACTTCTGCTTTCTCGCAGTGCGAGAAGCAGAAACATAAAATGGTAGTTTTTACCATTTCATGTTTCTGCTTCTCGCACTGCGAGAAAGCAGTGGGCGACGCCCAAACGCCCCTATGGAGGAGCCGCCACTGACAGGCTCACTATATTTGTCAATGCTTGAAGTGCTATAATATTCTACAATATAACTAGGTCTAGTTTCCCATCCTGGTTTCACTGGGCAGCTCAGTAGTTGGAGGTTGTCAGAGTGGGGGGAGTGTCTCAGCTATGTGTGGACTTCACCCCCTCTTGTGGGAGTATTATTGTTTGCCTGGAGTGTGTGCAGCCAAGTCAGAGCTGGTTCCCATATGTCTTTTGGTCCTGACTGGGTCGGCATCAATTCCCAAAATGTGGATAGCTGATTTTGGCAAAAGCTAATGTCACGTGTCCAAGTTGTAATAGAAGGTAGGCGTTTATCTCCCCAGAGTGTTGCAACCCCACGTTTGTCCAATAAAATTAATAGTGCGTGTAGTTTCCTTTTCTCGGGTGGTGTGTCTTTGACATAACCAAATAAGCTCAATGTGGGTGATGGGGTTACATTAATGTCTAATATGGTGTTAATCCTACTGAAAATGTCCGACCAGTATTTCATTATGAGTGGGCAGTACCAAGCCATATGCAAAAACGTCGCTGTGTCAGCCTTGCATCTCCAGCATTTGCCATCCGGTCTTAGACCCATGCAGTGCAGCTGGATTGGCGTCCTATAAAATCTGTGTAGAAATTTAAAATGAATTAAACGCAGTTTGTAGTTAGGGGATAATGCTTGTATCTGTCCACAGCAGAATGCCCATTGTTCCTCTGTGACCTGAGGGTGGAGCTCCGTGTTCCAGTCCATCAACGCCCTTGGTTTCATTATCGGCGCAGTGGACTGCATCATATTGTAGAGTCTAGTGATCAGTTTGCGCGGTGATGGGTTCGTGATTATGTGCTCGAGGGCCTGTAGTGTGGGTGGAGGGCAAGCAAAGGTGTCGTGCGATTGTCGACAAGTGGCCCTGATACGATAGTATGTAAATAACTCGGAAAACCGCCAGGTATTCCCACGGGTGGATCGGGCGGGGCTATAACATTTTCTGACGGGTAGAGGTCTGCGAGTGTCACGATGCCCATTTGTCTCAACATCTCCACCACCCCCTTGCCCTCCAGTATGGGTATCTGGGGATTGTATGCTAATGGTACCGAAGGGGTATAGAAGGTCTTCAGTTTCGCCCTTTGAGTCAACCCCCTCCAAGTCCAGTGCACTGTTTCATTAGTATTTATTTCCTCTATGGGGCGTTTGTAGGGCTGGTACAGAGCGGCAATGAGAGGGGATGGCGACGCACGATCCAGCTCCACCGCCACGTGAGGCTGAAACTGTGTGGGGTGCAGCCAGTAGTGAGCAAATTGAGCTTGAGCACAATAAGCATATAGAGGGATATCAGGAGCTCCCAGCCCTCCCTGTGCCTGCAGAAGCGTTAGTAGTTCCCAGGTCACACGAGGTTGTTTCCCCGCCCATACCAACAAAATAATGAGTGATCACATTTTTTTGAAGAACGCTTGTGTGAGGGGCAAAGGTATATTGATAAACATATATAAAAATTTTGGTAAAACTATCATTTTAGCTATGGCAATTCTGCCTGCAAGCGATAGCGGAAGTTTAGACCATAGTCCTATTTTCTCTTCCAACCACTCCACTGCTTTTTTCAACCTCCAAATCTCCTGCACATTGCTACTTAGCCAGATACCCAGATAGCGTACCGGCCCATTTGCCCATTTGAGGGGAATTCTATAGGAAACGGTAACGTGTGCTCAGTGAGGGGGAAAAGCTCCGACTTAGCCCAGTTAATGTGTACTCCAGATAGCCCTCCAAATTGTAGTATCTCGCGTAATATTGGGTGCAAATTTTCTCGCGGATTTGTTATGTACAATGTTATATCATCTGCATAGAGCGAGATGACAAGCCCTCTCGTGGAGAATCCTATCCCCCTGGCAGCATGATGTTGTCTGATCCTAGCTGCTAGTGGCTCCATTGCGATAGCAAAAAGCAGGGTCGAGAGAGGGCATCCCTGCCACGTGCCCCTCGTGATCCGGAAAGGGGAAGAGATCTGGTTAATATATCAAATAAATAAGACCATTCTAAGGAGTCGAAAGCCTTAGTGGCGTCTAGGAACACCGCAGCGGCTTGTGTATGTGGGTTCAGGTAATGCAATACAGCAAAGAATGTTCTTAGATTGTGTGCAGTGGATCTACCTGGGATAAATCCCGATTGATCCGGGCGTGCAATCAACGGGAGCAGGAGTAGTAAACGGTTAGCTAATAATTTCGCGTAGATTTTTGTGTCTAAATTTATCAGCGAGAGGGGCCTGTAGGAGTCTCTCTCATTAGGGGGCTTGTTTGGTTTTAATAAGGATAGTATTGTTGCCTCCCGCATATTCGGAGGAAGAGAACCCTTCTCAAGAGCCTCTTCATAGACCAGTAATAGGTGAGGGGCCAATATGTCTGCATAGCATTTATAAAAGGCGGCCGTCAGGCCATCCGAGCCAGGTGCTTTATCAGCCGGCAGACTGTTTATTACCTGAACTATATCAGCTGCGGTAAAGGGTACATCCAAAAATTTTCTGTGAGCATTGCTCAGCCATAATAATTCAATAGAGTTAAGGTACGCCTGTAGGTCCTCCCCTGTTCTTTGGGAGTGAGCAGAGGAGTATAAATTTGAATAAAATTGGAGGAATGCGTCATGTATGTTTTGCGACCCTCTAATCGGATTGTGTCTGTCGTCTAGAAGTTCGGTGATGAATGTGGTGTTGCGGGTGGTACGAAGTGTATTAGCTAATGTCTTGCCTGGCCTGTCTCCCTCGCCATATCGCCTGGCCTGAGTGTATTTTCAGAGAAATTTCACTTCCCTCATTGCCTCCTCTTCATATTCAACAAACTTCCCTCATCCTAGCAAGCAGGGTCTCGCTTTCAGAGGCATAATACCGCCGCTCAAGGTCTCCTATGTCAGTTTCTAAATTGGTGAGGGATTGTCGTATGGATTTCAGAACTCCCGCCTGTCTGGCTATGCATTTCCCTCTGATAACTCCATTAAACGCCTCCCATAGTGAAGCATATGAGGATACCGACCCCAGATTTATTTCAAAGTATTCCTCGATGTCCTTCCTGATCTCTTCCCTGAACACTGCATCCAACAAAGCGTTCGGGGGGAGTTTCCAGCTAAATATCTGTTTTTGTTCATCTGGGATCTCTATTTGTATGTAGCATGGTGCATGGTCTGATAGCGTTCTCGGGAGATGCTCTACAGCAGCTGTCCAGGTTGCTAGATTTTCCGATATCAGCCAGTAATCTAATCTGGACCAGGCCTTGTATTGGGATGTGATACATGTACCTTCGAGTGTCTCGGGGTGTCTAGCCCGCCAGATGTCTATCAGTTTACCCTCTGCAATTATACTGTTCAGAGCAACTCCAGATTTGGGGTGTAGTCTCCAGGAGGTGCCCAGTCTGTCCATACCACCGTGAAGAATGGCATTGAAGTCTCCTCCCCATATCACTGTATCACCTCCTAACATAGTAATCTTAGCCCAAATATTTTGAAAAAAGTCGGGGCAATCTACATTGGGACCATAAATGGCAGCCATGGTTATGCGTAGTTGGCCCAGCACGCCTAACAGGATGACGTATCTACCATCTGGCTCTATGTGTGAGTCTGATAGGGTCCAGTTCAGCCCTCTTCGAATCAGGATAGCAACCCTGTGTGCATAGTTGGAATAAATAGAGGAATATATGTTGCTCCATCGTTTATGTTGCAGTTTAAGTGTGGATGAACTGTTCATGTGCGTTTCCTGTAAAAAACATATGTCTATGTTATGTCTGGTTAGATAGGCCTGTATTAATGTTGTTTTTCTATGATCATTTAATCCGCGGATGTTCAAAGTAAGAAACTTATAGGTATTCACTGTGTATACGGTGGTGATGGGTATAACGTATTCTCAAAATTAACGTGTCTTGCTCCAGTTGCGTTTATGAGGGTAGTTTCGTGAGCCCATTTGATGTATGGCCTTGTGGTTGAGATCGGTCTTGTCTTAAGAAAGTACGCTAGGGTGTTAACATCAGGCTTCAGGTTGCTGTGCGTTTGTCTGAGCACAGTAAAAACAACAACAATACCCCGCCTCCCTCCCCCACCCACACCTACCCCCCAATTAGGTTGCGTCAAATACCCCCCCAACCCTTAGTACTTTGCACGGGGTCCCAACAACTAGCACATGGCTTAAGAATGAGAGATCTCCCTGGGGGCATGAAGGAACCAGCTTATTGCCCTACCGTTAAGTAGGGTGGCCGGAATGTTAATGGAGAATTTGACGTCAATATTCAGCATCGGCACAATAACGGGACCTTACAGTTTTTACCTGACATGAACCATCTCAAGTTTTTCATCTTTAAAGTTGTATCGCCTTAGAGCCTGCATTTATACCTCTTGCTGTGTTTGTACGTGAGGTAGCTGCCTCGGCTGTCACCTTCAGTCATTGTCGATTAGCCTGTCTGCGGAGGATCGGTCTCCATTTGTGACTTGCGAGCGTTTCTTGTTTCCCACATGTTTGGCAAACTTCATGGCAGATTTTGCGTCCGTGAAGTGATGTGATGTACCTTCAAATGACACTTTTAACTTGGCTGGGTAGAGCAGCGCATATGGAATTTCCGCCTGCATGAGGAGTTTTTTGGCGGGCATGAATTCGCGCCTGGCCGCCTGCACTGCCGGGGTAAAATCAGGGTAGAACGAGATGTTGTTGCCATTGTGTGTAATAGTGTGTCGCTCCCTGGCTCATCTAAGAATAGCATCCCTGTCTCAATAATTTCATATGCGGGCGAGTATAAGTCTGGGTGACGAGCCCACCGGTGGCCTGGGGCCCAGAGTGTGATGAGCTCTCTCCACCAAAAACATGGTTGACAGGTCAGCCCCGAAAAGTTCTTGTAGCAGCTCTTCCACATATGTCTCCATTTTTGTTATTGCGGTGGTCTCCGGAATACCTGTGATACGGAGGTTATTGCGGCGAGACCTGGCTTCAAGGTCATCATTCTTAGCTCTTGTAATATTTAGCACTTTGTCCATTTGTAGTAGCTGCTCTTTAGCTTCGACTTGGAAGTCGTGCGCCTCTGACGTGCAGTTCTCAAGCTGGTCTAGTCTAGTCTCATGTATGTCTACTTTCTTTTTTACCAGATGTAGCTGGGAGGATAATTTGTCTAACTTATTGTCTATCGTTTTGAGACTTGACTTCATCTCTAGTAGTAGGGCCTTTAGATCTTCATTCTGACCATCTGTCTCTTCACTAGATGCCTGCTCCGTCTCTGGGTCATTCTCTGCGTCCTTTTGTCTGGTGGCGCGTTTGCTATCAAACGTTAGTTTGGTTTGCTTGGGATCGTGTTTTCCCATGGTGGTTAAAGCGATCTGACCGGCCCAGCAGTTTCACCACAAGAACTTGATCCTTTCACCTTATGTTTGCTGTGTTCTGTTAATGGGAGGGTGTTGATCTTCCAAGTTGATGGCGCGTGACACCGATAGCCAGTTTTGCGCCCCCTGAGCTGGTTATGATTTTCAGGTGATGTCCAAGGATCCACCCACTGTCTTTGGCTGTGTGTAGTGGCCGCACGATATCCTGTGGCTCTGAGTAGGCAAGCCTCACTCACAAAGGACACTCATCTTCCCTCACCACAGCCAGCTGGTTACGAGGTTACCCACCAGTGTCTCACCACCGCAGCTGGGCATCCCAGATTAGCCAGATGCCTTTGGGGCCTGCGCCGCCCTGCCGCCTCAGCCCGCCCTGAATGAGGATCTAACTGCCACCTATCGTGTTAGCTTCTATGGTGTTCTGTAATAGATCCACAACTGTCGCTTGGGGAAGGGGATCCTCAGGATTGTCGCGGGGGAAGTGTTGTAAAGGAGAGCGTGTATTCTCTATCGCAGGCCTTCTTCACTGCCCACTACACCACTCCGCTTTCCTGGGGTCTCGCAGTGTTGCTGTCTAGCCCCCGATGACTCGTCTTCTCTCTGTTACCAGAGTCGGTCGGTGGGATTGTTGTTGCGGTCTTTGAATTGTGTATCTGCAGTGCAAGTCTCCTTATCCACTAGGCGGGGGCAGCGCCGGGTGGTACAATGCTTATCATGATGCACGCGGAAGGGCAGCCGATCACGAGGCCCCCGTGTACACACAGCGGGCCCCAAATGAACACACAATGCTTCCACTCAGCTGCCGCACCCTGCCCTGGGACAGATGCGCTGGGTTGCAGGGCAATGGATGCAGTTAATGGGCGTGGGGCCATGGCGCAGGCCCCCAAGTCCACCGGGGAAGGGCAGCGCAGGCTGTTTCACGAAGTACCTCTGTGCGGAGATGGCATGCCGGCCGGGCACTGACAGCTCTCCCGGAGCTCTCCCGGAGCCCACCCACAGTGGCGGCTGCCCCGTTCACTCCCAAACTCGCCATTCCTGGTCGCAGATCATTGGACGTGGCCGCCAAGACAATTGGTTGCTGCGCAGGCTTCGACGTCTGCTTGTCGGGACAGCTCTGGTTATATTTCCACGTATTGTAGCTAGCGGCCAAATTGCAGATCGCCGGGACCCACTCACCGCAGGTAGGGTGCAGGTCAGGCCTCTGTCCTCGTGCTCCGGGTGGGAAGCCCCGATGACCGGCACAGGCGAACACTAGTGTATTCCGCATCCCACACAATGGGCAGGGCAATCCAGGCCGCATCACAGTCGCAGAGTCTCGGCACGGGATCGCAGCAGCTCACCAGGCCCTTCGGTCTTGACGCCGCGCTGCATGGCTCCACAGCGCAACCAGGCCTCACCCCCTCCGCCAACAAAAATGGTGCAAGGCGATAGTGCGGCCGCTCGATTTTAGGTTCAGCAGTGTCCGCAGTAGTTTCCCGAGGCTATGCTGCCGTTTGAAGTTGCAGATGGCTTCTCCATTTGAAGGATTATGGTCGGATGGTAATACGGCCGGCAGAGCTCACTCACAGAGCGGCCATCTTGCAGCTCGGCTCGGCCACACCTCCAAAGACTTTTTGCTTTTTGACCTCTTGTTTTTGAACTTTTCTTCGTTGATTGTAGGACTCTCTGCACTTTACCATTGCTATCCAGTGCTTAAGTGCATATGCTCTTCATGTAAATTGTATTATGATTGGTTTTCCATGATTGGGATATTTGATTTCCTAGTAAGTCCCTAGTACAGTGCACTGTGTTTGCCCAGGGCCTGTAAATCAAATGCTGCTAGTGGGCTTGCAGCACAGGTGGTGCCACCCACACAAGTAGGCTTTCAAAGGTATCTCAGACCTGTCACTGCTGTAAACTACCATGACGACCTGGCAAGTGCACCCACTTGTCAGGCCCCAACCTTCCCTTTTCTTACATGTAAGGCACCCCTCAGGTAGGCCCAAGGTACCCCCATGAGCATGGTGCAGTGTATGTGAAAGGTAGGACATGTACTGGTGTGTTTTACATGTCCTGATAGTGAAAGACTGTGTATTTCGTTTTTCACTATTAAAAGGCTGTCTGCCCCATAGATTAACATGGGAGTTGCGTTTAATATCTTACATGCAAAACTTTCCATTGGGACAAGATAGAGAAATTGAGTTTAGGCTTCCTGAACTCAGAAGTTAAAAATAATTTTTTGGGGTGAAGATGATTTTTATATTGTGTGTTTGAAAATGGCACGTTATAGAAAGTGGGCATTTTCTTGCTTAACCATCCTGTGTGCCCCTGCCATTTGTGTATTCACCATCTGGGTTTGGAGTGACAGGAGCTAGGGATGTGCATTCACACCTAAACAGACACAAGGGGGAGGTTGAGGTGTGTCCTGCCTCTCACGGGTGACTCATAGCCAGGCTGAATAGACCTGGCTGCATTTAGAATAGTGTAAGGAGTTGTCGCTTGCACCTGAGTGGACTGTGGCTGTCTCCCACAAAGCTGTCTCCCCCTCCTGGAGTGAACCTGTCCTGAGCCAGGCCGAACTGGTTTATGTATGCCAGAGTAACTGTGTTTGCACAAACTTCAAAGAAAAATGTGGTATAAATATTAGGACCCTGACCCCAGAGATGAAGATTACTGCTGGACTAAGGAACCTGCCAGCAAGAAGAGCTGGAAGAGCTGCCATGAGGAGTACTGCCCCTCTGCTGTTGTTGCTTTGTTGTGTTGGCCTGCTGTTGTTGCTTCTGTCTTGGGCAGGGAAAGGACTGGACTGTTCTTTCTGCATACTAAGTATCTCCAAGGGTCTGATGTAGAGCTAGCCTTCTGTTTGAAGTCACAGTGAAATCAAAGACTTCAACATCTTATGGGTACCGGCTTCTGGAACTGGAGGTTTCAGCGGCCACAGAGGAGAAAAGTAACCTGACGCAGTCAACGACGCCAGTTCTGGCTGCGTGACTTGAAGACACCGCAAAGGGCCCCGCCGCACTTCGCACCGAAACCCTGGTGTTTCCAACGCTGCCGTCTGATGCTGCCACTGAGCCGCTGCTTGCACCATGACCTGTGGGCACCGCACTCCGCACTGCCCCGCTTCACACCGCCACCCTGGCATCCCTGAAGATGTTGTGACATCTTCACCACTGCTGCCTTCACAGTGACTTGTGGACACTGCTCATGGAGAACACTGAGCACCATCCCACTTCATGCCACAGCCCTGGTCTCACCGACGATGTCGCGCCAAGCTTACATCGACGTCACAGTTTGCATTGTGGTTTGGGGGAGCTGTTAGTAAGTTACACGACGCACCGCCTCATACCACACCTCTGCCTTGGGCCCCCGACGCCAGTTCCATCGACTCCAGTTCGTCAACTGATGCCGCTGCCTGCACTGCGACCTGTGGGCCCCGTACACCGTATTGCCCTGTCTTGCACCACAGCCTTCAGTCTATCGACAACAGCACTTCAGCCACAACGCCACCGCTGTCTGAACCATGACCTGTCAGCACCGCAATGAGCACCGCCCGCTTCGCACTGCAGCCCTAGTCTCACCGATACCTCTGGACGACCGTCACCGAGCCGCAGCCTGCACCGCGACTTGAAGGCACCGCACGTCACACCGCTTCACACCACAGCCCGACGTCTGCTGACGCCGGTGCTCCTGACTTCAAACTGACGGAGTTTGACCTGCAACACATGTGACTTCAAGGGCCCGATGACTCCTGCATCGAATTTCGGAACCGACGCCTGCCGACTCCACTCCTCTGGAGCTTACCGCAAGGTCCGATGACCTGCATCTCCAAAAGTACTGTTTTATGGGTCTCCCCGACAGTGTAGCTGGCCCATGACGCCACGACCGACCGGAACTGATGGATTTTAATGTTCACGACGACGTGATAGCCCCAGATGGAGCGAATGACTTCAAGGAACTGTATATAAAGCCTATTTATGCATTATTCATATTGTGATAACTGTATGTTGGATTTTTACTGTTTGGTCTTGTTTTACACAGATAAATATTGGATATTTTTCTAAAACTGGTGTGGTGTCCTTTTGTAGTGTTTTCACTGTATTACTGTTTGTTATGTGCAAATGCTTTACACATTGCCTCTGAGATAAGCCTGACTGCTCATGCCAAGCTACATAGGGGGTGAGCAGGGATAATTTTAGACGTGTAATCCCCTTTTCCTGACTAGATTGGTGGATTCTGCCTGGCTTAGGTGCATAACCTAGCCAACCAGAAAACCCATTTCTAACAGTGCACATCCTGTAGGTCCTCTCTCCATCAGTCCCCAACTCCAACTGGAGACAATAGTGTTGGCAACCATGGAGAAGGAATGCAGAACATGGAGCTCACTACAAGTACAAACAATACAGGTAACATTGCAAGGTAACTGAAAAGGCATGTTAAAGACTGGAAAAAAGAGACAAAAGACTAACATTTTATCACTACAGCAACCCTGTTACGTGAAATGCATCAGGAACTTAGCAAAACCCACATTAAGTGCTACATTTGTGGGGTGCATGCACTCAATAACAGCACGCCTACAGGTACGAACCCCCACGCTGTAATTTTAATATAGTAAAACACACCACAGTGTTTTGCAACAAACATAAGCATCTTAAACACAATAATTCAAACAAACAAACCGTAATCGCTGGTGGCCGACAAGATGGCCGACGGGTAAGGAGCTCCGGCCGGGAGCTCCCCGGTTTTGGGATTGCCTTTTGGCACAAATCCCTGGCATAAACCCCCCCCCGATTAGACCACCTACACCACCGATTGGACCTCCTCCTTACTGGCGATCCTTGGAACATTTTTCCGGGATTTCCAGGGCCAACCCGCGGCTTTCGCTGACTTTCATCAACGAGTGAGATGCCCAGAGTGACTGCCGCCATTGGAGCCCAGCTTCCTGGCCGAACGCACGGCTGCGCGACTGAGCGGCGCAGGCAGCTGAAAGGCGATGGGCTGGAGACAGCCCCCCCTGTGCTGTTTTGGGCCATCACCTACCTCCAAGGCTTGGCCACGGTGGCTCCGCTTCCCGCTGCGACTTCCTCCTTGCCTCGCCTCCTGTGGCTGCTGCTCTCTGCTCGCGAGCCGCTTCACCGGATGGTATGGTAAGTGCCCGACGTGACGCTGCTGCCCTTTGCTGCTCCCTGATTGACTCCCAGCGACTGGTGGAGAGAGCAGTGAGTTCCTGGTTTTTCCGCTCTCTCGTTTCCCCGTGACCGAGAAGTCCTTCCCCCCGGATTGGTGTCTCGGGGTTTGATGGTCTGGGTTTCCGCCATTTTGAGCAGAGGGAAGACATGAAGACGACCCGAGCCCTCCATCTTGATGGCGTGGATTTGTTTCTCAACTATCCGCCTGTTGCCGATCTCTGACATTGTTTCCCCAGCTGGACTGCCCCCTCTAACGGGACACCTTATCCCCTTATGACAACGAGGATCCGTCCGAGTCATCCACGTCGCCCCCCCTCTTCTGACCCTCTCCATAGCCAGGTTGCGCCAGCGCGGTGTTTTGAGGCCGGCCCCAGGTGCTGTGGATTCTTGTCCCCGACCTGTCTGGTTTATTTGTTGACTTTGTGACCTCATGATGTTTAGTCGTTCTTGCGTTTCTTTTTTTCCCCTGGTAGACTATGCAAAGCTGTGTTTTTTTGTACTCTGGTAACTGATGCAGTTCTGTACTACTGTTTGCTTACTGTGACTTTGCGATGTTCCCCTGATGTTCTTTCCCCCTGGCCGGTCAGCCTGACCCGATCAGCAAGCTATCCCCTTCTATTCCCCCACTTCCCTCTATGCTCTATAGGACTGTTTCTATGTTTAGCTTCGCCTTGTTTTTTTAACTGATGTAATGAAGTAACTCTGACCTGTTCCAACACCCCCGGTGACCGTCCCTGTGATACTGTTTGTACAGGCCTGACCTTAAAATGGCGGCCAAACTCTCCCCCCGGACCACATCTTCCCCTTCCCGCCGTAATCATTTGTTTCCTATGTTTCTGCATACTCCACATTCAGCCTACGCTCTCTTCACCCTTTTACTCGCTTTTTACTGCTTGCCCTCCCATTTTAGACCATGAGGGTAACTGATTTTGATTTAGCTACGTTCATATTGGCAGACTACTCATATTATTTTCCTGGCTTTTTCCTACTACCTCCAACGTTAGCTGCTCTAGGGCAGTAGGCGGCTGTACCAGCGTACCTATTCTCATTTCCCCCATTCCACTGTATAGGCCCTCCCCTACCGCTCAACTGTCCCTAAACGGCCTCCATGAATGTGCCCCTTGCGAAAGCACTCCCTCTCCCCTTGTTGGGGAAGGATCCAGCATTTTTGCCCCGGAGTCTTGGATTCCCCTCTGAGAGAGTCCACAGTGTTTAGGGTTTCTCACATAGCGGAAAAAGGCCTATAACGGCCTCCTCTAAGGTGCCCCTTGCCAAAGCACTCCTTCTCCACTTGTTGGGGAGGGATCCAGCATCTATGCCCTTGAGTCTCAGATACCCCTCTGAGAGAGTCCACAGTGTAAAGGGATTCAGACTTAGCGGAGGTTTGGGATTGTTCCCATTATCACGGGGAACTCAGCACCGTACACCGTGTAAGGCGCTCTCTTTGAAACCTTTTTGATGATCTCCCCTAGGCTGATACTCTTACCCTCTGATGTACTTCGGCGACCGAGCAACCTTTGGCCGATGACCAGTGGATTTGCCCTACGCAACTATTGAGGAGTTTGTCTCTGGTTCCCCCCTCGGCCGGCTCCTACCCCTCTGATCGTCAGACACTGTTTCTTTTCTCGTCGCCCTGTTGTGTTTCCTACCCCCTCCCTCACCTCTTTCCTCCCTCACTCTTTATCTTCCTCTTCTATTCCCTCCCTCTCTCCCCCTAATCTCTCTCCCCTGCCTGCTTTTTCTTCCCCATACCTGATCCATGCCTTTGTAACTCATGTATTCTCCAGTAACTACGTACCTGAAACTGTTGTAATCTATGTAACTACGTTTTGAAGCAATTGTACCTCCTCATGTAAAGCTCTCTGATACCTCTGGGTGTAGCCAGCGCTATATAAAACTTTTAAAATAAAATAAATAAAAATAAATAATTAAATAAATAAGTAATCGCTGAAAGTTGCTATTAGAGAATGGGCAGGCTAGACAGTCACAAAATCCAGAGCAAACGCACATGACCACCATATAATGAGTAAACAAGGTAGCTGTTGCTGATCACAGCGAAGGGGAACACATTCTCCTGACCGCACTCATTAAGGAAAGCAAATATTTAAACTGAGAAGCAAACAAAATACTTTCTACACCTCATCACATTTTGATCTACACACCGGAAAAGGGGATCACATAAAAAGCATGTTTACCAATGTGAGAAGTTGGCCTGGCATATGCTGTCCACTAATTATAGTGGGCACCTTGCACCAGTCCAAACAACCCCTTATTGGAGATAGGTTAAAGACAACCTTTATTGAAAGCTATCCTAGTGGTAGCTATGGAGAGCAGCCTTCAGGCTAAGTCTTGAAGGAATGTAAAGCAGCTTGTTTTACCAGTCTATAATCTCTTGAGTGACCAAATGAAAGAGGACCACACCAGGTATGTATTCAAAATATATGTATTTATTACTAAACACACCCCTCTAGTCTCTTTATGAGGCTAGAGTTCGAAGTACGTAAATTATAAGTTAGTTATCTACAGTAATAGCACAAATACACGTTTGAGCCCTAGGGGCGTACCAAACTGTCATAAGGTTTCTGCACATACACAGAGCTATGCACAGGAAAATGGGACCCCGGAATACAGTGGTTTGCCACCATATACCGTAGCACCCAAAAACCCCAACCCAACTAGCTTAGCATCCCATTAGCACCCAAGTACTAATGTTTGGACAACCCAGAACACGGTATCTTTATCTCAGGACTCGCAGAAGCAAGAACACTCTTTCGTCACTCACTCGTACTTGTCCACAAGGTGCGTAGGAAGAGACACTGGATAGGTTAAAATGTTTATTCCAACTTACGTGCTCTAATGTACAGTACACGTGTCAGTACTAATAACATAATGCATATTACTAATATAAGCAGCATGGTTACAATTCCATAGAATACAAATGGGGAAAGCATCTCAGAGCTCAGTGGATAAACGTATAAATAACATTACCACCCTCCCCTTGCAGTAAGATAGTTTATTATAATAATAATGAAGACCTCTGGGCTTTGACTAGCGAACCCCCATACCTCAGTCTCTAGATGCAGAATTACATCAGCAGGACATCATAGCTCTTCTCACTGAAAGGGATTTCTCCAAGTGTGTTAAGCGCTAGTAAACCACAGCATTAAAAGCACATCAAATCCTTCATGGCAATGGCACACTAATGTTATGTCTGGGTGCGCGAGACTGGCCATATCAGGAAGAACCAAAATACATTGTTATGTCGACCTTGTACATGTTTGTGCAGACTGAGCCCAAAAAGGTGAACAACAGAAAATGCAGACAGTGCAAAAGAACGTGGCACGAGCAAAGAGCGAGGAAGGCCCGGCTCAGTGTAACGTGCGCAAAGAAAAGCAGCATGGCAGCCAGGCCTAGGCCAAAATAACAAGGCAGGTAACAATCCACAAGACACCCTCCCCTGGTCAGTCGGGCGGCCAGGACAGAGGCCCATCAGAGGAGAGAAACAGACGTCGGAGCACAGGGAGCGCCCAAACGGCGAAGGGCAGGTCAATCCATGAAAGTGAAAGTGCAGAAAAAAGCCATACCCTCCAAGAGTTCATCATTGGAATCGTCAAAAAACATAGATGCCATCCAATCCATGAGTTCAAAAGAGCAGGAATGCTCCTCAGCAAAGGGAGCATCCAGAAGCAATGCGGGACAGCTTGCGTGATAATTGAAACAGCTTCGTTGTAGGAGATCCTGGGCAGCCGCCCAGATATCCCATTGCGCCAAAATCCCCAGTGCAGCCGCACGCGCCATACAGCCAGCAACGGAACAGTCCTGCTCATGGATCTCTAAGGGACCCATCAACTGAACAAAATCCGGAACAGACAATGACGAATTGGAGAGGCAATAATCCAGAGTCCAGGTGAAAGGACAGCGGACACAAGTCATCACAGGTTGCACGCAAGTGAAATACGCAAAGCGAAATGAAAGAGTATATGACACACTCAGTGTCGCCAATGGCAAGACACCAAAACCAGCCAAAAGGCGCTCACGGAGCAGCTGGAGGCGTTCTGGATCGAGCAGGTCCCATCGGGGAGCAGCCATTGCGCAGAAAGCAAATTAAGAGCAAGACACCAGCCGCTAAAGCGAGGATCAATGGGAAACCGCCAAAGACACTGGAAAAAATAGAATGTATGAAAGCCGGGATGACACCAAAAATAGTTTGGAAGGAGGACACCAAACCCGACCCCACGACTTTAAAAAAGTGCACTAGGCCTTCAGTGTTAGATGCGTTAAAAATACGATGTATTAACTCCCCAAAATGTTGGGGGAGATTAGTGTTCAAAAGGGCCTGTATTTCACTGTGGGTACTCGCCACCTGGAGAATGAATGTCTCCCGGGCGGACGTGAGCATAACTTCCTCATTTAATAATAGTGCCTTTATTCTGCTCAGTCTATTGAAATCTGCTTCCATGGTAGGGATGGAAGGCCAAATAGAGATATCAACCCTGCCGTGAGGGGGAGGAAACAGCACATTTTTGCAGCAGACAACCCTGTGCGAAACTGTTACAATGTAAGGAATGCCAGCCTGCAGGCCACAACAGTTTTCGTTATTTAAAAGTAAATAACTACCATTGGAAAGGAGAGTGAAAGTAGGTGAAATAACAGGAGCAGGAATACCTTTCAGCACACAAGCAAGATTAGGAGAGGAAACGCTGCATGAGCCATGCAATTTAATGTGTTTACAAATAAGCGAATGACCTATAGTCGAGTCGCAGTACTCCCCCGTGAGAAAGACTTCCTTGCCGTCCCGAAGGCATTTATACATGAAAGGCAAGGACCAGAGTTCATGCAGGAAAGCACTGCCCAATGGCCGGTAACGGCCCACAGGATAATGTTTCATGCACGAGTCAAATTCAAATAAGGAAAATGGTAAAGCTATAACCCCATGGACTAGCCATACAGCAGAATCGAGTTCTGCTACAGAGAACGGCAAAGGATCCACCTTTTCGATATGTAATAGAGTGTAAGTTGCATCCTTCATGGACATAAATTGCTGTTTATCAGTTAAGTTAAAAGGTAGAAACAAGGCAGAGGTGTTCAAAAAATGCCAAGGCACTTTACCTAACTTAAGCGTTTGTAAAGTCCATGCAAACTGCATAACCGAACGCAATTGATTCTGACCATGATATAACACAGAAACATCATCTTGTACAATATCAACAACAGAGGACACAATATTCTCTAAAGTGTAAATGCGAGAAGACAGGGTATTAATACTATTGTCCACAACAGCAAGCACCTTTTCCAAATTTGCTTGATCTATTTCCCGAAGACGGGAAGCAGCTTCCATTTGTGATAGCTTCCAGAGTTCATTATATGTTTCATAAATGAATCTTTTAGGTCGGGGACCACGAGGTCCCAAAACAAAGTCGGACAGATCAATATTGCCTGAAAGGAGGGACAAATGTTGTTTAACAGAATCAAGGGAAGAATGTTGCAGCCATTGTTTGCATAATTTACCAACAGAATATGTAGTGACAGTACGGGAATCAGTAAACCTCGGATCAGGCCTATTCTGTGTGTAACTAGCACCAGTAGTCGTGAAAACGCATTTGACATGCATTAGATGATATAGGCCATACCAACCAGGGTGACTGAACCAGCTCAGAAACATTAAACGAATTATTTTGTAACAGTGCCTGCAGGGACACGAGGGACATATTGAATCGTGAGCTTTCATTGGGAAAACTCGACAGGGATGGTATTGATGGCGTATTCAATTGTTTAGTGGTTGCTAAGCCCCAACATGTAGTCTGATAGATGGAAGCATTTAGGAACATAATTTGGGTAGGGATGAGGCAAGCACGATGCAATGCCTCGGTTCCCTGTACCTGCCATGGCTTGGAGCCCCAAATAGATTTTAAATCCACTGTATTATCCCAGTACTCATAACCACCCACAGCTAAGGCACTCAGAAAGGAACCTGAATAAAGCAATTTGGTGTGTGTTAACATAATTTTCTGAGTTGATGTGTTATTTAGTCTAAAATAATAGGATGCAGGGTTCGACCGATTAAAATCAGTAAAATAATTAAACTTATTTCGAAGAGTTTGAGAGCTACCTGGCAAGGGGTTTGGACAATGTTCCCATTGGGTATAGTTAACAGAACTACGCAGGGCACTGGGCTTATGGAGAAAATGATTACCCCAATGTTGGTAACAATACAAATCGGCATAATTAGCAGAATTCATATATAAATCTTCAGCATTAAAAGATGCATAATATTTTAAATCGGCAAACAATGCTTCAACGGCATGCACATCCCAATCATCAGAATGAATATTAGTTTGTACTACATCACCCATTGAAACACGAAGGACATTAGGTACATTAATAATTTCCGTCGGACCATGGATTTGATAGTTCACTGTATCCCATACGATGCCATCAGCAACTGGGAAGGCTGAAATGTTCACAAATGTGTGGTCACGCTTCATGATGTGAGACGAGGAATGAGGAGCCAAAGTTCCAGAAACAGAGTCTACAGCAGAGCGTTCAGGTAAATAGTGACCATTAATTAGTAGAAAAAACACTGTGACAAAGCCAATGGACATGAACAAAAATATCAAGAAAAGTACCAACCAGATGTATGTCCAGGGTGGAATCAAAAAATTGTCTCTAAACCAGGATACAAAAATGCTGAACTTGGATGGAACTTTTGAAGATGTGGAATCCGAATCAAAGGAATAACGAGTCGGGCTTAGTGGCGTTGTTGGTTGATGCGCCACCGATTCAGATGCAGGATAAGTATACTCGTCCTCGTCGATGTTGGTGGAGAGTTGGGGATCAATTATAGTTTCAGGCAAAATAGAGGATTCAGGCAAATCGACCATCTCAATTACAGCATCAGCGATCGTTCGTGCAGATGGACTATGAACATATGTCCGATAAATGGCAGGACAAGAGACCGCTGGTGTGACACTATTCAGGATCGGCCAGGCGCTGTAGCTTGACATTTTCAACTGAGATGTATCTGTTCTCTTTGCGACCAGGAAGCGGTGGTAAAATGACTGTACGTGTTCCCTTCAAGACCCAGAACTGGAACCGGTGCACGAAAAGAGGGGCCAAATTCTTTTTTGTTTTCAACCTTCTCTCGAACCAGTTCTCCAACCTTTCGGAAGCCAGCCGGCTACCGGAATCTGCAATGCAGGCTCTGTGGCTGAAGGCAAATGTGTAGTTGCAAGTTTGTCTCGGGCTTCTTGTAAGTCCTGTAACATAGCAGAATGGTTATCTACATCAAACTTGGCGGATTGCGCCGCGATGTCTGGACCCTCAAGGTCAGGCACAAACATTCTTATGCCAAAGAGCATTTCGTATGGGGTCCGCCCACCCAGAGGTCTTCTAGGGAGATTATTAAGTGCACGCTGAACGGTATACAAATGGGCCAGCCAGTTCCTGCCAGTACCTATAACCCTAGCTGTTAAGGATTGCTTTAAGTCACGGTTCATTCGTTCAACGATAGAGTTGCCCTCAGGCCTATACGGAGACGAAAATTTCACCCGCACCCCAAGCGAAGCCATTGCATCCTTGTAAGCCCTAGAGGCAAACGCTGGACCTTGGTCCGAATGGAAGGTGCCGCATGCGAAAATTCCCACAAAGACACGCAAATCCCTGATTACATTTCGGGCGTCAGCACTCCGTTGTGGCCAGACCCAGAGAAACCGTGTGCACGAGTCCACTGCCACTAAGATATATTTATAGGCAGTGTCTGATGAGAATGGACCGCAGTGATCCAAGTAAACACACCCAAAGGGTCTGTTAGCAATGCAGAGCGGTGTTTGTGGTGGACGTGTTACCGTGGAAGGCTTAATCTGTTGACAAACGTCGCAAGAAAGCACAAAAGCACGGGTGTCTTTATATAACCCACGCCACCAATAACGCTGCTGCAAGATGGAAACCGTAGCTGACACACCTGCATGAGCAGAAGCCATGCCTTCGTGTGCGGCTGATATCAAGGCGCTCCTGCGGTCCGCGTTGGGGATCAGCCGATCACCAACGTCAGGTATAGTTACATAAGGAACCTGATCGGGACTTAATTTGTAAGAATACTTGGAAGGGAAACCTGTAGGGTAATTATCACCTTCCTTGGTTGCAGCTATAGCTGCTAAAATAACAGGGTCTATTTTAGACATGGACCTGGTAACCGCTGCTACTGAACACGTGACTACTGCTGAACGGGCAGCTTCATCTGCCAGATCGTTACCAATAGCGTGTGCGCCCACCCGCTGATGGCCTAAGGTGTGTACCACCTGTGTGAGGGGCAGACGTTGTTGCAATTCTGCCACTCGAACCCAAAGCATTTTATGCTTGATTGTGCTCCCTTTTGCGTCCTTGTAGTCGTTTTTCGACCAGAAAAACAGATTGTCATTGTAAGATTGTACACAGTAAAAAGAATCACATACAATAAGAGTGGTCTCATCCTGAGAAGCGAACTCAAGTGCAAGTAGCAATGCATGCAGCTCGGCCAATTGTGCGGTACTATCTCCAAGTGTGCGTAGTATGCACTGCAGAGGATTTGAACTTTCCATCTACAAAGGAACCCGCAACAATAGCACATGCAGCTGAATAAGCGTGCTTGGACCCAGTGGCCGGTTGCGCCGAACCATCGGTGTAGATCACACATTTGTAATCCTCAAGCGGTAATAAAAACAAAGGAGGAGGATGAACAAATTCATACTGCAAAAACTCCTGAGTCTGCAGAGAAGAATCAAAAACAAAAGTGACGTCCGAAGACGTCAAGGATGTAGCCCATTGTATCCAACGAGGATGCATTGCTCTTGAGTTCGGTACACTTGCCTTTGTTACTGCCTCTAGGGCAGGACAGGGTGTTACCACCAGAATCCGCTTTCCCTGTGCCAGTGCGCGTTCTTTTAGAATCGCCATTTGCACTGCAGTTAGAACTTTTTCGACAGATGTAAAGCGCAATTCAGCGGAAGTGTACAGATGTGACTTGTATGCGATGGGTACTGTATCACCTTCATTAAAGGTTAAGTATGTGAAACCCACCGCCCCCGGAATTATTCTAATCACCAGGTTTGTGTGGTTATCACGAGTCAAAAGATATTTAGACTCCAAAAGGTCTGTCTGCAAAGACTGCAGAATTGAGGTGTGCTCAGGCAGCCAGCAAGACCTTGAATAAGTAGGTTGTATCAAAGCATACAAAGGCTTGATACGCTGGGCATATTCGGGAATGTAAGTACGCCCGAAATTCAGGAACCCCAGCAAAGACTGAAGTTTCTTCAGAGTATTTGGGGGGCACAAGTGTGCACATTTTTCCAAGAAATGGGGGGCTAAGCCTTTACCTTCGTTATTGAGCTCATAGCCCAAGAACTGAACGGTAAATTCAGCTATGTGTGACTTAGCATAGTTAAACTTGTAACCCTGCTCCGCAAATTCAAGAATAATGCGGTCCACACGAGACAAATGCTGAAATAATTTGTCGTCCGTCAGATAAATGTCATCTACGTACGAACATGCGTCTTGATCAATGTCATTTAACAAAGAAACAACACGGGCGGCGAAGATACCCGGACTATTTTTATAGCCCATGGGTAAACGCCGGAACTGGAATAATTTACCACCGGATGTGAATGCGGTCCATTGACCACTCTCCGGGGCTAGGTTGTGCGTGTAGAAACCGTTTGAAAGGTCAAGTGTCGTTTTGTATTTTTTACGAACAAGACTGTCTACAAGCGCAGAACTGTGTGTATTCTGCACCGCAAAGTTCCGACAATGTGAATTTAAATGCCGGTAATCTAAAACTAAGCGGTACGATCCATCGGGTTTAGAAACCACGAAAAGGGGATTGTTCATAGGTGATACGCATGGTTCGATTACTCCCTGATATTCCAACTGTGTCAGAATTTCGGAGACGGGGCCTTTTGCCTGCCGTTTTATGGGATATTGGGGTTGTGGCTGCGGTAGTGACCGCAAAGGTATTGCATGAGGAGGTGATTCTTCATCCCATCCCACATGGTTGCGGTATAACGCTGGTGCCAGGTACACAGCCCACTCAGCTGCAAGTGCTTCAGCTTTGTCTTTTGGGACTTGCCGTGAAAAGCTTGGAAGGATTACCTCCTCTCCTTTATGTGCAGCTAAAACGAATGGGGGTGGCCAATCCACCTCCGCTAACAAAATGTCATATGAAGAGGTTAGATTTTCCCAAAAAATCCCTTTTATTTCACGCGGTATATCACCTTCAATTTGGATGACTATGTTGTATAGTCTGTCAGGGGGTGCCACTCTCGTGTCAGCTGTCTCTACAGTAACGAATGTTTCAGTTGCTGTCGCCTCCATATGAGGACGTAGCGCCTCCCGCACTATGGTAACTTCCGCGGCGCTGTCTAGGAGGGTCACTGCCCACGTCCAATTCTGGAGTCTCGTTCTCACGGTCTGAGGCATATTTCGCTGTAACAGCGGCAACCTTTTTCTTCTGAAATTGCGGTCGAGGAAGGTGAAAGTCTTCTGCTTTCCCTCTGACTTGTTGTCGAGGTTGGTCTCGCTCCTGGGGAGCCTCTCGGCCCCTTCCTTTATCTTGCCGTCCTCCTCCACCAGCCTGTGACGACGTCTGGGCCTGTGAAGAACGAGGAGAACGCGTATCAGAGCTCTGAAACCTTTCTGGTGATTTAATCCTTGACCTATCACGTAAATCATAAGTACGTTCAGAAGAAACCGAAACTGGGGAAGCGCCTCTCGACCCCGGCTTCTTTTGTTGCTTACCCTGTTTTTTCTGTCTCCAACTCTTTTTAGTGAAGACTGGTCTATCATCTTTCTCAGATGTACTTTTTGTTTGTGTAATTTGCGGTTGCGATTGAGTTTGCATTTTTACAAAAGGCCTGTTGCCTAGGCTATTTCGTCCAATTGTTTTATAAGCCCGGGCAATGATTTTCGGTAATTCGCGAGGCCTGTCCAACTCTGGGACCAAAGCCAAAGCATTCGCTACTTGAAAGTTCATAGCATCGCCCTTGACATTTCCAAGGATCAGCTCTGCTACTACATCAAACACTCCCACTAGTCTCATCCCTAATTCCACAGCCGCTTCAGGGCCATGTTCATCCTGTACTTTTTTAATTACAGAGGGTAGAACCGTCATGGAAGGAGTTCCAAAACATTTTGAATAAACTGCTGCGAATACCTTACCCCAGTTTTCACATGCTGTCAAATCGGGGATTATGTCTTTTGGCAAACTTATCGTGAGGATGCGGTGTTTATCTACTGGGGACGTATGTGGAAACACCGCTTCTATCTGATCGAACTTTTCGGCAAGCCAATAAGGATAGTCGTCCTTATTTTGTGGACGTTTGCCCATCACAGAATTTACCATGACAGGACTTATGGTCACTCCAGCGGCTATAGCTGGTTGGCCTGCGACTACAGGAGCAGCTCCATGTAGGCTACCTGTAACGTATGTCACTAGGGCTCGATGCACTCGCACCAATTCGGTATGCATAGTGCGAAGTTCCGCAAGCGGTAATGCCAGATAATTCGGATGCGGAGTATACCCGGCCAATACAGGCCAAGTGGCCCCCTGAATTGATAAGGGGCCTAAACGAACTGCGGTAGTTGGTTGTGGTAGGGCGCCATTAAACCAAACACGGTGCTGCCAAGCCGTGAGAGGTACTTCAAGAGTGGTATAGGGTCGATAGGCAGCAGGAATAGCGGTGGGCTTATATTCATGAAACAGATTATCATCTGCCTCCACCGCTTCAAAAGTGATCCAAGTGTAAAACACCTCAAAGTGGTAAGCCGGATCGGCTTGAACCACAAAGACCAACTCGATCCCTGTATCAGGCACTCCATACACCCGTAAGTGGTCTCGGAGTGCCCCTCGACTATGTGCAGCAATCGCCACACCAGCCATGACTAAACAGATATATTCGACAACCTAACAGGGAGCACAAAATGGGTCTATTAACTAACCTTTTTTAATAACATCAAGCTTGAAAGAACCTATAAAACATTCAATATAGGAGGTATCACCGTCACATACGCCTCCGGAAGCGTACGCGAGGGGTTTGTGGACAAGCACAAGTACTACTCAAGCGTCTCGCAGATAAGCAGCCCCACGTTGGTCGCGCCATGTCATAAGGTTTCTGCACATACACAGAGCTATGCACAGGAAAATGGGACCCCGGAATACAGTGGTTTGCCACCATATACCGTAGCACCCAAAAACCCCAACCCAACTAGCTTAGCATCCCATTAGCACCCAAGTACTAATGTTTGGACAACCCAGAACACGGTATCTTTATCTCAGGACTCGCAGAAGCAAGAACACTCTTTCGTCACTCACTCGTACTTGTCCACAAGGTGCGTAGGAAGAGACACTGGATAGGTTAAAATGTTTATTCCAACTTACGTGCTCTAATGTACAGTACACGTGTCAGTACTAATAACATAATGCATATTACTAATATAAGCAGCATGGTTACAATTCCATAGAATACAAATGGGGAAAGCATCTCAGAGCTCAGTGGATAAACGTATAAATAACATTACCACCCTCCCCTTGCAGTAAGATAGTTTATTATAATAATAGAAGACCTCTGGGCTTTGACTAGCGAACCCCCATACCTCAGTCTCTAGATGCAGAATTACATCAGCAGGACATCATAGCTCTTCTCACTGAAAGGGATTTCTCCAAGTGTCTTAAGCGCTAGTAAACCACAGCATTAAAAGCATATCAAAATCCTTCATGGCAATTGCACACAATGTTATGTCTGGGTGCGCGAGACTGGCCATATCAGGAAGAACCAAAATACATTGTTATTCGACCTTGTACATGTTTGTGCAGACTGAGCCCAAAAAGGTGAACAACAGAAAATGCAGACAGTGCAAAAGAACGTGGCACGAGCAAAGGGCGAGGAAGGCCCGGCTCAGTGTAACGTGCGCAAAGAAAAGCAGCATGGCAGCCAGGCCTAGGCCAAAATAACAAGGCAGGTAACAATCCACAAGACAAAACCATATACCAATAAAGTGGTATAAGAACCACGACTGAGCTAGACACAGGGCCTAGAGCCTGTAGAAGTGCTTGGACCACAAGAAACCACCCAAGGTAGTGACACAGGGGACCCACGGGGGACGCGTGCAGTGTAGGAACACAGCCGCGAATCGCCGTTAACTTCTATGGGGAAAGTCACGGTTTGAATTTAAAAGAAAAGGGACACTTAGAGGAGGACTTGGAGCAAACCCTTTTAGAACTAGGCTGTTCTAGTGTCAATACCCACGGGAGCACTGGAGTACTCGAGTTACCTCACCCAGGGAAGCCGGGTGCATAGGTGTCTTTCGGGGTCGGGTTTCGTTGTCGCTTTCAATGGCGATCTGCTGCAAAGTGCTGCTGGCGGCCAAGTCGAAAGTGTTCGGGTGGATCCAAAGGTGGATCGAAGATCTGAAGAACCTGAAAGCAGAGGGGACAGAGTCTGGGTCACTAGCCAGTGACCAGGAAGGCGATGAGCAGATGCCCACCGATGTCGAGTGCTTCAGGTAGGTTGACAGTCGTCTTGACTCTTCAGCCACAAGGTCCAGGAGGCGTCGACGACAACCAGGAGCTGGATTCGAGCTGTGCCACGACGTCTGTCGATTGCAGGTGTGTCGGCGACCGGATTGGACCCAACAAGCCTTGGCAACGGCAAGTCTCGTGGAAATGGAAGAAGGACGATGTTGCAGACCAGCAAGGTCTGTGGGACTCACCCAGCGAAGGTAAGTCAGGGCACGCCTCGAGCAACTAGGGAGCCCAAGCAGAAGAAGATTGGCCTTCGGGAGGGCCTACTAGCCAACGGACTAGCAACCGTGAAGGAGCCTCGAGTGGACGCACTTGGAGCTGGCTCACAGGACACTTGTGGAGTGGAGGCCAGTGATCTTCGGTGCAGTCGGTGCTGGAGGCTGGGGCTACTCGGAGCCCAAAGCACAACTTCGTGAAAGACCCAGAAGAGGATACACTTACAAAAGTATGCGGTGTCCAGGGGTCATGGTTCCACATTACCCACGATAGCCACGGGCCTCAGCTCTGCTGGGGACTCAGGGTAGCCTCGGGGAAGTCTGGAAATCTACCTCTGGTGATGCAAAGACTTTGGCGTCCGGCGGGAGCTTCAGCGATGCAGACCGGACAATTGCTTCGTTGGTGCCTGCCAAGCAGGGGAGTCACTCCTTGACCCCAAGGGAGATTCTTCAGTCCTCTAATCTTAAAGTAGAGTGTCGAAGGTCCAGGATTCTGTGTCAGAGTTTCGTCCAGGTAAATCTAAAGTCCTAAGGACTGGGGTCCCATACTTATACTAAGGTAGGGGGTTGGACATACTCTGTGGCCCCACCTATGGGAGGGTCAGGGCAGAGGGGTGGTTACACCCCTTTCCCTTTGTCCAGTTTCACGCCAGAGCAGGGGCTGGAAGCCCCTGAGCCGGTTTGAACTGGGGTATGCACAGGGACACCAAATGTGCCCCCAGTGCAGGACTTCAAAGCACCAGAGAGTGCTCCCGCCCAGCCCCAATACACACTATCCTGTCTGCGGAGGTGGTTACACCTCCCTGGGACAGGAAACCTATTGTCCAGGCCTCCCCTGCCGGAGTTTCGGTCAGCAGCAGGAGGCCAGACTTGTGTCTGTGGCAGCGGCATCCATTTTGTGGATGCCAGGGCTCTGGAAAGTCAGTACCGGGTATACCGGTGTGTACATGTCTCTCCCTCTAGAAGGGTGGAATGCTACACTGGCGGGGGTAGTATTCCAAGATGTTTGACACCAAACACGATATGTTTCCGTGCAGCCATCCCAAAGTTAGCATTTAACGCGAGGTTATAATGCGCTTAAGAGTATATGGTCGGGCTGCACTACAAACAGCATCAGAGAAGGGTCTCCGAACGCTGCAGAGGGGCCCAGCTCATGCAGGGGCACCCTCTCACATAGGAACCACGCACTCTGCCTTCAGGATTGACAAGGCCTGCCATAGGAGTGACTTATAGGTTTATATGTGTGTATGTATGTAGTGATATAGGTAGCCTATATCACAGTAAGGGGTGCATGCACCACCTTACCCAGGCTGCAGTAGCAGACCTGTGGTGTCATTTTGGATGGCCTTCCAGGGGTGGCACAATACATGCTGCAGCCCCTGGTAGGCCTCTGAGGTACCTATGCCCTGGGTACATAGTATACCATATACTAGGGACTTATAAGGGCACTCCAGATTCCAATCAGAGATGTGCCTAAGGCACATGGAAACCATTTTAGAGAGGAAGCAGCTAGGCTGGGGTTCAGATTAGCAGGGCCCCAGCCAGACTAAGGTCGAAAAACAGTGAAGCATCAGCAAAAAGTGGGGGTACCCATGTGAAGCAGATCCTACTCTCCTACACATCCCCCCCCAAATGTAGGGACATTAAACTAACCTTGCCCAGGTAAGTCTTCATGTTCTAAGTGGAAGTACCTAGAGAGTCCATCTGCATTGGCATGGTTACTCCCAGGTCTATGTTCCACTGTGAAGTCCATCCCCTGTAGGGAAATGGACCACCTAAGCAGTTTGGGGTTTTCACCCTTCATTTGTTTTAGCCATAAGAGGGGCTTATGGTCTGTTTGAACAAGGAAGTGAGTACCAAACAAGTATGGCCTCAACTTCTTCAGAGCCCAGACCACAGCAAAGGCCTCCCTCTCAATGGCTGACCAACGCTTCTCTCTAGGGGTCAGCCTTCTGCTAATAAAAGCTACTGGCTGATACTGACCTTCATCATTCAATTGTGACAGTACAT
This sequence comes from Calotriton arnoldi, assembly GCA_963921515.1. Taxonomy (NCBI): domain Eukaryota; kingdom Metazoa; phylum Chordata; class Amphibia; order Caudata; family Salamandridae; genus Calotriton; species Calotriton arnoldi. Next base: position 164,254 of record CAWUFW010011508.1, on the reverse strand, counting down.
CCCCTACCCCCAATTCAGATGCATCTGTTTAAACAATGAACTTCTTGGAGTAATCAGGACTCTGTAGAATGGGAGCAGTGCACATGGCCTGCTTTAGGTCATCAAATGCCTTTTGACAGCTAACTGTCCACTGAACCTTTTTGGGCATTTTCTTGGAAGTTAAGTCATTCAGGGGTGTCACTATTGATCCATACCCCTTGACAAATCTCCTATAGTACCCAGTCAGGCCTAAGAAGGCTCTCACCTGAGTCTGGGTAGTTGGAGCAGTCCAGTCCATGATGGTCTGGATCTTGCTCTGCAGTGGTTGAACCTGGCCTCCACCCACAAGGTGGCCCAGGTACACAACCTGACTCTGCCCTATCTGGCACTTTGTGGCCTTGATAGTCAGGCCTGCTTTCTGTAGGGCCTGCAAAACATTTCTGAGGTGGACCAGGTGATCCTCCCAGGTGGAGCTAAAGACAGCAATATCATCTAGATATGCTGCACTATAGGCTTCCAGACCTGTAAGGACTGTATTCACCAACCTCTGAAAAGTGGCAGGTGCATTCTTCAGACCAAAGGGCATCACCACAAATTGATAATGCCCACTAGGGGTTGAGAATGCTGTCTTTGGCTTTGCATCATCAGCTAGTCTGATCTGCCAGTAGCCAGCTGTCAGGTCAAATGTGCTTAGATACTTGGCTGAGGCCAAAGTGTCTATTAGCTCATCTGCCCTTGGTATTGGATGGGCATCAGTCCTAGTGACTGCATTGAGACCCCTGTAGTCCACACAAAACCTCATCTCTCTTTTCCCACCATTGCTGTGAGGTTTTGGCACAAGGACCACTGGACTAGCCCAAGGGCTATCTGAGGGTTCAATAACTCCCAAATCCAACATCTTCTGGACTTCTGTCCTGATACAGTCCCCTGACATGGTCAGGTTGCCTATAAATCTTATTTTTAATAGGCAGACTGTCCCCAGTGTCCACTTCATGAGTGCACCAGGTAGTCTGACTGGGTGTCAGTGAGAATATGTGTCTGAACTGATTGAGCACCTGTCTGCAATCAGTCTGCTGCTGGGTAGTGAGGCTGCCTGCCAAGGCTACACCATCCACTGACCCATCATCAGGGTTCTGTGAGAGCAGGTCAGGGAGTGGGTCACTCTCTTCCTCCTGTCCCTCATCAGTAGCCATGAGCAAGCCCATGTCTGCCCTGTCCACATATGGTTTTAACCTGTTGACATGGAGAACCCTGTGGGGACTCCTGGGTGTTCCTAGGTCCACCAAATAGGTAACCTCACCCTTCTGTTCAACAATGGTATGGGGTCCACTCCATTTGTCTTGGAGAGCTGCTGGGGCCACTGGCTCCAACACCCACACCTTCTGTCCTGGCTGGTAAACAGTCAGTACAGCCTTTGGTCATGCCAGGCTTTTTGAAGTTCCTGGCTAGCCTCAAGGTTTTTAGTTGCCTTTTTCATATACTCAGCCATCCGGGAGCGGAGACCAAGTACATAGTCCACTATGTCTTGCTTTGGGGGCTTGAGAGGTAACTCCCATCCTTCCTTCACCAAGCACAATGGACCCCTGACAGGGTGACCAAACAAAAGTTCAAAAGGGCTGTAGCCAACCCCTTTTGAGGCACCTCCCTGTATGCAAATAAAAGGCAGGGCAAGAGTATGTCCCATCTTCGCCTAAGCTTTTCTGGGAGCCCTTTAATCATGCCCTTCAAGGTTTTGTTGAATCTCTCAACTAAACCATTGCATTGTGGGTGATAGGGTGTGGTGAACTTGTAAGTCACTCCACACTCCTTCCACATTGCTTTTAAGTATCCAGACATAAAGTTAGCACCCCTGTCTGATACAACCTCCTTAGGGAAGCCCACTCTTGAGAAAATTCCCAGGAGGGCCCTTGCCACCACAGGTGCTGTAGTGGTCCTAAGGGGAATAGCCTCTGGGTACCTGGTGGCATGATCCACTACCACCAGGATAAACCTGTGCCCAGATGCTGTTTGGGGATCCATGGGACCAACAATGTCAATCCCCACCCTTTCAAAGGGAACCCCCACCACAGGTAGTGGTATCAGGGGGCCTTTGTAGTGCCACCTGCCTTGCCACTGGCCTGGCAGGTTACACAGGAGCGACAAAACTCCTTGGTGTCTTCAGACATGTGGGGCCAGTGAAAGTGAGGGACAATTCTGTCCCAAGTCTTGTTCTGGCCCAGGTGACCTGCTAAGGGAATGTCATGGGCTAGGGTCAATAGGAAGCCCCTGAACTTCAGAGGTATAACCAACCTCCTGGTGGCACCAGGCTTGGGGTCTCTACACTCTGAGTACAAGAGTCCATCATCCCAATACACAGTATGGGGACCACTAGCTTTCCCAGCAGCCTCAGCAGCAGCTTGCTGTCTGAGGGGTTCAAGAGAGGGGCAGCTCTGCTGCTCCTGGCTCAGATCTGCCCTGGAAGGGCCCCCTGTCCCCAAGAACTCAACCTGGTCAGGTTCAAGCTCCTCTGGGACAGTTCCTTCCTCAGGACTGAGATCATCCCCCTCAAGAGACTGATCTTCCTTCTGAGCCAAGGGGGAAGGCACTGCCTTTACCCTACTACTCCTCTTCTTGGAGGGCACTTGGTCCATTATTCCAGAATCCAAGGCCTGTTCAGTGTTAGACATTTTGGCTTGTGACCTGGTCACAGCAAACACATCTGCAGGGATGCCCAGCATTTCTGCATGGGTCCTGAGCTCCACTTCTGCCCAAGCTGAAGTTTCTAAGTCATTGCCAAGCAAGCATTCAACGGGTAGGTCTGCACTTACCACAACCTTCTTAAGGCCAGTTACCCCTCCCCAGGAGAAGTTAACAACTGCCAGAGTATGGTCTGTTCTGACGTTGCTAGCATTGGTCACTTGGTACATTTCACCAAGTATAATCTGCCCAGGATTCACAAGGTCTTGTGTCACCATGGTGACACTTGCCCCTGTGTCCCTAAATGCCAAAGCCTCTTTTCCATTGATTAAGGGCTGTTGCCTGTACTTGCCCAGATTACTGGGACTCACAGAGGAGGTCACATCCATGCCTCCATCACAGACTAGGACAGCCTGAGTGAGTTCTCTGACTAGGTCAGAGCTCATCTCCTTACCCAGGGTCAACCCTACTAAACCCTTGGCTTGTGTAGTCCCACCACCAACTGTAACTGCACTAGGGGGAGCAGGTGCCTTAGGGGCATTGGTGGGGGCTGGAGTAGAGTCTTTGGACTTGGTGCAATCACTGGTCCAGTGGGTCTTTTGCTTACAGACCTTGCACCATGGTTTCCTTTGGCCTTTCCCTTTGTTAGACTGTGAATCCCCACCTGAAGAAGATTTTTGGGGGCCTTGTGAAGACTTTTGATCTTTACCCTTCTCCCCACCCTTATCAGAGGTTTTCGAATCTTGCTTCTTAGGGTCACCACCTTGGTTCTGTACCTTCTGCCTCACCCTGGTTCTGACCCATTTGTCTGCCTTCTTTCCCAATTCTTGGGGAGAGGTCAGATCAGAGTCCACCAGGTGCTGATGCAACAGCTGATTTTGACAGTTATTAAGAATCTGCTCCCTCATGATCAGATTGTACAATCCTGTGAAGTCACACACCTTACTGCCCAATAACCAACCTTCCAGAGCCTTGGCAGAACAATCAACAAAGTCCACCCAGTCTTGAGTCTGTGCTTTTTGGGTATCCCTGAACTTTAACCTGTATTGTTCAGTGGTTAGGCCAAACCCATCAATCAGAGCACTCTTCAAGACTTTGTAATTATCAGCATCCTCCTCTCTAACAGTGAGGAGCTTGTCTCTACCTTTGTCTGCAAAGGAGAGCCACAAGATTGCTGCCCACTGCTCCTGAGGGACCCTCTGTACTTTACAGGCCCTCTCTAGAGCAGTTATCCATTTGTGGATGTCATCCCCACTCTGGTAGGGAGGGACAATCTTGCTCAGGTTTCTATGGTCATAAGACCTTTCCCTATCTCTTGGGAAACTGCTGCCACCATGGGACTCTTAGTCCCATCTTTTGTCTCTCTCTATAGAGATCTAGGGACTCCCTGTCTATAGCCAATTGCTGTTTTCTGAGTTCAAGCTGGGCTTGCTCATACTGAATCAGTCTCTTTCTCCTTTCATGAGAGGATTCCCTCCTATGAGAGGAGACAGAGGTCCCTATTGAGGTGTCAGAGTGGTTAGACTCCTGAGAAGGAGACCTAGACCTTCTGGGCACACTCAGAACTCTTCCTGGGGGACAAAGGGAGGTCAGTCTGATCCTCCTCCTCCTCCTCCACAGGAGGAATTGGGTTTTCCAGGACAAGGTCATTTTCACCTTCCTGGCCAGTTTCAGAGGGGGGGCCTGGGTTTCTTCACCCCTGGCCCCTTCCTCATCTTCTGCCCCACCCTCTTTGCCTACCCCTTCAGACCCTATGGGCCTGCTGAGATCATCAGCTAGTAACACCTCCCTGAGGTGTTGGGTGCTGGCACTTTTGCCTGCCTTCAACTTCCTAGTATTGCATAATGCTCTTAATTCCAAGAATGGGAGTTTATCATACTTGGAGGAAGAAGCCCACTGGCTTCTGGCGAGGACTCACTGGGTCCTGGCTTTGAAGACATTACTAGTGAGGTGTGGTGTATGCACTACCTACTCTAGTGTGGCCTACTAAACTCTCTTGAGTTGTAGAAAGGGTGTGCTATCCCTTAACACACAACTCTAAGTTCAGTAGAACTTACTGTATTACTAAGCTTGATTTATATGTACCTTAGGTACCCTTAGTGGTTTTCAGTTGATCAATTCAATTGAGATTATCTGGTAAAACAATAGCAAGCTGGAATCCCACACGCTGCACACCAATGTGAGAAGTTGGCCTGGCATATGCTGTCCACTAATTATAGTGGGCACCTTGCACCAGTCCAAACAACCCCTTATTGGAGATAGGTTAAAGACAACCTTTATTGAAAGCTATCCTAGTGGTAGCTATGGAGAGCAGCCTTCAGGCTAAGTCTTGAAGGAATGTAAAGCAGCTTGTTTTACCAGTCTATAATCTCTTGAGTGACCAAATGAAAGAGGACCACACCAGGTATATATTCAAAATATATGTATTTATTACTAAACACACCCCTCTAGTCTCTTTATGAGGCTAGAGTTCGAAGTACATAAATTATAAGTTAGTTATCTACAGTAATAGCACAAATACACGTTTGAGCCCTAGGGGCGTACCAAACCATATACCAATAAAGTGGTATAAGAACCACGACTGAGCTAGACACAGGGCCTAGAGCCTGTAGAAGTGCTTGGACCACAAGGAACCACCCAAGGTAGTGACACAGGGGACCCACGGGGACGCGTGCAGTGTAGGAACACAGCCGCTGAATCGCCGTTAACTTCTATGGGGAAAGTCGCGGTTTGAATTTAAAAGAAAAGGGACACTTAGAGGAGGACTTGGAGCAAACCCTTTGAGAACTAGGCTGTTCTAGTGTCAATACCCACGGGAGCACCGGAGTACTCGAGTTACCTCACCCAGGGAAGCCGGGTGCATAGGTGTCTTTCGGGGTCGGGTTTCGTCGTCGCTTTCAATGGCGATCTGCTGCAAAGTGCTGCTGGCGGCCAAGTCGAAAGTGTTCGGGTGGATCCAAAGGTGGATCGAAGATCTGAAGAACCTGAAAGCAGAGGGGACAGAGTCTGGGTCACTAGCCAGTGACCAGGAAGGCGATGAGCAGATGCCCACCGATGTCGAGTGCTTCAGGTAGGTTGACGGTTGTCTTGACTCTTCAGCCACGAGGTCCAGGAGGCGTCGACGACAACCAGGAGCTGAATTCGAGCTGTCCTATGATGTCTGTCGATTGCAGGCATGTCGGCGACCGGATTGGACCCAACAAGCCTTGGCAACGGCAAGTCTTGTGGAAATGGAAGAAGGACAATGTTGCAGACCAGCAAGGTCTGTGGGACTCACCCAGCAAGGGTAAGTCAGGGCACGCCTGGAGCAACCAGGGAGCCCAAGCAGAAGAAGATTGGCCTTCGGGAGGGCCTACTAGCCAATGGACTAGCGACCGCAAAGGAGCCTTGAGTCGACGCACGTGGAGCTGGCTCACAGGACACTCGTGGAGTGGAGGCCAGTGATCTTCGGTGCAGTTGGTGCTGGAGGCTGGGGCTACTCGGAGCCCAAAGCACAACTTCGTGGGAGACCCAGAAGAGGATGCACTTACAAAAGTACACAGTGTCCAGGGGTCACGGTTCCATGTTACCCACGATAGCCACGGGCCTCAGCTCTGCTGGGGGCTCAGGGTAGCTACGGGGAAGTCTGGAAATCCACCTCTGGTGATGCAAAGACTTCGGCGTCCGGCGGGAGCTTCAGCGATGCAGACCGGACAATTGCTTCGTTGGTGCCTGCCAAGCAGGGGAGTCACTCCTTGACCCCAAGGGAGATTCTTCAGTCCTCTAATCTTAAAGTAGAGCGTCGAAGGTCCAGGATTCTGTGTCAGAGTTTCGTCCAGGTAAATCTAAAGTCCTAAGGACTGGGGTCCCATACTTATACTAAGGTAGGGGTTGGACATACTCTGTGGCCCCACCTATGGGAGGGTCAGGGCAGAGGGGTGGTTACACCCCTTTCCCTTTGTCCAGTTTCGCGCCAGAGCAGGGGCTGGAAGCCCCTGAGCCGGTTTGAACTGGGGTATGCACAGGGACACCAAATGTGCCCCCAGTGCAGGACTTCAAAGCACCAGAGAGTGCTCCCGCCCAGCCCCAATACACACTATCCTGTCTGGGGAGGTGGTTACACCTCCCTGGGACAGGAAACCTATTGTCCAGGCCTCCCCTGCCGGAGTTTCGGTCAGCAGCAGGAGGCCAGACTTGTGTCTGTGGCAGCGGCATCCATTTTGTGGATGCCAGGGCTCTGGAAAGTCAGTACCAGGTATACCGGTGTGTACATGTCTCTCCCTCTAGAAGGGTGGAATGCTACCCCTGCCACCAGAACTGGCGGGGGTAGTATTCCAAGATGTTTGACACCAAACACGACATGTTTCCGTGCAGCCATCCCAAAGTTAGCATTTAACGCGAGGTTATAATGCGCTTAAGAGTATATGGTCGGGCTGCACTACAAACAGCATCAGAGAAGGGTCTCCGAACGCTGCAGAGGGGCCCAGCTCATGCAGGGGCACCCTCTCACATAGGAACCACGCACTCTGCCTTCAGGATTGACAAGGCCTGCCATAGGAGTGACTTATAGGTTTATATGTGTGTATGTATGTAGTGATATAGGTAGCCTATATCACAGTAAGGGGTGCATGCACCACCTTACCCAGGCTGCAGTAGCAGACCTGTGGTGTCATTTTGGATGGCCTTCCAGGGGTGGCACAATACATGCTGCAGCCCCTGGTAGGCCTCTGAGGTACCTATGCCCTGGGTACATAGTATACCATATACTAGGGACTTATAAGGGCACTCCAGATTCCAATCAGAGATGTGCCTAAGGCACATGGAAACCATTTTAGAGAGGAAGCAGCTAGGCTGGGGTTCTGATTAGCAGGGCCCCAGCCAGACTAAGGTCGAAAAACAGTGAAGCATCAGCAAAAAGTGGGGGTACCCATGTGAAGCAGATCCTACTCTCCTACAACCAATTCCACCAAGCAATAAACACACTGAGTAAGCCAGTCACAGCGATAAAGGGAGAATAGGCACAAATGCAAGCATGAAAGAAGCATTTCTTAGGGACGGGATACACATAAATCGCAAAAAGAACATAGCAGGAGATTAATTAAGGAAGCATCACACCCCTAAATGCATGGACCTGTAACATCACAATTACCACTAATTGGGACACAAGCCCATTCACTCCTTCGCCCAAAACTCTTGTTAGACCCTGAGAATCACACATAGGCATAACGGTCCCTCCGTTGTCATCCTAAAGCTCCTATGAAGGGACAATGAAGGGAACATTTATGGACCAGGCAGACGAGAACCGGCAAAACGAGCTCTCCTTCCTTGACACACAACTCGAACTGGCACACATACTTAAGGGAGACACCAGGAGGTGTAGAGCAGTGAGGGAACTAGGTTTGTGAAATAGGCCCCACCATGGCACCAATAACATGGAAAAAAAACATAAATTCAGACTCACGAAGAACATCACTAAAAGCATGCTACATCCCGCAACACTCTCTTAAAAACTGACCGCATGCTTGTCGGCTATGTGAATTGCAATGCTACATCAATGGTTGTCTCCAAATGTTACTTGACTCATCAGTGATGTATTGCAGCTCTTCATTTGCAAAATACTATGGCAACTCACAGGTTCATTCGAACCTCATTTGGCACACCAAGACACTAGTACAGTAATGGCAAGCATAGATGTGCTCCTCGGCATCTGAGTCATCACCCTAAGGTGGCTTGGATTGCACAAACCACACTCTGAAAAATAAGTTCATGCGCAATTCTGTCTACTACATCAGCAAATGGTACACCATCCTCAATATACATTTGGTATATGATGCAGAACTATACTTTATTCCATATTCCAAACAATTCATAGCTCCCAGACAAGACACTGACGAATAGGCTGCTAATAATTTATTGGCACAAATGCATAGATATTGGAACTATGCCTTATCAGGTCTAATGTGCATGCGGCCACAAATAATACAGCTCCTCTACTCACTGCTGCCACGAGTCATGGCAATACTTTGGTCAGAATCATCAAGAGACACTGGAAATTGTTTCGATTTATTGGCCAAACCAAGGATCTCCGAATGCTTGTATTTAAGTGAGGATGCAATCTGAGAGATTATTTAGTCCATGCAAATGTACAAAACGCCAGGATCTTGGACATCGTGGAATTGTAAGGCTTGAACAGGATTGTGGGTAATTACCACAGTGGTAAGTGTGTAATGTATACATTCACAGTAACCAGCAAAGAGTTCACACGCAGCTCCATTAGATGAACCATGAGACATGTCCTTCATGGTTACTCTTACAAACTGAGCTATGTCATATGGTGACCATGAGATTTTATCTTCATAGGGCAGATGACACCGAAATCAAGCCCAGGCTCTGCCAACATTGCAGTAGAATTAAATGCCAAATTTTGACATCTCATGTAGTCTTTCATTTTGCTGAGCATAACCATCCTGAAAGTGACATTCAGTGGCAGGTTATCCCACTTTTGAAAATACCTACTTGTGGTGGCGTTCTACAGCTTTTACTAAAAAAGCTGAATGCCATTGGATCCTTAAATGTGATAGCACCATGTACGGTCTAAACACAATGAATAATGTACCAAAATTATTTGTTTTTTACTCTTTCACTTCTTCTACGATTGACTCTCTTGTTATGATACTATGGTAAAAATAGCTATTAATGGGTGTCAATTATGCATGATTGCAGTGTATATAAGGACCAATTAGTAATTGTGCATTCCATATTGTTCAATTTCGTGTTAACATCTTGATCTGACACATAATGACACTTACAACGTTCTAATGGAACTGACTTTGTTCCAGTGGATCTGGCTTTGTTCAACATTGTTTGCATAGATTAATTTATGTGATGTTTCTTGATGCCACAAATTTGAGTCTGCTATTTATTTTTTTTCTAATGAGTTTAAAAAAAAAATTATAATCAGTTTGAACCTTAATTGCTGATTATTTAAGTTATGTAGTTTATGTTTATGGCCGTGCATTTCCCGTAGCTAGCTACACTCGCTTTACAATTTTTCTAATTCATTGGTCTTGTTGTCTAAATATTTAGAAGGAAGGTTTTTACCTGTCAAAAGGTACTTTGACAGGTTGCAGTGCATGTTTTCACTGCTACCGTCAGGCTAAAATGGTAGGCCTGATGTCATGTTTGCTCTGCACTATTGTGGGCTAATCTTTTTGCTAGTTTTTGAAGATCAGATAATTTATCTTCTACTTCCTCTGGGGTGCTGTTAGAAGTATTCCCAGTGGGGGTACTATCAGTGGGGGTATTTGAGGAATCATCATCATCCTCACTGACAGCTCCATCCTCTGTAGGGTTTTCTTCCATTGTCAGGACTCTATCGTGTTTGGCAAGCAACTCCTGGTAGGTTTAGGCCCCATGGCAATGTCACAAGCTTTACAGAGGTTATAAAGTTGTCCTAACGTAAAGTTTTATAGGGGGCTAGGTTGAGCTCCTGGCTAGTACCCTCTGTATCAGAAATGTTTTTTAAAACAGTTGGGACCTTAGAAAATACAAAAAAATTAGAAGAGACTTTTTCAGGCCTAACTGTCTAGGATACATTTTAACATCTAAAACAATATTGGACTGTGGTACCTAACCAAGGACCCGACAGTTCAAATTAGAACTTTAGAAAAATTCAGAAAAATATACTTTGTGGAGTCACCTATTGACCAAGTGGTATCAGCAAATGCAAAGTTTTGTATTCCGACCACAGAACTACCACTGCAGGAAGCTGGCCCTCTATATAGTGTACCAAAACGAGGTACACTGTGCAGATAGTCCAGGCAACCCTTATTGGTTTACAGAGGCACAAGTAACAAACCCAAATGCTCTCTTTTGTGGTAGTGTGGGTGAGCAGTTTAGGCTTACCAGAGGGTAGTGCTAAGCATTTGTTGTACTCACAGAGGCAATACATGAGACACACACTCCAGAATAAATCCGAGACCAATTTAGAAAAATAACACATTTTTATATAAATTTCAACACGAAGAACTTCTGGATCAAGTAAGTACTTTTTGAGACATTGATTTTTACAAGTAAGTAAAATGTTCACTTAAATACGTCTTTACGCTGCAATGCTTTCCCATGGGAAAAAGGCATATACTGCATAAAGTTACTTGCAATAGGTTTCCAGGGGTTCCCTTAAGGACTTAAGGTGATAAGGAGCCAAGGTCCAAAGAACCACCAGCAGTTAGGCTTTACCTGCCCTAGAGCGTCCGGGTGCAGAGCTGCTGTTCGGGTTGGTAGCTTTGCGCGCTACACCAAATGAAAGAGGGGGGGCACCTAGAAACAGGCTGCAGGGGAGGACTTGGGGTCAAATAAGGGGGCTCAGTTTGAGAGTGCCCTGAGAGCTGGGAAGCACAGTCGGTTCATGGAAACCTGGGCTAGGCGCTTGGGTGCAGAGTGGTTAGGTCTTCTGGGCTTGTGCATCACAGGTGCGCATGGTTGTTGTTTCGCCAGTTGAGGGCACAAAAATCAGGAAAGCTGGTCCACTCTCAAAGTGGGTCTTTGCGATGCTGACGTCCCTTGATGGTTGCTCGGTCTTGGAGTCATTGGAGTCCGGATTAAACTCAGTCTTTGGTTGCTGCAAGGGGTCTGGTACCCCGGGTATGAGTGCTGTGCAGCTCAGGTTGGTCCTAGCATTTTATCACTTGATGGGAAGATGGATCTGACCTCCTGGAGCACAACTACCTCTTCTTGGGTGGCTGCTTCATCGGTGCAACCGCGGGTTGGCAGACAGTAGACCGGACTTTGCTGTTTGGTGCCTGCAGGCTGCAGGGAGTAACTCCTCTACTCCAAGGGATATTGCTGGCAATTTGTGAAGTGCTGGCAGCACACCAGGCTTCTTGACCGATACACAGTGGCAGGACGAGTCAGTTTGTCGCAATTGTTGGGATAGGGGCAGGCAGGCTTTGGCACCCAAAAATCCGCAACTGGACCTCAGTTCTCGCTTTCTTAATTCTTCTTTGTCATATTCTTAATCTCAGGTCCTGGTGTCAGGGGTGGCCACCTAAATACTCAATTTAGTGGCGTTAAGGGGAGTGTAAAGTAGTAGCCAATGGGTTACTTACCTTTTGGGGTGCCTACACCCCGTATATGACCACTTCCTTTGGGTAGTGGGAATAGCCCTGACCCAGTGTATCTAATTTCACCCAAAAAACAAGATGGTGGAATTCTACTTCTTCTGTTCACTTCAGGTAGCCCACCTTAGGAGTTTAACTAACCTAGTGAACATGCCTCCTGACTAGCTAATTTTCCCTCCCTGGTCCTGGAGCCAAATGGGACATGCACAGGGGGTGGGATTTCCCCTGACTGGGGGAAGCCGGGGTTGCATATGAAAGGTGACAGAGGCCTTTGAACCCTTCTGCCTTGATACGCTGGTTACTAGCCATCCTGCTTGGAGGATGTGACAACACCTCCGGCCGGAGCAGGCATTGTTTCTGACCTCAGTGAAAGTGGGCTCTCACCTGCAGGGGGTCAGAAATCTGTGTGTGGTGGCAGGCTGGTCTACACCAGCCAGCCAGTACACTAGAGGTTGGTAGGTGTTCAGGGGGGCACCTCTAAGGTGCCCTCTGGGGGCATATTTTAATAAATCCACTACTGGCATCAGAATGGATTTATTAAGACAAGGTGTTTGATACCAAACACCATAGGTTTCAGTGAAGCCATCATGTAGCTGGGGAACTTGTAACCAGTGCCCACTACATGTACCCAAGACAGTTTTCCTGTTCACTTGTACTATCTAGGAATTGGACTAGGCAGCACAGGGGCACATCTGCTTATACACTTATGTCCTCACATGTAATATAATGCACCCTGCCTTAGGGCTGTAAGGCCTGCTGTAGGGGTGACATACATATATTTCATGTAGAGTCTTGGGACCTTGCACACAGGGCGTGTGCCATGTCATTTTGTCTGCACCATTTCACACAGCCTGCAATGGCAGTCTGCATGAGTTTGGTGGTGGGTCCCTTAGGGTTGTACAATATATGCTGCAGCCCTAAGGGACCCTCTTTAATACTCATGCCCTAAGTACCAGGGGTACCATTTACTATGGACTTACAGAGGGGATAAAGGGCTTGCCAATTGTGGAACAATTGCACAGTTTACCTTGTTTTTGGGGGAAAAAACACTGGCACTGGGGACCTGGTTAGCAGGAACCCAGTGCACCTCAGTCTTAATTGCATCAAAAAACAGGCAAAAAAAATGGGTGTGACCATGTCAAAAAGGGGCACTTTCCCACAGTGGGTCTCATCACAAATTGGATGACCTAACACTGAATGTCATTTTAAGAATGGATACATGCTCAACAAAGCGTGAGACATGAGAGGCTGTCAAACTTTTACATTTAATTTCACTGTGGCATGGCAGTGTCTGGACTTGATTTTCTGTGTCATCTCCTCTGTGTAAATTAAATTGCATGGGCACCATCTGACCAGATGGAACCAACTTGAACTTACCTGGATCCTGCTGGTGGCCTCAGCTAGAGTTCATTTTGACCCCCAAGTGCTATTCCTGGAGTTCTGAGACTCTTGGCTGTGTCTAAGTGGACTTGTACTCCTGCTTCTGAAAATTTGGGACTTAGAAAACGTTTGAACTTGCAGACCTCTTGAGCACCAGGATACACCATCACAGCATACATGACTAAGGCACGGACTCGCTGGGCTTACAAAACAGATTTTTCTTGCACGGAGCTTCTATGCAACAGCAAATGTGATTCAGTGGACCCTCAGTGAGAAGGTATCTGGCACTGCAGAGCTCAACGTCAGATATAGCTGCATGCTGCCCAGCTGAAGGATTCTGATTTCCAAAAAGAGACCATGTCCGAATGTAAAAATCTTGACCAGTCAAAGGAACCAAAAGTATCTGGGCAGTGAGAAGATTTTCCTGTGTGCAAAATTTGAATTTCTCCTGCTCTGAACTTTTACCTCCAAAACCAACGGCTTCAGCGGTACCTCGTTCAACACCTGTCTTACTTTGTGAAGCCTTCTTTGGACACAGCCTGCTACCTTGCCCACTGAAGGATTTTGACTTCCACAAAAAAAGATTAAGGGTACATATTTAATTGTTGGCGAAGAGGGAACTCCGTCACAATGGCGATGAAGTTCATTCCCCACCAACACGATTTATATGTAGTCAGACCATAGGTTTGGCTAAGGTGGTGCATACCATGTCATTGCCATAGCTGAACTTCTCAGACGGCCAGACAGAGTAAGGGCCTTCGGAGGATTGGCTCTATGTCCATCTACCTAATTAGAATGGACAGAGCTATAGCTGTTTTTTTACTGTCCCTCACTGCCAGGCAAACCCTGGTGGTAAGGAACAGTAAAAAACAAAAAGTGCCAAACTAGCAATGAGAGATGACTACAATGGAGAAGGGGGCTTTAGCTCTTTTATTTTCAAAAAGAAAACCAGTTGGTGCAAGGATCTGTCATGTTGATGAAGCCCTGCACCAAACTGAGAAAACCATTGACAGGAACCACTGTGATGGCGGTTCCTGCCAATGCTTTATAAATGACCGCCAACTTGGTGGTCATTCATAAATTAGGGTATTGGCATCTCAGTCAGGGTGATGGAGTAATTTAATCCATCGCGCTCGCAGAGAAATAGGTCATAAGCCTATAATTAAATTGGGGCCTAAATACCTAGGTAAAATCTCCAACCGGGCCAGAGCTTGATGGTGTATCTGAGTCAGGCTCCATTACGGCCTGCCTCAAATCATTAGGTCTTGGTCTATGGTGACCAGTGACTACCATTGCCACTTGCATTTTTTGATTCTATTATCATTTAAAACTTTACAAATTCATATCTCCTGTTCCCCTTTTGTATTTGTGATGTTTTGTTGTCATTTCACTCATTAAATCTTATTCTATTTTTCTAATTCAGTTTTGGATTTTTATTTCTTGGTGTTTTGGCTACTGCATAAATAATTTATACATTTCCCTACGGCAAGCCTTTCTGCTGAATGCATAGCTACCTGGGGGTTGAGCTCAGGTTAATTTAGTGACTTTGAGGGTTATTATTATTCCTTAAGGTAGGCATCTCCATGCCACAGTCACTGACAGAAGGGCAAAGGGTGGCAAGAGAGCTTAATGCCCTTGGGCACTTCCCTCATTTGCCAGATGCCATTGACTGCACCCAGGTGGTAATTCAGCCACCTCACCACATAGCACACCCTTTTTTCAACAGACACCACTGGCACAGCATCAACATGCAGGTTGTCTGAGATGCCAGTGTCTGTTTTACTGATGTGTACATTGCCTTTCCTGGAAGCACACATGGCAGCTACATTTTCAAACAGACACATTTTGCATGTTGCTTGGTTGCTAGGGGTTTTGGTGACATGTGGATTATTGGTAAGTAATAACACCTCACACTTGGTCTACATGTACATCTGGGGGTGGCATCTCAAATATAATCAATAATCACTATACACACACATTACCATGACACATACTGCATGTATGTAGTCATGATTTATTACAATTAGAATAGGGGCCCCTTTGTTAAAAAATCACTCCATTGTTCCACGTGATGTTGGTCATGCTGTCTCCCCATACACACATAAATAGAAAGGCATTATTAAACGCACTCCATTGAGATCTTCAAGTCATGATTCAGATGTTTTGGACATATAGGGGGTGCTGGTGAACTCCCCAGAAATTGCTTGCAAGATTATTGTAGCCTGTTGCATGTTTCACAACATTCCCATGCAAGAAGGCTTATATATAGATCTTGACCCTGATCTACGCCCACATCCAGGTACCCAAGTTGGGGTACAGAACAGCGGTCAGGATATGAAAATGCAGGGTTAGCTTGTTAACTCAGTTTTTTCTTGAGCTGCTAGTTTGGTTGCTCCATTTATGCCTCTTGTCAATGGTGGACGTCTAACAGATTGTCCATATATACCATACTGAAACTAAGGAGTTTTTACTTCACATAATGTCATCGACTAACATGCTATGCAAGTTTGAAATTAGTTGATTCTCCATGTTCACAAACATTTTAGGACTTATCATTACCAACTTACAGCCAAGCTCTCCGTCCAATCACCCGCCGGCATCCAACCGCATGCTGGGCACAGATTTGTCCATGTGCAGCAGGGGTTTGGGCCACAGGATCTGGCCTATGCCTAGGCATTGCGTCCCAACCCCTGCAGACAGCCAAGCCCATGCCATGGTGTGAGCTTAGCGACAGTCTGCCAACCACATCCAACGCATGGCCTGTGGCCTACACAACGTACGGCTGGCCTTCAGGCCATAGGGACCTCATATCCCAGGGCATTTTCTTTTAAAGGAGAGGAGGTGTGTGGCCCCTTCTCCAATCCACTTCAGGCCCTGGGCAGCCCAACAATGTTTGTAAAATGGAGGGGACACGTGGCCCCCATTCTGGAGCCTGAAGGGGCCCCAGGGACCCCATCCCTCAGGGCCCTTAAGGGGACAGGGCACATGGCCCCCCTTACAGAGGCAATAGTGGCCCTGAAGCCCCCATTTTCCAGGGCCAAAACATATATATAAAAGGGAGGGGGCATGCAGCCTCCTCATCCCGGTACTTTAAAGTCCCTGGGGAGCCCATCTGTCGGGGCTGAATCCCAATATAAAGGGAAGAGGGTACGTGGCCCACCTCCCAGACCCTTATTAGGCCTGGGGAGACCATCTATCGGGGCTGAATGTTATGATAAAGAGGAAGGGGGCTGTCTCTCCGAGCCTATTGTGACCCAGGGGACAAAATCCCCTGAGGCACGTCTAAATTATAGGTGGGCGCCCCAGTGCCTACCCAAGGCACTCACCAAGCCTTACATTGTGGGCTGCGTGGGAGCCCCAGGCCCCCCCCCTGGCTCCAGCCTCTCCCCATATGGTGCCAGAGCCGGCATTGCTCCCGCTCGGCGGAACCAGCTTTTTCTTCATACTCTTGCTTGGAGGAAGCAATATCTGTTTCCGTGTCTGCATCAGTGCGGGCAGGGAAACAGAAGTCCGCTCCCACCTAGTGGGAGCATTTTTTATGTTTTAAGGATGTTTATTAAGATAAAATTAATAATACAACACAATTAAATAAATAATGGGGAGGGAGAGGGGCATAAGCATGTAATTGATAAACAACCATGTCTGATCAATAGAACAATATGTATCCTGAAATAAAAAACAAAGGATATTTAGTGATACAGTAATGGAACATGGAGTCAAGGAGGTTGCAGAACTTCTTGAATGTCGGGTGAGGGAGCAATAGACGCTTTTGCAGAGTTATCAAGGAATTGTGTCCATCGGTCTTTTCACTTTAAAACAAGAGAGAAAGGTTGCATAAATGCAGTATCTAAGTGGTAGTTCTGACATACTGCATACCACCACGCTTTGGCTGATAACTGTGTAGAGTCTTTCAAATTTCGGGTGATTTGCTGAAAAGCAATTGCTAATAATAGGTCTGATATTCTTACATTAAAAGAAGCATTTGTCCATACATCAGCTACACTTCCTAAAAGCTTATTAAGAATAGAATAGGGGACATTGGAGTGAAAAATAAAATTAATTTGTCGCCAGACTTGTGACCAAAAAATAGCAACATATGGACAAGTGAATAATAAATGTTTCAAATCAGCTGATTGTGCAGAACAAGTCCAACAAGTATCAGGGATATCTGAATTAATCTTATGAAAGAATTTCGGTGTCATGAAAAGTATATTGTATATGAAGAAAAGCAATTGTGTTGTACTAGCTGCACAAGAGGACTTCCTTATTTTAATCCAAATCTGTTTCCAAGTAGATATAGGCAAACTGATACAAAGATCCTTTTTCAATGCTAATTCAGTATTATACTTGGGTCTGTTACTGGAAATATCCAATAAGTGTGTGTATATAGTGGAAGCCTTAGGGTGTGCGTGTAAAAAATCAGCCAGAGGTTTAGGCATTAAACCTATTGTTGCGGGAATTCTGCACATATACAGAGCTATGCACAGGATAATAGGACCTCGGTGTACAGTGGTGAACCAACCATGCACCTTAGTACCCACAATCCCAATCCGACTAGCTTTAGCGTCTCATTCGTCCTCCGTACTACAGCGAAGCTACCAATGATTAGACAACCCAGAACACGGTCTCTCTCAGGACTCGCGGGAGCAAGAACACTCTTTCATAACTCACTCATACTTGTCCACAACGTGCGTAATAAGAGACACAGTATAGTTTAAAATGTTTATTTCAACTATCGTGCTCTAAGATACAGTACACGTGCCAGTACTATCAGCATAATGCAAAATGATAAAATAAGAAGCATAGTTACAATTCCATTGAATACAAACGGGGACAGCATTTTATAAAGACAGTGGATATAGGGCTAAATGGCCTTACCACCCTCCCCGTGCTATTAACTAGTTTATTATAAAAATAGAAGACCTCTGGGCTTTGTCAGGTGGACCCTCATACCTCAATATCTAGATGCAAGGTTTAAATCATCAGACAAGCACAGCTCTTCTCCCTGGAAAGGTTTTTCTCCAAGTGCCACCAACAGGGAGATCACAATATTAAAAGCACACAAATTTCTCCAATGCAGCTGTATTTCATGTTATGTCTAAGTGAGAGGGGCTGACCAGATCAGCAATAACAAGGGACGTTGTTTTTCGACCTTGTACATGGTGTGCAGACGAAACCCACAGGGAACAGGAGAAAAGGTGAAAGGCAAAAAGGCAGACAGTTCTAATATAGCCGGGCACAAGCAGAGTCTGGAAAAACAAAGTCACAGAGTAACGTGTGCAAAGAAGGCATCATGGCAGCCAGGCCTAAGCTAACTTAGCAATGTAGACAATGAGGCCACAAACCACACTACACCCTCCCCTGGTCAGTCCATAGGCCACGACATAGGACGAAAACAGAGTTCAAATAGATGGAGCAGAACGTAAACGTCTATTTACGAAAAGTCCCCATAAAGAACAGGGAGTGAAAAAAAGTTCAAGACAAAACACACAAAAAAATTCCAGATAGGACCAGAAATCAGGGTACTAGAGAAAAAAAATCCAGAAATGCAGTTCGCGGAAAGCGAAGGCCATTAATCCAACAGAGTGTATGCGCAGAAAACGGCCACACCTTCCAAGAGGACATCATTGGAATCGTCTGAAAACAGAGATGCCATCCAGTTCAACAAATTAAAACTGCATTCATGTTCCTCATAATAGGGAGCAGTGATCAGCATTGCGGGACAACTTGCGTGATACTCAACATAACTTCGTTGTAGGAGATTCTGAGCAGCCGCCCAGATATCCCATTGCGCCAAAATTCCAAGTGCAGCTGCACGCGCCATTAAGCCAGTGCCGGAACAGTCCCATTCATGGGCCTCTAAGGGACGTATTGGAGAGGCAAATATCCAAGGACCAAGAGAAAGGACATCGTATGCAAGACATCACAGGTTGCACGCAAGTGAACTACGCAAAGCGAAAAGAAAGTCTATAGGACACACTGAGTGTCGCTAATGGTAGGATACCGAAGCTGATGAGCATGCGTTCACGGAGCATCCGGAGTCGACCTTGGTTGAGTAGGTCCCCAGGAAGTGCAGCCATTTCGCAGCAAACAAATCAAAAGCAATATTCCAGCAGCCAAGGCTATGAGCAATGGGAAGCCGACAAAGACGCTGGAAAAAATAGAATGAATAAAAGCCGGAATTACACCAAATATAGTTTGAAAGGAGGTAACAAGGCCAGAGCCCACAACTTTAAAAAAGTGCACAAGACCTTCGGTATTAGAAGCATTGAAAACGCGGTGAATCAGTTCACCGAAATGTTGTGGGAGGTTTGTGTTCAAAAGAGCCTGTATCTCACTGTGGGTACCAGCCACCTGGAGGACGAAGGTCTCCCAGTGCGGAAGTGAGCATAACCTCCTGGTTCAATAATAGCGCCTTTATTCTGCTCAATTTATTGAAATCCGCCTTCAAAGTCGGTATGGAAGGCCAAATGGAACTATCTACTATGTCCTGCGGGGGTGGAAAAAGCACATTTTTGCAGCACACTACACGGTGGGAAACCGTTACAATATAGGGGATGCCTGCCTGCATTCCACAGCATTCTTGATTATTCAGAAGGAGATAGCTACCATTTGCAAGCACAGTGAAAGTAGGTGATATAACAGGAGCCAGAATGCCTTTTAAAACACAAGCAAAATTCGGAGCCGAAACATTACAAGCCCCGTGCAATTTAATGTTTTTACAAATTAGGGAATAACCCACTGTAGAATCGCAAGACTCTCCTGTGAGAAAAACCTCCTTTCCGTCCCTAAGGCATCTATACATGAAAGGCAGGGACCAAAGTTCATGCAAGAAGGCACTGCCTAAAGGCTGAAAACGGCCAACAGGATAATGTTTCATGAATGAGCTGAACTCATATAAAGAAAAAGGCAAAGCGATAACCCCGTGGACTAGCCACACAGCAGAGTCAGTCTCCGCCACCGAGAATGGTAACGGCTCTATCTTTTTGATATGTAAGAGAGTGTATGTTGCATCTTTCATGGACATGAATTGCTGTTTGTCAGTTAAATTAAATGGCAAGAACAAGGCAGACGTGTTTAAAAAATGCCATGGAACTTTGCCCATTTTCAACGTCTGCAACGTCCATGCAAACTGCATTACAGAACGCAACTGATTCTGACCATGATATAACACAGACACATCATCCTGTACAATATCAACAACAGAGGAAACAATACTTTCTAATGTGTAAATGCGGGAAGACAGGGTATTAATACTATTGTCGACAACAGCAAGCACTTTTTCTAGATTTGCCTGATCGATTTCCCGTAAACGGGAAGCAGCTTCAATTTGCGAAAGCTTCCTGAGTTCATTGTAAGTCTCATAAATAAATCTTTTAGGTCTAGGACCTCGAGGCCCTAGAACAAAATCGGACAGATCAATGTTGCCTGATAGGAGGGATAAATGTTGTTTTACAGAATCTAATGAAGCGTGCTGCAACCACTGTTTACATAATTTACCAACAGAATATGTTGTAACAGTGCGAGAGGCAGAAAACCTTGGATCTGGCCTATCCTGTTTGTAACCAGGAGCAGTGTCATGAAAATGTAGTTGGCAGGCATTCGACGCTACGGGCCAAGCCAACCAGGGTGACTGAACAAACGCAGAGATATTAAACGAATTGTTCTGAAACAAAGCTTGCAAATTTACAAGGGAAACATTGAAATGCAAGCTCTTGTTGGGAGTGGAAGACAATACAGGAATGGAGGGTGCATTCAATTGTTTGGAAGCAGCCAAACCCCAACAGGTAGTTTTAAAGATCGTACCGTTTAAAAATAAAATCTGGGCCGGGATTAGGCAAGCACGGAGCAAGGCTTCTGTACCGCGTACCTGCCATGATTTGGTGCCCCAAATAGATTTTAAATCAATGGTGTCCTTCCAGTGCTCATAACCACCCATGGCTAATGCGTTCAAAAAGGAATTCGAATATAGCAATTTGGTGGAGGTCAACATGACCTTCTGAGTGGACGCAGTGTTCAATTTAAAATAATAGGACCCAGGGTTTGATCTATCAAAGTCTGTAAAATAAGTAAATTTACTTTTAAGTGTTTGGGAGCTACCTGGCAAAGGGGTCGGACAATGTTCCCATTGTGTATAATTAAAAGTACCCCTAAGTGTACTTGGTTTATGGAGAAAATCGTTGCCCCAATGCTGGTAACAATATAAATCAGCATAATATTTCAAGTCAGAGAATAACGATTCAATGGCATGCACATCCCAATCGTCAGAATGAACATTACTCTTCACTACATCACCCAAGGAAACACGGAGGACATTCGGTACATTAATTATCTCGGTTGGTCCATGAATTTGGAAATTTACCGCATCCCATACGATGCCATCAGCGACTGGGAAAGCTGAAATGTTCACAAATGTGTGGTCACGCTTCATGATGTGAGATGAAGAATGCGGAGCCAAAGTTCCAGTGACACAGTTCACCGCAGAGCATTCTGGTAAATAGTGACCATTGATGAGCAAGAAAAAAACTGTCACAAAGCCAATGGACATGAAGAGGAAAATCAGGAACAGTACCAACCAGATGTATGTCCATGGTGGGACCAAAAAGTTGTCTCTGAACCAGGATATAAAAATACTGAAGCTGGACAGAATAAGTGATGAGGTGGAAGCCGAATCAAAGGAAAAACGGGTTGGGTTCAGTGGTGTTGTAGGTAAATGAGCCACCGACTCGTTTGCGGGGTATGCATCTCGGTCTCCTCGTTGCAGGAGGAATCCGGGCAGTCGAGCAGGCGATCAGGCAAATCGACCATCTCAATGGCAACATCAGTGTCTGTGCAAGGTGTAGGGCCACAAACAGGAGTCCTTGAAATGGCTGGACATGATACCGCAGGTGTCACGCTATTCAGGATCAGCCAGATGTTGTAGCTTGACATTGTCCACTGAGATGTATCTGTTGTCTTTGCGACCAGGAAGCGGTGATAAAATGACTGTATGAGTACCCTTCAAGCCAAGGACAGGAACCGGTGCACGATAAGAGGGGCCAAATTCTTTCTTGTTCTCCACCTTCTCTCGGACCAGATCTCCAACCTTCGGAAGCCAGCCGGCAACCGGAATCTGCAGCGCAGCGTCTGTGGCTGAAGGTAAATGTTCATTTGCAAGTTTGTCACAGGTCTCTTGTAAGTCCTGCAACATAGTAGAATGATTATCTACGTCAAAGATTACGGCATGCTCCGCCATGTCTAGACCATCAAGGTCTGGCACAAACATTTGTATGCCAAAGAGTATTTCGTATGGGGTCCGCCCACCCAGAGATCTTCTAGGGAGATTATTAAGTGCACGTTGCACGCTATACAAGTGAGCCAGCCAGTTCCTGCCAGTACCTAAGACTCCAGCTGTCAAGGATTGCTTTAAGTCACGGGTTCATTCGCTCCACAATCGAATTGCCCTCAGGACTATATGGAGACGAAAATTGCACCCGCACCCCCAGTGACCTCATTGCGTCCTTGTACGCCTTAGAGGCGAACACTGGACCTTGGTCAGAATGGAAGGTGCCACAGGCAAAAATTCCCACAAAGACACGCAAATCCCTAATGACATTTCGAGCGTCAGCACTTCGTTGTGGCCAAACCCAGATTAAACGTGTGCACGAGTCTACTGCAACTAAGATGTATTTGTATGCAGTGTCAGAAGAAAATGGACCGCAGTGATCCAGGTAAACACACCCAAAAGGTTTGTTAGAAATGTAGAGCTGTGTTTGTGGTGGTCGCGTAACTGTGGAAGGCTTAATTTGCTGAAAAACGTCACAAGAAAGCACATAAGTACGGGTTTGTTTATATAAACCACGCCACCAGTAACGCTGCTGCAAGATGGAAACAGTCGCAGACACGCCAGCATGGGCCGAAGCCAAGCCTTCGTGTGCGGCCATTATCAAGGAAGTTCTGCGGTCCGCGTTGGGAATCAGCTGATCACCAACGTCTGGAATTCTTACGTAAGGAACCTGTTCGGGACTTAAGTGATAAGAGTACTTGGAAGGAAAACCCCGTGGGTAATTAGCACCTTCCTTTGTTGCAGCAATAGCTGCCAAAATCTCATTATCTATTTTAGTCATGGATCTTGTAACTGCTGCTACTGAGCACGTGGCTACTGCTGATTTGGCAGCTTCATCCGCCAAACTGTTACCGACAGCGTGTGTGCCCACACGCTGGTGGCCAAGAGTGTGAATCACCTGTGTGAGAGGCAAACGCTGTTTAAGATCTGCCACTCAAACCCAAAGCATCTTATGCTTAATTGTGCTGCCCTTGGCATCTCTATAGTCGTTTTGCGTCCAAAAGAATAGGTTGTCATTAAAAGACTGAACACAGTAGTAAGAATCGCATACAATAAGTGTCGTCACGTCTGGATTCGCGAACTCTAGTGCGAGCACCAAAGCACGCAGCTCGGCCAATTGTGCAGTACTGTCTCCCAGTGCCGTCGTGTGCACCACACTCGATTTGAACTCACCGTTCACAATAGTACCTGCAACGATAGCACATGCTGCGGAATAAGCATGCTTAGAACCCATGGCCAGTTGCGCCGAACCATCGGTGTAAATGATACATTTGTACTCCTCAAGCGGCAGCAAAGACAGAGGAGGAGGATGAACAAATTCATACTGTAAAAACTCCTGTGTCTGAAGAGAGGAATCAAAGATAAAAGTGACATCCGGGGACGTCAGAGATGTAGCCCATTGTATCCAACGGGGGTGCAAAGCCTTAGAGTGCGGGACACTTGCCTTCGTCACTGCCTCAAGGGCAGGGTATGGTGTTACCACCAAAATGCGTTTTCCCTGTGCCAGTGCGCGTTCCTTAAGAATCGCCATTTGAACCGCAGTCAAAACTTTCTCCACAGAGGAAAAGCGCAACTCCGCTGAAGTGTAAAGATGTGACTTGTATGCAATCGGTACTGTGTCACCTTCGTTAAAGGTTAAGTATGTGAAACCCACTGCCCCTGGCACAATTCTAATCACCAGGTTCGTGTGGTTATCACGAGTCAACAAGAACTTAGATTCAAGTAGATCAGACTGCAAAGAGTGCAGTACAGAGGAATGCTCAGGAAGCCAGCATGACTTGAAAAGTTAGGCTGTATCAAGGCATATAGAGGCTTGATACGCTGGGCATATTCGGGAATGTAAGTACGCCCAAAGTTTAGAAATCCCAGTAATGACTGAAGCTTCTTCAGGGTGGTTGGAGGGCGCAAAAGTGCGCACTTCTCCAAGAAATGGGGAGCCAAGCCCCTACCGTCATTGTTGAGCTCATAGCCCAAAAACAAAACTGTGAATTCTGCGATGTGCAATTTGGCAAAATTAAATTTGTATCCTAGGACCACAAATTCAAGAATAATGCGGTCCACGCGGAAAAGATGCGGCCATAATTCGTCGTCTGTCAGATAAATATCGTCGACGTACGAATACGCATCTGGGTCTATGCTGTCCAACAAAGAAACAACACGGGCGGCGAAGACCCCCGAGCTGTTCTTGTAGCCCATGGGCAAACGCCGAAATTTAAAGTGTTTTCCACCAGAAGTGAAAGCGCTCCATTGGCTGCACACCGGGAACAAATTGTGCGTGTAAAATCCATTGGATAGGTCAAGTGTCGTCTTATATTTTTTACGAACAAGACTGTCTATGAGCGCAGAGCTGTGGGTATTTTGCACCGCAAAGGTCCGACAAAGAGAGTTCAAATGTCGGTAATCCAAAACTAGGCGGTACGATCCATCCGGTTTAGAAACCGCAAAAAGTGGATTATTCATTGGTGAGACGCATGTTTCAATTACTCCTTGATATTCTAACTGTGTCAGAATGTCTGAAATGGGACCTTTAGCTTCCCGTCGGATGGGATATTGGGGTTGGGGCTGTGGCAGAGACCGCAATGGTATATCATGGGGGGGAGAATCTTCATCCCAGCCCACATGGTTACGGTATAGCGCCGGAGCCAGGGCCCCAGCCCATTCAGCTGTAAGAGCCTCCGCTTTGTCCTTGGGGACATGACGAGAAAAGCTCGGAAGGATGACCTCCTCCCCTCTACGAGCAGCAAGTACGAATGGGGGCGGCCAATCCGCCTCCGCCAACAAAATGTCGTAAGAAGAGGTCAGATTTTCCCCAAAAATCCCTTTAATAACACGGTCAATGTCACCTTCAATTTGAATAACAATATTAAATAGTCTGTCAGGGGGTGCCACTTGGGTGTCAGCTGTCTTGACAGTAATGAATGTGTCAGTTGCTGTCGCCTCCACATGAGGACGCAGTGCCTCCCGCACTATGGTAACTTCCGCGGCGCTGTCTAGCAGCGTCACTGCCCACGTCCAATTCAGGAGTCTCGTTCTCACCGTCTGTGGCATACCTCGCTGTTAATGCTGCAACTTTTTTCTTCTGAAACTGTGGGCGTGACCGTGGAAATTCTTCTGGTTTCCCTCGGCCTGGTTGTCGAGGTTGGTCTTGTCCCTGTGGGACCTCACGACCCCTGCCTCTATCCTGGCGATCTCCTCCACCAGTCTGGGAGGTTGATGGTGCCTGTGAAGAACGAGGAGAACACGGGTCAGGGACCTGAAATCTATCTGGAGATTTAATTCTTGCTCTGTCACGCAAATCGTAAGTGCGTTCAGAAGATATGGAAACCGGGGATGCGGCGCGCGACCCTGGTTTTGATTGTTGCTTATCCTGTTTCTTCAACCTCCAGTTCTTTTTAGTAAAGAACGGTTTCTCTTCTTTCTCAGATTGAGTTTTAGGTTGTGGGTGTGATTGAGTCTGCGTTTTAGCAAAAGGCTTAACCCCCAAACTATTGCGGCCAATGGTTTTATAAGCCTGTGCAATAATTTTCGGTAATTCGCGTGGCTTGTCCGGCTCCGGGACCAAAGCCAAAGCATTAGCGACTTGAAAGTTGACTGCATCACCCTTGACGTTCGCAAGGATTAGATCAGCCACTACATCGAACACTCCCACCAGTCTCATCCCCAATTCCACAGCCGCTTCAGGGCCATGTTCATCCTGCACTCGTTTAATTACAGAGGGGAGAACCGTCATGGAAGGAGTGCCGAAACACTTCGCATGCACTGCTGCGAATACCTTACCCCAGTTGTTGCATTCTGCCAACTCGGGAATTAAGTCTTTCGGCAAACTAATCGTTAAAATCCTGTGTTTTTCCACCGGAGAAGTATTCGGAAAAACAGCCTCCAGCTGGTCAAATTTTTCTGCAAGCCAATAAGGCAAATCATCCTTATTTTGTGGGCGCTTGCCCATCACCGAATTAACCATGACGGGACTTATGGTTACACCGCCCGGTCCAGCTGGATGCGCCGCAACTCCAGGAGGGGCTCCCTGGACGTTGCCTGTAACATATTGTACCAAAGCTCTGTGCACACGGATTAAAGACGCATGCAATGCGCGCAGTTCATCAATCGCAAGCGTTAAAT
Organism: Calotriton arnoldi; assembly: GCA_963921515.1. Classification (NCBI taxonomy): domain Eukaryota; kingdom Metazoa; phylum Chordata; class Amphibia; order Caudata; family Salamandridae; genus Calotriton; species Calotriton arnoldi. The sequence goes on along the minus strand of CAWUFW010011508.1, from coordinate 137,677 downwards.
AACACAGATGTGGGGTATACCCGGCCAAGACTGGCCAAGTGGCCCCCTCTATTGATAAGAGGCCTAAACGAACCGGGGTGACCGGATGTGGGAGGGCGCCATTAAATCAAATACGGTGTTGCCATGCCGTAAGTGGTACTTCAAGAGCCTGATAAGTCCGATAAGCATTGGGTAGGGCAGTGGGAGCGTAAACATTAAACAAATTGTCAGCTCCTTCCACCGCCGGAAAAGTGACCCAAGAGTAAAACACCTCAAATTGGTGAGCCGGATCAGCCTGCACCACAAAGATAAGAGCGACACCCGCGTCGGGCACTCCATAAGCCAGTAAATGAGCCCGGAGCGCAGCGCGGCTATGTGCCGGTATATTCACATTCGCGGCCATTAAGACCAGGAATGTTCAACAACCTAGTGTGTGGCAGCGCAATATAGGGTTGACATAAAAGAAAACACCTTTTAATAACTTCAAGCTTGAAAGAACCTATAAAAACATAAATATAGGAGGTATCACCCTCACATGCGTTTCCGGAAGCGTAAGCGAAGGTTATTGTGGACAAGCACAAGCACTACTCAAGCGTCTCGCAGATAAGAAGCCCACCACGTTGGTGGCGCCATGTTGCAGGGATTCTGCACATATACAGAGCTATGCACAGGATAATAGGACCTCGGTGTATAGTGGTGAACCAACCATGCACCTTAGTACCCACAATCCCAATCCGACTAGCTTTAGCATCTCATTCGTCCTCCGTACTACAGCGAAGCTACCAATGATTAGACAACCCAGAACACGGTCTCTCTCAGGACTCGCGGGAGAAAGAACACTCTTTCATAACTCACTCATACTTGTCCACAACGTGCGTAATAAGAGACACAGTATAGTTTAAAATGTTTATTTCAACTATCGTGCTCTAAGATACAGTACACGTGCCAGTACTATCAGCATAATGCATAATGATAAAATAATAAGCATAGTTACAATTCCATAGAATGCAAACGGGGACAGCATTTTATAAAGACAGTGGATATAGGGCTAAATGGCCTTACCACCCTCCCCGTGCTATTAACTAGTTTATTATAAAAATAGAAGACCTCTGGGCTTTGTCAGGCAGACCCTCATACCTCAATATCTAGATGCAAGGTTTACATCATCAGACAAGCACAGCTCTTCTCCCTGGAAAGGTTTTTCTCCAAGTGCCACCAACAGGGAGATCACAATATTAAAAGCACACAAATTTCTCCAATGCAGCTGTATTTCGTATTATGTCTAAGTGAGAGAGGCTGACCAGATCAGCAATAACAAGGGACGTTGTTTTTCGACCTTGTACATGGTGTGCAGACGAAACACACAGGGAACAGGAGAAAGGTGAAAGGCAAAAAGGCAGACAGTTCTAATATAGCCGGGCACAAGCAGAGTCTGGAAAAACAAAGTCACAGAGTAACGTCTGCAAAAAAGGCATCATGGCAGCCAGGCCTAAGCTAACTTAGCAATGTAGACAATGAGGCCACAAACCACACTACACTATAGAAGAGGAAAACAATTTGAAATGAGTATATGCTTGAAAAACTGAATCCTGTAAAGTGTAAATCGGTTTCGAAAGAAGAATGGGAAACCAAAGAGTGGCTGAGCTTGAGGGAAAGTAATAAGAGAGTCCTGTTGAAATAATTGGTTGACCCAAATTAATCCTTTAATCCTTCAAGCGTGCCAGTAGATAGGTTTGCTTTTTACTAGAATAAAACAATTATACCAAATAGTAGAATTAAGTAAAGAGTGTAGATCTGTGGGCAAGTGCGAGATGATAAAGGCTAATAAGTTACAGGTATTCTTTAGTATGAGTGGTGAATATTTGAGGTTTTCGTGTGAAGGATAGGAACTCCTGAAATTAAAAAGAAGATAAAAAAGCATGTTCCAAATCAGCCCAGAGTGGAGTATGCAATGATGAGTACTCAATCCAGTGAGCAGATTGTTTTAATAAGAAAGATTTGTGATATTTAGCAAGGTCTCGAAAGTTTACTCCACCTTCGGCATTTTAAGTTAAGCAAAAAAATATGAGGTTTGTTTTATTCCAAAGAAAGGAAGATACTACTAAATACATGTTTGCCTAATATTTAAGGGGAAAAAGAATAATGGGAACCAGCATTTTCTTGATAGTGATGAGCCGACCCCACCAAGACAGAAAGAGTGGTGACATCTATTAGTCAAGGAAGTTAGTCTATGAATACACACATCCATGTTAATAGAGATGAGGAGGAGAGGGACTGAGTGAATTGAAGACCGAGATATTTAAGTCGTTTAGCTTGCCAATTAAAATTAGACAAAGAGAAATCATGCTTAAAAGTGAATTTATTAAGAGGTAACATTTCGTATTTATCGGTATTTAATTTATATCATGAAACAGAATTAAAAGAGGAAATGTCTGAAGTAAAGGCAAGAAGAGAGGAATGAGTTTGGGACATAAATAATAAAATTTCATCCACATATGTAGCTAATTTAACTTGTTGAGAATTACAGGTGAAACCATAAATATTTGTGTTTTTTCTAATCTTAGACAAAAAATGATCTAAAGCTAGGTTAAAAAGAAAGGAAGACAAAGGACATCCTTGACGGACCCCTCTGTGGAGGGTAAAATAAGAACACGTCATCCCGTTAGCACTTATGACTGCCTGGGGAGAGGTATACAAAAGAGAGTTGAAAGAAATGGTTTTGAGCCAAAGCCAAACCAGGTGAGAGTATGAAACAGGAAAGACCAATTTACATGGTCAAAAGCCTTTTCTGCATCTAAGGCAATAGCAGTCATGGATTTGGATATATTTGATGATTTGGAAATAACATAAAAAAATAAACGAGTGTTATCTGAAAGATACCTCCCTTTGACAAAACCTGATTGCTCTTTTCCTAAAAGATCAGGGCGAAATGGTTCTAGCCTGAAGGCCAAAGCTTTAGAGTAAATCTTGTAATCCAAGTTAACTAAAGAAATGGGCCTATCATTTTCACAGTATTTGGAATCTTTCCCTCCTTTGGAATAAGACATATAAGAGCATCCAAAAATGAGCTCTGCGGAGATGGTGGATTGAATAAAGGATTGGATGAGAGTCTCCAATTTAGGAAGAAGTAACTTGGAGAAGAGAATGTAAAATTCAGCTGTAAAGTCGTCTGTGCCCAGAGATTTATCTTTCTTGAGGGATAGCATTGCAAGATGATCAGATTGTGTATTATCTGCTTCTAGAGATGAAAAATCAATTTGAGAAAAATATTTTTTTTGAACAGAAGATAAATATCATAACATTCTTTTGATCCGAGGGGATACAGTCTGATGTATAGAGGGTATTATAAAAACGTCCTAAATTGAGCTACAATATCAGAATCCTTATAATGGGTTAGGCCATTATCATCAGTAATTGATTTGATGAACAGTTTGTTTTCTTTAATTTTAAGATAGTTTGCCAGTAGTTTTCCTGGGTTGGTTTGGCCACCATATATTTAGCACTAGATTTGAGTAAATAAGATGCTGCATTTTCAGTATAAACCTTGTTAAGCTTAAGCTTGGAATTAATTAATTGCTGTAATGAATGTTGTAAATGAGAAGTGTAGTGAAAATGTTCCAGGCTTTTAATTTCATCAAGAATTCGTTTAGATTGGATTTGAGAGACTCACCGTTTCTTAGTGACAAAATTGATTATAAAATCTCTAGCTGATGCCTTAAACGCATCCCAACCAGTGTGAAAAGGAATACCCTCCATCTGATTAAAGAGAAAGTATTCTTGGAAAAAGGTGGTGAAGGAGGAAGTGAAAGTGCTATCCAATTGCAGGAAGCTATTAAATCTTCATCTTTTAGGTAAGACGGACTTAGGCAGAATGTTTAAAAGTATGGAAACTGATGCGTGGTCAGAGATTAAAATGGAGCCAATTTCAGCCAAATTAAGAGATTGAATGAGATGATGTGAGATAAAAAAAATAATCAATTCGGGACTGCATACGGTGTACTGATCAGAAATACGTATACTCAAGTCGGGTTACATAATCGCCAGACGTTTGTTAATCGTCGTTGATGAAGCCTGTCAGGGACTGTCCGGGACTATGTGGGGAACACAGTCAGGGACTTGGGCAAGGACTGGGAACTGGGTAGAAAACGTACACAGAAAGAGTAGTACAGCGCTGCCCAGGATCACAGAAGGAGTCAGGGGAGAAAAAGGGATCAAAAGGGGAAGCCTGTACAAGATGGCTAAGACTCAGAAAGGAAGGGCACTCACAAGTCAATTTAGCATTCAGACTAACTACACCCAGGATGGACGTGCAAGACATATATATAATACAACATTAACAATAAAGGGGAGTGTGGGGTAAAGCACTCAGGAGCTCCACACGGTAAGACTGAAGCTCAGTAAGTTCCTCACCCACAATTGCTGTTACAGATACTGACTGAAAATACCCACATATAGGATATGTATGCAAAGGCAGGGTCTGTGGAGCTTATACCTATGGTGATGTTATAACAGTAACTCAAAGACAATACTCACAGTGAACAAGAAACACCACCTAGGTAGTCAGCTGTGCCCACTGGATCTTGGCGATCAAACAGGAACACGCAAGGCAGTAACAGCAAAGGGGTAGAACTAAACACAAGCACAATAGACAAGGAGCTAGCAAGGAGGAGTGCTTAACAGGAAAGGATGGAAATCACAGGGCACACTTGGCAGAAAGCAGGTAACAAACATACAAGGTAACAGAAGCAAGACAGCAGAATAGAAAGACAGCAAACTAGAACTGGAACCAAGGAAATGGGAAGAAAGGCAGGGACTGGAAAAGGATATACAGAAGGGGAGGCTACAATGGTATACTAGAATAGTGCAGGTTCAGGAATCAAGAAAACAAAGCATAGAAGGCAGTGCTGGGGCAGGAACAAGAATTGAGCAAAAGCTCAGGAGTCAAAGTAGCACTGCAGATAGTGCTAGTACAGGAGAAGGGAAACTGCTGCAGGTCAGGAACAAGGAATGCCAAGGCTCAGGAGTCAGGATAGCACTGCAGGCAGTGCTAGGTCAGGAGAAGGGAAACTGCTGCAGGTCAGGAACAAGGAATGCTAAGGCTCAGGAGTCAGGGTAGCACTGCAGGCAGTGCTAGGTCAGGAGAAGGGAAACTGCTGCAGGTCAGGAACAAGGAATGCTAGGATCAGGAGTCAGGGTAGCACTGCAGGCAGTGCTAGTTCAAGGGAACAGGAAATAGCTACAGCTCAGGAAACAAGGAGTCAAGAGAGCACTGCAAGCAGTGCAAATCAGGCACAAGAAATAGCTGAAGCCCAGGAACAGGAATAGCTATAACTCAGGAAACAAGGTAGCACTGCAGGCAGTGCTAATTCAGGTACAAGGGAATAGCTATAGCTCAGGAACTCAGGAAACAAGGTAGCACTGCAGGCAGTGCTAATTCAGGCACAAGGAATAGCTATAGCTCAGGAACTCAGGAAACACTGGAAACAAGGATTGGCCTCACCGGTATACAGCTACAATGACCAACACTGGGCTGAAGGGAGCTGGGGCTTAAAAGAGCTCACATTAATCACATGCATCAGGTGTGAGCAGGCTAGCAGCAGCCAGCCACAGGTGAGCTGAATTCCTCCACCCATCCTTGGCCTGCAGGGGTGGAGACGAAGCAGTGAGCAGGGAATTCTGGGTAATGGAGTTTCAGGCATGAGCAGGATGGCTTCCACAAAACCCGGCATGGATTGGGAATGGATGTCAATTCCCAAATAGTGTTGAAATGGCTGGAAGTCAGTATGTTCATGAAGGGGAGGGTCTGGAAGCTTGTTAGAACACTGGGAAGCACCACAATTCGGCCCCCTGGTGGTGGACACGAGAATGCAAGGAGCGAGGTCGTGACAGTACCCCCTCCAAAGACCGGCTCCCGGAATCTGGAACTGGATTCAATGCCTTTGCTCCTATGAAATAGGTCCATTTCCATCAGAGATGTAGTACAAGATACCAGAGGACTGTGGGAAAAATGTGATGGTCTGGAGGGTAGAATATTAGGCTGTAAATTAACAGGAGTATTGGAGGCAGAACCTGAAGCATCCAAAGCCAGTAACGGGGCTTAGAACCCCGAATCAAAGGTGTTTGAAGTCCAGATGATGGCAGTCTAGAGTAGCACTCTAGAAACGAAGGCAGATTGACTGTAGGGTCAAAAACAGATAATGGATTGGCTGGAGGCACAGAGGTCAAAGACAAGGTGGCTGAAGTCAAAGGAGGTAACAGGAAGCAGACTTGAAGCTCTGGCCCTGGAGGAAAACATACAGAAGACTCACATGCAGGAGACGCTGGAAGCAGGTATGCAGGAGACCCAGGCCCTGGAGGCTGACATGTTGAGAGTTTTGTCTCTGTGGCTAGAAGTTCAATCTCTGAAAGTATATGTGCTGAGACCTTTGAAGGCTGGCTAGCTGGAAGCACAGGGTCAAAAAGTTGGCAAGATAGAGGCTCAAGGTCGGAAGGCAGGGAGCCTGGAAGCTCTGGTGCTGAAGGCAGGGAGCCTGGAAGCTCTGGTGCTGAAGGCAGGGAGCCTGGAAGCTCTGGTGCTGAAGGCAGGGAGCCTGGAAGCTCTCGTGCTGAAGGCATTGAGCCTGGAAGCTCTGGTGCTGAAGGCAGTGAGCCTGGAAGCTCTGGTGCTGAAGGCAGTGAGCCTGGAAGCTCTGGTGCTGAAGGCAGGGAGCCTGGAAGCTCAGGTGCTAAAGGCAGGGAGCCTGGAAGCTCTGGCTCTGAAGTCAGACAGGCTGGAAGTTCTGGCTCGGAAGTCAGACAGGCTGGAAGCTCTGGCTCGGAAGTCAGACAGGCTGGAAGCTCTGGCTCGGAAGTCAGACAGGCTGGAAGCTCTGGCTCGGAAGTCAGACAGGCTGGAAGCTCTGGCTCGGAAGTCAGACAGGCTGGAAGCTCTGACTTAGTAGGCAGGTGAGCTGAGGGCTTGTGCTCTGAATGCAGGCAGTCCGGAGGCTCCAGTACTAATGGCAGGCAGGCTGCAGGCTCGGGCTCAGATGGCAGCAGGCAGGCTGCAGGCTCAGGTTCAGATGGCAGCAGGCAGGCTGCAGACTCGGGCTCAGATGGCAGCAGGCAGGCTGCAGACTCGGGCTCAGATGGCAGCAGGCAGGCTGCAGACTCGGGCTCAGATGGCAGCAGGCAGGCTGCAGACTCGGGCTCAGATGGCAGCAGGCCGGCTGAGGTCTCTGAAAGCAGCAGGCCGGCTGAGGTCTCTGAAAGCAGCAGGCCGGCTGAGGTCTCTGGAGACTCTGCAAGAAGACAAGCTGATGGCAGAGAGGCACAAGGATGACAAACTTTAAATTCTGGGAATGGCGATAGCCCGTGAACAGTAGATTCCCTGTTGTCAATAGTGAAATCTTCACAGTTCCTTGGCTCATTAAAACACACTGACGTTCTTTCTTCGGGATGGCTCAGAATAGTGCTTTTCTTAGAGTCTCTGATGCCCAGACTTCCTTTACCATTTGGCAGTTCACAACTCTTAGTCAGAGGAAATAGGCCAGAGATTACTTGGTCATGGGAGAACTTTTCATTTTCTTCAGAATTACAAGGTGGTACAAATGCATCGGAACATAGAGCATTATCATTTCCTGACTTTTCAATTTGTGTTGTGCTTGAAGGCAAGGGAGCAAACAAGGGGTCAGGATTTTGTTCCTTCTCAGTGAGGAGGTTGGCTTCAGTCGCAGAAGTTAGACCAAGAGCATAGACTGAGTCAGAGGGTGTTGTCACATCAGGGATTATGTTGGGCACTGGTTCAGGTTTTGTCTGTATGTCAATGGCCTGTCTATGGGTTATCTCTGAGATAGAACTGACCTCACTACTAGGAAAAGAAAGCATAGAGATGTTTTTCGTTTTGCCTGGCATTTGGGGTTCCTGAAAAGTGGAGGGACACATCTCAGATGTAGTGCCTGGATGTAATTTAGCACTAGAAGACAAAACACCAGAGGAGTTAGAAAATTCAGACTTCCAACACATACTTTCATTAACTGCACTGTGAGAAAAGGTACTATGGCTTTTCTGAGTGGAATCCGAGTGATCAGCCACGGTATTATTCACACAATTGCTGGACCAGCTCTGAGGGGAGCGCAAAAGAGAGCGCAAGGCTTCATTCTCCATTTCTAAGGAGACTAACATAGAGGTGGAAAAGTTGTTTTCTACAGGGGTTTTAGATTCCCACTTGAACTTTGGGTTATAATTTTTAACAGAGTCTGAAACATTTTATTCTCTCCTTGTAATTCAAGAATCTTAGATGTACTTCTATCCTGTGAAGACTGCAGATCTTTCTCTAAAAGGACAGTGGTAGACTTGGCAAATTCACAACAAGCAACAGAGCTATACCTTGGATTTTGTTCAAACTGGCTATTAGCTGCCTGTGTTCTAGTAGGTCTTTTCTCTCTTTTGTTAAACTGATTATTGTTTACTTTGGATGTGGTATCTAACAAGGTCCCTTTAGTATCCGAGACTGAGATCTTTACTGGACTACAAGACTGGGTAACATTATCTGAATGGAAAACAGAGGTTATGAAATGCACCTGCTCTTTCTTTGGTTGTGTGGTTGAATACTGTATTTTACAACCACTTACAGCAGATGTGCGAGATTCAGAATTCTTGTTCAGCAAACTGAGTAAGGTAGCATTCTCCTTATGCAATGCTGACACAGACATTGAATCTGGATCAGAATAGAAGATTAAGTCTGGATCTGGCAAAGAGGTGTTTGAGAGCCAATGAGTAAAATATTCAGAACGTAAATGTCCATTTCTCATAAGAGGATTCATTGTTTCAGGACTAGGGTGAACAAACTGTAAAGTAGACACTAAATGCCTCTCGTTGTTGGGCACTGGGGAATTGTCCTGCACAAACCTGAATGATGTACTGGTGTGTTTCTTTCTTAAACCTCTCATTAGGACACACCTTCAATATTTTCACACACAAATGTAACAGAAAAATGGTAGCTAACTGAACGCAAAGAAACCTCACAAGTAACCCTGGAAATGTGGGTTGGTCATTCTGTCAGGGACTGTCCGGGACTATGTGGGGAACACAGTCAGGGACTTGGGCAAGGACTGGGAACTGGGTAGAAAACGTACACAGAAAGAGTAGTACAGCGCTGCCCAGGATCACAGAAGGAGTCAGGGGAGAAAAAGGGATCAAAAGGGGAAGCCTGTACAAGATGGCTAAGACTCAGAAAGGAAGGGCACTCACAAGTCAATTTAGCATTCAGACTAACTACACCCAGGACGGACGTGCAAGACATATATATAATACAACATTAACAATAAAGGGGAGTGTGGGGTAAAGCACTCAGGAGCTCCACACGGTAAGACTGAAGCTCAGTAAGTTCCTCACCCACAATTGCTGTTACAGATACTGACTGAAAATACCCACATATAGGATATGTATGCAAAGGCAGGGTCTGTGGAGCTTATACCTATGGTGATGTTATAACAGTAACTCAAAGACAATACTCACAGTGAACAAGAAACACCACCTAGGTAGTCAGCTGTGCCCACGGATCCTGGCGATCAAACAGGAACACGCAAGGCAGTAACAGCAAAGGGGTAGAACTAAACACAAGCACAATAGACAAGGAGCTAGCAAGGAGGAGTGCTTAACAGGAAAGGATGGAAATCACAGGGCACACTTGGCAGAAAGCAGGTAACAAACATACAAGGTAACAGAAGCAAGACAGCAGAATAGAAAGACAGCAAACTAGAACTGGAACCAAGGAAATGGGAAGAAAGGCAGGGACTGGAAAAGGATATACAGAAGGGAGGCTACAATGGTATACTAGAATAGTGCATGTTCAGGAATCAAGAAAACAAAGCATAGAAGGCAGTGCTGGGGCAGGAACAAGAATTGAGCAAAAGCTCAGGAGTCAAAGTAGCACTGCAGATAGTGCTAGTACAGGAGAAGGGAAACTGCTGCAGGTCAGGAACAAGGAATGCCAAGGCTCAGGAGTCAGGATAGCACTGCAGTCAGTGCTAGGTCAGGAGAAGGGAAACTGCTGCAGGTCAGGAACAAGGAATGCTAAGGCTCAGGAGTCAGGGTAGCACTGCAGGCAGTGCTAGGTCAGGAGAAGGGAAACTGCTGCAGGTCAGGAACAAGGAATGCTAAGGCTCAGGAGTCAGGGTAGCACTGCAGGCAGTGCTAGTTCAAGGAACAGGAAATAGCTACAGCTCAGGAAACAAGGAGTCAAGAGAGCACTGCAAGCAGTGCAAAGCAGGCACAAGAAATAGCTGAAGCCCAGGAACAGGAATAGCTATAACTCAGGAAACAAGGTAGCACTGCAGGCAGTGCTAATTCAGGTACAAGGAATAGCTATAGCTCAGGAACTCAGGAAACAAGGTAGCACTGCAGGCAGTGCTAATTCAGGCACAAGGAATAGCTATAGCTCAGGAACTCAGGAAACACTGGAAACAAGGATTGGCCTCACCGGTATACAGCTACAATGACCAACACTGGGCTGAAGGGAGCTGGGGCTTAAAAGAGCTCACATTAATCACATGCATCAGGTGTGAGCAGGCTAGCAGCAGCCAGCCACAGGTGAGCTGAATTCCTCTACCCATCCTTGGCCTGCAGGGGTGGAGACGAAGCAGTGAGCAGGGAATTCTGGGTAATGGAGTTTCAGGCATGAGCAGGATGGCTTCCACAAAACCCGGCATGGATTGGGAATGGATGTCAATTCCCAAATAGTGTTGAAATGGCTGGAAGTCAGTATGTACATGAAGGGGAGGGTCTGGAAGCTTGTTAGAACACTGGGAAGCACCACAATTCGGCCCCCTGGTGGTGGACATGAGAATGCAAGGAGCGAGTCGTGACAAAGCCCATGTTTGAAAGCCTTTTGCAGTTTATTCAGGATGTACGGGGACAAAGAATGCCTATCAAGGAATGGTCAGCGGGCAAGTTGCAGTCCCCTGTGAGAACCAAATTTTCATCAGGATACTTCAAGAGCTTCTGGGAAATCAAGGACCAAAATTTACAATCAGGAGCATTAGGACCATAAACATTAAACAGAACAATAGGAAATTTATCAACCAACAGTTTGAGTAACAGCTATCCTCTATCATCATCTTTTACCTGAGAAATCAACTGAACAGTTAAAGATTTGTGACATAAAATGATAACTCCAACCTTTTTCCTTGTCCCAGAAGAAGAGAAAACCTCACCAACTCACCCCTTTCGTAATTTCATAGACTCATTTTCAGAAAGGTGAGATTAACACCCGCTATCTTTTGATTGGAGAGTTCATATTGCTGACATTCCATGAAACCATTGTCAAAGCCATTGAAGTGAAACAGGAAAAAAGTATAATAAGAGATGATTTCAAACCGGAAAAAAGGAAACCATATGCAAAATAGAGAACCTCTGACCATGAGAAAGAAGCAAAATCAGGGATCTAAAACAAAAAGAAGGAAAGAAAAAAGGAAGAAAGGAGGAACAGAGGAGTAGAAGCAAAAAAAGAACAAGAAGTGAGACAAGTGCCAGAACATAGGGAATAAACTAAATAAATGACCAAAAAGGGGAACATACCTAACAATACTTTGATGAGGATGGGGGGAGACCACATGGAGAAAACAGCATGTCCTATCCGGAGGGGGGAGACAAGGCACAGGAACGACGGTAAGATATGGATCAGAACTCGAAAACAGTCGACCACAATAAAGATACGACTCCTGAAATAAAATAAAAACAAGTAAGAGAGTTAACATGTAATAAGAATTACAAAAAGTCTCTCCGTCAATCTGCCGTAGTTTTAGAATACTCTTGGGAAAAGTATATATTATGACCTGACCAGGAAATACGTTTGAGTTGTTTAGCAGTAGAGATGGCCTGCATTCAATCCATGAATTCCAAAAAATACAGGATAACACCTCTAGGCATTTTAGAAGCTGCAGAGACCAAAGGAAGGTATCTAACCTATGCGCTCACTGAATATTGAGTGGATGCCCCTTAGGCAACTTCAGAGGCTGAGGTAAAAACAATCCTCAAAAAAGATATAGGATTTGATCCATCTGACCCCTCAGGAAGTCCGTAAATTCTTAGATTGCTCCATCTGTTGTGATTTTGGAGTTCTTCAACCTGTTTCTGTAGGGAAGCGACCTGCATTTGAAGGGTAGTCACTGTGTTAGAAGTTGCTTTAAAATTGGTGATTTGCTGTTCTGCACTAGGCAAACGCCGTTCCATAAGTGACCATCTGTCGCTAAGAGTATGTGTTAGTTTCTTCCATAAAGGGGCACAATGCCCTAATTTCATCCAATAAAAGATCCAATGAGACCATAGGAAGAGTCTTAGTGAGCGATGGTGGATCTTTATTGAGTCAATTAATTATCACTTTACCTGCATTAGGTTGCGTAGACATGCCTGCCACATTAGAAGAAGAAGCGTAAGCAGAGGCTTTCTGTTAAGAGTGTTCATCCATTACAGTGAGTGACAATAGCACAGGAAAATGCTTGAGGGATTTACCTCAAGAAAGCCTGAGGGTTTTTTTAAAAGCATGCAATTTGCCCATAAATCTTCTGAATAGAACACAAAAATAAAATGCTACAAATAAATAGCAACATGCAAGCATTAGGTAACAAGAATATAAAAAGCATCCAAAAATGAGCATGAAACAATAGGAACTGTTCATGGAAGTCTCAGATGCTGAATAATAATAATGCCTTCAGGATTATGTCAAAGTCTCTCTCAAATATTCTTCAGTTAAAAGGAGGCATACGTTATTTTTGAAGGGCGCAGAAAGACATAAACCATTCTGAAAATATTAGGAAATTTAGGGTTTTCCTCACATTCCGTTCAATAGGCGGCCGCTTCTGAAGGAGAGAAGCATGTAAACCTATAGCTCACTAACCGCAACCTCCCAAGCAATGAAAAGGGCATGGTCAGCCACCGCTACACATTACCCTCAAGTGGTGAGCCTCAGCATGGCAAATGTAGCCTGGAAACCGTCGTTGCACCGCCACTTCCTGCACCATTTCCCGGAGCCTCACAGAGACACCGCCATCTTGGCCACGTATCAAGCCACGCCCCCCTAGTGGGAGCATTTTTAAAGCAGACGTGCTTTCCCTGCCCACACTCATGCAAGAAATAAAGGTATGTTTGCTCCCTCCTGGCAGGAGTTTGAAAAATGCTACTGCCAGGTGGGAGCAAGCATATGTTTTCCTGCCCACATCACAGAGGGCAGGGAAACTACTCTTTCCTGGGGCTGGACTAACTCGGATAGAGTACTTGAGTCAGCCTCAGGGGATTGGGTCCCCGGGGGTCTTTAAAATAGATAGAAGGACCACGTAGCCCTCCTTCACTTTTAAGTACATTACAGCCCAGTGGATGGGGTCCCTTGGGCCTTTAGAGGCTTGGGGAGGGGGGCCACTCTGACCCCTGCCCCTTTTTTATGGATTTTGGCCCCAAGGAATGTGTTCCCTGGGGTCCCACAAGGCTCCGGGATGAGAGCCAGGCACCCCTCCCTCCATTTTCAACCTCAGCTCCGGGGGATGGGCTCCTGGGGGCCACACCGATGATCTGGGAGGGGTGTCGCATGCCCCTCTCCCTGACAATAGACATTCTGCACTGCCCCCGAGGCCCTGGCACACCCTGGGGGGTTTTGTACCTGAATTATCCATGGTGACAATACCTCAGCATTAAAATCTAAAGAAAAGAATTCTAGAGGGGGAGATTTTAAGCACCAACTGAGAATAGCTGAATAGAGGATAAGCCTGGAAAGGGGGACTGAGAAACCATGGGGACACAATGTGGACACAGAGTTACATGTACACTTGTGAGCTGAATTGACTTATTGATGTCTCAAACACATAATAGTCATACAATTGAGTGTAGGAAACTCACCAAATGTCCAGAGACCATGGAACCCTTGAATAATTAACCATGAACATTTAACAAACCTGGACAATTGGTGCCTACATTAATTTAAAAAACAATGTGAAATAAATCATTCATTGTACGAGTACATTACAATTATCATGAAATACTTAATGATTATAATTAAGGAATTGTTGGTTAAAATCATGAAATTGACAAAAATTATGAATTCTGCTGATGTCTATTTATAATAAGCGGTCTAATATGCAATCTGCTATGAATGTAAAGTTTTGGTTGATCAAGCCACATATTAATCAAGAAGGTGTGGACCTTATTGATGTATATAAACAAGAAAGAGTGTCATGTGACAAGTCATATGAATTAATCATGATTTAGAACTTGATTTATTCTCGTAGTTGTGAAATGAAATGCCGACTATTCACTTTACTGATAATATAAGAGGAGATTTCCTCTTCAAGCACCACCAATTACCTCCCATATTCGATCACTCATGACGTGTTCTATGGCATCATTGATAACATCACTGCCACATCTGGAATTACATTATTAATGACAACACTGTGCATAGCGGGAACATGAGTTATTGTTACTTTAGGGCATGAATTATAGTTACTTGAGATAACTATAACTGGTGAATTTCAGTTGTTTCGCCAGCAAAAAGAGATGTTTAGTTAGTTAGAAAATGATTTCTACATTACAATGCAGTTTTTAAATGCATTACAATTTGACTGGAAAAAAGGAATAGAACATAAGTAGCACGGTCCTGTGCAGCAAATGTAATATTAAACATTCAACACAGATGAAAGTTTGACAGAGAATATTTACCCAGTAAAGAAAGTAAAACAAGTAAACAGATTTTCATTACTTAAAAATGGTTACAGCAAATGTGTTAGATAGAATAAACAGCCATTTTAGCGGTTTTCTCCTACTACTCAGCTAGGAAATACCGGTAGGGAGAATGTTTGAAAATGTGCTTGTGTTATCAGTGGGTGAGCTGGTGGTGGTTGAGTTGCTGGTGTTGGAGGTTGAGGTAGTAGAGTGGTGCAGTAGGAGGTGGTGCAAGTGACAGTGGCAGGGGTGTGAGGTCAGCAGGTGCTGTGTCCCTTCTATGCCAAGGTGCCTTTGTAGAATCTTCTGCTTGTGTTAGATGTGTATTTAGACACTGGCATTTTCTGCCTATTGCCTTTATCATCCTCAATGTCACGGAATGGTGCATTGCACACACTTCCTTAAAAGTTTGAAGAGTTTGTTGGTGGTTCTTTGCCACATCTTGGTAAAATTCAGTAATGATATACAAGGCACAGGTCTGTCTGTCAGTCATCTGAGGGAGTCCTTAATGGGAGGCAGCTATCTCACAGAATATATCCCCAATCCAATGGATAAATATATCCTCCCACACATTAGACTGCTGGTTGTGCAACATGGAGAGGGGTGGCATCTGGGAAGTTGTACGGGGAGAATCATGAATGGGGATAACTGCTCCCCCATATATTGGGTGTTCTCTCCTTTTAGATGATTAAGAGAAGACCAGAGATGCAACTTCATGGAAGAAGTGGGTAGAAGATTGTACAGAGGTATCTATGAATTGATGGATGTGTGGAGGTAACTATGGCTTAGGCAGAACTTTTATCTGTGGCTCCTTAGCTAATGGCTGGGGACTGGCAATCCTCAGAAGTGATTTAGGAGGAACATTGCTGCCGAACCGTGAAGTGGTCTTCTTGAAGATGTTCTGTGTTTGGGCAACAATGTCCTCCTCATTGACCAGCTCTTGCTCCTCCTCCTCTTCTTGTTGAGCAGTGCTGGCAGCTGATTTTGTAGCTTGGAGGAAGATTGGATTTTCTCCTTGCCCACCATCCTCTGCTTGTAGACGGTTCAGCATCATAGTCCAGCGCAATGTCTCCACTACCTGGATGAAGAGTATTTCTACAGATGAAGTACATCAAATCCAGTTTTGTGTCTAAATGTTAACACAGTACTTTAATAAATATTGTTCTACAGATAATTAATGAAGTGAAAACCATGTGAGCATAAATCAACAAATTTAATTAAGAGTGGGCCATGGATGGAATTATTATAGCTCAACAGTATGAACTCACCAGCTCCAGCCAGAGAGATGATTTGTTTGGAGATCCCTATTAGGTCAGATACTGAACCTGGGTCCTTGTAGTTGGTGTTTCCAAACTACCTCCAGATCCTCCAACTATACAGATCAGAATTAGGTTCAATTGATAATGTCAATCTATAGGAGTCATCATGACCACAGATACAGAAAAGTTATAGATAGAATATAGACTACCAGGAAATAGACGTTTAACATACATTTGACATAATAGGAAAATGTAGATAAATGAGTTAGTGAAAGGACTAAAGATATGATGCAAAAGTTAAGATCATAGATCACGGGTGGACAGTAGGGGGCCCAAAAGCAGCTGCCGGAATTTCCCCTGATGTCATTGTTGTGGCTAATCTCAAGGTGGACTCCAGGGGCTCTTGCATGACAGAAGCTGACAGGTGAGAGAGAGGAATAAGACATTGTAAAATCATACAAAAATATTCTTGGTTTATGACTTCAATACTTATATTGAGAGCCAGAATTATTGCTCTCCTGCAAGACAAGGCCTAACAGAAATCTTATAACAATTTACTTACATTGCCAAATTTAAGGGCAATTTTTAAGATAGTATATAATAGCTGAAAAACTAGGATGACATATTGAGCATGGTGTCAGCGGTGACATGTGCCAAAAGACATACAGCTACCCTTTCAGTAATAAAGTTGTTAGATCCTTAGGCAAAAGAACAAACATTTACCATATCACTGTGTATGATCTGTCTACTGTGTGATGCCAGAAAGGGGGTTGGGAGCACACTGCCTCACATCCCAGCATAGTTCGCCCCTTTGCATCCTGGTAAATGCAGTACAAAATGAGTGCTTACTTGAAATTTAGCTGTAGTTTTTCACCAAGGTTGGTGCAGACATTGCTGTATATCTCTAGACATATATTTCTGGGTTCAGCCCTTCATCAGTAGAGAGCAGCAGTAGTAGAAAGCAAAAGAAAAGTCATCTGGGGTTGATGGAAATGCTGACAAATTCCTCTCAGGTCACAGTACCACTCACAGGCACACAGGTGCATCTCCAAAGCTCCTCAGCTTGCTGCCTCAAGGGAGCCTTTTGAACAGAAACAGGGTTGGGAACACACTGCCTCCCATCCCAGCACAGTTCGCCCCTTTGCATCCTGGTAAATGCAGTACAAAATTAGTGCTTACTTGAAATTTAGCTGTAGTTTTTCACCAAAGTTGGTGCAGAAATTGCTGTATATCTCTAGACACGTGTCTCTGGGTTCAGCCCTTCATCAGTAGAGAGCAGCAGTAGTAGAAAGCAAAAGAAAAGTCATCTGGGGTTGCTGGAAATGCTGCCAAATTCCTCTCAGGTCACAGTACCACTCGCAGGCACACAAGTTGCATCTCCAAAGCTCGTCAGCTTGCTGGCTCAAGGGAGCCTTTTGAAGAGAAAGGGAGTTGGGAGCACACTGCCTCACATCCCAGCACAGTTTGCCCCATGGCATCCTGGTAAATGCAGTATAAAATTAGTGCTTACTTGAAATCTAGCTGTAGTTTTTCACCAAAGTTGGTGCAGACATTGCTATATATCTCTAGACACGTGTTTCAGTGTTCAGCCCTTCATCAGTAGAGAGCAGCAGTAGTAGAAAGCAAAAGAAAAGTCATCTGGGGTTGCTGGAAATGCTGCAAAATTCCTCTCAGGTCACAGTACCACTCACAGGCACAAAGGTACATCTCAAAAGATGGTCAGCTTGCTGGCTCAAGGGAGCCTTTTGAAAAGAAAGGGGGTTGGGTGCACACTGCCTCACATCCCAGCACAGTTTGCCCCTTTGCATCCGGTAAATGCAGTACAAAATTAGTGCTTACTTGAAATTTAGCTGTAGTTTTTCACCCAACGTTGGTGCAGACATTGCTGTATATCTCTAGATACGTGTTTCTGGGTTCAGTCCTTCATCAGGAGAGAGCAGCAGTAGTAGAAAGTAAAACAAAAGTCATCTGGGGTTGCTGGAAATGCTGCCAAATTCCTCTCAGGTCACAGTACCACTCACAGGCACACAGGTGCATCTCCAAAGCTCGTCAGCTTGCTGGCTCAAGGGTGCCTTTTGAAGAGAAAGGGGTTTGGGAGCACACTGCCTCACATCCCAGCACAGTTCACCTCTGTGCATCCTGGTAAATGCAGTACAAAAAGAGTGCTCAAGTAAGCATTTAAAGTGAACTGCATTTACCAGGATGCTAAGGGGTGAACTGTGCTGGGAGGTGAAGCAGTGTGCTCCCATCCCCCTTCTGCTTAAAATGTCTCCCTTGAGCCACTGAGCTGACGAGCTCTTGGAGATCAACCTGTGTGACAGGGAGAGGTACAGAGACCTGAGAGGATTGTGGCAGCTTTCTCAGCAACCCCAGATTAATTTAAATTTCATTTTGATCTCTTCTAATGAAGGATAATATCCAGAAACACGTGTCTAGAGATTAATAGCACTAACCTGCACCAACTTTGGTGAAACACTTCTACAAAAATTCAAGTAAGCATTTAAACTGAACTGCATTTAACAGGATGCTAAGAGGCGAACTGTGCTGGGAGGGGAAGCAGTGTGCTCCCATTCCCCTTCTGTAAGGCTCCCATTAGCCACTGAGCTGACGAGCACTTGGAGATGCACCTGTGCGCCAGGGAGAGGTACAGTCACCTGAGAGGATTGTGGCAGCTTTCTCAGCAACCCCATATGAATTTGAATTTCATTTTTATCTCTACTAATGAAGGATAATATCCAGAAACACGTGTCTATAGATTAACAGCACTAACCTGCACCAACTTTGGTGAAACACTTCCACAAAAATTCAAGTAAGCATTTAAACTGAACTGCATTTACCAGGATGCAAAGGGGCAACTGTGCTGGGAGGTGAAGCAATGTGCTCCCATCCCCCTTCTGTTTAAAAAGGCTCCCTTGAGCCACTGAGCTAACGAACTCTTGGAGATGCACCTGTGTGCCAGGGAGAGGTACAGAGACCTGAGAGGATTGTGGCAGCTTTCTCAGCAGATGAATTTGAATTTTGTTTTTATCTCTACTGATGAAGGATTATATCCATATATATATATATATATATATATATTCGGCTCCAAAGGTTGTCCACCAGGTGAGTAGCACTCGATCAGCAGCTTTGTTGATGATAGGCAGGGACGAGGATCCACTTGTAGAAGCTGCTCCGTAATGGAATTGCCTGACGCGTTTCGAAGCTCCATATGCTTCTCTTCAGAGGCTTGAACGGAGACAGTGTGTGCAACGCTGAACCCACTTCGCCATTTTCATATTGCACACCCACCAATGGGAAGCTCAGAATGAGGCTGTGCATTGTGGGAAATGTGGTCCGGATAGCACACAAATCTTGTCCTGTATGGACCCTGCAAGTGGACTCGTCCTCAATCCTGTTTGCGGCTGCTGGCTCACATAGCCGACATGATAGTTACCATGTCGGGTGGCCCCCATAACATTACGGGTGGTGCACACTCCGCGGCAGGACGGCCGCGTGTTACATTCTGCTCCAAAGGTTGTCGACCAGGTGAGTAGCACTCGATCAGCAGCTTTGTTGATGATAGGCAGGGACGAGGATCCGCTTGTAGAAGCTGCTCCGTAATGGAATTGCCTGACGCGTTTCGAAGCTCCATATGCATCTCTTCAGAGGCTTGAACGGAGACAGTGTGTGCAAACGCTGAACCCACTTCGCCATTTTCATATTGCACACCCACCAATGGGAAGCTCGAATGAGACTGTGCATTGTGGGAAATGTGGTCCGGATAGCACACAAATCTTGTCCTGTATGGACCCTGCAAGTGGACTCGTCCTCAATCCTGTTTGCGGCTGCTGGCCCACATAGCCGACATGATAGTTACCATGTCGGGTGGCCCCATAACATTACGGGGTGGTGCACACTCCGCGGCAGGACGGCCGCGTATTACATTCTGCTCCAAAGGTTGTCCACTAGGTGAGTAGCAATCGATCAGCAGCTTTGTTGATGATAGGCAGGGACGAGGATCCGCTTGTAGAAGCTGCTCCGTAATGGAATTGCCTGACGCGTTTTGAAGCTCCATATGCTTCTCTTCAGAGGCTTGAACGGAGACAGTGTGTGCAAACGCTGAACCCACTTCGCCATTTTCATATTGCACACCCACCAATGGGAAGCTCGAATGAGGCTGTGCATTGTGGGAAATGTGGTCCGGATAGCACACAAATCTTGTCCTGTATGGACCCTGCAAGTGGACTCGTCCTCAATCCTGTTTGCGGCTGCTGGCCCACATAGCCGACATGATAGTTACCATCGTCGGTGGCCCCCATAACATTACGGGGTGGTGCACACTCCGCGGCAGGACGGCCGCGTAGTTACATTCTGCTCCAAAGGTTGTCGACCAGGTGAGTAGCACTCGATCAGCAGCTTTGTTGATGATAGGCAGGACGAGGATCCGCTTGTAGAAGCTGCTCCGTAATGGAATTGCCTGACGCGTTTGAGCTCCATATGCTTCTCTTCAGAGGCTTGAACGGAGACAGTGTGTGCAAACGCTGAACCCACTTCGCCATTTTCATATTGCACACCCACCAATGGGAAGCTCGAATGAGACTGTGCATTGTGGGAAATGTGGTCCGGATAGCACACAAATCTTGTCCTGTATGGACCCTGCAAGTGGACTCGTCCTCAATCCTGTTTGCGGCTGCTGGCTCCACATGCCGACATGATAGTTACCATGTCGGGTGGCCCCCATAACATTACGGGGTGGTGCACACTCCAGCGGCCGGACGGCCGCGTATTACATTCTGCTCCAAAGGTTGTCCACCAGGTGAGTAGCACTCGATCAGCAGCTTTGTTGATGATAGGCAGGGACGAGGATCCGCTTGTAGAAGCTGCTCCGTAATGGAATTGCCTGACGCGTTTCGAAGCTCCATATGCTTCTCTTCAGAGGCTTGAACGGAGACAGTGTGTGCAAACGCTGAACCCACTTCGCCATTTTCATATTGCACACCCACCAATGGGAAGCTCGAATGAGACTGTGCATTGTGGGAAATGTGGTCCGGATAGCACACAAATCTTGTCCTGTATGCACACACTGTCTCCGTTCAAGCCTCTGAAGAGAAGCATATGGAGCTTCGAAACGCGTCAGGCAATTCCTTTACGGAGCAGCTACAAGTGGATCCTCATCCCTGCCTATCATAAACAAAGCTGCTGATCGAGTGCTACTCACCAGGTGGACAAACTTTGGAGCAGAATGTAATACGCGGCCGTCCTGCCGCGGAGTGTGCACCACCCCGTAATGTTATGGAGGCCACCCGACATGGTAACTATCATGTCGGCTATGTGGACCAGCAGCCGCAACATGGATTGAGGACGAGTCCACTTGCAGGGTCCATACAGGACAAGATTTGTGTGCTATCCGGACCACATTTCCCACAATGCACAGTCTCATTCGAGCTTCCCATTGGTGGGTGTGCAATATGAAAATGGCGAAGTGGGTTCAGCGTTTGCACACACTGTCTCTGTTCAAGCCTCTGAAGAGAAGCATATGGAGCTTCAAAACGCGTCAGGCAATTCCATTACGGAGCAGTTTCTACAAGCAGATCCTCGTCCCTGCCTATCATAAACAAAGCTGCTGATCGAGTGCTACTCACCAGGTGGACAAACTTTGGAGCAGAATATATATATATATATATATATGTATATATATATATATATATATACATATATATATATAAATAACTAATATATTACATAAATACATTAGTTTTTTATATAATGATTTAAATGTATGTAATATATATTAAACACACATATTCACTATATATTATATATACAATATATTTTATGTATAAATATGAATCTGTTTATTTATAATATGCATATACATATATATATCCATCCGCCAAAGTTTCGCTTCTGCCAAGCCACTTTCCACGGGGAGCACACGGCGGGGTAGCGAACCCCAAATATCCAACCAACAACCTGTATGTACGGCCAAATCCTCATAAACTTGTGTCGAACAAAACCACAGTACCGCGGCTCCAATGTGACAGCATGTTTATTTAGATGCTAGCAACAAATCCCAACGCGTTTCAGAGCCTTCCGCTCCTTGCTCATGGGTTAGGTTTGTAGGCTGCCTTCCCTTTCTTTTAAAGAAAGACCCACATGTGTTACGTGTAAATATTAAACATAGAAGACATACTCATTGTTCTTTTTAACTTTGTACATAACAGAGTCCTTTCGCAGTGGAGACAATAGTAAAATTACTATAATGGTTGTGGCTAAATTCATCAAGTCCAATATAATTTTCTTTACAATTTCATCATAATCACACACAATTCGCATTTTGAACCAACCATAATCATATAATATGGTACTGCTCATAGCCACAATTGTGCCCAAGTGGGCTAATCTCTTCATTGTATCCATATCTCAGAATGTAGTTGGCCAATACAATTCTGCCCCAGTGGGCTAATTACTTGGTGTTAATAACAATATGTTGACTCCCTTATGATGTTAATCCTTTGACATTTGCCTTGTACCACCAATTCCCCTCAGTGGGTGATTTCTGGATAAAGTCCAAACAATGCTGGAACTCTAAACTGACTAAAGATGACTCCTAGCTCTACCCCAAGATAAGATAGCTCTCCTGCGTTTTCAGGATCTCTTCGTCTGTAACAAAGAACAAACAAAACTCCTGGTTAAAATCAAATTCACGAAACATGTTACTTATAAAAAGGCCTAAACCTAAGATCAATGTGCTAAAAGGCGAGGTTTAATAATTCTAGAGCCAGCTGGATACCTAAGTTCATCCCAAATGAACTGCCAATTCTTCATCCAGGTTTAGACTGATCGGATGAAGCGTATTATATTTTATAATCAATTTAGATTCCAATCTTCTGAGCTCTAATGTCCGGTTGCCTCCCCTCTCACAGATTGGGACCTTATCCAGGACATAAAATTTGAGCAAATTGCAGTTCTGATTGTGGCTAGCTTTAAAGTGACGAGCGATAGGATATTGCTTGTCATCATTTCTGATCGCTCGCATATGTTCAAGCACCCTTTTTTTGCTTTGTGAATGGTCCTTCCTATATAAAATTTGTTGCAGGGGCACCTGAGGGCATACACTACATATTTAGTGTTGCATGTAAGATGTTTAGAGATGGTGAATGTGCTTTGGTTATCCAATAATTTAACCGATTTGCAACTCTCACTATATTTGCAAGCTTTATAGTTGTTACAGGTATAGAACCCTTTAATGTCGTTCTTATCATTTCCTGTATTGACCAAGCAGTGACTTAATGTGTCTTTTAACGATCTTGCCTTTCTGTACAAAGTTAAAAAGAACAATGAGTATGTTTTCTATGTTTAATATTTACACGTAACACATGTGGGTGTTTCTTTAAAAGAAAGGGAAGGCAGCCTACAAACCTAACCCGTGAGCAAGGAGCGGAAGGCTCTGAAACGCATTGGGATTTGTTGCTAGCGTTTAAATAAACACGCTGTCACATTGGAGCCATGGTACTGTGGCTTTGTTCGGCATAAGTTTATGAGGATTTGGCCGTACATACAGGTTGTTGGTTGGATATATATATATATATATTTTTTTTTTTTTATTTTTTTTTTGCAGCAGCAATGTGGTTTCTGCCGGAGCGCGCAGCACCGGGTGCAGGCGTGGGGCCGAACCAGTGGCCAAATGCAATTTTCCAACAAAGAACGCCGCACTCTGGAATCAGGATTTAAAATAGTTTTATTTCACAGACCCAGTCTGTCACACCGTACGCGTTTCGGCCATACAGCCTTTCTCACGGTAGGGGGCACTACTGCTCAATCTGTTTTAAACTTTTACCATGTGACTACAACTTCCCATTGACTCCTGGGACTTGTAGTGCGATAATACATATTGTGAATACCCTTGTGACATAATCATTTACAAATCAAAATTGATGGCTCATGGATCAACCAGTATTGGAAAACATGGACATATTCATCATTATAATGCAGACATATATGATAGTATAAGGTTACATGTATATTTTAATAATTTTCCGATTTTACTATGTGTAGTAGACATTTAAGTAAACATGATTGTGTAAATCATATGTCTGCACGATTAAAGGGTCTAATGTCCAATTATAGTTTGAACATTTTTACTGTCCATATATCTAGGTTGGTTCTTACGTTCAACAACTTTCAGATTGAGGGTATAGAACCCAAACTGGCATGAGGGCTTATCTAAAATATCTCAAGTTGATTACTCGGCTTTGCTTGCATAATGATCAATTGGTCATTTTTGTTACAGATGAACATAAAGTTCTTCATATATATATTAACAGAAAAATGCAAAGGTTACAGGGAGTTATAGTTAGGAAATAGAATTTTAAAAAGTTAGAAATTTATAGAATAAAACAAAGATTACAGGGACGCTAGAGTTAGGCTGACATTTGACTCACCCAAAACTAGAGAAATTCAGCAGTTATAGTTAGCTGAGCTAACTACAACTTATGGCCCGCAATGCACTGCTTATGACCTTACATAGTACATCACTCATGACATAGTCAGTGACATCACTCATGACATCACTAATGGCATCTCAAATGACATCACTAATTACATCACTGATGACATCATCCAGTGATTGCTAGTGTTTTCTAAACATTACTGAGTGTTAAACATATATACTAAGGTATGTGGCTGTGGGAGTTCATATATGGGTGAGTGAGTGGGTGTGTAAGTGGTATATACAAGAGTGAGTGGGTACGTGAGAGACGTATACATGAGTGAGTGGGTGTGCGCATTTTTGCCTGGGTGAGCGAGTGGCTGTGTCAGTAGATGTATGAGTAAGTGAATGGCTGTGTGAGTATCTGTATGGGTGAGTGATATGGTGTGTGAATGTCTGTAATGGTGAATGAGAGGATGAATGACTGGCTGTGTGGGTGAGGGGGCAGGTGTGTCAGCAGCTGTAAATGAGAGAGAGAATGAGTGGTTAAATGGGTGACTGAGCAGGTACATAAATGTCTGTATGAGTGAGTGACAGGGTACATATGTGACTGTATGGGTATATGAATGGGTGTAAAGGTGAGCAAGTGGGTATGTAAGTATGGATGGGTGTGTGAGTGGCTGTATCCGTGAGTGAGTGTGAGAGAGGTTGTATGGAAGAATGTACTTGTCTCAGTCACTGTATAGGTGAGTGATTATATGTACTAGTATATCTATGAATAAGTGAGTGGATGTGTGAGTAACTTTATGGGTGAGTGAGTGGTTGTGTGATTGACTGTATCGGTGAGTGAATAGATATGTGAGTATTTGTATAGGTGACTGAGTATGAGAATGGCTGTATGGGTGTATGAGTAGGTGTGTAAGTGTCTGTATAACTGTATGACTGGATATGTCAGTGGCTGAATTGATCAGTGAGTAGGTGCATGAGCGGCTACATATGGGAGTTAGTAGTTGCTTTAGTGGCTGTATGGGTGAGTTGATGTGTGAGTAGCTCTATGAATTAGTGAGTAGGTGTGTAAGTGGGGATTTTGTCATCAGTAATGTCATTTGAGATATCATCAGTGATGTCATCAGTGATTTCACTGACCATGTAATGAGTGATGCAATATGTGAGGTCTTAAGCAGTGCATTGCAGCGGCGTAAGTTATAGTTAGCTAACTGCTGCATTTCTCTGGTTTTGTACAAGGCAAATGTCAGCCTTCCTCTAATGTCCCTGTAACCTTTGAATTTCTATGTTTTGTGTCACACTTACTAGAGGTAAAAGGAGAGCTTCTTGGCCCCTAAGGGCGTTCATCTTCCAAGAGGACTTCATCCCCCAACCAGTAGTGAGCCAGGAGGCATGTTTGTAGACTGGTGGAGAAAGGGGGCATGGCCTCCGACGACCTCTCAGCAATCACGCTGTTTTGGACTTACTGGAGGTAACAGGAGGGCTTGTTGGCCCCCAAGGACCCTCAGCATCCAAGGAACTTTCACCCCCAACCAACAGTGTGACAAGAAGTGCGTTTGAAGAGTGGTGAAGAAAGGGGGTGGGGCCTCCGGTGACTTGCCGGTCTTTTTTTTTTATTCCAGGAAGTTGGCCCCATGTCCCCCCTCCCTGGGCAGATTTCAGCCACAGGGTCACCATCCCCCAGGGCCCAGCCTTTTTTATAAATTGTTTTTCATACTCTTAAAGGGATGGGGGTCAAGCGGCCCCCCTCCAGGGCCATTTGCAGCAATGGGGACACCATCCCCCAGGGCCTCTATTGTGGGTGCCCTGGTCCCACCCAGGGCACCCACTTATTAGTGTTAGGGACCATGGGGGAGCCTCAAGGCCCCCGTGGTCCCTGCCAGCTCCCCGCCTCCTGAGGGAGCCAACTTTGCTTTGACAGAGAGGGGCTCGCTTGCTCAAAGCAGAGCACAGGTTGCTATGGCTTGGCAAGCACGGTGAAGCTCCTGCCAAGCCATAGCAAGAAGCCATGTCCCGGGGGTGGGCACCCGAAACATAGCA
Source organism: Calotriton arnoldi (assembly GCA_963921515.1). Taxonomy (NCBI): domain Eukaryota; kingdom Metazoa; phylum Chordata; class Amphibia; order Caudata; family Salamandridae; genus Calotriton; species Calotriton arnoldi. Next base: position 111,292 of record CAWUFW010011508.1, on the reverse strand, counting down.
GTCCCTGGGGGTTGGAAGTCCCCAGGGCCATGTATGGCTCCAGGAGGAGGGCCACATAGTCCCCTTCATTGTTTGATTTTGTACAGGGGAGGTGGTGGTCCCCTAGGCTGCAGGGGGGCCAGGCGAGGGCGGGCCCAGCCCAACTGCAATGTTACTATTGTCTGCCCTGGGGAAATGGTGGTCCCTGGGGCTGTGGGGTGGTCATACAGGCCACCCCACATATTTAAACATTAATGCCCCAGGGAAGTGGCGGTCCCTGGGGCTGTGGGGGAGGCCGTACGGGCCCTCTGCACTAATTTTACAAATAGCCCAGGGGAGTTTGCAGTCCCTAAGATTGTGGGGAGGCCATGCGTGCCCCCTGCATCATTTTAATGTTGTTAACCCCAGGAAGGTGGTAGTCCCCAGGGCACTGGGTGTGCCACATAGGCACTCCCTGCATAATTAAAATACACTGCCCTTGGAATTTGGCCCACCTGGTGGCTTCTTAAAAAAGATGCTCGGGAGCCCATACGTCTTTTTTTCAATTTTGCCGTGGAACCGCAGCTCTATCCACAAATTTGCGCAAAACTGAACAAAATATATGCTTTTAACTCTCAACGGGGTCCCTGTGGAACCCCCCTGCCATATCTGGGGGGTCAAGGTATTCGTATCCTGACCCTTTTTCTTTTTTTTAAATTTTTTGTGGGACTTGACTTCAAGCCGAATCCCAAGATTGCTGCCAACACTTCCTGGTTGAAGTGTTGGCAGCCAATCAAATTTCAGTAGGATCTGCGAATCCACTTAATCCACTGCAAGGATCCACATCCCCAGATATCTATATTTTTAAACATAAATATCTCTAAAACTACTGAATGGATGTACACCAAATCACACAAAGCACACTTTCTGGACCAACATCTAGCTGTCTGCCAAATTTGGTGTAATTCCATTCAGCGGTTCGGGCTGTAGTCATGTTCAAAATCCCTATGGGAAAAGCCCAAAACATTTAACAGAGCACCTGAACTGACTTTAGCAAACGTTTTGAGAATTTCTTGAAGATTCGTCAAGCGGCGCCATAGTTATTGTCAAAATAAAAAACGTATTTCCTATGGTGCAAACATGGTCGCCAGTAGGTAGTTATACTTAGGACCTAGTTTCCATAGAAAAAGCGTTTTTTGATTTGCGAATATCTTTGGGCCCGTTTGACGAATCTTCGCAAAATTTTCAAAACTAATGGGGCGCTCCGGTCAGCTCCTGTCTTGAAAGTTTCGGGGTGATTTGTCAAGCGGGGGCTGAGAAAAAAGGGGGGTCCAAAAACATGTTAATTTCCATAGGAACTTTTGTTGCGGCTACAGCCGAACTGCTGAACGGAATTACACCAAATTTGGCAGAGAGGTAGCTGTTGTTCCAGAGTGCACTCTTTGCTTTAAATGGTGTAAATCCATTCAGGAGTTGCTAGAAATTAAAAAGATTAAAATTTATATATATGAGCACGGAGGATTCGCGAGACCCTCCCGAGCACGAGCTTCATTTGATTGGCTGCCAACACTCCAAACCAGAATGTGTTGGCAGCCATCTTGTGACTTTCGGTAACGAGTCACAAGAAAACAGTTTAAAAAATGATAAAAAACAAGAAAAGGGGGCAGGGTACAAACACCCTGACCCCCTAGGCCTGCTCAGGGTAAAAAAAAATTCGCACTGGGTGCGCGATTCCGGCCGAGAAAATGTTAAAAAAACAAACTCAGGGCTCTTGTGCTATGTTTTCTATAAGCTCCCGGGTGGGCTAGGTCCCGGGGGCAACGTGCAAACAATTAGCGGGTGTCCATGGGGACCACCACCTCCCCGGGGCTTAATCCATTATGTGTGGGGGGCACACAGCCCCCCCACAGCCCCGGGGATCGCCACCTCCCCGGGGCCTGTAAAAAAATGCGTGGGGGGGCTCCTGCCCCCCCACACTGCCCCGGGGACCGCCACCTCCCCGAGGCATTAACCATTATGGGTGGGGGGCCTCGCGGGCCCCAAGCCCCGAGGACCACCACCTCCCGGGGCTTAAATTAAAATAAAAAAGTGTGGGGGGGGCTCCTGCCCCCCCACACTGCCCCGGAGACCACTACCTCCCCGGGCACTAATTATTTAAATATGGGGGTCCGTTGCAGACCCCCGGGGCTCAGGGACCACCACCTCCCCTGGGCTTTAAACAGTTGGGAGGAGGGCTGCACGACCCCCCTCCTGGAGCCCTCCTTGGCCCTGGGGACTGCCAGGGCCAGCTCCTGCAATGTCCAGGGGTGCCCACCCCCAGGACATTGCTGTTTGCTATGGCAGGGCCGCCCTGCCATAGCAAACACTGCTTTGCTTCATGGAAGTGAGAGCAGGAAACCTGCTCTCGCTTCCATGAAACAAAGCAGAATTGCATGTTAGCAGCTCCCCTTGCCCAAAAGCAATGCCGGCTCCCGCAGGAGGCAGGGAGCTGGCTGCGACCGTGGGGGCATTGGGGCTCCCCCTACGGTCCCCATCAAGGAAGCCAGGCCCCGGGGGATGGGGTCCCCGGGGCCAAAAGTGGCCCAGGGAAGGGGGGCCACACGGCCCCCCTCCCGAATAAAAAAAATTTAAATTAAAAAAAGAGGCAATGCCCCGGGGGATGGGGTCCCCGGGACAGATAAAGGCCTCAGGAATGGGGCTACGCGGCCCCTCTCCATTAACAATTAAAATATATGTGACCTCAGGACACAAGTGGACTTCATCCCCCGAGCAGCAGTGCACCAGGAGGCGCGTTTGCAGAGTGGTGTATAAAGGGGGCATGGCCTCGGACCACTCACAGCAATCCAGCTGTGTGGCACTTACTGGAGGTACCAGGTGGGCTAGCTGGACACCAGGGACCCTCATGCAATGTAGGGGACTTAATACCCCAACTTAGAATGCGCCAGGAGGTGCATTTGCAGAGTGGTGGACAAGGGGGCATGGCCTGTGTCCACCTATCAGCAATCCCACTATCTGGGGCATACTGGAGGTATCAGGTAGGCTAGTTGGCCCCTAGGGACCCCCAGCAGCGAAGGGGACTTTAATCCCCATCCAGAGCGTGCCAGGGAGTGCGTTTGGAGAGTGGTGGGGAAAGGGGGTATGGCCTGCTGATGACAACCTAATCCCGCTGTGTGGGACTTACTGGAGGTAATAGGTGGGGTAGTTGGCCCTCAAGGTTGTCCTTGGGGGCCAACTACCTCTCTATTACACTCACTAAGTCCACAGTGGGATTACTAAGAGTCGTCGGAGGCCACGTCCCCTTTCTCCACCACTCTGCAAACATGCCTCCTGGCACAGTACTGGTTGGGGGATGAAGTCCACTTTACTCCTGAGGTACTTTGGGGGCCAAGAAGCCCTCCTGGTATCTCCTGTAAGTCCTATGCAGTGGAATTCCTGAGTGCTGGTCGGAGGCCCAGCCCCCTTTCTGCACCACTCTGCAAACGCGACTACTACATTATAGTTATAAATTAGCATTTAAAAAACCTTTGAAATTCACTTAAAAAAACCATAGGTTTCAGGGACGTTATAGTTAGAAATTGCCATTTAAAAATCTTTGTAATTCACTGAAAAAACCATAGGTTTCAGGGACGTTATTGTTAGAAATTAGCATTTAAAAAACCTTTGAAATTCACTGAAAAAAGCATAGGTTTAACCATTCGCTGCGCCCGTCGACCAACGGCAGCTATCGAGCACTACCTCCGTAGTACTGCTGAACATCCGTTGGCCGACGCGACCCTGCCACTAATCAAACCGCCGCGGCGGAATTCGCGCCGCGGTTAAGCGGTTAAGGGACGTTATGGTTAGAAATTAGCATTTAAAATACCTTTGAAATTCACTTAAAAAACCATAGGTTTCAGGGACGTTATAGTTAGAAATTAGCATTTAAAAACCAGTGAAATTCGGCCGTTATAGTTAGTTGAGCTAACTATAACTCGTGCCCCCGGAATGCACTGCTGATGACGTCACATATTACATCATTCATGACATGGTCAGTGACATCACTGATGACATCACTGATGACATCCCAAATGGTGGGTTGCTAAGACCTTGAGAAAATATTTGGATGCTGAGAGAACACCAAGAGGATTGAGGATTAATATATTTCCTGCTGTTGAGGATTTAGATGAGAAGAAGGCAGAAAGGTGGGAGGAAAGACTGAATGCAACATCTAAAGAACTTATGATGATGCTTATTGAATTTGCAGATGATCAAAGGAAAGCCTTGCTTGCAGAAATAGAGGAGATAAAGAAGGAGATAGAGAGTCTAAATTGTCCAGAAAACACCCCGAACAATTATGAGATATTAGAGAAAGTGATGGACAAATATCAGGTGGAATTGAAAGATAAAAAACATAACAAATTCTCCATGGATGAGAGGGATTATAGATTCGGCAGAGTTTATACATATGCTAGGAAATTTGATGGCACACTGCGTAGTGATGATAAGACTAGTAATGTGAGAGAGAAAAATATGACTTTAAGTGAAATATCCAGTACTGGTTTAAGTAGCAGTGAATCTGATCTAGAAAGAACTAAGGCAGGAGATCAAGGGACAGGGGCAAGGTCTTCGTCTTTTTTAAGGGAACTACGAAGAATGCGACATGTACAATTTCAAACAGGGGGAGAGATCGGGAACAGGACAGAAGAGAGGGAGAGGCAACAATGGAGGGGGTAACCACTCATACAGGAGGGGGCCCCTGGAAACGGATAGCAGGCAGATTGGACAGGGGAAGGAGCCAAGTACAATCTGAGGAAACCCAAGCTGCCTGAAAAAGCTTATGAAGCGCTCAAAAGTCACTAATATATTAAAACATAGCCATACAAACAAAGGGATTCCCCCAGAGGAGTAGGGAAACGGTTATATAAAAAATATATTGTTTATTTATACCGTTTTATCAAAATTCATAGAAAAAGACATACAACAAAATGGAATTCCAACATGGGTATACATATATATGGTCCCACATATACACTTTCTCAATACACACAAACAACCACAGACCCAAACATACTCATACACTCTGAAAATTCATAATGAATTAAAATATTAAACTTTACAAGACACAGGATACATGGTAATTCCAATTCGTAAGTAAATTGAAGCTAGAAACAGATTTACATAGGGAACATCAAGCTGTCAGTAGTCTAATGGGTTGATACAGTCCATAGTCACGTATCTTCTCATTAGGGAAGGTGGAAACAACGGAGGCACGCGGTTCTCCAGCGCCAACGCGCGTTTCGGTGTCTAACCCAGGTATGGGTCACACCTTCATCAGGGCGGTCTGATCATGTGTGGGACACAAGAACAGATGCGCCTGGAGTTGAAATCTCTAGGAAGAATACAGGCGGTAATGGAATCACAGGCACCAAAGATGGAGAGCTCACCCAAGGGGTCCGGGGTAGCAGAATGGACACAGCTATGGTGGAATCAGGTACACACGTCACGTAAATCCAAATGTTTGTAGCATGAGATGCAGAGGAGTAGGAAATAACCCAAGCTCCAGAGGGCCAGCACTTAACTGCGTGAATTCAGCAAGTTTTAAAGATCATCCGAAGCATCGGTGAGTCCGCGGCAGCCACAGCCATCCAGCGGCGTGTGGGGAAAGGATATCCCACCGATAACAGCTGATTTTGTTACCCGGAAATCATGCCACATTAGGAGAAACCTGCATACCAGACAGAAAGCCGTCTCTCTCCTGGAAATTATTACGTGGCCATGCGGCCGTACAACACTCTATAGAATACCTTCCATTGGTTTATACGTAATTAAGATCCGTTTCATTTGGCACTATATATTTTTTCCGAAGTAGGAAAGCTTCATTGTGGTTTTCCTGGGTGACCTGATCTAGCTTCAATTATTGAATGCTACAGCGAATTTGTTTTTAGCACTACTTCCCCTGTTTGCTTGATGAATTCTTCATGTTAAAAAATCTCTTGTACCTCCATTGAACGACAAATAGCTAATTCTTTTACCTCGGGTCCATATATCCAATTTTGGGTCCCCCCCTTTTTTCCTATATCAAATTTGGTCTATGTTGTGGCTGTCCTGAAGAAGACGCTCCAAAGCCGAAACGAGCGTAGACAAATTAAGAACTTGTCCAACAATTAGCCACCATATTTTAATTAGAATACCCTTGTTTATGTCTATTTGTTTTTGTGTTTTATGTTTGAATTTTGTATATTGAATCATGTCACAATTGTCTGTATAAACGTTTTTTTGAACTTTTGTGATTATGTATGTTATATATATTTTGATTCACACAGTTTTTAATATGAATTTATAATAATAAAAATGAAAAAGAGAAAAAAAATGTTTAGTGCACTGTAGTTTATTTAAAAAAATATATCAATGAGCCTGTTGTAGGTCGGTGTATGACCAGTTAATTGCCTAGGTTTTGTGTTTCAAACTTGGGTCCAGATCCTTCCGCAGGAGACAGAAACAGAGATGGGGTAAGAACCAGACCACAGTTACAGAGGGAAACAGAACTGAAGAAGTAGAAAACTTGATAGTGAATCTGTCTGGTAAAGTTTTAACGGAGGCTGAAAAAAATGTTCTCAATAGAGGATTAAGTTTTGCACCCACACATAGATGGGATGATTTAAACGCTAAGATTTATGTGAATCGTTTCGTGCGTAAATTGAAATTGAAAAACATTTTCATGAACAAGTCTGAGAGTAAAGAAACCCTACAGATAAGAAGAGATTTGAGCCATGTATCTATTAATGAATTGATGGATATAGTGGTTCTGGTCAATCTGGACAATTAAACTAATTGTGATATTGAAGATATAGCTGTGGAACTTGACATTGAAATTGATCATAGTTTGTCTAGTAATTTGAAACCAAAATCCAAATTTGTACCACCTATGAAAGGTGAGAATGTATTGGATGTTTTTACTAATCTTGTGATGGGAGATTTTGATAAACATGTACCTATGAAACATAATTTTAATTTGAATAAAGAAGAGTTCAAAGCTTTACAAGACTTGAGTGATGACAAATCTATTATCATAAAATAGGCGGACAAGGGGGGAAATGTAGTGATTTTAAATCACTGTGATTATCACAGTGAGGCTTTGCGACAACTAAGAGACCAAAAAAGTTATGAGAGGGCAACTATGATACAGCTGGTTAATTCAAAAGTTCTAATTAAGAAAAAACTCAATTCCTATCTAGACAAACAATTATTAGATACTGATGAGTATAGCTATTTGTGGGTGGAAAATGCTAAGGTAGCTATAATCTATTTCCTACCAAAGATACATAAAGGTGGGTGGATACTGCCTGGAAGGCCTATAATATCTGGAATAGGAAGTATGACGGAACACATTTCAGAATACATAGATATGTACTTGGCACCATTTGTGAAAACACTAGTTTCATATATAAAGGATACTAAGGATTTCTTGAAACAGATTAGAGACATAAGTTGGGAAGAGGACATGTTCATGGTCACTATGGATGTAAATAGTCTGTATACCAGCATAGAGCATGAGAAAGGGATTGAGGCTGTAAGCTATCTTATATACACCAATTCTGCCAGTTACTTACAGCATTCTAATATGATATTGGACTTATTGAGATTGGTCCTCTTGAACAATTTCTTTTACTACAGGAAGGATTTATTCCATCAGGTTAAAGGAACAGCGAAGGGTTCAAGATTTGCACCTTCTTATGCGAATCTCTTTATGGGTCACTATGAGAGGGAACATGCTAGGAAATGTGGTGAAGTTTATGAAGAAAATGTGATATATTGGGGAAGATTTATAGATGATGTTTTTATGATTAGGAAAGGAGATGAGGAGAAACTGAAATCATTTCACAATTATCTGAATGATAACCAATACAACATCACACTGACCTTAGACTACAGTAAAGAGCGTATTGTCTTTCTAGACTTAGAATTGTATGTCAGAGAGGGACGCATGGAATCCAGACTTCATAGGAAATCTACATCAGTTAATTCAATATTACATGCAAGGTCAGGACATCTCAAAAGACAAATTGATAATATCCCTTATGGAGAATTCCTACGTGCAAAAAGAAACTGTAGTGAATTGAAAGAGTATGATACTGTAGCTAAAGAAATTACTGAGAGATTTTTGAGAAGAGGTTATGATAAGAACAGCGTGGACAAAGCTAGAATAAGGGCTCAAAAAGTAATAAGGAATGAACTATTACAGGATAAGAGTAAAACGAAAAGGGGTGAAGATGATGTAGTATGCTACATTGCCACATACAGTGAGGGTAATGCAAGAGTCTTTAACACATTATGTAGACATTGGGATGTGTTAACCTTAGATAAGGGTGTGGCAAAAATACTACGGAACAAACCTTCAATGGCGTACAAGAAAGCACCCACTTTAAGGAGTTTGTTGAGCCCAAGTGATACTGTGAATTATGAAGTTCCTAGTGCTGGGAGTAGAACATTGACCATGCCAGGAGGTACGTTACCATCAGGTTCTTATAGATGCACCCATTGTATTTATTGCAAGCATATAGTTGACAAGACACACATTTTTCATGATAGTAAACATCAAAAGGTCTATAAAATTGGTTCATTTATTAATTGTAATACCCATAACTGTGTTTATATAATGACATGTATATGTGGAAAGATGTACATGGGGTCATCTGTGAGGAAATTGAAGATTAGATGGATGGAACATCTTCGTGCTATCAAACATTGTGATTTAAAATACCACATTGCTGTGCATTTCAAAGATACTCATAAACTGACTGAAATAGGAGGAATTCGATTTATTGGAATTGAACAGGTCACTTTAGATAGAAGAGGTGGGGACCTAGAAGGTAAATTACGCAGTAGAGAAACCTTTTGGATTAATAAATTACGTACGGTCCAATATGGTTTAAATATTGACAGAGAACTGTATACTGTAATTGGATGAGGTAATCACCATGCAAAGACTAATATGGCCAAATTAAGTCTTTAAATTGGAGCAAGGATAAGGCTACTAGACATGAGGTAGAGGAATGTTCCCTATTTTTCCCTTATAGTTTGGTTTATATACTTTTTGGATTATATTTTTGAGAATATATCTGTAAGAATAGTTAAATGCTTTATTGAAATAAGAGAGGATAATTTATAAGAATACACCGGATTGAATAGCGTAGGACATGTAGCATTAGGGAATAAGAGAGAACTAATTGGAGTTAAAGGACGAGGGTTTGCATCTCCACTATACACTTAGCAATATGTATCATGGAATTTTCTTCTCTTTTTGATAAAATCCAAGGTAGATTTAATGCATTTTATATTGAATAAACGAGCTTGCGAGTCTCAAGTTAAAAATAGAATTTATATCTTTGTAATATGTCCAAAAAAGAAGTAATACGATCACGTTCTTATGAGAGTATTGTTAGGAGACTTCTAATAGTATGGCTAAATTGGAGTTTTTGAAGATATTAATATATAGGAAGGTGCTTGAATGGGTAATGAAAGTGAGCAGTAGCATACAGGTTTAAAGAGAAAAGTGATCTATTATATAGATGCGGGTACGAATCCCGATCAGGTGTTATGTTTTTTGAGTTAATTTTCATTTTCGTTTTTTAATTAGAAGGATACAACTTTTTTGTTATTCTAGAACAGCATTAGAAGTGTGGGGGTGATTTCTACGATATATATAATTTTTATAATGCAGGAATATGAGCAACTTAAAGGAGTTTCTTTTGTCTTCATTGGCGATACATAAATGTACGGAGTAGTGAATAGTTTCTATATTGATCCAGGTGAGGTCATTAGGGAGCAATAGCTCATGATACTAATAGATGAATAAGTTATATTCACAGGCATGGGTATGAATCCCGATAGTGGTTGAAATTTTAATAAAGATCTGATGTGTTTTATATATTTTTTTAGTGGTAATTTTGATTATTATTGAAGGAGACTTTCATTAAACAATTGTGTATTACATCGATAATAGGGGAAGAGAAAACCATGCATTAAAGAGGAATCATTGACTTAATTGGTAACTTTCACGCCACACCAGGTGTTGTGAATCTAACGGAGCAAGGGTATTTAAGGAGAGATGGATTTTCATCTCAGTACGCGTTTGAATTCGAAGGTGAAGGACCAGGAGGCTTCCAGCTTGTTGACAGTATGCGCTAGGAACTTAGTATTAGACAAGCATTTCTTGGAAGGGTGCACTCTTAGTAGATCAAAGTATGCTTTCACTAACGCAGAAGCACTTTGGGCATTGTAACAGTAGTGGTTTAAATGGGAAGAAAGTCATTAACTCTGGAGTTTAAGTCAGAATGTACATGATTCTACCAGGGATTTTGTCTACATTACAGACCCGTATCAAGGGAGGCATATACATTTTTACTATTCAGAAGAACAGAAACGTAAACAGACACTAAAGAGGATTCATCACATGGCACAAGAAGAATTTTAGGAGGTGAGAATTAATATAATTGGCGAATAGAATAACAATTTTTACAACAAGCTCAGAGAAATCAATGTTTTTCTTATATATTTTACCATAGAAATTTACCACTGAGGAAGTGATCGGTTAAATCTAAAAGAGATAATATAAGAATTAACAAGCTGCAAGGACAAAACAATAAGGTAATTAGAGAGCAAGACGAGAAGTCATGCCCTGAAAAGATTAAATGGGTTCGGATTTGTAGATTGTAAGAATGATCAAACCACTTGAAATATGTAAGTTTTTGTAATATGTAAAGTGTGTGTGAAACGTACCATGGGGACACGGTCTGATGTAACCTCAGACCCAATATTTTGAGATGGTGACTAATGTACTGTGTATCTGTCAAAAATACATAGAGAGAACGTGATGTAATCTTAGATCTAATATTTTGAGATGGTGACTAATGTACAGTGTATCTGTCAAAGATACTTGGGGAGAACGTGAAATTAATGGACTGTCTGTAGCCCTACAAAAATGCAAAAAAAATGCTTATAGTAAAAAATGTGGTTAATTCCACAAGTGTGTTGCTAAATAGATTTATTTTATTATATATTGTTTTATTTATGGTTTAGATCTTAATTATATCATTTTATGTTTGTGACAGCCCTGAAGAAGCACAGTGGAGCGTAAAACACGTGTTGGCTTTGCTTAACCCCTTCGGTGCTTATGGCGAGGCTGGACTCGTCATGGCACACAGTGCTCGTGTGCTCATGGCGAGTCCAGCTCGTCATAAGACTAACCACGAGGAAGCGCTGGCGCTCCCCGTGGGAATCCGATCGTCGGGTTTTTTGGGGAAGGCAGGGAAGGACTTCCCCTGCCTCCCCCGCCCCCATCAATGACGTCAGCGCGGCGCGCTGGCGTCATTGAGATTCCCTTTCTTCCCGACGCGCTGGAAGCCATTTGCTTCCAGCGCGTCGCTGAAATAAGGTGAGTTTTGGCTCGGGGAGGGGGTTTGATTGGAAAAGAGACATCGAGGAAAGGAAAGGGTTTTCCTTTCCCCGATGCCTCTTTTGTGCATTCCTGCTGCACGATCATGTGATCGTGCAGCAGGAATGCTCACGAGGTGTTTTACGCAGCTGTAGTGTAGGAAAGGCACTATACAATTCCCCAACGAGGTAGCATTTACTGATTAGCCGGTAGAAAGTACTCCAGTTGAGTAGAGGTATTGCACAAAACGGTGGCATCTTCGTGGATAAATATGCAGGGCAGGTGTCTGCCTTCTTCCCATTTCCAGCCTGAAAAGTGAGCTGTAATCCTCGATAGAGAGTCTCTGCATCCTTGATTTTCTCGGCGCAATCATCATGTAGAATTCGTGAGCGTGGTTAAGCAGATGTGCCTTCTCTCCATTTCCACCCTGAAAAGTGAGCTGTAATCCTCGATGGAGGTCTCTGCATCCTTGATTTTCTCGAGTGCAATCCTCGTGTAGTTCCTGTGACCAGGAGGTTCCCTCTCCTCGTCTGCCGGTGAGATCCTGCTCTGACCCTTTATAAACAAGAGGCATGTGAACGGGCCTAGAAGCCCCGCTCGTTTGGCCCCGCCACACATTCGTGAGCGTGGTTAAGCAGATGTGCCTTCTCTCCATTTCCACCCTGAAAAGTGAGCTGTAATCCTCGATGGAGGTCTCTGCATCCTTGATTTTCTCGAGTGCAATCCTCGTGTAGTTCCTGTGACCAGGAGGTTCCCTCTCCTCGTCTGCCGGTGAGATCCTGCTCTGACCCTTTATAAACAAGAGGCATGTGAACGGGCCTAGAAGCCCCGCTCGTTTGGCCCCGCCACACATTCGTGAGCGTGGTTAAGCAGATGTGCCTTCTCTCCATTTCCACCCTGAAAAGTGAGCTGTAATCCTCGATGGAGGTCTCTGCATCCTTGATTTTCTCGAGTGCAATCCTCGTGTAGTTCCTGTGACCAGGAGGTTCCCTCTCCTCGTCTGCCGGTGAGATCCTGCTCTGACCCTTTATAAACAAGAGGCATGTGAACGGGCCTAGAAGCCCCGCTCGTTTGGCCCCGCCACACATTCGTGAGCGTGGTTAAGCAGATGTGCCTTCTCTCCATTTCCACCCTGAAAAGTGAGCTGTAATCCTCGATGGAGGTCTCTGCATCCTTGATTTTCTCGAGTGCAATCCTCGTGTAGTTCCTGTGACCAGGAGGTTCCCTCTCCTCGTCTGCCGGTGAGATCCTGCTCTGACCCTTTATAAACAAGAGGCATGTGAGCGGGCCTAGAAGCCCCGCTCGTTTGGCCCCGCCACACATACTCTAGCGGTATGCTACGTCTGCCCGCCCTTTCCCCACTATGATGGACAGCTTACTCAAAGGACCCCGGCGCTTTCGGCGCGGTGGCAAAGTTACAGACACACAGGTCACTGGAGACAATTCTTCTGGTCCTTTACGCAGCTGTAGTGTAGGAAAGGCACTATACATTACCCAACGAGGTAGCACTTACTGATTAGCCAGTAGACAGTACTCCAGTTGAGTAGAGGTATTGCACAAAACGGTGGCATCTTCTTGGATAAATATGCAGGGCAGGTGTGCAGAATTCGTGAGCGTGGTTAAGCAGATGTGCCTTCTCTCCATTTCCAACGTGAAAAGTTAGCTGTAATCCTTGATGGAGGTCTTTGCATCCTTCATTTTCTCGAGCGCAATTCTCGTGTAGAATTCGTGAGCGTGGTTAAGCAGATGTGGCTTCTCTCCATTTACACCCTGAAAAGTTAGCTGTAATCCTTGATGGAGGTCTTTGCATCCTTGAATTTCTCGAGCGCAATGCTCGTGTAGTTCCTGTGACCAGGAGGTTCCTTCTCCTCGTCTGCCGCTGAGATCCTGCTCTGACCCTTTATCCCCTTCGGTGCTTATGACGAGCTGGACTCGTCATGGCACACAGTGCTCGTGTGCTCATGACGAGTCCAGCTCGTCATAAGACCACCCACGGGGAAGCGCTGGCGCTCCCCGTGGGAATCCGATCGTTAGGTTTTTTTTTGGGGAGGCAGGGGAAGGGCTTCCCCTGCCTCCCCCGCCCCATCAATGACGTCAGCGCGCTGACATCATTGAGGTTTCCCTTTCTTCCCGGCGCGCTGGAAGCCATTTGCTTCCAGCGCGTCGAGAAATCAGGTGAGGTTTGGCTCGGGGAGGGGGTGTTTGTATCAAAGAGGCATCGAGGAAAGGAAAGGGTTTTCCTTTCCCCGATGCCTCTTTTGTGCATTCCTGCTGCACGATCATGTGATCGTGCAGCAGGAATGCCCACTAGGCACCAGGGTTTTTTAATTTTTGTGTTGGGGAGTGGCCAAAGGGCAAGGGTTGCTCCCCTTTTACGGGGGTGAATATTTTATTTATACTGTTAGGCCCACCTACCCCTTAGCTTGGCTGGTGGATTGTGTGTGGACTGGTGCATTATTTGCATATGTGATTGTAATGTTTTTTTCTCCTTTTTATTCTAGTGTAAAGCTTTTGATTCCTGTTTGCGGTTTCGGCAGTGGTGGTTCTGCAGTTTTGCGTAATTGCATTTATTTGGTAAGAAAAATATTTTTGTTGTGTGTACTCCAAATGAGTATTATTGTCATGCATGAATGAATTTTTTTGTAAGTGGTGCCATAATGGCAGCATATTTGTTAGTGTTCAGAGCATGAAATTCTTTGCGATGTTTTGCATTGTCTTATGTGTAATTTTTTTCTTCTTCTTTTTAGTGGGATATTGTTGATCCTTACTGTGTCTGTGCAGAGTAGGTGGTGGTGAGTCTAGCTGCTTCTGTCACGTGAGTGGTATAGTGTTGGAGTATATAGGTCTTTGTGATAAAGCTACATTTTGTTTATTTCTTTTTTTTTTTACAAAGGGTTTGTTGTTGTTGACTTGTTTGACAAGTAACCTTTATTAGTAAGCATTATGGCTAGCCGTAGAATTACTGCTCAGCAGGTGGTTGGTTTGCTTCTTGAATCTTCCTCTGAGCAGGATTATGAGACTGACAGTGCGTCTGAGGGAGAGGAGGGAGGGAAGATTCAGGCAGTGAGTTTTCTCTCCACATGGAATCATCGGATGATGAAGGTACTCTCAGTGCAGATGAAGTGCCTGATTTAGAGGAGGATACTACTGTGCCGATGGTGCAAGAGGCATCTGGATTGCAGCCTGGGGCTGCTAGGCTTCCTACTGGAAGTGCTGGACTCTGGGTTGATCCAAACATGGTGCAGCCGGTGTTGCCTGCCTTTAGTGGTTATGCAGGGTGTAGAGTGGATTGTGAACATTATTTGCCTATACAGTATTTTCAGTTGTTTATGGATGATGTATTTTTGGGTGAGATTGTTGAGCAGACTAATTTGTATGCTGAACAGTTTTTGAGGGACAACAGTGCCAGACTTAGGCCCCATTCTAGAGCTACCCGGTGGAGTCCCACAAATCTGGAAGAGATGAAGAAGTTTTTGGGCTTGACTTTTTGATGGGTTTGATAAGGAAGCCGTCCATGGGTTCATATTGGTCTACCAGTCCCTTGATGGCAACGGCCATATTTCCTGCAGTTATGACTCGTGATCGGTATTTACTTTTGCTTCGGATGCTGCATTTTGTTGATAATGGTTTGGCGTTGCCACGAGATCACCCTGAATGTGACCGTCTTTTTAAGATTCGGCCTGTTCTTGATCACTTTGTAGATCGATTTTCAGAGATCTATACTCCAGGGAAAGAAATATCTATTGATGAGTCTTTGGTGCTGTTCAAGGGCCGTTTGGTTTTAGGCAGTACATTCCTAGCAAGAGGGCACGCTATGGAATTAAGCTGTATATGTTGTCTGAGAGTAGGACAGGATATGTTTTTAATTTGCGTGTGTACACTGGTAGGGATTCCACTATTGACCCCCTGGTTGTCCGTCCACTTTAGTAGGAGTTTCAGAGAAAATTGTGTGGGAACTTGCTAGAGGACTGTTTAACAGAGGCCACCATTTGTACCTTGATAACTTCTACACTGCTGTGCAATTGTTTAAGGAATTGTTCAAAGTGGACACTTTTGCTTGTGGCACAATCCGCTCTAACCGTAAAGGTTATCCAAAGAGCTTGTTTGCAAAAAACTTCAGAGGGGACAGTGCAGTGCCTTGCGTAGTGAGGAACTGCTAGCTGTGAAATTTGTGGACAGGAGGGATGTGTACATGCTGACTACCATCCATGATGAGAGTACTTCACCTGTGGCTGTTTGGGGTCAGATTGCTGAAGTGCGCAAACCTGTGTGCATTTTAGACTACAATAAGCACATGGGTGGTGTTGATAGAGTAGATCAGAGGTTGGAACCTTACACTGCTATTCGTAAGTCTTACATTTGGTATAAGAAGTTGGCCATCCATCTCTTCAATTTAGCAACTTTCAATGCTTTTGTTGTGTTCAAGGAGTGTTCTCCTGCGTCAAAGTTGACTTTTGTTCAGTTTCAGGAGTCTGTCATAGGCAGCCTTGTTGTTGTGGAACAGGCAAGTGTTCCTAGAGTTGGAGTGGTGGAGGATGTGGCTCGATTGAAAGAGCGCCACTTTCCTGATCACATTCCTCCTACACTCTCAAAAGACTTTCCCACTAGGAGATGTAGAGTCTGTTGGCGAAGAGGTACGCGGAAGGAGACTCGTATGTACTGCCCTGAGTGTCCTTCTAACCCTGGGCTGTGTGTGCCTGCTTGTTATAGAGCGTACCACAAGCAAAAGAATTATTGGGAGCAACCATGAGTGGTAAAGTGAACTGCCTGGTCTGTAATGTTTAAGAATTGTTGTTCTGTTTCAAGGTTGGCATTAGTGCAATGTTTCTGATTTTGTGTTAGTAGATTTGTATCTATTTGCAATTTGTTTGTGTTTTCTTTTTGTATAAAAAAATCCTAAATGTGATGGTGGTGTGTGTAGGCTGGTGCTTGGCTGGCGGTGTGCGTGGAGTGGCGCTTGGCTGGCGGTGTGCGGGAGTGGCTCTTGGCTGGCGGTGTGCGTGGAGTGGCGCTAGGCTGGCGGTGTGCGTGGAGTGGCGCTAGGCTGGCGGTGTGCGTGGAGTGGCGCTAGGCTGGCGGTGTGCGTGGAGTGGCGCTAGGCTGGCGGTGTGCGTGGAGTGGCGCTAGGCTGGCGGTGTGCGTGGAGTGGCGCTTGGCTGGCGGTGTGCGTGGACTGGCGCTCGGCTGGCAGTGTGTGAGTAGTGACTTGCTGCTGGTCACTACACACACTGCTAGCCGAGCGACACTCCACGCAATCCATCAGCTTGTGTGGTTGCTGTGTTAGGAATGTGGGCGTGTGAAAGTGATGGGCCCTTGAATGGCGCTGTCTGCTGGTGTGAGTGTTGTAATGTGATGGGCCCGCGGCTGGTGGTGTGAATGGTTTTGTATTTGTCACACGTATGAAAGGTGTATGAATGGCCTGTAAAGAGGTTGGTGCCTTGTCGTGGCTTTACAGCTCACGAGCTGTGAGTCAATGGTTCAGTTTCTCGTCCTTTCAATTATTAACAGTGCATTTCATTTTTGTGAAATCACTTGTTAATACAATTGTATATACTGAACCATCACTCACCCTCGTGCCAAATCCAACCAGTATGTGTGTGTGTGCTTGAGGATTAGATGGCTGTGCAGTAATATTTTTTTTTGTCTTTCTCAAGCAGGGTGTACCTTGTCCCTTTTTGTGAATGTTGTAATGTGTTTGTTTCGTGCCTGGGGGTGTGAATGGTCTTGTGTGTATCACGTATGAAAGGTGTGTGAATGGCCTGTAAAGCGGTTGGGGCCTTGACGTGGCTTTACAGCTCACGAGCTGCGAGTCACTGGTTCCGTTTTTGTCCTTTCAATTATTGACAGTGCATTTCATTTTTGTGAAATCTCTTGTTAATAAAATTGTATATACTGAACCATCACTTGCCCTCGTGCCAAATCCAACCAGTATGTGTGTGTGCTTGAGGAATAGATGGCTGTGCAGTAATCTTTGTCTTTTTAGTCTGTCTGCCAAGGTGTACATTCCGTCTAAGAATAACCTACCAACTGTAGATATTGTCGTAAGCGAAACACCCATGGGAGTACATGGTGATATCTCTCTTGTGGATCCCAACAAGTTATGGTACCCACAATGTCCTGCAAACCTCAAAATGTCTGTCACATTTTCCTTGCAATATTGTGCCAAAATTTTCACGCTGCAGAAATAAACAACACATTATCTCATTATGACCTGGTTTTGCAAGGGGGTCACCTGGGTTTTGGCCCGGGGCTCGGCGGCCACATAGGAAACCTACCAAACCCACACATTTCTGAAAAGTAGACACCCGGGGGCTTCCAGGGAGGTATGGCTTGCGTGGATCCCCCAACGTTTCCTTACCAGAATCCCCTGCAAACCTCACTTTTAGCTGAAAAAATCACTTTTTCACACATTTTTGTGTGGGAAAGTGTGGCATCACTGGCCTCACACAAATTTCCTACCACCCAGCGTTCCCCCAGGTCTCCCGATAAAAATGGTGCCTCACTTGTGTGGGAGGCCCAAGTACCCGCGACAGGCAAGGGCCCACAACGTAGTGAGGCGACCTCAAAATGGCCTTTCACAAAACCACCTGGTTTTGCAAGGGAGTCACCTGGGTTTTGGCTCTGTGCTCGGCGGCCATCTAGGAAACCTACCAAACCCACACATTTCTGAAAAGTAGACACCCGGGGGCTTCCAGGGAGGTATGGCTTGCGTGGATCCCCCAACGTTTCCTTACCCAGAATCCCTGCAAACCTCACTTTTAGCTGAAAAAATCACTTTTTTCACACATTTTTGTGTGGGAAAGTGTGGCATCACTGGCCTCACACAAATTTCCTACCACCCAGCGTTCCCCCAGGTCTCCCGATAAAAATGGTGCCTCACTTGTGTGGGAGGCCCAAGTACCACGCGACAGGCAAGGGCCCACAACGTAGTGAGCGACCTCAAAATGGCCTTTCACAAAACCACCTGGTTTTGCAAGGGAGTCACCTGGGTTTTGGCCCTGTGCTCGGCGGCCATCTAGGAAACCTACCAAACCCACACATTTCTGAAAAGTAGACACCCGGGGGCTTCCAGGGAGGTATGGCTTGCGTGGATCCCCCAACGTTTCCTTACCCAGAATCCCCTGCAAACCTCACTTTTAGCTGAAAAAATCACTTTTTCACACATTTTTGTGTGGGAAAGTGTGGCATCACTGGCCTCACACAAATTTCCTACCACCCAGCGTTCCCCAGGTCTCCCGATAAAAATGGTGCCTCACTTGTGTGGGAGGCCCAAGTACCCGCGTCAGGCAAGGGCCCATAACGTAGTGAGGCGACCTCAAAATGGCCTTTCACAAAACCACCTGGTTTTGCAAGGAAGTCACCTGGGTTTTGGCTCTGTGCTCGGCGGCCATCTAGGGAAACCTACCAAACCCACACATTTCTGAAAAGTAGACACCCGGGGCTTCCAGGGAGGTATGGCTTGCGTGGATCCCCCAACGTTTCCTTACCCAGAATCCCCTGCAAACCTCACTTTTAGCTGAAAAAATCACTTTTTCCACACATTTTTGTGTGGGAAAGTGTGGCATCACTGGCCTCACACAAATTTCCTACCACCCAGCGTTCCCCAGGTCTCCCGATAAAAATGGTGCCTCACTTGTGTGGGAGGCCCAAGTACCCGCGACAGGCAAGGGCCCACAACGTAGTGAGGCGACCTCAAAATGGCCTTTCACAAAACCACCTGGTTTTGCAGGAGTCACCTGGGTTTGGCCCTGTGCTCGGCGGCCATCTAGGAAACCTACCAAACCCACACATTTCTGAAAAGTAGACACCGGGGGCTTCCAGGGAGGTATGGCTTGCGTGGATCCCCCAACGTTTCCTTACCAGAATCCCTGCAAACCTCACTTTTAGCTGAAAAAATCACTTTTCACACATTTTTGTGTGGGAAAGTGTGGCATCACTGGCCTCACACAAATTCCTACCACCCAGCGTTCCCCCAGGTCTCCTGATAAAAATGGTGCCTCACTTGTGTGGGAGGCCCAAGTACCAGCGACAGGCAAGGGCCCAAAACATTTTTTGATAGGCAATGTTGATGTTGCCTCAAAACGTTTTGTGTCCTTGCCTGTCAGCGGTACTGGGCCTCCCACACAAGTGAGGCACCATTTTTCGGGAGACCTGGGGAACGCTGGGTGGTAGGAAATTTGTGTGAGGCCAGTGATGCCACACTTTCCCACACAAAATGTGTGAAAAAGTGATTTTTTCAGCTAAAATTGAGGTTTGCAGGGATTCTGGGTGGAAACGTTGGGGATCCACGCAAGCCATGCCTCCTGAAGCCCCCGTGTCTACTTTTCAGAAATGTGTGGGTTTGGTAGGTTTCCTAGATGGCCGCCGAGCACAGGGCCAAAACCCAGGTGACCCTGCAAAACCAGGTGGTTTTGTGATAGGCCATTTTGAGGTCGCCTCACTACGTTGTGGGCCCTTGCCTGTCGAGGTACTTGGGCCTCCCACACAAGTGAGGCACCATTTTTATCGGGAGACCTGGAGGAACGCTGGGTGGTAGGAAATTTGTGTGAGGCCAGTGATGCCACACTTTCCCACACACAAATGTGTGAAAAAGTGATTTTTTCAGCTAAAATTGAGGTTTGCAAGGGATTCTGGTAGTGAAACGTTGGGGATCCACGCAAGCCATACCTCCCTGGAAGCCCCGGGTGTCTACTTTTCAGAAATGTGTGGGTTTGTAGGTTTCCCTAGATGGCCGCCGAGCACAGGGCCAAACCCAGGTGACCCTTGCAAAACCAGGTGGTTTTGTGAAAGGCCATTTTGAGGTCGCTCACTACGTTGTGGGCCCTTGCCTGTCGCGGGTACTGGGCCTCCCACACAAGTGAGGCACCATTTTTATCGGGAGACCTGGGGAACGCTGGGTGGTAGGAAATTTGTGTGAGGCCAGTGATGCCACACTTTCCCACACACAAATGTGTGAAAAAGTGATTTTTTCAGCTAAAATTGAGGTTTGCAAGGGATTCTGGGTGAGAAACGTTGGGGATCCACGCAAGCCATACCTCCTGGAAGCCCCCGGGTGTCTACTTTTCAGAAATGTGTGGGTTTGGTAGGTTTCCCTAGATGGCCGCCGAGCACAGGGCCAAAACCCAGGTGACTCCTGCAAAACCAGGTGGTTTTGAGATAGGCAATTTTGAGGTCGCCTCACTACGTTGTGGGCCCTTGCCTGTCGCGGTACTTGGGCCTCCCACACAAGTGAGGCACCATTTTTATCGGGAGACCTGGGGAACGCTGGGTGGTAGGAAATTTGTGTGAGGCCAGTGATGCCACACTTTCCCACACACAAATGTGTGAAAAAGTGATTTTTTCAGCTAAAATTGAGGTTTGCAAGGGATTCTGGGTAAGGAAACGTTGGGGGATCCACGCAAGCCATACCTCCTGGAAGCCCCGGGTGTCTACTTTTCAGAAATGTGTGGGTTTGGTAGGTTTCCTAGATGGCCGCCGAGCACAGGGCCAAAACCCAGGTGACTCCTTGCAAAACCAGGTGGTTTTGAGATAGGCAATTTTGAGGTCGCCTCACTACGTTGTGGGCCCTTGCCTGTCGCGGGTACTTGGGCCTCCCACACAAGTGAGGCACCATTTTTATCGGGAGACCTGGGGAACGCTGGGTGGTAGGAAATTTGTGTGAGGCCAGTGATGCCACACTTTCCCCACACAAATGTGTGAAAAAGTGATATTTTTCAGCTAAAATTGAGGTTTGCAAGGGATTCTGGGTAAGGAAACGTTGGGGGATCCACGCAAGCCATACCTCCCTGGAAGCCCCGGGTGTCTACTTTTCAGAAATGTGTGGGTTTGGTAGGTTTCCCTAGATGGCCGCCGAGCGCAGGGCCAAAAACCACAGCTAGGCACTTTGCCAAAACCAGGTGGTTTTGAGATAGCAATTTTGAGGTGCGCCTCACTGCGTTGTGGGCCCTTGCCTGTCGCGGGTACTGGGCCTCCCACACAAGTGAGGCACCATTTTTATCGGGAGACCTGGGGAACGCTGGGTGGTAGGAAATTTGTGTGAGGCCAGTGATGCCACACTTTCCTCACACAAATGTGTGGAAAAAGTGATTTTTGCAGCTAAAATTGAGGTTTGCAGAGGGATTCTGGGTAAGGAAACGTTGGGGGATCCACGCAAGCCATACCTCCTGGAAGCCCCTGGGTGTCTACTTTTCAGAAATATTTTTTTTTAAACTCTTTTTATTGCATTTTGAATAATAAGCAACTGTTCCACCGTGCAAGGTGGGTTACATATACACCCCCCCAAAACGAAAAACAAAAACAAATCATATCAAACCAAAACATAACAAATTAAGCACATGACCTAAGTTGTGATTATGCAGTCACCTGAGGAGATTTAGGTACAAATCAGTCTCCATATTGTCTATACCTTAACAACGTGTCCGTTGGATGTATCCGATCCACTTTTTACCCATCTCAGTCTAAGTCCGCTATTGCTTTTTGTTGT
Organism: Calotriton arnoldi; assembly: GCA_963921515.1. Lineage (NCBI taxonomy): Eukaryota > Metazoa > Chordata > Amphibia > Caudata > Salamandridae > Calotriton > Calotriton arnoldi. The sequence continues at coordinate 89,438 of CAWUFW010011508.1, read as the reverse complement.
AAAAACTGTCTCAATGGCTCCCATACAATCTGTCGGCCTGGATGGTGCCGTGTAGTTCCTCTGAGTACAGTTCCAAGTTATCCTTACAATATACAAGGTCTCTTATCCAGTGGGCCACCCTCGGTGATCGCTTACCTCCCCATGTTATGGCAACCCTTCGTTTGGCCATCAGTAGTGCTATACGTAAAAAATTTCCTGTGACCCCTTTTACCTTCGGCACACAGCACAGTAGACAGACTAAGGGCGTACACGGTATCTCCACCTCAACCATTTCTTCTACAGCCCGCACAACTTTGCTCCAATAGCAGGCCACTCTCCCTACAGCCCCATGCCAGGTGCAGAAAGTCTGCTTTCGAGTTGACCGCATCTCTTGCACTCCGCTGGAGTCCCGTAGACCATAACGGCACAACCTCTCCGGTGTGTAGTACACACCTGGTGTATGTATTTAAAAATGTATGATACGCAAATTTCCGCTTGGCGTAAGTTTACCGGTCAAGCTGCATATATGTTCCCAATCTGCCAGGGATATCTGAGATGTTTAGCGCATCGTTCCATCGCTCTAGGCTTCTGTCCGTGCAGTCAGGTCCCTCAGCTCTAATTGCCCGGTACAGTTTAGTGATTAATTTTTTATTAGTGGGAGTAGTTAGCACCATTTGCAGAGAGTGTAGCGTATACGGCTCAGAAGGATAAGTGTCATAATGTGATTTGACGGCATGACGAAGTCTATGAAACGTGAATTGGAACAACAACGTGGGGTTATTGATATATTGTAGGGTCTCCGAAGTGTGAAATGTGCCCCCTGGGTATAGGTCCTGCATTGTATTCATGCCTGCCTCCTTAGCTAAACGCATTGCCCCTGCCTCATGCGTAACTGACAACGCCGCATGGTATTCCAGCTGCAATGCCGGGCGTAAATTGGTGTTTTGTGGGCTATTTTCCTATCGTCTGCCAGGCCGCTTATGGTTGTACTCAACGGTATTTATTTCCGTTCTGGGACTCCGTTTCAGCATGGGTGAATAAACTATGCAGCGGAATAGGGGAAGCATCTCCGTCTTCCACGGCTACATGTGGAGTGAAGGCGTGTGGTCTAACCCAGAAGTACGCATATTGTGCCTGAGCGCTGAGATAGTAAACATATAGGTCAGGTGCGCTGAACCCCCTGTCATAATCCCGTGCAAGGGTGGTCCCAACTCACCCGTGCCTGCTTGCCCCCAGATCAATCGAATCAGCATCGCCGCACTGTGTCGAAAAAACCCCTTTGCCAGCTGCATTGGTATATTTGAAAACAAGTACAAGAAGCGTGGTAGTACCACCATCTTTGTTAGGGCGATACGATCCGCAAGGGACAATGGCAGGTGTATCCATTTGTCGATTTGTTGCTCAAGAGTGCTACAGGCCCTCCCATAGTTTTCACGTATGACCCAGATCCCAAGATATTTTACCGGGTCCGCTGTCCATACCAATGGATATTCCATGGTTGGCCGGGGTGTACACTCCGTCAGGGGAATGATAATGGACTTATCCCAGTTCACCGAGAGACCTGCCATCAAACCAAATCTGATGTATTCTCGCAGTAGCTGCGAGAGATATCGAGATGGTTCTCTTACAAGCAGCACCATGTCGTCTGCATATAGTGATATGGCGACTGGGCTGATGATTAAAATTTAAAGCCGTTTCCCTGTGTCTTTGCCGTATTACATATGCCAGAGGCTCTATTGTGAGAGCGAAGAGCAATGGTGACAGCGGGACAGCCCTGCCTGGTACCCCGCTTTACAGGGAAAAGGATCCGATGTCAGTCCCCCACTCGCACCCTTGCAGATGGGTCAGCATATGATATCTGAATCCATTTTGTAAAAATTGGCGGGAACCCCATGCGCTGTAATATATAAAACATATATTTCCACTCAATGGAATCAAAAGCCTTGGCTGCGTCTAGCATTACCGCGGCGGCAGGGAGGCGTGGTTCCAAGACATGCATCATCGCAAAGACCGTCCGTAGGTTGTGTGATGTAGACCGCTCAGCTATAAAACCCGACTGATCCAGTAGGACCAGACAGGACATCAAGGGCTGAAGCTTGGTAGCAAGGATTTTGGCAAGAATTTTCGCATCTATATTAATCAGCGACAGTGGCCTGTATGACTCACATAAATCCGGAGGTTTATCCTTTTAAGCAGCATTATAATCAGCGCCTGGCGCAGAGACGGCGGCAATGTCCCGGACTCATGCGCCTCAGCGTACATCTCTAGTAGATAGGGAGGAGCAAGTCTTCATACGTTTTATAAAAATTCGATCGTGAGGCCATCAGGCCCAGGCGCCTTGCATTCGGTAGGGCTCTAATCGCTGCTTTTACATCCGCAGCTGTCTATTGGCTGACTTAAATACTCTCGGTGATCGTCTGAAACCCAAGCACAGGCCACGTCTTTCAAATAGTCCTCCATTTCCAAGTGGTAGCGCCTCCTGGTAGTGTAGAGATCGGCGTAGTAGTCACGTAAATTGATCAACGATATCTAATTGATTATAATGTTCCTGGCCTCGCATGTCTGTGATCTTTTCGATATGCTGTTGTTCTGAGCTTAACTTCTAATTTTATTTGCGAGATTGCGGCCCGGCCGACCCCCTTTCTCCGTATTGGCGAGCCACATGCCTGCGCGATATGTATCGAATCTCAGTTTCCGCCAAGTTATCATATTCTCGAATTAAGTCATGTATGCGGGCCATGGTGTCCATCGCTGGGGCCGCGCTGTATTCACGCTCTAGGGCCTGAAGTGTGGTCTCTATTTTTGCAAGCTGGGTTCTAATGTCTTTCAGTATGCCAGCAGTGGTACCAATGCACACTCCCCGTATCGTTACCTTAAAAGCCTCCCATAATGTGAATGCGCTATCTACGGTGCCCTTATTGATCTCAAAGTAATCCGCTATGGCCGTGCGGATAGTAGTGTTGTAGATTGGATCTAATAATGCCTCTGCTCGCAGCCGCCATGTGAAAGGACGATGTATGGACGTTGGGATTCTAATGTCTAGCATCACCGGGTTATGATCGGACAAGGTGCGCGGGTAATTTTTGACCTCCACAACCCAGTCGGCTGCGCCTTTCCCCAGAAGCCAGTAGTCTAGTCTAGACCAGCTGTTGTGTGCAGGCGTAGCATGCGTTCCTTCTTTAACTGTGCCGTTGCGCACCCTCCAGATATCCACCAGACTAAATTCCAACATGGCATTGCTCACACTACGAGCCACCCGGGGGTACGATTGTGGTGTGGGGGGGATTTATCTAAGTCGGGATCCAGGTAGGTGTTGAGGTCCCCTCCCCATAGTATGTTAGCGTCAGGCCATTCTCTAAGTTTATCATACAGTCTTGAAAAGCAGTCCAGGTCATCTGCTATTGGGCCGTATATATTTACCATAGTGATTACCGTGTTCCTCAGTTTACCTTGAACCATTGCACAGCGCGCCTCATCGTCTGCGTATGTGCGCAGTGGTGTAAAATCGACTTCGTTTGACCAAAATAAGCACCCTCTAGCATAGGACGAGTATGAGGAGGCTATTTTAAACCCGGCCCATTTGAGTGCAATTGCGCGGTCCGTAACCTTGGTCAGGTGTGTTTTTGAAGCAGAGCAATGTGTATGCCATGTCTATTCAGGTAAGCAAACACTTGCCGTATTTTTTTGGGAGTATTCAACCCTCTAATGTTCCATGTCAGCATTCTGTATTCCTCACCCATGTCCCTGACCAACATCATTTACCTTTGCCGGGCAGTGGTTCGGTACTTAACACATTTGTCAGCAATAATACATGTCTCTAACGTATATTGGACACAATCCCCAGGTGCAGTCATTGGAAGTGCTTCTAAAAATAAAAACAACATAGCCCCAAATAACCGTTCAACCCACCCGCCACCCACTCCAACCTCCCAATTAGGTCGAGAATTTAACCCCTCTACCCACCCTTCCATTTACCCTAGCCCCTAAAAAGAGTTCTAACAAGTAGGGGTTCACCCGTTGGGGGAGAGGGAACAACGGCAAAACACCCACCTTGTGGTGGGGTGGCCAGGCTCCCATGTTTTTATCGCACAACTGTTCTGTAATATGGCAAAACATGAATAGCACCAGAAAGACCCCGTGCATTTGTAACGTTAGCTCAGTATACTTTGCGACTCATTTCTATATTATCAATTTAGAGTAGCCCTTCCCAGATATGTAATTATATGCATCTATATTAATCATCAAATCACTGTTTAAGAAGCTACAACGGCTATTAGTCCGCATTCTCAGACTCTCCAATCTTGTGGGACTGTTCGGGCCACTCCGCCGGGCTTGCTGGGGCAAATGTGCTTTGTAAACTTAAGAGCTGATTTAGCGTCCGTAAAAAGTGTGATTGTCCATCATGCGTTATTCTTAATTTAGCGGGATACAGCATTGCGTACGGGATGGAGGCAGATTGCAATATCTTCTTCGTTGGCACAAAGTCTCGTCGAGCGGCCTGTACCGCTGGAGTGTAATCCGGGAAAAAGGACAGGTTGTTTCCGTTGTGGTTAATGGGACTCCTGGCTCTGGCTTCCCGGAGTATAGCATCACGGTCTGCATAATTGAGGAGGCGTGCAATAATCGGACGTGGTGGTGCCCCTGGTTTTGGTCGGGGTCCCAAGGACTCTGTGAGCTCGCTCCACTATCATGACCGGGGGACAACACCGAACCAAACAGCTCTCGCAGCAGGGTGTCAATGAATGTCTCCATCTTTGTTATTGCTGTTGATTCCGGCAGGCCAATTATTCGGAGGTTGTTTCGCCGGGAACGTGCTTCTAAATCTTCATTTTTCGCTCTTATAACCTCCAGCACTTTTTCCATGTGTAAGATCTGTAGTCCGCGATTCCGCCTGGGAATCTTGAGTGTCCAGATAGCCTGTTCTCCAACACATCAAGTCTGGTGTCATGCGTTTCCACCTGTTTCTTTACCGCATCTAGGCTGGATGTGAGTGCGTCGAGCTTGCCATCTATGGTTTTCAGCCCTGCGCGCATCTCCAATAAGATTGATCGCATGTCTTCGTCCTGGCTTTCCGCAGACTCTGGCTGCCCTTGTATCGTGGCTTGCTCTGCCATGGTCTCATTGGCTCGTGTGGTTCGCTTACTCTCGAATGGGAGTTTTGGTTGTTTGGGGTCTGGTTTTCCCATTGTGCAGTGGTAACTTTAAGTCAGTACCTATACCCGCAGTCCGCTGCCCACAGCGCGCCTACGTTGTGACAATTATGTTGTGTGTCGAAGTTCTGCACCCCTATTTAGGTACTGGGCCAGGTGGTGGGCCTTTTCAGGCTGTGGCACACATGCTCGTGTCACCCGCTGTAGCGTGCTTTCTCTGTGCCCAACGTCAATAACAGATAGGTGCTGTAGTAAGCTCTGCGCCTCCTCCAGTGATTTGTACTGCGCCTAGTGTCTCCGGTCCACTACCACTGGTCTCCGAGCCCGGGACATAGGCCCTAATGCGACTCCACTGCTCATCAATAAAGCGGTTCCTCTTATCAAGCCAGTCCGTATCACCGCAGGTTCCCAGATGCGCCCTGGTAACTTCTAGAAAGAGCCTCTTCCTGTAGCTGTCTCGTGGCTTAATCTCCACAATCCGACTGTGTAACGGGAGACCGGCGCAGGCGCCACTCCAGCCCTTCTTCCCTCCGAGGTGCAGCGATTGGGGCCCAGCGAGCCCACCCCACCCCGGGCGGAACCGCCAGCAGGCCCCCTGCCGCCCCTGCCCTCCGCAGCACCAGAGCACCGCAGGAGCCGAGTGTCGCCCTAGGCCAGCCCACCAGCGCCTCCCCCAGCAGCGAAGCCGACCAAGCTACACACCTCTGTGGTGGGAGAGCAGGGGCTGCCCCAACACTCGCCGAGATCGGTCGGCCCGCGCGCAGAGCTCAGGCCCCCGGGCACTACCCCCCGAGGCCGCCTAGTCCCTGCCCCGCAAGACCGCCCGAGCCCGGTTTAGCATGTGGCCCCGCCTCACTCACCTCACCGCTGCAACCCGTCCGGGGAGGCCTCCTAGTACATCAGGTCCGGTGCTTCTCCCCGGTCCTCAGGACACAGCAGCACCTCGGGCGCCTCGGCCTCTCACGCGTCCCCAGCAGCTGGGCCCCCGCCTCACCTCTGGCGCCGGCCCGTAGGGGGTGCACTGTCTCGCCGGTGGCGGTCCCGGTCCGAACCAGTGCGCTTGGGGGCCCCTCTTAGCTGCTGGGATCTCTAAGGTTCCACCCTCGGAGCCGGTCGGGTCACCGCATACGCCCTCAGTTCACCTCCGGCCGCCATGTTCCTCCGGGACCACACTGCTGCGCCGTGAGTTCCGCATCAAGGTTCCTGCCACTTCTAGGCAGCAAAAGTGTCACCGAGTGTGCCCGGAGCGAACAGCATCAAGGGAGATGGGTGCTGGTAGTTGTGGTCGTGCTTAGCGGATGGTAATAGCCGGATAGTTGAGCCTGGCCTGCGGAGCTCCTTCACCAGGCAGCCATTCCGCAACGCGCCGTAGCCACGCCCCTACTTTTCAGAAATGTGTGTGTTTGCTAGGTTTCCCTAGGTGCCGGCAGAGGTAGGGTTCAAAACTACAGCTAGGCACTTTGCCAAAAAAGGGTCATTTTTCACTGCGAAATTGAGGTGTGACCACGCTGCGTTTTGCGCCGTTTCCTGTCGCAGGCACTAGGCCGACCCACACAAGTGAGGTACCATTTTTCTCGTAAGACTTTGGGGAACGCGGGTGGGTGGAAATTTGTGGATCCACGCAGATTCCAGAACTTTCCACCACAGAAATGTGGGGAAAATGTGTTTTTTTGACAATTTTTATGTTTGCAAGGGATTCTGGGTAACAGAACCTGGTGGGAGGCAGTCAAGTCACCCCATCCTGGATTCCCTGGGTGTCTAGTTTTCAAAAATGTATAGGTTTGCTAGGTTTCCTAGGTGCCGGCAGAGCTAGGGTTCAAAAACTACAGCTAGGCACTTTGCCAAAAAAGGGTCATTTTTCACTGCGAAATTGAGGTGTGACCACGTTGCGCTTTGCGCCGTTTCCTGTCGCAGGCACTAGGCCGACCCACACAAGTGAGGTACCATTTTTCTCGTAAGACTTTGGGGAACGCGGGGTGGGTGGAAATTTGTGGATCCACGCAGATTCCAGAACTTTCCACCACAGAAATGTGGGGAAAATGTGTTTTTTGGACAATTTTTTATGTTTGCAAGGGATTCTGGGTAACAGAACCTGGTGGGAGGCAGTCAAGTCACCCCATCCTGGATTCCCTGGGTGTCTAGTTTTCAAAAATGTATAGGTTTGCTAGGTTTCCCTAGGTGCCGGCAGAGGTAGGGTTCAAAAACTACAGCTAGGCACTTTGCCAAAAAGGGTCATTTTTCACTGCGAAATTGAGGTGTGACCACGCTGCGCTTTGCGCTGCTTCCTGTCGCAGGCACTAGGCCGACCCACACAAGTGAGGTACCATTTTTCTCGTAAGACTTTGGGGAACGCGGGTGGGTGGAAATTTGTGGATCCACGCAGATTCCAGAACTTTCCACCACAGAAATGTGGGGAAAATGTGTTTTTTTGACAATTTTTTATGTTTGCAAGGGATTCTGGGTAACAGAACCTGGTGGGAGGCAGTCAAGTCACCCCATCCTGGATTCCCCTGGGTGTCTAGTTTTCAAAAATGTATAGGTTTGCTAGGTTTCCTAGGTGCCGGCAGAGGTAGGGTTCAAAACTACAGCTAGGCACTTTGCCAAAAAAGGGTCATTTTTCACTGCGAAATTGAGGTGTGACCACGCTGCGCTTTGCGCCGTTTCCTGTCGCAGGCACTAGGCCGACCCACACAAGTGAGGTACCATTTTTCTCGTAAGACTTTGGGGAACGCGGGGTGGGTGGAAATTTGTGGATCCACGCAGATTCCAGAACTTTCCACCACAGAAATGTGGGGAAAATGTGGTTTTTTTGACAATTTTTTATGTTTGCAAGGGATTCTGGGTAACAGAACCTGGTGGGAGGCAGTCAAGTCACCCCATCCTGGATTCCCTGGGTGTCTAGTTTTCAAAAATGTATAGGTTTGCTAGGTTTCCTAGGTGCCGGCAGAGGTAGGGTTCAAAAACTACAGCTAGGCACTTTGCCAAAAAAGGGTCATTTTTCACTGCGAAATTGAGGTGTGACCACGCTTGCGTTTTGCGCCGTTTCCTGTCGCAGGCACTAGGCCGACCCACACAAGTGAGGTACCATTTTTCTCGTAAGACTTTGGGGAACGCGGGGTGGGTGGAAATTTGTGGATCCACGCAGATTCCAGAACTTTCCACCACAGAAATGTGGGGAAAATGTGGTTTTTTTGACAATTTTTTATGTTTGCAAGGGATTCTGGGTAACAGAACCTGGTGGGAGGCAGTCAAGTCACCCCATCCTGGATTCCCTGGGTGTCTAGTTTTCAAAAATGTATAGGTTTGCTAGGTTTCCTAGGTGCCGGCAGAGCTAGGGTTCAAAAACTACAGCTAGGCACTTTGCCAAAAAAGGGTCATTTTTCACTGCGAAATTGAGGTGTGACCACGCTTGCGTTTTGCGCCGTTTCCTGTCGCAGGCACTAGGCCGACCCACACAAGTGAGGTACCATTTTTCTCGTAAGACTTTGGGGAACGCGGGGTGGGTGGAAATTTGTGGATCCACGCAGATTCCAGAACTTTCCACCACAGAAATGTGGGGAAAATGTGGTTTTTTTGACAATTTTTTATGTTTGCAAGGGATTCTGGGTAACAGAACCTGGTGGGAGGCAGTCAAGTCACCCCATCCTGGATTCCCTGGGTGTCTAGTTTTCAAAAATGTATAGGTTTGCTAGGTTTCCTAGGTGCCGGCAGAGGCTAGGGTTCAAAACTACAGCTAGGCACTTTGCCAAAAAAGGGTCATTTTTCACTGCGAAATTGAGGTGTGACCACGCTGTGCGTTTTGCGCCGCTTTCCTGTCGCAGGCACTAGGCCGACCCACACAAGTGAGGTACCATTTTTCTCGTAAGACTTTGGGGAACGCGGGGTGGGTGGAAATTTGTGGATCCACGCAGATTCCAGAACTTTCCACCACAGAAATGTGGGGAAAATGTGGTTTTTTTGACAATTTTTTATGTTTGCAAGGGATTCTGGGTAACAGAACCTGGTGGGAGGCAGTCAAGTCACCCCATCCTGGATTCCCTGGGTGTCTAGTTTTCAAAAATGTATAGGTTTGCTAGGTTTCCCTAGGTGCCGGCAGAGGTAGGGTTCAAAAACTACAGCTAGGCACTTTGCCAAAAAAGGGTCATTTTTCACTGCGAAATTGAGGTGTGACCACGCTGCGCTTTGCGCCGTTTCCTGTCGCAGGCACTAGGCCGACCCACACAAGTGAGGTACCATTTTTCTCGTAAGACTTTGGGGAACGCGGGGTGGGTGGAAATTTGTGGATCCACGCAGATTCCAGAACTTTCCACCACAGAAATGTGGGGAAAATGTGGTTTTTTTGACAATTTTTTATGTTTGCAAGGGATTCTGGGTAACAGAACCTGGTGGGAGGCAGTCAAGTCACCCCATCCTGGATTCCCTGGGTGTCTAGTTTTCAAAAATGTATAGGTTTGCTAGGTTTCCTAGGTGCCGGCAGAGCTAGGGTTCAAAACTACAGCTAGGCACTTTGCCAAAAAAGGGTCATTTTTCACTGCGAAATTGAGGTGTGACCACGCTGCGCTTTGCGCCGTTTCCTGTCGCAGGCACTAGGCCGACCCACACAAGTGAGGTACCATTTTTCTCGTAAGACTTTGGGGAACGCGGGGTGGGTGGAAATTTGTGGATCCACGCAGATTCCAGAACTTTCCACCACAGAAATGTGGGGAAAATGTGGTTTTTTTGACAATTTTTTATGTTTGCAAGGGATTCTGGGTAACAGAACCTGGTGGGAGGCAGTCAAGTCACCCCATCCTGGATTCCCCTGGGTGTCTAGTTTTCAAAAATGTATAGGTTTGCTAGGTTTCCCTAGGTGCCGGCAGAGGTAGGGTTCAAAAACTACAGCTAGGCACTTTGCCAAAAAAGGGTCATTTTTCACTGCGAAATTGAGGTGTGACCACGTTGCGCTTTGCGCCGTTTCCTGTCGCAGGCACTAGGCCGACCCACACAAGTGAGGTACCATTTTTCTCGTAAGACTTTGGGGAACGCGGGGTGGGTGGAAATTTGTGGATCCACGCAGATTCCAGAACTTTCCACCACAGAAATGTGGGGAAAATGTGGTTTTTTTGACAATTTTTTATGTTTGCAAGGGATTCTGGGTAACAGAACCTGGTGGGAGGCAGTCAAGTCACCCCATCCTGGATTCCCTGGGTGTCTAGTTTTCAAAAATGTATAGGTTTGCTAGGTTTCCTAGGTGCCGGCAGAGCTAGGGTTCAAAAACTACAGCTAGGCACTTTGCCAAAAAAGGGTCATTTTTCACTGCGAAATTGAGGTGTGACCACGCTTGCGCTTTGCGCCGTTTCCTGTCGCAGGCACTAGGCCGACTCCACACAAGTGAGGTACCATTTTTCTCGTAAGACTTTGGGGAACGCGGGTGGGTGGAAATTTGTGGATCCACGCAGATTCCAGAACTTTCCACCACAGAAATGTGGGGAAAATGTGGTTTTTTTGACAATTTTTTATGTTTGCAAGGGATTCTGGGTAACAGAACCTGGTGGGAGGCAGTCAAGTCACCCCATCCTGGATTCCCCTGGGTGTCTAGTTTTCAAAAATGTATAGGTTTGCTAGGTTTCCCTAGGTGCCGGCAGAGGTAGGGTTCAAAAACTACAGCTAGGCACTTTGCCAAAAAAGGGTCATTTTTCACTGCGAAATTGAGGTGTGACCACGTTGCGCTTTGCGCCGTTTCCTGTCGCAGGCACTAGGCCGACCCACACAAGTGAGGTACCATTTTTCTCGTAAGACTTTGGGGAACGCGGGGTGGGTGGAAATTTGTGGATCCACGCAGATTCCAGAACTTTCCACCACAGAAATGTGGGGAAAATGTGGTTTTTTTGACAATTTTTTATGTTTGCAAGGGATTCTGGGTAACAGAACCTGGTGGGAGGCAGTCAAGTCACCCCATCCTGGATTCCCTGGGTGTCTAGTTTTCAAAAATGTATAGGTTTGCTAGGTTTCCTAGGTGCCGGCAGAGGTAGGGTTCAAAAACTACAGCTAGGCACTTTGCCAAAAAAGGGTCATTTTTCACTGCGAAATTGAGGTGTGACCACGTTGCGCTTTGCGCCGTTTCCTGTCGCAGGCACTAGGCCGACCCACACAAGTGAGGTACCATTTTTCTCGTAAGACTTTGGGGAACGCGGGGTGGGTGGAAATTTGTGGATCCACGCAGATTCCAGAACTTTCCACCACAGAAATGTGGGGAAAATGTGTTTTTTTGACAATTTTTTATGTTTGCAAGGGATTCTGGGTAACAGAACCTGGTGGGAGGCAGTCAAGTCACCCCATCCTGGATTCCCCTGGGTGTCTAGTTTTCAAAAATGTATAGGTTTGCTAGGTTTCCTAGGTGCCGGCAGAGGTAGGGTTCAAAAACTACAGCTAGGCACTTTGCCAAAAAAGGGTCATTTTTCACTGCGAAATTGAGGTGTGACCACGTTGCGCTTTGCGCCGTTTCCTGTCGCAGGCACTAGGCCGACCCACACAAGTGAGGTACCATTTTTCTCGTAAGACTTTGGGGAACGCGGGTGGGTGGAAATTTGTGGATCCACGCAGATTCCAGAACTTTCCACCACAGAAATGTGGGGAAAATGTGGTTTTTTTGACAATTTTTTATGTTTGCAAGGGATTCTGGGTAACAGAACCTGGTGGGAGGCAGTCAAGTCACCCCATCCTGGATTCCCTGGGTGTCTAGTTTTCAAAAATGTATAGGTTTGCTAGGTTTCCCTAGGTGCCGGCAGAGCTAGGGTTCAAAACTACAGCTAGGCACTTTGCCAAAAAAGGGTCATTTTTCACTGCGAAATTGAGGTGTGACCACGTTGCGCTTTGCGCCGTTTCCTGTCGCAGGCACTAGGCCGACCCACACAAGTGAGGTACCATTTTTCTCGTAAGACTTTGGGGAACGCGGGGTGGGTGGAAATTTGTGGATCCACGCAGATTCCAGAACTTTCCACCACAGAAATGTGGGGAAAATGTGGTTTTTTTGACAATTTTTTATGTTTGCAAGGGATTCTGGGTAACAGAACCTGGTGGGAGGCAGTCAAGTCACCCCATCCTGGATTCCCTGGGTGTCTAGTTTTCAAAAATGTATAGGTTTGCTAGGTTTCCCTAGGTGCCGGCAGAGCTAGGGTTCAAAAACTACAGCTAGGCACTTTGCCAAAAAGGGTCATTTTTCACTGCGAAATTGAGGTGTGACCACGTTGCGCTTTGCGCCGTTTCCTGTCGCAGGCACTAGGCCGACCCACACAAGTGAGGTACCATTTTTCTCGTAAGACTTTGGGGGAACGCGGGTGGGTGGAAATTTGTGGATCCACGCAGATTCCAGAACTTTCCACCACAGAAATGTGGGGAAAATGTGGTTTTTTTGACAATTTTTTATGTTTGCAAGGGATTCTGGGTAACAGAACCTGGTGGGAGGCAGTCAAGTCACCCCATCCTGGATTCCCTGGGTGTCTAGTTTTCAAAAATGTATAGGTTTGCTAGGTTTCCCTAGGTGCCGGCAGAGGTAGGGTTCAAAAACTACAGCTAGGCACTTTGCCAAAAAAGGGTCATTTTTCACTGCGAAATTGAGGTGTGACCACGTTGCGCTTTGCGCCGTTTCCTGTCGCAGGCACTAGGCCGACCCACACAAGTGAGGTACCATTTTTCTCGTAAGACTTTGGGGAACGCGGGTGGGTGGAAATTTGTGGATCCACGCAGATTCCAGAACTTTCCACCACAGAAATGTGGGGAAAATGTGGTTTTTTTGACAATTTTTTATGTTTGCAAGGGATTCTGGGTAACAGAACCTGGTGGGAGGCAGTCAAGTCACCCCATCCTGGATTCCCTGGGTGTCTAGTTTTCAAAAATGTATAGGTTTGCTAGGTTTCCTAGGTGCCGGCAGAGCTAGGGTTCAAAAACTACAGCTAGGCACTTTGCCAAAAAAGGGTCATTTTTCACTGCGAAATTGAGGTGTGACCACGTTGCGCTTTGCGCCGTTTCCTGTCGCAGGCACTAGGCCGACCCACACAAGTGAGGTACCATTTTTCTCGTAAGACTTTGGGGAACGCGGGGTGGGTGGAAATTTGTGGATCCACGCAGATTCCAGAACTTTCCACCACAGAAATGTGGGGAAAATGTGGTTTTTTTGACAATTTTTTATGTTTGCAAGGGATTCTGGGTAACAGAACCTGGTGGGAGGCAGTCAAGTCACCCCATCCTGGATTCCCTGGGTGTCTAGTTTTCAAAAATGTATAGGTTTGCTAGGTTTCCTAGGTGCCGGCAGAGGTAGGGTTCAAAAACTACAGCTAGGCACTTTGCCAAAAAAGGGTCATTTTTCACTGCGAAATTGAGGTGTGACCACGTTGCGCTTTGCGCCGTTTCCTGTCGCAGGCACTAGGCCGACCCACACAAGTGAGGTACCATTTTTCTCGTAAGACTTTGGGGAACGCGGGGTGGGTGGAAATTTGTGGATCCACGCAGATTCCAGAACTTTCCACCACAGAAATGTGGGGAAAATGTGGTTTTTTTGACAATTTTTTATGTTTGCAAGGGATTCTGGGTAACAGAACCTGGTGGGAGGCAGTCAAGTCACCCCATCCTGGATTCCCTGGGTGTCTAGTTTTCAAAAATGTATAGGTTTGCTAGGTTTCCCTAGGTGCCGGCAGAGCTAGGGTTCAAAAACTACAGCTAGGCACTTTGCCAAAAAAGGGTCATTTTTCACTGCGAAATTGAGGTGTGACCACGTTGCGTTTTGCGCCGTTTCCTGTCGCAGGCACTAGGCCGACCCACACAAGTGAGGTACCATTTTTCTCGTAAGACTTTGGGGAACGCGGGGTGGGTGGAAATTTGTGGATCCACGCAGATTCCAGAACTTTCCACCACAGAAATGTGGGGAAAATGTGGTTTTTTTGACAATTTTTTATGTTTGCAAGGGATTCTGGGTAACAGAACCTGGTGGGAGGCAGTCAAGTCACCCCATCCTGGATTCCCTGGGTGTCTAGTTTTCAAAAATGTATAGGTTTGCTAGGTTTCCTAGGTGCCGGCAGAGCTAGGGTTCAAAAACTACAGCTAGGCACTTTGCCAAAAAGGGTCATTTTTCACTGCGAAATTGAGGTGTGACCACGCTGCGCTTTGCGCCGTTTCCTGTCGCAGGCACTAGGCCGACCCACACAAGTGAGGTACCATTTTTCTCGTAAGACTTTGGGGAACGCGGGTGGGTGGAAATTTGTGGATCCACGCAGATTCCAGAACTTTCCACCACAGAAATGTGGGGAAAATGTGGTTTTTTTGACAATTTTTTATGTTTGCAAGGGATTCTGGGTAACAGAACCTGGTGGGAGGCAGTCAAGTCACCCCATCCTGGATTCCCTGGGTGTCTAGTTTTCAAAAATGTATAGGTTTGCTAGGTTTCCTAGGTGCCGGCAGAGCTAGGGTTCAAAAACTACAGCTAGGCACTTTGCCAAAAAGGGTCATTTTTCACTGCGAAATTGAGGTGTGACCACGCTATGCGTTTTGCGCCGTTTCCTGTCGCAGGCACTAGGCCGACCCACACAAGTGAGGTACCATTTTTCTCGTAAGACTTTGGGGAACGCGGGGTGGGTGGAAATTTGTGGATCCACGCAGATTCCAGAACTTTCCACCACAGAAATGTGGGGAAAATGTGGTTTTTTTGACAATTTTTTATGTTTGCAAGGGATTCTGGGTAACAGAACCTGGTGGGAGGCAGTCAAGTCACCCCATCCTGGATTCCCTGGGTGTCTAGTTTTCAAAAATGTATAGGTTTGCTAGGTTTCCTAGGTGCCGGCAGAGCTAGGGTTCAAAAACTACAGCTAGGCACTTTGCCAAAAAAGGGTCATTTTTCACTGCGAAATTGAGGTGTGACCACGTTGCGCTTTGCGCCGTTTCCTGTCGCAGGCACTAGGCCGACCCACACAAGTGAGGTACCATTTTTCTCGTAAGACTTTGGGGAACGCGGGGTGGGTGGAAATTTGTGGATCCACGCAGATTCCAGAACTTTCCACCACAGAAATGTGGGGAAAATGTGGTTTTTTTGACAATTTTTTATGTTTGCAAGGGATTCTGGGTAACAGAACCTGGTGGGAGGCAGTCAAGTCACCCCATCCTGGATTCCCTGGGTGTCTAGTTTTCAAAAATGTATAGGTTTGCTAGGTTTCCCTAGGTGCCGGCAGAGGTAGGGTTCAAAAACTACAGCTAGGCACTTTGCCAAAAAAGGGTCATTTTTCACTGCGAAATTGAGGTGTGACCACGTTGTGCTTTTGCGCCGTTTCCTGTCGCAGGCACTAGGCCGACCCACACAAGTGAGGTACCATTTTTCTCGTAAGACTTTGGGGAACGCGGGTGGGTGGAAATTTGTGGATCCACGCAGATTCCAGAACTTTCCACCACAGAAATGTGGGGAAAATGTGGTTTTTTTGACAATTTTTTATGTTTGCAAGGGATTCTGGGTAACAGAACCTGGTGGGAGGCAGTCAAGTCACCCCATCCTGGATTCCCTGGGTGTCTAGTTTTCAAAAATGTATAGGTTTGCTAGGTTTCCCTAGGTGCCGGCAGAGCTAGGGTTCAAAACTACAGCTAGGCACTTTGCCAAAAAAGGGTCATTTTTCACTGCGAAATTGAGGTGTGACCACGTCATGCGTTTTGCGCCGTTTCCTGTCGCAGGCACTAGGCCGACCCACACAAGTGAGGTACCATTTTTCTCGTAAGACTTTGGGGAACGCGGGTGGGTGGAAATTTGTGGATCCACGCAGATTCCAGAACTTTCCACCACAGAAATGTGGGGAAAATGTGGTTTTTTTGACAATTTTTTATGTTTGCAAGGGATTCTGGGTAACAGAACCTGGTGGGAGGCAGTCAAGTCACCCCATCCTGGATTCCCTGGGTGTCTAGTTTTCAAAAATGTATAGGTTTGCTAGGTTTCCCTAGGTGCCGGCAGAGGTAGGGTTCAAAAACTACAGCTAGGCACTTTGCCAAAAAAGGGTCATTTTTCACTGCGAAATTGAGGTGTGACCACGTTGCGTTTTGCGCCGTTTCCTGTCGCAGGCACTAGGCCGACCCACACAAGTGAGGTACCATTTTTCTCGTAAGACTTTGGGGAACGCGGGTGGGTGGAAATTTGTGGATCCACGCAGATTCCAGAACTTTCCACCACAGAAATGTGGGGAAAATGTGGTTTTTTTGACAATTTTTTATGTTTGCAAGGGATTCTGGGTAACAGAACCTGGTGGGAGGCAGTCAAGTCACCCCATCCTGGATTCCCTGGGTGTCTAGTTTTCAAAAATGTATAGGTTTGCTAGGTTTCCTAGGTGCCGGCAGAGCTAGGGTTCAAAAACTACAGCTAGGCACTTTGCCAAAAAAGGGTCATTTTTCACTGCGAAATTGAGGTGTGACCACGCTTGCGTTTTGCGCCGTTTCCTGTCGCAGGCACTAGGCCGACCCACACAAGTGAGGTACCATTTTTCTCGTAAGACTTTGGGGAACGCGGGGTGGGTGGAAATTTGTGGATCCACGCAGATTCCAGAACTTTCCACCACAGAAATGTGGGGAAAATGTGGTTTTTTTGACAATTTTTTATGTTTGCAAGGGATTCTGGGTAACAGAACCTGGTGGGAGGCAGTCAAGTCACCCCATCCTGGATTCCCTGGGTGTCTAGTTTTCAAAAATGTATAGGTTTGCTAGGTTTCCTAGGTGCCGGCAGAGCTAGGGTTCAAAAACTACAGCTAGGCACTTTGCCAAAAAAGGGTCATTTTTCACTGCGAAATTGAGGTGTGACCACGTTGCGTTTTGCGCCGTTTCCTGTCGCAGGCACTAGGCCGACCCACACAAGTGAGGTACCATTTTTCTCGTAAGACTTTGGGGAACGCGGGTGGGTGGAAATTTGTGGATCCACGCAGATTCCAGAACTTTCCACCACAGAAATGTGGGGAAAATGTGGTTTTTTTGACAATTTTTTATGTTTGCAAGGGATTCTGGGTAACAGAACCTGGTGGGAGGCAGTCAAGTCACCCCATCCTGGATTCCCTGGGTGTCTAGTTTTCAAAAATGTATAGGTTTGCTAGGTTTCCTAGGTGCCGGCAGAGGTAGGGTTCAAAAACTACAGCTAGGCACTTTGCCAAAAAAGGGTCATTTTTCACTGCGAAATTGAGGTGTGACCACGCTTGCGTTTTGCGCCGTTTCCTGTCGCAGGCACTAGGCCGACCCACACAAGTGAGGTACCATTTTTCTCGTAAGACTTTGGGGAACGCGGGTGGGTGGAAATTTGTGGATCCACGCAGATTCCAGAACTTTCCACCACAGAAATGTGGGGAAAATGTGGTTTTTTTGACAATTTTTTATGTTTGCAAGGGATTCTGGGTAACAGAACCTGGTGGGAGGCAGTCAAGTCACCCCATCCTGGATTCCCTGGGTGTCTAGTTTTCAAAAATGTATAGGTTTGCTAGGTTTCCCTAGGTGCCGGCAGAGGTAGGGTTCAAAAACTACAGCTAGGCACTTTGCCAAAAAAGGGTCATTTTTCACTGCGAAATTGAGGTGTGACCACGCTTGCGTTTTGCGCCGTTTCCTGTCGCAGGCACTAGGCCGACCCACACAAGTGAGGTACCATTTTTCTCGTAAGACTTTGGGGAACGCGGGTGGGTGGAAATTTGTGGATCCACGCAGATTCCAGAACTTTCCACCACAGAAATGTGGGGAAAATGTGGTTTTTTTGACAATTTTTTATGTTTGCAAGGGATTCTGGGTAACAGAACCTGGTGGGAGGCAGTCAAGTCACCCCATCCTGGATTCCCTGGGTGTCTAGTTTTCAAAAATGTATAGGTTTGCTAGGTTTCCTAGGTGCCGGCAGAGCTAGGGTTCAAAAACTACAGCTAGGCACTTTGCCAAAAAAGGGTCATTTTTCACTGCGAAATTGAGGTGTGACCACGCTGCGCTTTGCGCCGTTTCCTGTCGCAGGCACTAGGCCGACCCACACAAGTGAGGTACCATTTTTCTCGTAAGACTTTGGGGAACGCGGGTGGGTGGAAATTTGTGGATCCACGCAGATTCCAGAACTTTCCACCACAGAAATGTGGGGAAAATGTGGTTTTTTTGACAATTTTTATGTTTGCAAGGGATTCTGGGTAACAGAACCTGGTGGGAGGCAGTCAAGTCACCCCATCCTGGATTCCCTGGGTGTCTAGTTTTCAAAAATGTATAGGTTTGCTAGGTTTCCTAGGTGCCGGCAGAGCTAGGGTTCAAAACTACAGCTAGGCACTTTGCCAAAAAGGGTCATTTTTCACTGCGAAATTGAGGTGTGACCACGCTATGCGTTTTGCGCCGTTTCCTGTCGCAGGCACTAGGCCGACCCACACAAGTGAGGTACCATTTTTCTCGTAAGACTTTGGGGAACGCGGGTGGGTGGAAATTTGTGGATCCACGCAGATTCCAGAACTTTCCACCACAGAAATGTGGGGAAAATGTGGTTTTTTTGACAATTTTTTATGTTTGCAAGGGATTCTGGGTAACAGAACCTGGTGGGAGGCAGTCAAGTCACCCCATCCTGGATTCCCTGGGTGTCTAGTTTTCAAAAATGTATAGGTTTGCTAGGTTTCCTAGGTGCCGGCAGAGCTAGGGTTCAAAAACTACAGCTAGGCACTTTGCCAAAAAAGGGTCATTTTTCACTGCGAAATTGAGGTGTGACCACGTTGCGTTTTGCGCCGTTTCCTGTCGCAGGCACTAGGCCGACCCACACAAGTGAGGTACCATTTTTATCGGGAGACTTAGGGTAAGACAGAATTGTAGAGCAACTGTTATTACCTATTGACTTTCGATGCATTTCTGCCTTCCAAATGAAAGACAATGTGTAAAAAATAAGTCATTTTGAAAAATGACCTATAATTCTCATGCTAGTATGGGTACTCCCAATTTCGGAAATGTGCAAATATCTACTGTTTCTAAAATCTACATTTTGTTCCCATTTCAGAAATACATAGGTGTCTTTCATAACAATTTTTCCATGTATACATTTTCCCAAAATAATTGCTATATACCCGGTACTTAAAAAAAATCATTGCAAGATATTGCTCAATTATTGGCTCTGGGTTCGTCGGGTTCTTGGTGAACCTACAAGTCCTATATATCCCCACAACCAGAAAGGTCCAGCGGATATAACGGTATATTGCCTTGAAATAGCTGTCATACTTAGAAGAAGTTACAGGTGAAAACGTTGACACAAATGGCTGTTTTTTTCAACTAATTTTCAATTTTTCCTTTATTTAACTGTTAGTTTCTATAAGGAAAACTTTAAGGATCTACAACAAATGACCCCTTGCTGAATTCAGAATTTTGTCTACTTTTCATAAATGTATGACTTTCCAGGATCCATTATTGGTTTCATACCCATTTCTACCATTAACTGGAAGGAGGTTGAAAGCACAAAAATAGCAAAAATAGGCTATGTCCCAGAAAAATGCCAAAACTGTGTAAAGAAAGTTGGTTTTCTGACAAAAGTCTGCTTGTCCCTGAAAGCTGGGAAGATGGTGATTTCATCCCCACAACCCCTTTTTGATGCCATTTGCAGGGAAAAATCAAGACGCTTTCATCTGTAGCCCTTTTTCGCCTTTTTCCCAAAAAAAAACAAAATTTAGCTGTATTTTGACTAATTTCTGGGTCCCCTCCAGGGGAATCCACAAACCCTGGGTACCTTTACAATCCCCATGATGTTAGAAAAAAGGACGCAAATTTGGCATGGATACCTTATGTGGTCAAAAAGTTACAGGGGCCTAAGCGCGCACTACCCCAAATAGCCAAAAAAAGGCTTAGCACAGGAGGGGAAAAGGCCTAGCAGCGAAGGGGTTAAAAGAATAAATACAACTAAAGAAACCAAACAAGAAGACTTTGTTGTTAATTGTTGCTTGTTGTGGATATCTCAGTATTGTATTGTGATATATATATATATATATTTTGTTGCAAGAACAGTGTTTCCACTCCTTCCTCAAGTCATTATTATGGAAGCTCGTGCAACAGGCATGGAAAAGCCCGTAAATCATATCAAACAACACTGCATTCCAAATATGTAGAACACCAAAACACAAGCCCATGTGTATGTTAGCAGGTAATTTAATTTACAGCAGCCAAGATGTCCAATGCGTTTCGGGAACACTTCCCCTTGGCACGGGACAAATAGATTTACTAGGGCAGCAGAGCGTTCGTATTTTACAATGCATTTAAGTGACATAGAAAAGGGACATTAATGGCAGCGTTTACACGGGGAGAACCAGCTGTGCCATTTTGGAGTGATTGCTACTTCAGCCAGGATCAATGCATTTTTTAGCACAAGACAAATATAAACATCCGTTTTCATGCTCTTATGAGGCATAAAACATAACATTATTTACTCTCCAAATGAGAAAATACAAAAGTAAAATTAAATTTGAAAAACCCAACTGTTTACTACATGCACAGTTAGACCCTATTCATCATTTCAAATATCAATCAACATGCATGCATGTTAGTATAAACTTCTACAAGGAGAAGAACTTGGGTATGAAGCTTCTCACATAGTGTTGGAAACCAATAATAGTAGTCACGTAAACAGACATCGAATCATGTGTCACCATTTAGGCAGTCCATAGTCCTTGTAGGTTCACAAACAAATCATGGTGGCCATCTTTGAATGGACTATCTTTGTTCCAAAATACTCATTTTATACCATGATGAACAGTGCCCAGATATAAAAAGTCACATGGAAATGCTTGTGCATAATAAAAGTACCAAGGATCAGTGAGGGCAAATATAGAAATTCCAATACGTCACACAAAAGATTAGATTAATACCCTCCCCAGTGGGCAGGCGCTGATAAGACTGACATGATTAACTGGGACATTGTTTGTAGATATTTGGCGTGGAACAAATTCTAAATCAGTAGGCCAACTACAAAAATAACTTCAAAGCATGCATGCAGGAAACATAATACATAGACCTTGGCTTCACAGTCACTATGATGTTACTCTCCCTTTGTAAACACCTGTAAGAGAAGAACACACATTAAAATAAATTTAAACCGAAGTGGGGCCACTTACCTATATCTACAAAGCGCACGTGGTAGAACAAAATATTGTTGTCAGTTGAACAGTATTATTTTAAAAATAAAGCATCAAAATAAAGCATCAAACACACAAATTATCCCAGGTGTACAGCTAATTCCTCATGTGAGTTGAGACCTATTGGAATCATGGTATTAAATTGGATGATGTACCTTGATTCCAGGTGACGTAGGTTCTGTACTCTATGGTCCCCTCTAATTTTGGGTGCCACATAGTCCGTGACTGTCATCTGGAGCTGTGCAATATCACTAGCATGATGTTGTTGAAAATGGCGGGCCACTGGGTATTGTCTGTCATTATATATGATAGCCCTGATGTGCTCCAGTACACTTTTTTTTGCATTGTGTACTGTGCTTCCAATATAAAACTTATTGCAACTACATCTGAGATTGTACACACAATAATCAGTGTTGCATGTAAGGTGTTTTTGCATGATAAAAGGCTTGACTGTTTCAGGAAAAGCTACTCGTGTACTGCTAACACTATAATTTTAGGTTTTGCACTTAGTGCATTGTAAAAGACTTTCAGCAGTGGATTTTGTCCAGGCTTAGTTTATTATGCTCGCCTTCTTTTGAATTATTTGAACATTATTTTAAGAGGAAGGTGTAATGTGGGACTTAGTGCAGAACTCAAAAGGGAGTAAAATAAGAGCAGGGACAACAAACTTTATGATGACATGCTATTTAGCTGTCCCAAAAAATACATGTTGCCCCACCAGGATGGCTCCGATTAGGTTGCACATATATTGATGAGTTTAATGTGCAACATAAATTTAATGTGCCATATTAATGGCAATATATATTTATATTTGGTAGCTTATTTATTTATTAACAGTAACTCACATTAGGGGCCTAATTTAAATGTTAGCGAGTGCCCCTTTTCTCCATCAGGGAGATGGAGTAAATTATTTCATCGTCCTGACGGAGGTGCCGCCTGCCAAATTGAGAAATGACCTCCAAGTAGGCAGTCCTTTCTTAAAGCATTGGCTTGAACTATGGTCACAACTGTTTGTGTCAATGCTTTTTGTGTTTGGAGCAGGGCTCTGTCAACGTGACAGAACCCTGCATCAACCTGGTTCCTTTTTTATTTTCAAGAAGAAAATCCTGAAACAGGAATTTGTTTTTGAAAATAAAATTAAAAATTCTCCCCTTGCCATGGGTGTTATCTCCTGTGGTGAGGGGAGCATTTAGCAGTATTCACTGTCCCTCACTGCCAGGGTTTTTCTGGCAATGACAGGCAGTAAAATCTAAATTAGGTGGGCGAAATTAGAGGTCTGTCTCTGACGGCCCTTAATCCAGGACCACTTGAAGTAGTTTAATCATGGCAGAAACGAACAGGCTCCTCCTTGATTAAACCTATGGTTTGCCCTCATCTAAATTGGGTGGGCGGACCTTTATCTTGAGGGTATGTATACTCCGTAGGCATTGCGATGGAGTATACATACCACCAAGATATAAATCAGGCATTAGGACTTGAAATCACTTCAATGTTTCATCATTTTTATTAAAAACAAATCTATTTTTGATTATGGTGGTGGTCATGGCCAGGGTTTAATTTATACCATGCACTGCTACTATATTACGTGAACTATGTATAGGAATAATATTGGCCCTGTGACCAAGAATCACACCAAAAACATTTCCAATGTCCCTAGGTGACCACCGCCCAGGAAAGAACCCAACTACCTCAGATGCATCCTCCTCAACACCCGCTCCGCCCGCAAACACGCCATCGAACTCTGGGACCTTCTCGACTCAACCTCCCCAGACGTCGCATTCCTGACGGAGACCTGGCTGAATCCCGCTTCAGCCCCCGACATTGCCATTGCCATCCCGGACGGATACAAGATCACCCGCAGGGACCGCACCAACGGAGTCGGAGGAGGCATCGCCATCGTCCACAGGAACACCCTCAGAGTCTCAACCAACACCGACGACACCCTCAGCACCGCCGAACACATGCACTTCCAGATCCACATCCCAACACCACCCTCAGAGGAACCCTCATCTACAGACCCCCCCGGATCCCGACCACAGTTCAGCGATTCCATCGCTGACTTCGTCAGCACACACGCCATCGCCTACACGGACTACATCCTCCTCGGGGACCTGAACTTCCACCTCGAGAACAACAAGGACACCAATTCCACCACCCTCGGACTCAGACAGCTCGTGACTACACCCACCCACGCCGCCGGCCACACGCTCGACTCCATCTTTTCCGCAAGCCCACACGTCTCCTTCAACCACACCTCCGAACCCCACTGGACTGACCACCACTGCATCCACTTCACCTACAGGAAGCCCACCACGCACCACCGCACCGAACAAATGCTCTCGCCGCTGCTGGAGCAGAGTCACGGAAGACCAGCTAACCACAACCTCGCCCTGAGCCCACCCGCCGAACCCTCCGACCCCGACACCGCCGCCCGCAACCTCAGACAGTGGATCGACGACTGCGCCAACACCCTCGCCCCGCTCAAGAATCCGCCCAACAGCCACACCAGCAATGGGACTCTATGGGAAGCATGGTAAAACAGGCAAATATTGAATATATAAATAACAACGGTACTGTACTGCAATCAGCTACAAGCAAATATATATATAGATCAGGAAAAAAGAAAAAAATGTCAATGTTTCCTCTATCAATGTTCCTAGAAAATGGCTTTCAAAAGTGGAAGAAAATTATTGAAATACACACACTGGCTACAAAATGGTGGTATATAGATCATGGATGCATGGAAAACAAAGACAATATGGCCACCAAACATACACACACCTCACTGGTTCCACAAGATGGTGATCACTGCATGGCCAGCAAAAAAGGAGGCATAGACAACAAGGACAAAATAATGGTCTGTGACAAACACAGTACACACTTGCGACACAAAATAGTCACTGCCACATGGCAGCAAAGAAGGAGGCATAGAGCACAAAGAAAAAACTGCGGCCTATGGCAAACATGGTACACACTGGCTACACAAAATGTCCACCACAACATGGGCAGCAACGAAGGAGGCACAGAGCACAAAGAGAAAATTGCAGCCTATGGCAAACACGGAACACACTGGCCACACAAAATAGCTACCGCTCCTTGGCCAGCAAAGAAGGAGACATAGAGAACGAAGGCAAAATGGTGACCTATGGTAAACACACACACACTGGCTACACAAAATGGCCACATCCGCATGGTCAAAGAAATAGGAGGCATGGAGCACAAAGAATATATGGCTGCCTATTGCAAATCCACACCCTGGCCACACAAAATGGCCATGGCCGCATGGTCAGTAAAGGAGAACCCATGGAGAACAAAGAACACTTGGCTGCATATGGCAAACACACACACTGGCTACACAAAATGGCCACCACTGCGTGGCCAGGAAAAAGTGTTGCCTGGAGAAGAAAGAATACAATTGCCATTTCCTGCCTGTGGCACCTTCCTCATCCCAAAAAATATATATTGTAGCTTTTCAGGGAAATAATTGTGAAGATATTATTTTGCAAATGTGTCTGGGACCACACATGTCACTGCCCTTTACCCAGCACCATTAACTCAGCAATGCCAACAATGAAAATTAAATTAGGTTTACAAATCTCACAAAAATGTTTGACAAGCACATGGGAAAGAAAAAGGTAGCTGAGATAAAAGGAAGATGTTTGACTACATAGGCCTGCGCTACAGGAGCCACCCCAAACCTAGCCACCAACAGGCACATGCAAACTAAAAATAAAATAAATTTTTCATTTAATCCATGGCCATCCACCACAACTCCCTAAAGATTTTTAACAAAAAAGCATATAGCACAGCAGCAATGAAAATGTGACACTTAGATCACAAATGCATCCAAGGCCAAGGGCAGGGCAGACTTGGGCCCAAACAGTAAACGAACATCACAGCAAAATTATTAACAAATCAATGCAAAATTTACAAAACCACATAAGAAAATGGAGAAAAATTATTTTTAGCCCCTGACCTCCACCATAAAAAAAAGTGCAAACATATTCACTTAAAAAAAGTTAATTGCCCTTGGGCCCCTATTACAGTCCAAACTCCAGTCCACCCACCAATAAAGATTTTTTTTTTTAAAGTACGAAAATATGGTGCATGCCCTATCTCAAACAACAAATCTTTTCCAATGTACGACATTAAGCATACTCAATTTTTCTCAAAAAGTTAAGATTCCAAGACTGTGGATGCAGCAGAGATTGCAGACAAAGATTATAATGCTTTCCCTCCAAAATCCAAATCCAAAGTGACTAAGGGCTGAACAAAGCAGAAGGAAAAGTCTTCAAGACAGGAAAAGATGGGCTCTGACTCATTAAAGGCAAAGTGAGACGAAGGTCTAACTTTACTATTTTGGTATTCACAAAGGGCATTTACTACTCGTAAATACCCTTTGTGAATACCAAAAGTTGATCTTTACGACTTTCGGTATTCACAAAGGGCAAATATGAGTAGTAAATGCCCTTTGCGAATACCGAAAGTCATAAAGTTAGACTTGCGCCTCACTTTACCTTTGTGAATCTGGCCCGAAGTTTCTACTGTATGTACAGTAGCCTCCCAGTTTTGATAGCATTTACTTCCTGTTTAAAAAACAAATAAAAGTATTTAGCTCTAAAAACATACCTTTTGGAGAAATAGCTACTCAAAAATGCATTTCGATTTGATTTTCTGGCCGCTTGAATAAAAAATCTACCCAAAATGTTGACGGGTGACTGCCCGCATTAAAGAAATCCCTCTCACATTTGAAAAGCCTGCTAAATGTTCTGATCATGTTCACAAGATCGTGGTCGCTAAAAAAAGACAAACATGAGCTTTCGTGCTATTGTGTTGTTTCAGCGGTTTTCCCCAAATGGGACATTCAGTTACACAACATGGCCTCATAGTGTTAAAAATCGATAATTACGCTGAACTTGTGTAACACAAAATTATAGAATTACTCTAATTACTTTACTATGGTGTAATTAAAATTACGTCCAGGCCTAGTTAAAATAAAAATATTATTATAAAATAGTTTAATTGTATAAATGATAAGGTAACATTTGACTACAATTAAAAGACATTGCAAAACACATAGTGAAATATAGTTTTAGGATTTAACAAAACAATGGGCAAAATAGTGTGTTAGGGAGATTGTTAGCATAAAGACATACCTGTGTGTGGTGTGCAGTTGGGTTGCATCACAAGACCTGCCTGCAGTTGCAATGACTTCTGCCCCAGACTAGCAATTCAGGTATGAGTAAAGGACATAAACGGATGAGTGCTAGTATGTTTGGTTCTAGAGACATAGAGAGAGTTGGGGTGGGGGGGTTATAATCTTCCCTGGTACTACAATAGTGGTGTTGGGAAGAGGCAGCTCATATGGTAGGAGATGTGCATTGGTCCTCTCATCTTGCCACCTCTTTTTATTATCTCCCAGCTGTGTGCCTCCTTCTTCAATTTATTCATAAAGTCTATGAGCTCCTGCGGTAAGGCTGCCTTCTGCGTCCTACCGAGGGTGAATAAATGCAGCCGATGGCATTGTTTGTAACATTTTGTCACAAATTTGACTACAAGGGCTGTCTCCTCCTCAATGAAATATCTCCTCTGCTTGAAGTGAGTTGTGGTCTGCATGATTCTGTCTGAAGGTGTGGGCTGCAGGCTCCAGATGACGAAGAGGCAAAAAGCAGAACCTATCATCTGGGCAGTATTTATGTTGTTATATGAGAATGTGTGTCAGGTGCATATGATTTCTTTCAGGTGTAACTAATTTTCCTAATCACTTCCATTTGAGGTCTTCTCTTCACTACAGTGTGCAGGTTTGCGTCCCAAGTGCTGAGGTTCTGCCCCGAGTGCAGAGGTCTCCTATTCACTAGTATATGGAGGTCTCTGCCCCAATTGCGGAGATTCTCTCACAAGTACAGAAGTCCTGTTACACGTAAAGGGACACAAAACTGCTAGGAGCACAATTTCCTGAACAGATGTACGTTTACACTTTGGAGTAACTTTACACTTGTAAAATTATGAACAGCCAAAAGTAGTAAAGTTAATCAAAAATGTACGAGTAAAGTTACACATGTAATTTGCTCACAGGGTTAACTTACCTCTGCGAATAGGCCTCAATATGTGTGTAGCACAGCACACATTTCACGTGCTCTTACACTATTAGTGCTTATTACGCAAGGAATAGAGCCAGTTCATTTTTCTCAATTTTTCAAGTGTGAAAGATGGGCTGAGACTAAGGTTGCATTTTTGCTGTTTTTAATCTGCTTTTGACCAGAAGGAAAATCTCTCAGTAAGCAATCTGTTCAGAACTGAACAAGCAGGGAAGATGTATCCGGATGGATTTTCTCATTCTTTGCCGTTTGATTTAGCACCTTGCTGCAAACAAACGGCCCAAATACGACAATGTTCGTAGCCAGCATGTTGATTTTAGCGTTTGATTTTGAAGAATAAGCACTTGCATTAAATGTCTTCTCTTCTGTTTGATTGCCACGTATCTGTGTGCTCATCACGTGTCTGCTACTGAGGCAATTAAACAAGAAAGAACAGCCTTGACAGTATCTGCAGCGAACATGAAAGATTTGTCTTCTGCTATGATGAGAGCAGAAAAAATGAAATAGCAATGGCAGGCAGGCAGGCGGCCTCAACACATATGGACCAGGAGAAAAATTCCAGGACAGCAAAGGCCTAAGTGATAGCAGACAACACGTTTTGTTTCACTGCACTTGAGTCACTCTCATGCGAAATGTTCACAAGCATGTCTTTTTACAAATAATGTAGGGGCTATTAAGGAAAAAAGTGATTGTGTAAATGTTATGAGCAAACAACTGTATTCAGAATCATCAGAATCAATTAGTAAAACAAAACTTAAGGCCTGATTTAGAGTTTCGGGCGCAGTTACTTCTTCACAAGCGTGACAGGTATACTGCCCACCTTATTACAAGTGCCATAGAATATATAATACATTTGCAACAAGGCCGATAGGATATCAGTCATGTTGTGATGAAGTAACCCGTGTGTTAAACTCTAGGGGCTTATTTACAAGGCCCTTGCGCTCACTTTTGCGTCATTTTTTTTTTTTAAAGACAATTTTTATTTGTCAAATTTACACAGATAATGCGGTACTCCTGCACACCAGAGCCAGCCGCCCAATCAAACAGCTATAAGGAAGCGATTCCACTGGATTTGACATTTACGAAATATATAGAAGCATGTATGTATAACTGAAAATTACATATCCCAACTCCCCCCCACCCTCGCCCCCACCCCCCCCCGGATCACGTCTGGTCCTCACAGTCCGGCTCAGGCCGGGTTTCCGAGCAAAGGCATCCCAGTATCCAGGTTCCACCCAGGAGGCTCCTCCCCCGTTCAGTATCCCAGCGAAAGATTATGCTGGGCGGGAATCCGCAGAGTCCGGTAATGGTTCCAGCCATAGCCCCGATAGTCTGCCCATCTTTTCCATATCTTGTAATGTTTACGTGGACAGCCCCTGGCAACAAATATGGGTTTCTCCAGCCCCATGCAAAAATCTAGACCGTTCTTCCAAGCTGTAACCGAAGGGGGCCGCGGAGCCTTCCATGCCCTGGCGATATCTCTTTTGGCCAGGGTAAAGCCAAGGAGCATTAAATGCCTTTTGCAGATGTTTCCCTCTACCCCCTCCACAATGTGCAGTAGAGCCAAGCGCGGTGTGCGAGAGAGCTCCCATCCCAACACTTCAGCCAGGCAATCAAATACCCCCTCCAGAACCGGTCTAGGGACAGGCAATCCCATATTGTATGTAGCAGTGTGCCCTCCTCTCGATTACACCGCAAGCACACCGGGAGGCTATCAGCCCTGCCTTCCATAGTCGCGCTCGCGTGTAGTAGACCCTATGTAGGAATTTGAATTGAACCAATCGGAAACGTACTGCTATGACCGCCCCGTGGGGAAGCCAGGGCCTCTGCTCCAATCCTCCTCATCCATAGGACCTACGTCCCTCACCCAATCCCCCTAAGCTTCTGAAGGGTGGGGGAGCAGTGGGTAACCAGCGACTGATAGATCTGGGAGATCTTGCGCTCCTTGAGGTCTCCCATAAAACTTTTGCTTCAATAGGACTGAACTCGGGCAGGGACTCCAAGCCCTCCAGACTAGGGGTCAGGGCGTGCCTAAGTTGGAGGTAGTGGTAAAACTGAGCCCTTGGCATGAGAAAGTCCTTCTGCAAGTCCTGAAAGGATTTGAGCGTCAGCCCCTTCATAATGTCCCCTAGAGTCGAGATGCCGATATTATCCCATCCTCGGAAGCCCTGCAATGCCGCCAACTGCGGCAGCCGCCCATTGTTCCACAGGGGGGTTTCCCGGGTCAATGCGCCCCACCATCCCGCACGGCGGAGTGCCTGTCGCCAGATCCGGAATACCACCCCCGTGACCGGTGGCAGGGAGCCCTGCAACTGCGTCGAGTAGAGAATCATGTGCACGGAGGAATGTCCCATAAGGTACCTTTCCAGTGCGTACGCTGGGTCCACCCTATCTCCATACCACCACTCATTAAGAACTAGCAGGTGCGACGCCTGGTAGTAAGAGAGGACATCTGCAGATGCCAACCCCCGCAGTACGTGGATAGGAAGCACGTCCGAACCGCCACCCGCACCCTTCCCCCCTCCCATAGGAACTGTCCCAGCGCTGCAGTGACTTGTCGGAACCACTGGGGCGGGATCTGGTACGGGTGGTTCTGCAATTGGTATAGGAGCCGAGGAAGCGCCACCATCTTGAAGATGGGTGACCGACCAAATATTGACAGCGGCATTCGAGACCAGGACTTGAGATCCGCCCGAGTACGTTCCGTTCCCAGACCGGGGCTAGGTTGCGCTCCCAGGAGACTGTGGGGATATCCGATATAAACACCCCAAGGTACTTCAGCCCTCCCACTGCCAGCTGGATCGATGACGCCCACTCCCCCACCCTCCCTGGAGTTCCTATCGGCCATAGTGTGGACTTGCTCGGATTCATATATAGCCCTGTCATTTCCCCAAAGATCTGCATGATGCGCAGCAACCGCGGACCCGTCCTATCGATGGCTGTAAGAAAGAATAGAACGTCGTCCACATATAAGGCAATCCTATCGGACAGCCCCGAGGCCCACTCAAATCCCTGTACTTGGGCGTCTATGCGCACCCAGGCTGCCAGTGGTTCCATGGCTAGGGCAAAGAGGTATGGGGACAGAGGGCAGCCCTGTCGCGTGCCCCGCCGGACGGGGAATGATGACGAGCACGCTCCAGCCACCCGTACGGAGGCTGTCAGGTCCGTATACAGCAGAGTGAGATAGGAAAGGAAGCGCGGACCAAGGTTGAGGCGCCGTAGTAAAGCAAAGAGATAGGTCCAACTGAGGGAGTCAAATGCTCTATCCATGTCTGCCAATAAAAGCGTGGCGGGTATCCCAAGTCGGCTCACCGCCGCCACTGCTACATGCGCCCGCCTGATGTTGTGTCTGGTCGCCCTCTGGGGCATGAAGCCAGCCTGGTCCATATGGACCAGAGTGGTAATATGTGGCAGGAGGCGATTAGCCAGGGCCTTCGCTAATATCTTGGCCTCCATGTTAAGGAGGGAGATAGGGCGATAGGATGCATGGTGTTCCGGGGGCCTGCCCGGTTTATGGAACACCACCACCTCCGCGTGCCTCCAATCCGGGGGAAGGGAGCCCCGCTCCCTAGCCTCCTCCACCGCTCGCCGATAGTGAGGGCCTAACTGCGAAGAGTAGTGTTTATAGAATTCACATGGGAATCCGCTGGGTCCGGGCGCTTTCCCGGAGTTAAGCTCCCCCAGGGCCCCACCTAGCTCCTCATCCGTCAAGGGTGCGTCCAGTTGGTTGCGTACTTCGTCCGTAAGGGCTTTAGGCGGGAGATCATTGATGAATTTCTCGATATCCGCTGCCAAGACGCATTCACTAGGGGCATATAGCTCAGTGTAATACTGAGCAAAGCTGTCGGCGAGAGCCATGGGGTCCACAAGAATTTCGCCTGTCGGCCCCCGGACACCCGGCGGGACCAGGGGGCAAGACATCCCCTGGCACAGCCGATGTAGCATCCTACAAGATTTGTCCCCCCAGTGATATATCCTGCTGCGTGTTGCCAACCAGGCCTGTCGGGCCTCATCCAACAGCAAGGCGGCGTAGCTCTGCTGGTCCAAGAGTAGCTGACGCCGTATTCGGCTACCACCCACTTCCCGGCCCTGCCACACGAGAGCCTCTAAATTTGCTTCCTGCTGCATAAGCTCTGCCCTACACGCCCTACGCGCTGCCGCACACCAGGAGATTCCGCCCCCGCATAGTGGGCTTCAGTGCTTCCCATAAAATCCCGGGGCTAGCGACTGATCCCTCATTTTCTTCCAGGTAGTGGGTAAGGGCGACCCGCATATGTGTCCTATAGGTCTCATCCTATAGGTGCCACACCGAAAGGCGCCATCTAAAGAGCTGCCGCCCCCGCCCCGCCCCGATCGTGAGGGCCACTGGGGAGTGATCCGAGAGCCCCCGCGGGAGAATCGTCGCCTCCACCACCCCGCCAACTGCCTCCTGAGGGACAAATATGTAGTCAAGTCTAGAGTAGGAGTCGTGTACCGCCGATAGATATGTATACTCCTGATCCGACCTGTGAAGATATCTCCATGTGTCCACCCATCCCAGTCCTGACACTAAAGAGGAAAGCCTTGTAGAGCGATTCCCCCCCAAATGTCCTCCCTCCCTCCAACGATCCCTGGTTGGGTCCATAACATCGTTCCAATCCCCTCCCACCACTGAGGGGATATCTGGCATGTCCGTCCAGAGAGCCATAAGCTTCTCCACCAGCGCCCACTGTAGTGGGGGCGGGGCATAAACACTACCCAGCACTATAGGATCTTCTCCAATCTTGCCCTGGATGAACATATATCTCCCCTGTGTATCTGCCCATTGTCTGCCATGTGTGTAGGGGATTCTGCGATGAATCAGGATGGCCACCCCCCGCGAGCCTCTCGTAAAGCCCGAGTGGAAGACCTGTTGGTACCCATATCTCTGCAGACACAAGGCCTTCGTACCTAGAAGATGCGTTTCCTGCAATAGAAGGATATCTGCTCCCGCCCGCTTGGCCCACTGCAGAATAGCCCCACGCTTGATCTTGTCTAGAGCCCCGCGCACATTCCAGCTGACAATGCGCATGGAACTTAGCGATGCCGGGCTCTTGCTAGGGGTGCTAGTCATCTGGGCTCGCTTCAGTAATGGCCCACAGAGGGGAGCCGCACCCGTTTCGGCCCCCTACCCCACGAACTATGAGTAAGAGTGTGATCCCATCCCACAAACAAATACCCCCCCCAACAAACCCCCCACCCTATACCTCAAAAACATTGAAGCATCTGTCGCGGCGAGGCGTGCCGACACCCCCCAACGGGAGGGTGCCGACCCCCTCGACCAATGGATCCCCAACCTACAGCCCATAACACTTAGGCCCTCAACCCGCCAGGGATATCCTAGTGGGGGTTTCGGCCCGTATCACATATTCTCCCTTCTGTAGTCTACAAATGAGGTCTCTGTTCGCCCTCATGGGACCATCTTGCGCACTCCCACAGCCGGCCGTGTCACAGTTGCATCTGTCTGGGAGATCGCCCCACAGGATTGTGAGCGGCGCCTGGATCGTGAGCCCCTGATTCCTTTACGTTTCCAACGCGGTCCTTTCTTGCTGGCCTCACTCAGGGAGGAGTCCGACTCCCTCCCGGACTCTCTCCCTGGCGGCGTGTGTACTCGTATCCGCACCGTCTCGTCGGTCCACTTGAATACCTCCTCTGGTGTATCGAAGAAATGAGTGCGGGACTGATAGATCACCCGTAGGCGAGCCGGATATAAAAGCGCGTACTGAAGCTTAAGTTCTCGCAAACGGGCCTTCGCGGCCTGGAACGATTGCCTCTGTTGCTGGACCATCCGCGTATAGTCCGGGAATATAAGGATGCGAGAGTTTTCGAAGAGTAGGGGTTCCTTAAGCCTGGCTTGCTTCAGTATCAGGTCCCGGTCAATATAGTTCAGCATTTTAGCGATAACTGGTCGCGGGCGAGCCCCAGCCGGTGGTTTCTGCATGAGTGCCCGGTGAGCCCTCTCCACTACAAAGCACCGCGACAGGGTCTCAGGGGGGAGCCAGCCCTCCAGCCACTGCGTGAGGAAGCGCTCCTTGCTGCCACCCTCGCAGCCCTCCGGGAAACCAACGAAGCGGAGGTTGTTAGGACGGGCGCGTCCTTCTGCGTCCTCCACCCGCAGTGCCAACCCCCTCTGGGTAGTCTCCATGGCCGCCACCTTTTTCTTTAGGATGGTGACATCGTCCTCGACTCCAGATATTCGGGTCTCGGCTTCTGTTATGCGCGACACCGCGTTGCGCAGATCTTGCCTCAGGAGCGTCACCTCCGAACCCACAGCCCCTATCTTCGAGTCCAGCATGTCCCGGGGTTGGGTAATGGCCGCCATGAGCGCCGCATTGTCAGGTATCGGACCCTGCTGGCCCCCAGTCGCCCCCGGACCCGTAAATTTGTCGATGGGGCCCTGTTTCGGCGCGCTGCTGCTACCCTTGTCTCGCGTCATGTTTCCTCTAGACGCCTTTCTCAGGTTCCCGAGGTACACAATGTGCGGCCTCCTCCCGATGGATGTATCTCTCCCCGACCGGCCCCCCGTGCCCCGATTCAGCCGCCGAGTTAAGTGATGAGCAAAGAGGCCCCATAGCCCAGATCACGTATTCCCCTCCGGGACCGGGCACCACCGTGGTTCATGTGTGGGGGGAACTTCCAGCTGCCAAGTAGGAATGCGAGCCCCCAGCTGCACTGGGCTCCGCCACCCCAAATGTCTGGCCTGCGACTGGCGATCCTCTTATGGACCCTGCCCCCCCACTCACGTCCGGGCACTAGGTGTACCTCCGCGGCCCGACTGACCGCCGAAACGGAGTGCTCCAGATCCCCAGGGGCCCGGAGGGGGGGGAGGAGGCAACCTCCCGGTCTAGAACGCCCCGGAGCCCGGAGTCCACCAGCTATCGCTATCGAGCGTCCCCACTCCGCCCGTGGGCCGATCGCACCGCCGAACCCCCGCAGATGGACCAAGACCGGGGGGGGGGGAAACTCCGGCAGGGGCCGATTTATCACGGATGTCCCGTAGGCCCAGGCAAACGAGGGGAGCCGCTGACCCACTTATGCCGCCAGTGATACTCGGGCCGCGCACTCAGCCCGCAGGCCCCACTCCTTACCTCCGCGGCCCGATAGCGGCCGCCGAGTCATCCCGCTCACCGCCGGCTACTGCACAGTGCCCTATCCAGGGCAGGCACGCGGGTCCGGTGTGTCGTTGTCTCCTCCTCCGGCCCACCGCCGGACCGCTGCCCAGGAGGTCTGCACTCCACTCTGCCGCCAGCCGTGCGCGAGCTCCCGGTTTCCCTCGGGTGCACTAGGCCGCGCCCCGGGATGACCTACGCCAGCCGCTGCTCCCGCTGTGGCACCTCCAGTCACAGAAACTGGCACCAGTTGTTTGCCGCAGGGGCCCGCAGACACAGGCACCTCCAGAGAATGCGAATCCAGTGAAGGGTTCAGGATAAATCAACGGATCAGTTACGGGCTGGACGGAGCTAGCTCAGCACACGTCCGCCATGCTGGCCTGCCAAGCCTTTTGCGTAATTTTTAACATGGGAAAAGTGACGCAAAAGTGGCGCAAGGGGCTTGTGAATCTGCCCCTAGATTTGGCCTTAGCGTACATGGGCCATTATTACAAGTGGCACAGTGTTTGGCGCGATCGCAGCTGATAAAATACGACGCGTTCGGAATTTAGCAGGTGCAATATTTAGTGCCTATTGCAAGTTTTCCTACCAAAAAGATGTAGGGGCAGATTTACAAGCCCCTTGCGCCACTTTTGCATCACTTTTCCCATGTTAAAAATGACGCAAAAGTGGCGCAAGGGGCTTGTAAATCTGCCCCGTAATATAGGGACTTTGGTGCGTATTCCACCAAAAGCTGCATGTACCAGTATTTACCAGGATTTCTTCCCTCTTTAGCTTCCAGCAGGTTTGGCTTGCCTAAATTGAACAAAGGGTGCAATCATTGTTGCCCATGGTAATTACCAGGTGTGATAAATATCAAAACACTTATAGTGGCAAACCCTGTGCAAACCGATATTTGTGTAGGAATCTTAATCAAGCCACTTATAATGAGGGACATGGTGGATTATATTGCTTGATGGTAATGGTAGGAAGAAACACGTCTGCTCATGTCTGCCCTGCTGTTTAATGTGCTACCACTTAATTAGCATGACTTGACTAGGTGTTACAGTATGCCATGAAGTGTCATGCATTCACACAGACACACCGCTCTTAGGCGGATTGTGGCAGAGTGTGACCCCTTTTCAGGCCTGCCTGATGCTTACAATACCTGGGCCTGAGTTGAAGCTGGGTGGTAATGGATAATCGACCAATCACTGGAGTAAGTGCTACATCTAGAGGAGAATTTACCTGGGCAGTTTCCTCTACCACGTTATCACTAAGGTGGTGAGAATTTCAATGTTCCCTTCTCCTCCAGATTTAGCACTTGTTCCAGAAATTGATGGATTTCCCATTTCTACCAAACTCTAAATAAGGCACCCATGGCCCAGTGTACTAAGGCGAGGTGCAAAGCAGTTGATGTCTGCTGCACACTGACTTCTTGGAGTTTCCACCTTTATTTCGCACTGTGATTGGTGTACCAATCATTGGCAGAGCAAAATGCTCATTCTCACCGAGTCACAAAAACTCCTGCCTCATGAGGTTGGATTTGTTTTACGTGTCACCATGAACGGCTGAAAATGCAGAGGTAGAGGTCTGCAAAGGACAGACGACATACAACCCTTGGTTCTCATTTTCTGAATGCCGATACTTTCTTTAATGCATCCCTGGTCCGTTAGAGGGACAAGGGCTGCTTGAAAAAAAAAAAACAGAAAACAAACGCTGACATTTAGTAAATTACATTTCTTGGACCACTGCTTGGACCACTGGAATTCGTAAGTGGATGAAGCCATCACAGGCAGCTTCCCTTTTTACAAATGGATCAAATTCCCTTCAGCGAGATGGTATTCGGTCAATAGTTTGCGACCACAACCATCTGTTTATTCCATTCCAAAAGTAATATCGAAATAATGATGTCAGCAGGGTTGAATAAGAAACAGCAGCTCTTTGATATAAAAGGTTCCTGACTACTGACATACAGCTCAATGGCAGCAAATGGCAATTTTATGATATTCACCCTTATTTAATATTTCGCCAGAAACAAAGAGATTGTACTTTTAAAATCTTTTTATGAACAGCCGCCCAATGTATTCAGCAATATTTTGCAGAAACTCCGTTGTCTACGTGTCTCTCATTACAATGTGCTTATGTAGGAAATTTGGTTCCTGGTTGAGGGCAGTTAAACTCTACTGAAGCAGGAACAGCAATTCTTGTCTGGGTGAAACAAGCAAACCCCACATTTACCTCTGCTTTACCCTCTGGTAGCTTGGCACAAAAGCAGTCAGGCTTAACTTAGAGGCAATGTGCAAAGTATTTATGCAGCATTCAAACAGTAATAAAGTGAAACTACAACACAAAAAAATCCCACAGCAATTTAGAAAAATAGAGTAAAATGTAATAAATTATTTGACACCACAATGACAAAAATAAAATCAGTAGAACTGGAGCTATGCAATTTTAAAGAATTAGGATAAATTTGTGCTTAAAAGTTCAGGCGGACTGCGATGGAGCATGGGCCGGATACAGGGACCACATTACCTTAATTCGTGTTTGCTGAGCGTTGCAAGATCCCGCGTTGAGGATGCGTACTACAGTGGTGGTTTCGATTAGCTGCAGGCTGCGATGCGAGGTCTTGCATCAAGGAGGCATTGCGCAGCTGTGATTCCGGGGAGTTGCAGGGCTTCAATGCGAGGTCATGTGTCGAGGATGCGTCGCACAGTTGCGGTTCGGCACAGTTACAGGGCTGTGATGCAAGGTCTTCTGTTGGGGATGCATCATGCAGTGATGGTTCCGAGTGGCTGTGAGGTTGTGCGTTGGGGATGCGCTGCACATTTGTTGTTCTGAAGCAGAGCTGCGAAGAGATGCATTGTGCTGGCGCATCTACCTAAAACACCACAGCTGGGCTGGCAAAGCACCTTCAGGCTCACTTCAAAGGGTCCAGAACTGTCAGCCAGGCAGATCCTCAGGATCAGTTTGATGTTCAATGTCCACTTCTCGATAGACTCAATCTTGAAAGCCTGAGTAGCACAGAAGTTTGAGGTGATTAAGCAAGGGTAATGGAGGGGGGAAGGGAACAGCTGGAAATTAGGCATAAAGAGAAGGAAAAAACATTAGTGCTCCTTAGTCTCCCCTTGCCCTACATCTTTATGCATATATTGCTTGATACACTGTACCTGAAAATAATGCCTATATGCCTTATGCCTATAGCCTAATGTCTCATCCTAAATCTAGTACAAGGAAACTCCTACTGATGCTTCTCTGAAAAAAGTATAATGGAGAAGGTGTTGTTCTGCCCTCTTTCTCATACCATGGATCACAGTATATATGTTAGTTCAATTACAATACCCACCAATAAAAAATCTGGGGCCTTGTATCACAGGCTAGGTATTCACATAGGCACTTCATCACACCCCTGTTAAAGCGGCAATACAAACAATTACACTGTTTGCATTCCAAACTGCACAATGCACTTCTTTCTTTGCTACAAGTGATTTGTTAATGTCACATACAAAGTTTTATCATGAGTGCTGCATCAAACGCATTGGGTGCATTAATTCCAAGTTAGGCCTCTGATAAGGTATTGGAGCTAGGAGTGCTTTCATATAGCTCAGTCACCAACACAATGTACTATGGCAGGGCCGGCTCCATTTTTTCTGGTCCTGATGAAGCGCCAGGATCATTTTGACCATTTTAGGTGCGAAACATGTCGACCTTCTTTTTTAGCTACTAGGGGTAATTATTACCCCAATAGTAACACTAACATACGGGTTTTTTATTCTGACAGGGGAATCTATCTATTAAAACCAGTGTGATATCCCCTAGCCAGTTTTACTTATTTAGCTTCACATTCACCTCTCACTACCCCATTGTGCCACTCTCACACTCAAATAAAAAGATCTCCGCCAAAGTGACTCTTCAGGGTACCTCTAGGGCATTGCCGCACCGGCCCGACGAGGAGCTCCCACCCGATGATGAGGCATGACATCCCTAGGGATGTGTGAGGGCAACAAGAGACATTCATGTTGACTGTTCCCTAACAATTGGTGCAGTACCTAGTAGCTTATTCTCTCTTTCTTTCTCTTGACACCCTCAGTGTCTTATTAGGAACAGTAACCCCTGATGGAGCAAGGTAAATCAGAAATTTTTTGAACCCCCTAATATTAATGTTAATAATTAATGTTATTAATTGTTTTGACAACTAATCAACATTTTACGTCTTTCTATAGACATTTTTTGGTAACTTGCAATTTATGTGCAAAACTAACCTACTTGCAATTGTAAAAGTGGAATAATTTTAATATAATGGTTTGCGTACTAATTAGAATGATATTGCATGATTTGTGCTATGTAGTAAATTGTATTGTGGCAAAAGAATGCGGATGGTAAGTAAACATAGCTTTACATGTCGCTTTTCCTAGGTAACACCTAAATGGGGTACGTAGAATGACGGGTGGGAAACGAAAAGGCTTTTTTTCTTTATTCTTAACTATGATTGTGTTTGTTTTCATGATAGTTCGTTCGGGCCTGCTAGGCCGTGCTGTAGAAATGGCTGCCGAGGCAAATGAGCTTAATGCGCAAGTGCAAAATGGCTTCCAAGCGGAAGAAAACTGCAGAAATATATCACATGATTGTAAACAGAGCCCAGAATGAAAGGGATCAAGGTCAGCATGACCTGTCATCAATTGAGTGCCAAGAAGGACTCAGCGAGAATGTATGAGAACCAAAGATGCAGCAGTGAATTAACAATGAACTGTTTAAAATAAAGATACAAAAGAAGATACATGTGAGGAACTGTCAATCGGATTGGTAATGTCCTGAAACCGTGTGAAAGGACGTAAATTATAAACATTTTCGGAACTGGTTTAAGCAAGGAGGGCAATGAGGAGATGCTTGCCACCCCTCCAATGGACCAATTAGCGTGAATCTTGCCCCCAAAGATTGAAACATTTCTGTTTAGTAAGCTAGTAATAGGGTAGAAGAGGACCTACTCTTAAGTAAGAGGAGCGCTATTCATACATAATTTTTGAGCACTGGATGCTGACGCTGGAGAGCTGCTGCTATTTTCCATAGGCCATTATTTTAATATAATTATTCTTTTTACTTTTAATCTGACTGGGAAGGAACGAGATCGTGGCGGGAAACCTGTATAGGTGGTCCGTCGAGGAGGCCTGTTTAGCGGGACAGACAGTCAGTTTTGGGAGTTCTATGCTGTGATCTGCAATTTATCTGCTGTGACGATCTTTTATTTTCATCTAAAAAGGGTATGCATAAATTCTTTTAAAGTTTATTTCTTATGATGATATTAAACGTATTAAACTGATTAATAAAATTGAAATTTATTCATGCATTTAAACAAGTAGATAAACTTTATTATAATTAAAACTACGAGTCTGTGGTTCTTTAGCTCAATAATAAATGCAATGTTTTAATAAGTTTAAATGTGATTGAGCTGGTCTTAATCACCATCAACTTATTCTTACTAGTTGGTCCATCGACCAAAGAGCGGAATACCTTGATGACTTAGAAATCGATAGAATTAAAATCAAATTATGTATGATGTTTGAGAAACTATCTTGTCGACTTTAAAAGGTATCCCGTTTTCTTCCAGCAAGTCATAACTTTTTCTCCTAGGTAAAAGTGGATGGGATTCAGGGAATATTTGAGTGAGAGAATGTTTATGCGGTGTTATGGGCCCCACCGTCATATTGGTATAGTTGTTAAAAGGAGTGTTGCAACCTGGATGTCATGTCCCAAGGAGAAGAAATTATATTAGTCGCGCTGGATCAGATTTCTTGGTAGCAGAGTTATGGTTACTATAGATTAGTTTGGTGATTATTGATTATTGATTATTTTGTGTCTAATACTTTATGTTGAGTTGTATTACGTTATATGTAAGTCGAAAATTTTGAAGCTTCCGGGAAGTAGGAAGTGGACATGTGTGGCAAGAGAAGTCACATGGAACAGTGCATTGTCTAGTTTTTCAAATTGGTGATAACACAGGTTGTGTTATGATAGGGACATTTTCTGTATGAAATGTGTATGAGTGAAATAGCAACTGGTTTTCTTGTGAAACTCTGGCCTTAATTCGCAGAAGCAGTGTAGTCTCCACATGTGTTTCATCCCCAGAGAAACGGGTTTGCCCCTTGCTTGAAAGAAGGGTAAGGTAGAGGGAAGTGCTACACTTATCGAACGAAACTGTATTCTTGCAAAATAGATAAACTATCACTTTGTGTAGCAAAAACAGACAATGGAAATGTGTTTTTAATGTCGTAACTAACCAGAAACAGTCGAGTACAAATTGCCGATAAATTTTGTAAAGGAGGGGTCAGGAGCATTGGTACAGAAAAATTGAAAACATATCAGGACGACGAGATAATGTTCTTGTGCAAAAGCATTACTTGGAGAGCCAGAAATTTACATGACAAATTAGAAGAGACAGCGAATGAACTGGGAGTGGAATTTGTAAAAGTGAGGAGTTTGCAGAAACCGTATAGGGTAGATTTTTGTGAGAAAGATATAGAAAATCTGAACACATCAGGACGGTTAACCCAGATAAAAGAACTTATTGTTTTGCTGAGAAAGTGGGGTGATGTGGACAGATGGAGAAGCAGGTGGACTAAAAGGAATGAGAGAACAACTGACAAAGCGTCTTTGGCTTTTGCGGTGACAGACAAGGAATCGGTTGTAAGGGAGTATCCGATGAGAGAAACACCCAGGAGGTAGTTATGTACATGTCCCCTGGTCCAGACAAGATATACTGTCATTTACAAATGACTTTCCAAAATTGAGAGAAAAACCTGTAGAATGGTACAGACAAGTGGAAAGGTTTGTCAAAGTTTCGAAGGTGTTGTGGGTGGATTTGGATGGATTATTTGACATTGTAGTACCAGCCGATTTATGGACAGAATGTAAAATTACCATTGATTGGCCAACTGTAGAATACCCAAGAGACGCAAAAACAGGAGCGCCAGGACCAGAAGTTATGAGGAAATACGATCAAGTTATTACCTTTTGAAAAACAAAATTCCACCCAAAGAAACTGATTGGGTAAAATTTGACAGAACTACGCAGGAGAGTAAGGAATCTGTACATGCATACTATGAGAGGCTACTTTTGGTTTTCAAACAGTATAGCGGTTATGAGACTCTGAATGAGAAAGACATGAGTCATTTGTATATAGATTTGTTTATGGGTTGAAACCAGAAATAAGCGAAATGATTAAACAGCATATGATATGCTGGCAGAATAGTACATTTGTCAGGAAAAGTGAGGGGCAGAGTCTCTGTTGATATGCGGGTTTTGCTTCCATCACCAGACACAATGATGTCCTCATGTCCTGATAGACAATGCGACAATGGTGTGCATGCAGGACATATCACACTACTGCTGGGTCACCCTTTGCGAGTTGAATGTCATGGCACAGGCCTGTCTGGCAAGTCAGTCATAACTGTCTCCTGTCACAGGGGCAGTGCATATACACAACACCAGTCTACACTGTGTCACAATAATGGAAGTTTTGGGAATGCAAGCCCTGTAGCTGACAGGTGCACATGTGCACCCCTGGCCACCCACATCATGAGGACTAAGATGATCCCATGTCAATCAAATGAGACATTTGAGTGACTGCAAACAAAAATCCATAGACATGAGCACTTCACCGTCTGATGAGAATGAACCAAAGCTGCCTGCACCTCAATGTTTCATACAACATTGTGCACAGTCAAGGGATCAGAGACCTATGCATTAACCAATGTGCAGATCCCATAGTCACAACTCAGATGGCTGGCCACCCCAAATTGTTAAACACTCCAGGAGTCCAAAAAGCAAGGCCACACCACGCTGACACAGAGGCATACACCTGAGTGCACTCTTCACAATGCGCTATATGTATGCTGACACACAGGAGTGGGAGAAAAGAGTGCCTTCGATGTACGGAGTAGGCATTACAGTCCTGGTCCATGTGCAACATGGTATTATGCTGAACACTAGGCAGGTGGCTATGCATGTGTCACACACATGATGTACATACTTCTGAGGCTCCTACCTTGGTCTCTGCTGCAGCATGGGTGTGTGTCACATACCCCAGACATGTGGTGAGTCAGAGCAGCAATTGGAACACATATTAAAGCCATACCCAGAGTACATGTCAGATCACAGGCATTGTGTGAGCAATTGTACCACCCATGCAGCCCACAACAAAGTTCCTGTAACTGATGCTGTCCCCAACTTGAACCACAGGTAACTGCAAGTACACAGTACCCAAGTGACCTAAGTCACAGACTGTAAGGGCCACACCTGTGTAACAGATGAGGAGGGGGCATGACACAAGTGAGGGACATGAGTCCAGGACGACAAGACAGTTGTACTGTGGAAGTGGAACCAGGCTAAAGGAGTGCATAGAGCATGTTAGTCATAGTACACAGTAAAGGCTAGCACTTACCCCCTCCTTGCTGCTGTCTGGCCTTCAGCTGCCCATCCAGGTCAGGGAAGACCACCGCCAGAATCCAGAGCATGTGGGGGGTCAGGGTCCGGTGTCCACCCCTCCTGCGAGGAGGCGACAGCTTCAGCTGGACCCTTGCGATCCTCCGGGTCCAGCCACGAAGGTCCTGCCACCTCTTCTGGCAGTTGTGGATCCGGCACCTGTAGACCCCCACAGATCGTACTGCCCGGACGATGGTCAGCCAGATCTCCTGCTTCAGGTGGGCATCAACCTGTGAGGATGACAAAGTGAAAAGGCCATTACTACACATGCAACATATCCGTGCATCACACAGTTGGATATACATGTCTCAATCACAGGGGCATATGATGTACACAGGTAGTGCAACTATGGCTATGAACAGTTGTCCAGCAGTTACTAATTGGTATCATTGCCTGGGAAGTCAAACCTTGTTGGAATGCACTGTTACTGCACTATACCTGTTCAGTGCATGTAACTACACACTTTGGAGGGTGACAACTACTCAGTGAGCATGCTAGCCACTGGTGTACACACTGTAAGTCTTGCTAGTCAGACAACATGCACAATTAGTAAGGCAGTGGACAGCACACTCACCTGCTCCCCTGGTTTCCCATACAGCTTGCTGTACTGTGGAAGGAGGCTGTCCAGCAGGGCCTGGTTCTCCTCATTGCTGAAGGCTGGGGCTCTATCCACAGTACGTGCCATTGCAAAAGCCTGAGGATGCAGAGACAGCAGCAGCAGTGGTGGTGGCAGATGTCGTCCTGGAGCATGTAGTGCAGGCAAGTGAGCTCTCAGGGGAACAGCCAGCATTATATGTGTGCTGCAGAGGCAGATACTGTCCCATGTGTCCAAAGTGATAGGTCCAAGTCGGAATCTGGCCAATCCATGGAATTGCACCACTTATACACGCCCACAGCATCCTTCAAAAGTTCAACTTCATGACACCCATGAATTTGCAACATTGTTGTGGGTGGCCAACTGAATTCACTGCATCCGACTCGTAAAAGCTTCGAAAACGCGTCCGTTACCATGTCAGGCCATAGCCAATGCGTGCGCACCGATCGGACCATTGCTGTACGACGCTTATTACGTCACACAACATGCATCCGTCCACATCATATGCAATGGCTAATGCGTGCGCACCGATCGGTCCATTGCTGTACAACGCGTATTTCGAAACACAACACGCATCCGTCCACATTATATGCAATGGCCAATGCGTGCGCACCGATCGGTCCATTGCTGTACAACGCGTATTTCGAAACACAACACGCATCCGTCCACATCATATGCAATGGCCAATGCGTGCGCACCGATCGGTCCATTGCTGTACGACGCGTATTTCGGAGCACAACACGCATCCGTCCACATCATATGCAATGGCCAATGTGTGCACACGGATCGGTCCATTGCTGTACGACGCGTCCCGGTACAAGTCACTCGCATATGTCACCATGGTTGTCACTGGTGAATGTATGCCAGCCACAATTACTTGCCAGGGACTCAGGGGCACACCTACAACACCACAGCCTGTCCACACTGTATCCTAAGGCATGTAAGGCTGCATTACCTGTGTGTGTATGGAGGTCAACATGTGGTTTTTTGGGTGGCACTTGGGGGCAGCCACTCCCAGGCTGTGCACGTGTTCATGGGGACAGAATCCTTTGTGTGTTGTGCACATGACCACTGTGATGTGCAACTGTTCAGTTCAGAGCATGTGGCATGGTCACATTTGCAGGTTGTGTATGTTATGTCACATACACCCTGAGTCCCAGGTGGGATGGTATGTACGTCACAGGGTGACCCATTGCCACAATTGTGATGGCCCTCCACAGTCTGTGTGCATGTTGTGTTTCAGATGTCTCTGATTCCATGTGCACAATGGGAGACAGTCTCCACATCCACGTTGTTTGTGCATTGACTTTGATGTTGTGTGTGTGTGTCACAGACGTCCATGTCTGTCCTGCAGAGGCAACAGGGGCCACTACCTGTGGGAGTCA
This sequence comes from Calotriton arnoldi, assembly GCA_963921515.1. Taxonomy (NCBI): domain Eukaryota; kingdom Metazoa; phylum Chordata; class Amphibia; order Caudata; family Salamandridae; genus Calotriton; species Calotriton arnoldi. The sequence continues at coordinate 44,547 of CAWUFW010011508.1, read as the reverse complement.
TGGTTGTTTTGCTGACGTGTACATGATACGCCATGTCATGCCTGTGTCCATGTGGCAATACAGGGTCCCTGGGAATCTACCTGTCAAAGAGCTGTGATGCCTGGGGCACATCTGTCCTCACTTGTCACTGTGGTGTGTGTTTGGAACGTGACAGCAGTACATGGGTACTGTGACACAGCCTGATGATTTCACATACCACAACCTGGAACTTGTTGTCAACACATGTTGAACTGAGATGTTAGATGTTGGCCATGTAGGTGCCATATATGTCCATACAGAACGGCACACACATCAAGTACTTGTGTCTCGTAATGATGTATCATGTGATATTGAGTATGGTCAATGCCACATATGTGGGGTGACTGACACTCTTTCTTTGTTCACCTATGCACTTCAGGGCACCAGCTGTCCATAGACCATTCCCTGACCTTGCAACCATGGTTGAACGTGACTGCATCCGACGGTACCGCTTCACCAGGCCGCTGATTGAGGAATTGGCGGGGCGGTTGGCCCCACATTTGCAACCTGGCCGGACATACCCTACAGCGCTGACCCCCAAGGTGAAGGCGATGGCAGCCTTACACTTCTTTGCCACCGGTACCTTTCAACACACTGTGGCGTCTGCTGGTGGGATGTCACAGACCATGTTCAGCCGTGTGCTACGCGATGTTTTGGTGGCGATGTTGAGATACTTGAACCAGTACATGTATTTCCCTAAACGTCAACAACTCACTGACGTCAAGAGTGACTTCTATGCCCTGGGGAGGATGCCACATGTCATCGGCTCCATTGATGGGACACATGTGGCTTTGGTACCACCACAGGCACATGAGCAGGCATACAGGAACAGGAAACATTACCATTCTATCAATGCTCTGGTGGTATGTCTTGCAGATATGAGCATCTCACATGTGTGTGCACGTTTCCCTGGTTTTGCAAACAATGCCTACGTGATGAGGAGTAGTCGCATCCCGAGGATGATGTCACAGATGCAGAACCAGCGTGCCTGGCTTGTCGGTGTGTACTGACTTTGTACCATTGTGTGTGTTCTGCAATGTTGTATTCCACCCTCTTTTCCAACTCAGCTAATGTGCAATTGTCTGTATGTAGGTGACTCCGGATACCCCAACATGCCGTGGTTGCTGACACCCCTCAGGAACCCTGTGACACCAGCCCAGATGCGCTACAATGAGGCACATGGTCGGACCAGGAGAGTGATGGAGCGGACATTCGGTCTCCTGAAGAGCCGCTTTTGCTGCCTGGACAAGACAGGAGGGGCCCTCCCATATGCCCCTGCAAAGGTGTGCAAGATTTTCATTGTCTGCTGCATGCTACACAACCTGGCAGTGCGGAAGGAGTTGCCTCTCATCCTGGATGACGATGACCAACATCCGCCACCTGTGGAGGATCCTGGCCTGGGCCACGATGCCAGTGATGATGATGATGATGAGGGTGATGTCCGCACACAGCTCATCACCAACTTCTTCAGCTGACTGTGAGTATACAGAGATGTTATGTCAATGATTTGAGTTTGCATGATATGTGTTGGTGGTGCTCTGTTGCTGTTTGAGTGTGGCCATGTGCTACTTGACTGGATGCGTGCAGCGATGTGTCCTTACAGCTAGTCTGTACTCCCCAACAGTGTTGACATGCTAACTTGGTTTTGTGTAGGTATCTTGTGACATGTATTGGGCATGAGTATTGCAGTTCTGTCCTGTTCTTCAGTGTTTTTGACTGTGTGTCATGTCTGTCCTTCACAGGGTACTTTCAGAGTTGTTTGGTCAACTGTGATCCCCCAACACCATGATTCAACTTCCAGGGTGGAAGCAGTCGTTTCCCTACAGGTGATGTGCCACACACCCCTGGACTTAATTTCTTCTACACTTGATGACTGTGTGGCCACTGCCACGTGGGATTACCTTGCATCTGTAGTGGAAACAACATGTTGCAAATGTGTAATAAACCTGTGCTTCACTTTGGGATGTGCATTGTCTGTGGTCACACATCTGACTGACATTTGCTTACTGCACCTGTGGGCTAGTTAACACAGACTGTGAATAGGTGTGGTGTCTGTGCATTCCACTGTATTTCCTGGCAACATCAGTGTAGGCGATGGGTCAGATGGCCCTGGTGTGTATGTGTTGTGTAGCCCTAGTGGTGTGTCTCCCTCATATGTGTCACGTCGCCATGACTCACATGACAGTGTTGGACTTGCTGTAGCAGTTAGCATGCACAGTGTCATTTAGCAGATCATCATCTCCATGACAAAAACAACGTTGGAATCACAACAGAGGCAAGTATGGTGTATTAGTGAGTTTATTTACATACATGTGTGAGGCTAGTGCACAGGATGGAGGGTGCTGTACATTGGGATTGGAATCCAAAGTTCCCAGATGATTTGGAAGTGTTGGTAGCAGAAATATCCTGAGTAAAGTCCACAGTCATCTGATACATTAGTCCAACTTAAACTCCCCATGTCATGTGGGAGAGTTGGGTTGCATTCGACAGGGTGAACAGTTTGCACACAAATGAGAATTTCCAGAACAGGTGTTGGGTTCCTGGGGGATGTACATGGCCAGTTGTCCTTCCTCGGATGACCCCTCTTCTTTCTGGGGGACCCTCACGTGCAGGCTGCTGCGGTGCAGAGGACTCTCCACCAGAGTCATCCTCCCTCCCTGTGGCAGTTGCAGTTGTTGCGGCACCAGATGTTGTGGGCACATAGGGAGGTGTGGACATGTTGGTGCTAATCTGGCGGAGGCATGTCAATATGTCCCTCTGCACCTCTGTCAGTTCTTCCAATGTGTCCCACTTGGACTCCATGCCAGACATGTGTGTCTCCACACGGGACATGTGGGAGTCCAAGCGGGCATGATGGGCAGCCTGCTGCTGTTGAATGTCCTTTAGGATCCCCACTACCTGGCTGACCTCTCTGGTGCAATTCTGGTACGCATCAGCAATGCGTACCAGTTGTGGGTCATCATGCAGTCCAGACCCCTCTGCAAACAGTGACCTCTGCCTACCACCCCTCCCACCACCCCTGGCCACACGTGCGGGACCTGTGGTGGCACGCACAGGTGACCCTAGGCCCCCTTGGGGGTTGGTACTGGGGTTGTTGTCCGTTGCTTCACGGTGGGCTGGGGTCCCTGTGCTGTTGTCATTCAGTGTCCTTGGTCTGTCCGTGTCGGCGGGGGTGGTCTGTGCGTTGGCAGATGTTGGAGGAATGGGTGCAGGGGGTGCAGATGGTGGTCCTGCTGGTGCTGCATGATGACTCACACCGGAGGTGCCAGGTAGGTCTTCGCCATCCAAGGAGGGCAGAGGCTGTTCCACACCAGAGAGCTCAGGGGCCACCGGAGCCTGGGACAGGGACTCCTCATCATCTGCTGCTGTGTCCCAATCATCACCTGTTTATGGAAGAGACACACAATGTATGTTATGTTTCTACAGGCATCAATGGTTCAAACACATGACAGTTGTGACTGTACCTCTGGATGCGGGCCTGTACATTGCATTGTCCTAAGTTGTCACAGTCAGAGGTTGATATTGGTGTGGCTCATTGTCCTGCCAACCTGAAGCATTTCAATGTGAATGTTGAGGTGTGTGCATGACCAGCATTGTTGGTATTTGGTTGATATCCGGACCTCCTTCTCCCCCAGCCCAGTTATCCCACCATGAAGCATGCCACCCTTGCAGTGGGTGCAGGTTAACTCTCAGGATGTCAGTCAGTGGTGTCCTGCTGTTGGTTGGTGCCCAGTTCCCAGCAGGGCCTGGTACTCCCCACAACAGAGCACCTTTGTCAGACATCTTAGAAGTGGCTTTTCACTCCCTGTGAGGTGTGCATGCTTCAGTGTGAGCTTGCTGGGCCATGTGGGTGGGGGATGTTGAGCTGTGACTACCACTCCCATCATGATATTGCCTACACCCCCCTTCCCAGCATGCCCATACTTCCTTCCTTTTGACTCTGCTTCCCTGTGGGGTAGTGTGCCTGTGCTGAGAGGATGGCTGACAGTGTTGTCCTGGCGTTTGTTTGGCTACAAGTCCCAAAAGTGTCCCTGTGCTTCACACAGCATAACCCAGTGTGGTGGTTCTTTGTGGGATATTTAATTAGAGTGTGAGGCATTGCATTCTCCCAGGTGAGTTGTGTGGAGTTTGTGTTAAGGGTGTGTGTGAGAAAAGCTGCTTGTAACTATGGTCAGAGCTGTCAGTCCTCCTTCCCACCCAGCCAGATATCCCACCATGGAACGTGCTTCCATTGCAGGGAGTGCAAGTTGGCTTTCAGGATGTCAGTCAGTGGTGTCCTGCTGTTTGTTGGTGCACAGTTCCCAGCAGGGGCTTGTGCTCCCCACAGCAGTACCCAGTGTCAGCCATCTTGTCAGTTCTTTTCCACTCCCTGTGATGTGAGCATGGTTCAGAGTGGTGTTGATGGGCCAATTGTGACGGTGACCAATATCTGTGACTACAACTCCCATCATGCTATTGCCTACACCCCCCTTCCCAGCATGCCCATACTTCCTTCCTTTTGAGTCGACTTCACTGTGTGTGAGTGTGACAGCAATGGCAAGATGGCTGACAGTGTGGTCCTGTTGTTTGTTGGTGCACAGTTCCCAGCAGGGGCTTGTGCTCCCCACAGCAGTACCCAGTGTCAGCCATCTTGCCAGTTCTTTTCCACTCCCTGTGATGTGAGCATGGTTCACAGTGGTGTTGATGGGCCAATTGTGAGGGTGACCAATATCTGTGACTACAACTCCCATCATGCTATTGCCTACACCCCCCTTCCCAGCATGCCCATACTTCCTTCCTTTTGAGTCGACTTCACTGTGTGTGAGTGTGACAGCAATGGCAAGATGGCCGACAGTGTGGTCCTGTTGTTTGTTGGTGCACATTTCCCAGCAGGGGCTTGTGCTCCCCACAGCAGTACCCAGTGTCAGCCATCTTGTCAGTTCTTTTCCACTCCATGTGATGTGAGCATGGTTCAGAGTGGTGTTGATGGGCCAATTGTGAGGGTGACCAATATCTGTGACTACAACTCCCATCATGCTATTGCCTACACCCCCTTCCCAGCATGCCCATACTTCCTTCCTTTTGAGTCGACTTCACTGTGTGTGAGTGTGACAGCAATGGCAAGATGGCTGACAGTGTTGTCCTGTGGTTTGTTGGTGCACAGTTCACAGCAGGGGCTTGTGCTCCCCACAGCTGAGGCCAGTGTCAGACATCTTTGAAGTGGCTTTTCACTCCCTGTGAGGTGTGCATGCTTCAGTGTGAGCTTGCTGGGCCATGTGGGTGGGGGATGTTGAGCTGTGACTACCACTCCCATCATGCTATTGCCTACACCCCCCTTCCCAGCATGCCCATACTTCCTTCCTTTTGACACTGCTTCCCTGTGGGGTAGTGTGCCTGTGCTGACAGGATGGCTGACAGTGTTGTCCTGGCGTTTGTTTGGCTACAAGTCACAAAAGTGTCCCTGTGCTTCACACAGCATAACCCAGTGTGGTGGTTCTTTGTGGGATATTTAATTATAGTGTGAGGCATTGCATTCTCCCAGGTGAGTTGTGTGGAGTTTGTGTTAAGGGGTGTGTGAGAAAAGCTGCTTGTAACTATGGTCAGAGCTGTCAGTCCTCCTTCCCACCCAGCCAGATATCCCACCATGGAACGTGCTTCCATTGCAGGGAGTGCAAGTTGGCTTTCAGGATGTCAGTCAGTGGTGTCCTGCTGTTGGTTGGTGCACAGTTCCCAGCAAGGCCTTGTGCTCCCCACAGCAGTACCCAGTGTCAGCCATCTTGTCAGTTCTTTTCCACTCCCTGTGATGTGAGCATGGTTCAGAGTAGTGTTGATGGGCCAATTGTGAGGGTGACCAATATCTGTGACTACAACTCCCATCATGCTATTGGCTACACTCACTTCACCAGCATACACACAATTCCTTCCTTTCAGTGAGCTTCCCTGTGAGGTGGTGTTCTAGTGGTGGCAAAATGTCTGACAGTGTTTGTTGGTTAGATTTGTGCCACTGCCTTGCTCGATTTGTTGTTAGGTTTGTACATGTCATGACACAGTTACATATCACTATGAGATGGCAGGTATTGTGTTTGTCTAACTAACATACACATCTTGGGATGATTATCTTTTGGTTACTGTGGCTTTGCTAAGGGTGCATGGTTTCACTATCCCCTTGACAGTGATGTGTGTGTATTGTCACACAATATTGGGTATATTGGTTGTGTACTCACCAGGCTCTGGGATGTTTGATAGTCCATGTACGCTCTCTGGTGGTAGGATGGCCCGCACCTTCTCCTCCCAAGGCCTGAGGTATACTGGTTTGGCAGGAGGGCCACTGCCGGTGCGCTGACTCAAGGCGTAATCCTTCTTGAGTAGGTCCTTGACCCTCCTGCGCACATCATACCACCTGTTCTGGATGTCTTCCTTTGTGCGCAAACATGGTGATTGTGCATACACCCTGTCGACGATCCTCTCCCACATCTTGGTTTTCTGCGACATGGGGGTCTGTTGGACCAATGTACCAAACAACTGTGGCTCTACCCTGAGGATTTCATCTACCAGGACTTCCAATTCACTGTCTAGGAACTTTGGATTATTCTTTGGGGGCATGGTGATGGGTGGTGGTGTGGGATTGATGTGTTTGTGTTTGTGCAAGTGAGGGTGGGTGAGTGTAGGTTTTGCTGGGTGTATGTGAGGGTGCTATTTGGGAGGTGCTAATGGTGTGTGGCTTGTGTGATGGATGAGTTGTGAGTGTGTCTGTGGTTGCTGTCTGTTGGTGTTCTGTGCTGGCAGGTCAGTTGAATTTGCAAAGGATCATGGTAGGGCTTTGTGGCCTTTATATGTGTGGAGTTGTGGGTGTGTCTTTGTTCCATGTTTTTTTCCCCCTGTATTTATTGACTTTGTCATTGCTTGATTGGCCCTTTTTTTTTTTTTTTCCTTTGTAGTTTTTAGCCATGTAGGAGACGTTCTTCTGACCGAGTAGGACGCTGCAGTTGGCTCGTGCGGGCTTCTCCGAGTCTTTCAAGCTGTGTTTCTGCTGGGTTTCATGTGCGGCGTACGCGTCGGTCGCGGAGTATTGGGTTGCTTCGGCTCGGTTTCCTATGCATGTCGGTCATACGGCTTGAGCTCCGTGCGACTCGTTCTGGTTTTACATGCATTGCATCGTACTGCGCGGGTCGGAGTTCGCGGGTACGTTTCTGTCGGGTTCATTCCTGGTGCGTGTCGGTCGGTTCGATTCGCGTAGTTTTCCGGCCGGATAGATGGTTTCCGTGCGGTTCGGTCGTTCGGCTTGGATTCCGTACGAGTCGGTCGTAATTCACATGCATTGCATCGTACTACGCGGATCGGGCAGCGCCGGTACGTGTCGGTCGGACTACATTCCCGTACTGAGTCGGTCGGTACGTTTTCCGGCCCGAATCGGAATCGGCCCCTCAGTCGGCTGACTAGGTATGAAAATGTGATTTTAAGTGCAGACAATGTAACCATTGACAGATTCACAAGCGTGAATCCTTCGACATCATTGCCGGATGAAGAGAGTATGACAGACAAAGATGAAGTTGACCATGATTGCTTGAACGTACTTGAATACTGTACAAAACCAAGGCCTGCCATCAGAGATGAGCCTTTAAAAGAATCAGATTATGTGATGTTTGTAGATGGCTCATGTTTAAGAACGAGTGAAGGAGTTTTGAGTGCGGCGTATGCAGTATGTACAGTAGCTGCAATAATGGAAGCATCTTGTTTGAGAGGGATACGTTCCGCCCAAGTGGCTGAACTAATTGCTCTAATTCAGGCATGCAAACTGGGAAAGAATGTTCGAATCACAGTGATCACGGATAGCCAGTATGGCTTCGGAGTGGTTCATGATTTTGGGCAGATCTGGTCCCAAAGAGGTTTCTTGACGTCTGCAGGAACTCCAATTAGAAATGGGGAGTTTGTGAAGAAGTTACTTGAGGCGATACAGCTGCCTAAACAGATTGCAGTGGTGAAGTGTACTGCACACAAAAATGGGGAGGACTACATAACAGTGGGCAACAAGTTTGCCGACGAGATAGCTCAGTATTGTGCTAAAAATGTAGTCTCATTGAATAGAGGAAGAGAAAGAGAGCATGTTTCATGTCCCTTGCTTTTTACTAACCCTGTCGAAACATGGGCTGAAGTGAGACAATTACAGGAAGCAGCAAATGATGAAGAAAAAGATAGCTGGATAAAAGCAGGATGCAGGAAAAGGGAGGAAGATGATGTTTGGGTTTATAGAGATGAAAGACCAGTTATGCCTGATAGCATGATTTCTGACATGACACGGATGTACCATAGACAAGCTCATATTGGAAGGGATGCAATGATCCGACTTTTCAGACAAACCTGGTATAACCCAAAATTCAGAGCCATAGCTGAAAGTCTTTGTCAAAGATGTCTTATCTGCCAACAGATAAATCCAGGGAGGAAGACAGTAGTGAGTCTAGGAACAATAGGACGAGAGGGAGGTCCTTTCACGAGAATGCAACTGGATTTCATAGAAATGCCCCCAAGCAATAGACTGAGGTATATTCTTGTGGACTTTTGTTTGTTTTCTCGTTGGGTGGAAGCCTATCCGACCAGAAGGAATGATGGGATTACAGTAGCCAAGCTCTTGCTGAGAGAATTCATTCCAAGGTACGGTTTTCCAGTAATGATTGAAACAGATAGAGGAACACATTTTCAAAATGAACTAATTCAACTGATATGTGAAGCTCTTGGTATTCAGCAGAAATTGCACTGTGCATACAGACCAGAGGCTTCTGGAGTGGTAGGTACAAGTGAATGGAACAATAAAGAATAGGTTAGGGAAAATGTGTCAAGCCACAGGACTCAAATGGCCAGATGCCCTACCACTGGTATTGATGACTATCAGAAGCATAATCATGGGACGAGCAATGAGACAAGCACATGTACCTGTCAACAAACTGCTGACTATAACTGATGATCTCGTGTTGGATTATTGCAAAGTATTGGCTGATGTGGTACATTCTGTGTTTCATCAGGTTGGACCGGATGCGACCACTCTTGAAAGAAAACCAGCTCATGATTTGAATCCAGGAGATTGGGTCCGCATAAAAGTCCACAGAAGAAGAAACTGTTTGGTTCCTCGCTGGGACCAACCACGACAAGTGATCCTGGTGACAACAACTGCAGTCAAATGTGCAGGAGTGAAAAACTGGGTTCATGCCAGCCACACCATCAGAGTTCCAGATCCTGAAGCTCGACCTGCAAGTCGACATATGGAGATATCTGATACCAGTTCAGCATCCGATGCAGAAGACGAAACAAACAGGGTTCCAGAACTTGAAGATCGACCTGTAAGTCGACATCTGGAAGACCCAGGTACAAGTTTAACAACAGGAGAAGAATTTGAAATAGCAAAGGTTCCAGAACTTGAAGATCGAGCTGTAAGTCGACATCTGGAAATATCAGTCACCAGTTCAGCATCTGATACAGACCAATCAGATTGTGATGAAAAGCTGAAGAATAAATGGAAAATTGACATCATAAACGAAGAAACTGAGCAAAGAGACAGTGATAGTGAGCAACCAAGCACAAGTTATGGTAAAAATCCTTCAAAAGTTGTCAATTTAGACAAGGGAGGGATAGATTCAGATAGAGAGATAGAAGAATCGGAAGAACCCCGAGGAGCAATAGGGACAGACCAACAAACAGAAGAACAGGGAAATATGGAAACAGACAGAGAGATCAACGAGAATTCAGAAGAAACTCGAGGAGGGATAGAAACAAATGATCAAACAGAAAAGACACAGGAAGAATCAGAGCTAGACAAAGAAGGTGAAATCATAAAGTTCAAAATAAGAGGAAATGAAGTAAGGTCTGAAACAGAATCAGAAGAGAGTGGAGAAGAATGAAAACAGAAATTAGGACCAAGAAAAGAACTTGGAGAGCTGAACGAGAAGAAAAAGAAAGTGAACCGAAAAGGCCGAGAAAAGGAGATAATTGGCCCCACGAAGTTAAAAGATTGAGATACAAAATCATAAACATAAACAGAGATAATGCAGAACAAGTAAATGAGATAACAAGTCAAAGGGAACAAGGAAAACAAAGTGGAAAACAATTGCAGAAAACGAAAAGAGCAAAGAAAGTTAATTTGAAATATAAGTCACCTGAATGGCTATACATCGCGTTGACTGGTATCAAAGAAGAAATCACTCACGGGAACCCAGAACAAAGCTACAACCCAATGGGTGAAAGTGAAGTGCAACAAGTTTGAAGAGATTAAAAGAAATTTTTGCCGGACTGGACACAAAAACCGAATAAGACAAGAAAGAGTTCTGAGAAAAACTAAAGAGAGTACCAAACGAGACAAAGTGAGAAAGTAGAGTGGCTGAAACGTCATTCTGAGGTGTGGTGACACATTTTCTGTACATATATATATATATATCTAGGTAATAGAACAAGATGGTAGACATAGAGAATAGAAGATGTAAATGTGAGTTTTTACGTAGATGGTGTAGAATTTGTTTCTTTTGTACAGGTTTATTAATGTCCGTATGGCTTATTTTAGCAATCACCATTCCAATTAGATTAGCTGTAGCAGAAACATCCATATTAGAGAACAACACAAAGAAGGATAAGGAAGCTAACACGCAGAACACAGCAACATCAATAGATAGTGCAGAGTTACATAAAGATAGATCCATAACTGATTTTTCTAAGAATGTTTTCACAAAGTTATTATATGAATATGTAGAAACAATGGATGTGAGAGATTGTTATGTTTGTATGCAATTACCTGCGTCTGTTGCAGAAGGTGTGACCTATCATCACCTTCCTTTGACGTATGGAATAACATGTAGTGTTTTAGCTAGTTTATTTTATAGAACAGGTAGATTAGAATATTATTATACTGACATAGATAAGATTTTTGCAAAAATTCCTATAATTTCTGAATTGAACAAGGTGAAAGAAGCAAGGATGTTTGGTGAATTTTTCTTAGAAAATAAAGCTTTGACATTAGATGATATAGTTAAACACAACCTTACCTGTGAGTTAAAGAAGGAAGAAAAGGTATTTTTAGAGATGGTTGAAAGCAGAAGAGTCAAATTTCAAAGAAAGGTAATAGAAGAAGAGACAAAAACACCCCTTTGGGCATTTGAAGGAGAAAGTAATGATAAGAAAAAGACAAATGCAGCTATGACTTTAAATTGGCCCCAACAGGGAAAGTTGTGCATTAGTAGAAATAAAACTAGGTATGACAACTGTTTCGTGGGTTCCAGTGACTGCCAAGACAATTATAACATTTTAGGAGGATGGGGATTCAAAGGAGGAAAAGATCCAATATTTCCAGGGATCTATTATATTTGTGGAAACAGAGCTTATTACAGGTTGCCGGACCATTGGTATGGGTCGTGCTACTTAGGCCTGGTCTTTCCAAAGATTTTTCATGTAGAAAGAGAAGAAAAAGGAACACACGAAATGGGTAAAACATTCACACGTAGGAAAAGGGAAAGTTTTTCAGAAATAGTGGGTGACATTTTTGGAGCGATGATACCAGCAGTGGGAATATCTTTGAATGCATTTAAAATTCGGAAAATTCGGAAGTACCGAGATGGTTGCCATGAGAGCTATGGTGATGCAAAATCGACTGGCCCTTGACATTCTTTTGGCAAAAGAGGGAGGAGTCTGTGGAATGCTGAAAGTCCAACATTTTTGCACTTACATTCCAGATAAAAGTGAAAATATACAAAAGTATATAAAGAATATTACAAATTTGCACAAAGAACTTGTTCCACTGGAGGTTGAAAATGCCTGGGAGAAACTTGGTAAGAGTTTTTCCTCAATACCAAAATGGTTCACTGAAATAGGTAGTTCTATTGTAGGGAAAGTTGATATCAGCAACAGTAGTAATTTTAGTGGTGTTATTTGCAAAATTTGTTATTATCTGTATTAAAAAGAGAAAAAGACAAAACAAAATAAAAAGAGAAAATAAGATAAATAAAGTGAGAGAACGAGAATTGGGTGAAATAGAACTTGAAGAACTAAAAGAAAGCATGTATGAGAGAACAAAAAGACAAGATGAAAGGGATACAGATGTGTAAAACTAACAAGAAGCAAATGGACAAGAAACATACTATCTGAAAAATTGTGTAACATGGGTTTTGTGGTGATATTAAAAATCACCAAAGGGGGGAGTTGATGGAGCAAGGTAAATGAGAAATTTTTTGAACCCCCTAATATTAATGTTAATAATTAACGTTATTAATTGTTTTGACAACTAATCACCATTTACGTCTTTCTATAGACATTTTTTGGTAACTTGCAATTTATGTGCAAAACTAACCTACTTGCAATTGTAAAAGTGGATTAATTTTAATATAATGGTTTGCGTACTAATTAGAATGATATTGCATGATTTGTGCTATGTAGTAAATTGTATTGTGGCAAAAGAATGCGGATGGTAAGTAAACATAGCTTTACATGTCGCTTTTGCTAGGTAACACCTAAATGGGGTACGTAGAATGACGGGTGGGAAACGAAAAGGCTTATTTTCTTTATTCTTAACTATGATTGTGTTTGTTTTCATGATAGTTCGTTCGGGCCTGCTAGGCCGTGCTGTAGAAATGGCTGCCGAGGCAAATGAGCTTAATGCGCAAGTGCAAAATGGCTTCCAAGCGGAAGAAAACTGCAGAAACATATCACGTGATTGTAAACAGAGCCCAGAATGAAAGGGATCAAGGTCAGCATGACCTGTCATCAATTGAGTGCCAAGAAGGACTCAGCGAGAATGTATGAGAACCAAAGATGCAGCAGTGAATTAACAATGAACTGTTTAAAATAAAGATACAAAAGAAGATACATGTGAGGAACTGTCAATCGGATTGGTAATGTCCTGAAACCGTGTGAAAGGACGAAATTATAAACATTTTCGGAACTGGTTTAAGCAAGGAGGGCAATGAGGAGATGCTTGCCACCCTCCAATGGACCAATTAGCGTGAATCTTGCCCCCAAAGATTGAAACATTTCTGTTTAGTAAGCTAGTAATAGGGTATAAGAGGACCTACTCTTAAGTAGGAGGAGCGCTATTCATTCATAATTTTTTAGCACTGGACGCTGACGCTGGAGAGCTGCTGCTATTTTCCTTAGGCCAATTATTTTAATATAATTAATCTTTTTACTTTTAATCTGACTGGGAAGGAACGAGATCGTGGCGGGAAACCTGTATAGGTGGTCCGTCGAGGAGGCCTGTTTAGCGGGACAGACAGTCAGTTTTGGGAGTTCTATGCTGTGATCTGCAATTTATCTGCTGTGACGATCTTTTATTTTCATCTAAAAAGGGTATGCATAAATTCTTTTAAAGTATATTTCTTATGATGATATTAAACGTATTAAACTGATTAATAAAATTGAAATTTATTCATGCATTTAAACAAGTAGGTAAACTTTATTATAATTAAAACTACGAGTCTGTGGTTCTTTAGCTCAATAATAAATGCAATGTTTTAATAAGTTTAAATGTGATTGAGCTGGTCTCAATCACCATCAACTTATTCTTACTAGTTGGTCCATCGACCAAAGAGCGGAAAACCTTGATGTCTTAGAAATCGATAGGATTAAAATCAAATTATGTATGATGTTTGAGAAACTATCTTGTCGACTTTAAAAGGTATCCCGTTTTCTTCCAGCAAGTCATAACTTTTTCTCCTAGGTAAAAGTGGATGGGATTCAGGGAATATTTGAGTGAGAGAATGTTTATGCGGTGTTATGGGCCCCACCGTCATATTGGTATAGTTGTTAAAAGGAGTGTTTCAACAAGGATGTCATGTCCCAAGGAGAAGAAATTATATTAGTCGCGCTGGATCACCCCTTTTTTGAATTAGATAAAAACTCAGTAGGCATACATAACTTTTGTAGGCATAAACATATACACACACACTTCACACTTGTGTCCAGGTTGTACACTACACCTCAACATAAGGCTTGGAAGCGTTACCAAAACCTTACAACAGGTAGGACTCTATACAAACAAATCACACTCTAGTTGTAACAGTATGCTGTAGTACCACATAAGGCCTGGGAGTGTTGCCAAGACCTTTGCAGAGCGGAGACTACATTCAACAAGACCCCAATCAACAAAACATAATATAATGAAATACAACAAGCATAAAGCAAACGTCAGGATCCTGGCTCAGCAAGGCTTGGAGACGTGATCAAGTCCTTACAAGTACTGAGGGATTGTCAAATGCAAGACGCGCAAGATATGAAGTCAAGAATATATCCACAACCTACAAGAAAGCCCTCAGCTATAACTGCAACCAAAAGGAAATGCCCAAAAATAAAGGAATGCAGTGCGGGGAATTATCTGAGTGCAGCAGGATCCGCAGCAAACCAGAAACTGTCACATGGAGCTGCCAGAGAAGGGGCAAAGAGCCACATGACCGCTCCGGCAGAAATCCTCGATATGAGCATTTGTGAATTGCTGGGGTGGGTTTTATATGCAGGTTGGCGAATCAAGATCAACCCACGCGGTCAGTAGGTCGCGTGGCGAGAGACCCAGCCACATCGTGCCTTCCGTGCAGCAGCATAGAGGAGCACAGACCCAGCCGCTAAGGGCCTGTCAGGAATGGAGCGCAGCGCAGCACCAGCCTCTGCAGGGCCGTTCCTACTCTGCATTCGATTCCTCAGGAGCCTGCAATGCCTGGAGGAAGGACGATAAGGAAAACAAGACACAGCAAAACAGGGCACACCACACTACGACAGGTACACTTTGTACGCCCAGAATCAGTACGATGTGTGGTAAGTGGTCATAGCTGCCAAGGTTTCAGATTGCTGTGAGTGACATTTTCATAATTTCAGTGTAATTATGAGTGACATTTCAACGACTATGAGTGACACTTTCTCGCAAGCAAAATCAAGCAATGAAGACAAAGGTAACATATAAATAGCAGAAATTGCATCCATATGAGCAACAAGAAACTCTAAGAAGAACTTAAAACCGCTGAAAAGCACTAGAAATGGAAGGGCACTGCCTGAGGACAGACTGCTGTTATAAGTTAAAGAGGGCAGGCTGGCACTGCAGCTGGTCTGAATATGATCTAATTAATCTGATCATTCATGACGGTGCATTAGACCATCCTTCCTTTAAGCCAGCCGGCGCCAACCGGGCCCCCTGGCTCCTACCCCGGCATTGGCAATCAATAATAATGGCATGATAATGCATTACAGCACTTTGAACTCCAGGCCGCTCTCTGACAATCGAGTCTCCACTCCAAGACGATGTTAAAGGCCCCAACTACACTGAAATTATGAGAATGGCACACAGCAATCTGAAACCTTGGCAACTATGAACACGGTCTGATCTCATCATCAGCTGCAGTCTAATTAGAGTCAGACACGGCTTGGTTGGGACAAGAAAATGGCAACTTTATAAAGGTGGGATTTTCCGAATTGTTACTTAAAATCTGAGTTTTCCATTAAAGAGGGTTTTAAAATTACAAGTCTTGAGATATGAAGCTCAAAATTCCTACCTGCTCCCAACACAAAGCGATCACCTATTACATGTAATAAGGTAACCCAAAGTTATTCTATGGGAGAGGTGGACATTGCAATAGGGAAAACCAAATGTAAGAGGTTTAAACTTGCAGGACATGAAAAACTTTATGGCCTGGTACTGCCTAAGTCCCCTTTTCTTTAAAACCCAAGACCGCCCTTGGATGAGGACTCCCTCCCTCCTCCAAGGCAAGTATTTCAGACCACACTCTTTTGGATTAGGGGGAGTAACCCCCCGGCCGTATTTATTACATAATTAAAACATTGATATTAATTTACATTATGTACAATTACGTAGAAAGTCCGGATACCTTGATCGATACACGAGGTTACTTGTCTAACCTTAACATGTTACTAATACATAAAATTCCTATTGTAATCTAAACATGTATATACATTACTTTCTGCGTGTCCCCGCTAGAGCCGACGGCAAGGTCAATGACTGGCGGCCCCAGATCCCGTTAAAACGATAGAGACTCCATGGGAGTAGGCCTGCGTAGGAGGTACAGCTTATCGGACGGATATTTTCCCCCGGGCCCCCCCCTACGCCCTGAGCCTTAACTCCCTAACGGGGGCTGCAATACTGCATACTTGCGCCCTGATGCACATGCGCGTGCGAGGGTGGCCACAGGCCTACTGGGAAGAGTGACTCCCCTGGCCCCCACACCCCGACAGCCTACCGACCGGCTGTCAGCGCCCCTGGAGTTGTAAACGTTGCGTAGGGGGTCCAGCTTACCGGACGAATGTCTCCCCCGGGCCCCCCCTACGCCCTGAGCCTTAACGCCATAAAGGGGTGCTGCAAATCTGCATCCTTGCGCCCTTGTGCGCAGGCGCGTGCGGCAGCCTACTGTAAGAGTGACTCCCTGGCCCCCGCACCCTTTCAGCCTATTAACCGGCTGTAACTGCCCCTGGAATTCCATGTGAGACCGTCTGTCTCCCCCTCGGGCGTCCCCATTTGATAACTGGTGATGCCCGCTACGAACCAAAACTATGCTCACCAATCATGACCTTACCGCCTGACCAAGGACACAAACTAAAATACGACAATATTACCTGTAACAACATACAATATACTGACACTTTTACTACGCATTACCATGGCATCACCACAACTTTACATTACACATTCCCTGTAACTCAAAAACGACATATACTGACACTTTTATTACACATTACCATAGCATCTACACATAAGTTTACATTACACATTCCCTGTAACTCAAAAACGACATATACTGACACTTTTATTACACCTTACCATAGCATCAACACATAACTTTACATTACGCAACCTGTAACTGAAAACGACATACACTGACATTTTTATTACAAAATACTCAAATCATCAATAATCACCATTTTTATTAGCCATGTCCCTCGTGATACCTGCTACGAAATTTAAGAAAACAAAGCCAGACACATTAGACTGCAACACTCCTATGAACTGCCTGCCTTAGGGGATGGTGGGAGGGGAAAAACAAGTTATGGGCCCCTCGAGGGCCTGGACCCGTATGCTGGCTGGATGAGCGAGAGAACAAGGGACTGTTCCCGCTCCCCTCGCCCCCTTCAAAGGGGGCCCAGGGCAGACCGGTCTAAACCGGCCTGCCCCAACGTCTCCAGAACGCGCTGAACCGGAAGCACTAAAGTGCTTCCGGTTTGCGCACCCCTGGGGCACCCCCATTGATTGCTCAGGGGAGGTGGGGCACCGCGTCATCAGAGGGCGCGGCGACCCCCCCACCTCCTCCGAGCCCCGGCGCGACCGCCATAATGGCGGCCCGCGCTATGCAGCACCTGGCCTTGCCCATATGGCCTGGTACTGCCTAAGTCCCCTTTTTTTTAAAACCCAAGACTGCCCTTGGATGAGGACTCCCTCCCTCCTCCAAGGCAAGTATTTCAGACCACACTCTTTTGGATTAGGCGGAGTAACCCCCCGGCCGTATTTATTACATAATTAAAACATTGATATTAATTTACATTATGTACAATTACGCAGAAAGTCTGGATACCTTGATCGATACACGAGGTTACTTGTCTAACCTTAACATGTTACTAATACATAAAATTCCTATCGTAATCTAAACATGTATATACATTACTTTCTGCGTGTCCCCGCTAGAGCCGACGGCAAGGTCAATGACTGGCGGCCCCAGATCCCGTTAAAACGACAGAGACTCCACGGGAGTAGGCCTGCGTAGGAGGTACAGCTTATCGGACGGATATTTTCCCCCGGGCCCCCCCTACGCCCTGAGCCTTAACTCCCTAACGGGGGCTGCAATACTGCATACTTGCACCCTGATGCACATGGGCGTGCGAGGGTGGCCACAGGCCTACTGGGACGAGGGACTCCCCTGGCCCCCGCACTCCGACAGCCTACCGACCGTCTGTCACCGCCCCTGGAGTTGTAAACGTTGCGTAGGGGGTCCAGCTTACCGGACGGATGTCTCCCCCGGGCCCCCCCTACACCCTGAGCCTTAACGCCATAAAGGGGCGCTGCAAATCTGCATCCTTGCGCCCTTGTGCGCATGCGCGTGCGGCAGCCTACTGTAAGAGTGACTCCCTGGCCCCCGCACCCTTTCAGCCTATTGACCGGCTGTAACTGCCCCTGGAATTCCATGTGAGACCGTCTGTCTCCCCCTCGGGCGTCCCCATTTGATAACTGGTGATGCCCGCTACGAACCAAAACTATGCTCACCAATCATGACCTTACCGCCACAAGCCAGCATAGTTGACGACTATCTGGCCTCCCCCCATTGCCCACTGGAAAGGTCATGTCTAGGCCCTTTGCGGTGTTAACCGTGCCAGCGTAATTACCTTACGCAATTTTAAAGCACTGCTTTAAACTTTACTACCCTAGGGTAAGTTGACAGCGTTGCCAGGATTCAAAACCCCTGTCCTGAGAGCCTTTGCCACCAGCATGCTTCCGGAGCCCAGACGGACTCACCCCTCTTTATACACCGATATTGGGGTCGTGTCTGCCCACCTAATAGGTGACTTGGGGCATTGTATCCCCCATCCACGCCCCTGCAATCCTTGACTGCTGGGCGCCCATCCTCCTGTGGGAATGACTCGCGCAGGAAGACCCAGATCGACCGTCTAAAATGGCTGCATTTATAAAATGCTGCTTTTTAAGCATTGCAGAGTTTGGGCATGCTGGCAATACCTATTCCCTGGTTCGCAGGAGGACTGCTGGATGGCGCCTGCGTGCATAAGTGCTTTACCGTGCAGGGGTGGCTGTCCAGCCCACTGGAAGAGTGACTCCCTGGCCCCCGCACCCTTTCAGCCTACTGACCCAACTGAGGCCATATTCAGCAGGATCGAACCTGCGCGGGGCGACTCCAATGGATTTCCAGTCCATTGCCTTGAACCATTCGGTCACAACTATTTCCTGTTCAACCAGCTGCCCATGTGCTGCCTCTGTACGCGGCCGCTTGAGGTTTGGCATGCTGGACAGGCCTATCCCCTGGATCGCGGAGGACTGCTAATCGCCCCTGCGTGCCCACGTGCAGGAAAATATTGCCCTCAGGAAAATACCAGTTCAAACTGGCCGCCGAGATGCTTGCAGATATACTCAGCACCCCCCCCCCAGTTTGGTCATGAAGGCAAGACGTTTACCCTGATGTGCAGACGACTGTGAAATACCTTCTGCTAATGACCAATTCAGTTAAAACAGTGTTTGAACAATTACCCCTCAATCTTGTTTCAAGCAATATGTGAACCTTTGCCACTACAGGACAACCTGACAACATAGCAGGAGTAAAAGCAGTGTTTAACACTTGACACTTAATCTGTTAAATGCAGTATGTAAAACCTTGCCACCTCAGGACAACATGACAGCATAGCAGGAGCCGAACTCTTGACCTGCGAGATCCTTTGCCCTAACACCATGCCTGTTCCGGATCCTCCGGTCCACTCCTTGCAAGCCATTTGCCGTCCTCGTGATGTGGTTCCGCCCCGTTATCATTCGGAATCCGTGCCATAAATAAATAAACACAAACACAGATGATCAGTGCTCTTAGCATTTGGTATACGGATAGAAATAACATGCCAAACCAATTGTTTCCATCCTAAGACTGTCCTCCCCTTATAGCCCCTACTCATACCCCCTCAGTCCCTATTCTTATAAAACAGGGGTCAATCACAGGAAAACAGGTCACCTTGCTGTTTGACCTTGTATGCGATGTTTAGGTCGATTCCCAAGAAAGGGGGAACTGACTAACAATACTATATGCAACGCATTCAAAAGTAATATAGCACCAGATACAATGTGTCCTATAGCACGAAATACCATGAGTCATATGTATGTGTAACTGTGCAGAAAACAAAGGCCGTCTAACACGCGCCAATGAGGCTAAATTACGGGAGAAACCAGTGGGCCAATTATGTTTGTCTAATGAGCTGACTTTCGCCTCCTCTGTATGTTGACAAACTAGCTAGCCCTCACATGCCCGCCCTATTATCCCCTACCCTGCCCTTGAGGGTACCTGGAGCCTACCTTAGGATACCTTATATGTAAGGAAAAGGAAGGTTTGAGCCCAGCACTTAAGCAACAGCATGGACCCACCACCGTGGCAGGTAAAACAATCAGTCACAAATTCATACAGAGGGCATATGCACTATTAGCACTATCAGTAGTGCCCCTGAATCTACAGACCCCTTTTGGCTGTCCATGATGGGCAGGAGGCCAAAACTGACATAATTGGGGGCTTGACAGGTGTCCCTCACCCTCTCTTCCTGTACTGCCACAACTAAAAGGTGTTTGCAAAAGATGAATAGTCCATTTGAGTTGAACTGCCAGTAACACACCTTCAGTCACACTTTTACCCAAAGATTCATAGACTGGTATACTTGCACGTAACTGACTGCTTTTTATAACTGACTTTTGCCAAGTGATGTTCCCAACACATGAATGTCTTTTTTGTGATCATGGAGCCGATCATGGACACAGTGCTGTTGTGTGAGTGGCTCAACTTTTGCTTGCACACGTACAAGATCTGTTATGTAAATGTTTTCATTGCCTAAAAAAGTAAAGCTATTGTGTTTCCGGTCACACAAATACATAAGAACGCAATAAACATCATCTTGATCCCCTGCTTGTATAAGTTGCTTTTCTGAATAACCTAAAATATTGTCGATATAGGCAAGTAAAATATGGCAATTAAAGTGGGTTGATCCCTTTAACTTTACAATCAAGTATTCTCAATTTTTGGGAATTTTTAGGATGCGAGAAATAATCAGCATATTTGATGACCTCCGACGTTGAGATATCACACAACCTTCGAGGGTGGTGAAAAACACGAGAAATAACATTACTGAAATGATAAAACTATCAAAATAAATGTAAAATAAATAAAACAACAGCAATACCACACCGCAAGCCACCTGGCTTACGAAAGTACAGCGCAACACTCTGAGGTGGCCAAATGTGGCCTCCCCCAACACATGTAGGGATCAGTAAGCGGCGCCTTTTCTTGTTAGAATGACCTCCTGAAGTTTCTGCCGCCCCCAAAATCTACCCACCGCAGAGCAGGACATTAAAGGGGCACCTTTAGGGTTCAGGTTTTCCTTCCATGGGTTAGATCCCAACTTGACCTACGAATGGGAGTCTATGGTTGTACCGTTGCCTCATCTCAAGTACCCGCTAATAAGGAACAGAACACAGCTCTCTGCATCTCCCCAGCGGTAACCATCGCACGCTGGGTCACTTGTCCTGCTGACCCCGCGCCCCCTCAGAAAGTGTGCTTCCATCCCACTGCCTCCTACTCCTGCCACTGTGAATGCTCCCTTCACTTCACTGCATTCAGTCAATTCCTACGGACTAGGATGGTCTAAATTTTTACGGCTAAAATTCGAATTCAGAGTAGTCGAATTCACACTTTTCTGATCGCCAGGTCTATATACCACTGTGAAAATTCAGCGAGTGTGGATAGATAGAAATGGGAAAGGTACAACTTTGCAGAGTTACGAGGAGGCCAGGCAAAACGACTGGCGTGAAAACATGGTGGCTTCACGTCAATCAGACAGTAGTTTAAGGTAACACAAACAACTTGTGTTATGTGTCGCCCACTGTAGTAGAAGATGCACCGTCTGTGAGACCCTCGTAGGGCGCTTGCAGCTGTCTCCTCTGCAATACTTTATTTCTTGTATTTCTACAGAAGTTTCCAGCAGTTATCTTCCGTTGTGGGCATCATTTTGCACAAATACTTAACTCGGGATCTTTTCCAAAGGGCTGATTGTACACTTCCAGGCTAAATTGTGCTTTTCGCCTTTGACAGCCTGCAACTTCATTGCAGAAACTGTATGGACTTTGCATGTTCTATGTGATATGCAAGCATAGTTCTGAACACCGGTTGGCGTCGTGAGCCCATAGCAGACAACTGTGCAGAATTCCACTTCACTTAACAGACCTCAATATTTACCCTATACTGCTGTAATGTGTATTGTTGCAGACCCGGCCGCCAAATGACTGAGGAATACACCCATCAATTGCTGCATAATAAAGCCTTTAACTCTTTCCCTTACTAGTTGTACATTGTAATAACGGTGGTCGATTGCCATAAAACACGATAACTGCATCTGATGGCAGAAGCTATTTAGCAGTGATATTTTTTGGGCAGGCAATAAGAGACAGCGATAAAGCATATAAAACTCAATTGAAAATGTTACAGCTGCCTGTTTCTTGTTTGCACATTCTGGTACATAGAAGAGGCAATCCCTTTCAGGACTCTGATTGCCCATGTTATGCCTGTATCCTCCCTTTGCAGCACAGTGCTGAAATCGCTATTGCTTACGTCCATGCTATTTTCACACTGAGAAAACAAAAAACGTTCACGCCACTTATCCCTGTCCCATCTAATGTTAGACCGTGCATTCACCTGGGGCGGAACACCAACAATACAAAGGGAAGGACAAAAGATAGATCAGCAACTCAATAGCCTATCCATGGGATGAACCCGCTGCAGGAACTTTAGCTCAAAATATCCAGGCCGCCTGTGGAGTACCTATACATTCAGCACCGACGAGGGCACAGAGGAAGAACCACCCAAGCACCCCTAGCCTAAGTAAACCACATCAAAGTCCTCCCTCCAATACTCGATCTTTCCATTATAATCATTGCTGTTCGTACCTAGCCAATGCGGGAGCCATGATTCGCCTTTACTGCGGGCGCCACGACGATCGTCTCGAACCACGCTGTGGTCGGCACCAAACTCTGGGATCCCCCTGCTCTCTGCATCAAACTGCTGTGGTCGGCGGTCCCTCTGCTCTCGGCTGCTCGCCCGGCCCATGTTGCTCGCATAACGACGCCCCCCGCAGCTGTTCCACGAAACTCTTCTGGCGTTACGATTCCGCCTCCAACCTGAAAAATAAAGAAAAACAAGTTATGGGCCCCTCGAGGGCCCGGACCCGTATGCTGGCTGGGGGGAGGGAGAGAACAAGGGACTGTTCCCGCTCCCCTCGCCCTCTTTAAGGGGGGCCCAGGGCAGACCGGTCTAAACCGTCCTGCCCCAACATCTCTGCTTCCGGTTCGCGCACCCCTGGGGCACCCCCATTGATTGCTCAGGGGAGGTGGGGCACCGCGTCATCAAAGGGCGCGGCGACCCCCCCACCTCCTCCGAGCCCCGGGGACCGGCGTGACCGCCATAATGGCGGCCCGCGCTATGCAGCGCCTGGCCTTGCCCAAAATATTCCTGGGCAACGTTTTAAATACAGTGCACTCTGCCTTCTGGGCTATGTAGGGCCTACCCTAGGGTGACATATATGTAATAAAAATGAAGGCTTATTTTGCGAGATGAAAATGGCAGTTTAAACTGCACATACAGGCTGCAATGGCAGGCCAGGGACATGTTTGAAAAGGACTACTTAACTGGATGGCACAATTAATGCTACAGGCCCGCTAGTAGCATTTAATTTACAGGCCCTCAGTATCAGTAGCATCATTTTAGAAGGGACTTACAAGTAAGTTAAATGTGCCAATTCGGTGGAAACTAATGTTACCATATTTTAGGGAGAGATCATGAGCCCTTTAGCACTGGTTACTGCTCATATTCCTAAGACCAGCAAAAACAAAGTAAGCAAAATGCAAGGATTGGAGACAGAAAAATGGGAGTAAAACAAGCCAGGATGTCAGGTCTAACAGCTTATAAAATGATTATTCGATTTTAAAAGTCTGGGTTTGAACCTAAAGTAAGGTTATTCTATGGAGTAAACATGGCGACCCACTATTTTGTAGCAAACTTTAGTAAACAATTAGACGTGTCATCAAGCCCTGAAGCTTCTGACATAGTCAGTTGACTAGTTTCTGGGCAACTATTTGATTTTTGCTTTATGAGAAATTAGCTGAAATCGATAGGCCATCAATAAAAATCAATAAAAATCTAATGTAAGACATTCCCATACAGAATAGTCGAAACTTCATGCAAGATTTCTCTTGAAAATGCATCAGTGTAAGTTGTCAGGTTTGCCATGCCAATCACATAAGTGCTTGGCTTCGTGTTAGTTATTGTTTGTAACATCTCATCCCATTGTGCCAGCTTACTTTCCCTTTTTTTAAATCTGAATTATGTTTTTGTATAACGGATTTCAGGTGTATCAGCCTTTTGTTCTTCCACATCTAAGTCCTAACAAGTCACAGTTGCCTTTTTAACTGTGACTATGAAGACACAAACCTGTTCTAACCAATATGGCCTAAAACCTACTATCATCAGTTTAAGTATAAAATTGGTGGGCCACTTCAATAATTGTAATCAAGTGTTTTTCTACAAATTGTGAATAACAATCTATTATCTTTGTATAGCAGGTGAACTGTATACATCTATACATCAATCAAAAACTTGACAGACCTCTTACAAATCGTTTGCAAGTGAGTATTACCATTGCAACTTTCTTCCAGCACAGAAACCAGATGAGCATTCCTCCTGTCCAGTTAAATAAACAGGATCCCTTGCAAGGTTCAGTGCCTTGGACAGAAGCATTGTGGTCACTACCCGCTCTCTCCCCTTCTTGAATAATTTAGGGGTGGGCAATAAATTCTGCTATGCCAGTGGAGTTCGCAGATTTTGCCCATTCTGCGTTACGCTTGTAACGCGGAGTTCTGGCAAAACTCCACCAACTGCTGCATGGCAGAGTTTTTTATCACAGTGAGCATTGGCATCCCCTAGCACGATTTCTGGACACTAGAACGGCACCCAACAAGATTTTATCAACACAGGTCGTTGCGACCGTTCGTGATCGTTCACAGTGAGAAAGATGCTGCTCAAGTAGAAAATCTGCTCGAGCAGCAGCAAAGAAGCAGCGCCCTCTGGCACGCTGCATGGTGCAGTTCGTGCTGATTTTGTGGCACAAAAAATATCTCTGGTTCAAAAAATCAGCACGAGCAGCGCAGCGTACCTATTTCTGCCAGCTCGTGGAACTCCGCGTAATCTTGCGGAATTTTTATGTAACTCTGCGGAATTCGGCAGAGTGAAACTCTGTGAGTTCCATCCAGACCAAGAAAAATGTAACACAAATTCAATGTGGCAATATTAACTGCTACCTAGGCAATTTATTGAGGAAACACTTGTCGCAATGAAAAGTAGGGACATTTGGGTTGCCTGCCTCAGTTTTTGCACTTACAATTAAACACCCTTAGGGGCCCATTTATGAGTCAATTTGCATCACTCTTGCACCACACAACGTGCAAGAGTGTCGCAAACCATATGACAGATTTTTGATGCCACGCAGAGCCACTTTGAATGGCTTTGAGTGGCTCCAAAAATCTGGAGTACCGTAACAGAGCACAAATCGCTGAGTTATTCTTCTTTGGGAAGGCATTCCATGGGCGTTGCGTGGCTGTTCACACACAACTCTCATGGATTTTGATGCATCCCCAGATTGACAAGAACATGTATGTCTGGGGATGCGCCAAACTTTTACACCTTCCCAGGGGAGACGTAATGAGGAGAAATATCTCTATTTCTCCTCGTTTCTTCCTCTTTCTGTGTGAGCTGCATTCTTCAGCACGCATAGAACGAGAAATATACCTTCCATGTTTGATTTTGTGCAGGAAGGTTTTTGCAGGGAAACCTTCCTTCACAAAAACAATCCTGCATGCAATGCAGGCACCCTACCACCATGGTGCAACGGTGCCTGCATTGTCGCTAGGCAGCCCATTGTGCGCCGGCGCATGGGAAAGGAAAGGAATGTGCGGTATTCCATTAAATACTGTGCATTCCTGCCATGTCCCTGTCACACAGTGCAGCGCAGCAAGGCGACTTGCTGTGCTGCATTGCGTCACAATGCTCATAAATGAGACCCTTACATTTTAAGATTTTAAAATTATGTCAAACTTTTACATCACAAGCAAGGCCCCTGTGTTTTGCTCCCATATTACAGATATATTTAAAGATTTCAGTCACTATCCACTATCTTTGTAATGTTTGTATTCAAATCACACACCCAAATACATGGTGTCCCCAGATATTCAAGTACAAATGGGTATTTTAAATGTCAACCTGTAAGGAATTGAAATATTATTTGGGGTGGGCGACTGCCCAACTCAAAGAAAAATCACAACCCTTGGTAGGGGCAACCCTTATAGTCATTAAATAAACTGAGCTCAACCTCTTGTAGCTATGGCACAGAGTAGACAGGCTTGACTTAGGGCAGTGTGTAAAGTATTTATGCAGTACCAAAACAGTAAAGAAGTCAAAATGTAAAACAATAAAAATCCCAAGAAATATATTGTAAATTTAATAAACAAAACAACATCAAAATGAAAAAAATATAAGTGGAACCAAAGATGTGATTTGTCAATGTTTTAAATAGAATAGCCAAAAAGCACAAAGCACCGATGATAGTCAATGGTTGCAGAAGACCAAGACATAGACACAATTTGATGCTGATCACACTGAAGCGTGAGGTTTGATAAACCCACCAGTTTTGTCCTGGTAAAAAACCTCTGACTAAGGGCCTGATTTAGATGTTGGCTGAACCGCGACGGAGAGGGCATTTTTGGTGATCTTCCTGCCTGCCTGTCTGGCGGTTTGCCCAACCGAGTTAGATGTTGGCCGGAAATGGGAGAAAAGATCTTCACGGTCCCGTCGACTTCGCCAGGACTTCGGCCCCCGCCCTGCCCATATGGCAGGATGGGCTACAGGAGGCGGTGGCGGGAGTCCAGCCAGGATTCCTGCCCTCCAGATTTGGATGTGGCCTGTTTCAAAGGGAATTCTGATGGGAATTCCTCCTACTTCAGATCAGCGGAATGGGTAGAAAAGGAGTGAAAACTCACCTTTTTTTGGAGATCAGGCTGTGGATTAGTCCTCCTCCCCTTAGTCCAGTCCTCCCTGTCCTGCTGCACTTTGACTGCGACGGATCAGCACCCTGTTTGTAAGTGTAAGGTAAGTGTTGGTGGTGTGTGCGGGTATACAGTGCATGGTGTGTGTATGTTGGTGGGGTGCAATGCAGAATGTGCACATAATGCACACAACACATATCCCACAGACACATATGTACACCTACACAACATATGTGTGATTTACGTAAACCAAAATGTCACTTACCTGTCTACCCACCTCCAGGGTCACCCCCGTCAGTACACCGCCATGCCAGCGGGAACATCCAAATCTGCTCGGCAGGACCCCACCGTCTGCATGGCAGCAGCGGGTGATTCACCCGCACAGAAGACTGTATTGCAAATACATGTAGACAGGGCGGGCGGACCACGGTCAGCTCGATCATGTTTCAGAGACGGCCGCCTAGGCGGGCCAGTGGTCAGATCACGAAGATCTAAATCAGGCCCTAAGTGTTTTAATTCCCAATCCACAGGAGTAAACTTCTAAAGCCCACCCAGGACCTTAGTGGAGGTGCTTAGAGACTTACAGGGTGTCAGGAAGAGGCCTACAGCAAGGTCCAGTCCAAGCCCAATTGCCACTGGTCAGCTAGGTGGTGACTAGAAAGGTCTCTTGCAGTTTGTTATCTCCCTGTAGCCATACAGGAGATCAGCCAACAGACCCTTTCAGTACCCTTCTTTTTACTGGATACAAGAGGGGCCAGGTCCAGTCCTTCATGGCTACTTTAATATCACAGCCTGCAGGTTCAGTCCTCTTCTGACCTTCCACAGGTCCAGAAAATGTTCTGAAGTGGGTACCTTGAGATGCCACTTTTATGCCTGACAGTTAATGGGTGAGCGACTCCTAGCCCATCACTACTCGGTGGAGTAGAAGTTGCTAGGCCCTGGCCTACTCACTTTTACAATAGTTCCTGTTTGCCTTACTGCAAACAGGCCCAAAATGAATGAATGAATGAAATTGAATTTCTAGCTACTCAAGAGTGTCCTGGTGCTAATACTCAGCAAAAGCCATGTATCATGGCATTTTCAAGATGGCAAAAGTCTTTAGTCCTACTAAACCTGGGCTCTGAGAGCTGAGGGTGTGTGGGAGGGGTGTAAAAATGTAATCCTACTCTTGTGCCACATCTAACACTAAAATTCAATTTGGAGCAGGTCCTGAATCAAACAACAAAAGCAGAGTCCTTCAGCAAGCAAATGCGGGATTCACAATAATTCTCTTGGCATACTGTTCTCTCCTTTTAAAGTGCATCCCATGTGCTATATGTGAACCCAGCAGAACTGCCAAGCAGGATTTGACACTGTGCTATCAAAAGGAGACACGCAATCCCCACCCTGTATGTTGAGCAGAGAGGAGTCATCTCTGGCCATTCAGGTCAGGTATTGTTTGTTTCTGGGAAACATTTCACACCCTTTTTGCGCCTAATCAGGCTAATCACTGGCTTGAATCTAGCAGAGAATTATATTCTTTAGCTTTCTGACAGTTCAAGCAGGTAAGGGGTAACTTTCTAAAAGTTACTTTTCCTTAATATTTATTACAAATCCAACTTCACCATTGAATATGATTTTAAATAACTATTAAAAATAGTTGTTCAGTTATTTTTCTAGCTGGTCCCTTTCCTGAAATATGGCATTAGTGTTTTAATCCACACTCTGGTTTTCTACATAGGACAGCTAGATCTGACACAATAAAAATTGCTTTTTTGGGCCTTTCCACTAGGGACATGGTAACATAACCTTTCTACATGTCCCACTTTTAGGCTAAATAGGGATAACTTACTACTATTTAAAAGAGGGGGTTACCTTTCAAAAGGTGTTTCCTTTGACAGATCGCAGTGAACATTTGCACTGCAACAATTAAGCTACAAAGGATATGCCTGAAGCCGTGTTTGTATTGCCTCTGTTGTAGATGGCAGTATAGGTGCTGCAGTAAACTAGTGAATTTAACTTCCAGGCCATGGGTACACTCTGTACACCATGCACTTTGGAACTAAGGACAAGAAAAGTATTCTAAGGTAATTTAACCATGTTTAAAGGGACAGCGCAGGAACTTTATTATTGGTTAGCATAGATAAACTGTACCAAGTTCTAAACCCATCAAACAAATATAGGGATCAGCAAAAGTTCTGGAGTGACCATGCAGAAAAGGTGGATTTTCTATCCATCCAAACTACCAGATATGAATGGAGGAGGCACCAATACACTGGGAATCCAAAAGGAAAAAATATTTCCTTGATGTAGCTATCTCCCTCCTTGAAGCACAACTTTCTGCCTTGTATAGAGCAGCAATGAATGATCAAACAATCTATGCACACTTCATTGGGGCATGTAGCAAATGGGTATAGCCCATTTAGTCCACCAGGATTTTTGCTTATGAATACCTGGTTTTGGACTTCTGCTGCGGGTGAGTCTCACTACCTGAGTTACACTCATGGTAAACTCAGTGTGTTTACTGTCAGTGTCCGCCTTTAGGGTAAGACAGCTGTGGCACAGTTAGGGAATGGGGCCCTGGGCTGGTTACACTTGAACACATATGCAAACATGTGTGGACCCATTTAGAGGTCAGAACGGCTGTTGGACATGCTCCTGGTAGATTGTCCACAAGGACCACAAAGATGAGGAGAATTGGCCCAACTGGGCCTAAGATATACAACCTCAAATATTTGCCCTTGAAAACAGAAAATGGAGCACATGGTGCTCTGCTGCAAGTTTTCTAAATACCCCCGGGGTGGGCCAGGCTGAGAATCATTATTTACTTTTTTGTTAGGGGGAGAAGTCATGTGTGGGGCCCCCTCTCCCAAATCTAGATTGCCACCAGGGGTTCATATCTCTCCAAGGACCAGCGTAAAGAAACAAAACCGTTATGATGCAGTTCAAAATCCTCACTGGTCCCTGGGGGTCCCCAGTTTCCAGGGACTGCAGATCAATCTGACCGGGCACAATGCCACCCACCAAGTCCATGTCTGGGAGGGGTCTGGTCACACCGGCCCCCTGCTGCCAGGCCTGAGTTCCTCATGGGCAGGAACAGCTTCTGCCGCAGGTGGGAGCCAGATGGAAAGGCAGCTCCTGCCTGGCCGAGGCAAAATAGAATGGTGTCAGCTGCAACTCACTCTGGGAGGCATGCAGGGAGACAGCGGGGTTGCTAAGAACTTGGGGATCCCCCCTTGAGCTCTCCCCCCTCAATCCCTGCTGCCTGTGGGTACCCCAGGTGGGACTGGGGCACCCCATCAAAAAGCCAAAAAAGGAATCTCAGGAGACCTAAACATTTGTGGCATATGACCGCTAAAGTGAACATAGTGGAGTGGCTTACCCACTCATTTAATATTCACTGCTCCAGCAAGGAGTGCACAGCTCACAATAAGCGCACAATAATACCCTGTGAGGGCAAAATCATGTGCATGGACCTCCTCCGTGGGGCCCAAGGAGGGCTAGGGGCACCACCAATGGATTAAACAATTGCTGTGTTTAGTAGTGAGAGTGCAGGAATCACTGACATAATATCGAAGTCAAAAATATAGAACACAAAATTATCGATGTAAAAATATCGATAGTCAAAATATCGACATCCTATCTTTAAAATGTAAATGACAAAAATTTCGAAATAAATATAGATGTAAAAAATATCGATTTCCAAAATAGCGGTTTTTTTAATATATAAAAAATAATGTTAAAACAATTATATTATAAAATTAACTTAAAAAAATTACTTTAATATAATATACATTTAAAAAATATAATAAACAAATTTTATTTATAAAAAATTAAACATACATATATAACATTTAATATATAAATGTATATTTACTGTAAAAGTATTAATAAACTAATAACTTTAATTTATTGTAAAACATTATAAATATATAAAAAATGTACTATAAAATATATATATATATATTGCGTATGTATCAATCCAGCACTCAAGATGAGATATAGTGGAGCTAGGGGGAGTAACTTACCCGACTTTCCAGGAGTGGTGCATGTTGGGAGTTGTAGTTTGCCGATGCAGCTGCAGCGAGGTTCCTCACATTAACCCGGCCCACCTGGATTGCAACCAATGGCAGCACGACTTGTATAATTTAAAAGCGGATTGGCAGTAAGAACTTTGGGGCCCATTACGATGGCGGGCGGAAGCACAACCGCCGTGCTGGCGGATGCAAAAAGCACCAGTTACCGCCGGCACGCAGCAGTCCACACGCCCGCCCAATTACGATGCGAAAAGCAGGCCAAACACCGCCGGCAAGCCAGCAACACCGTCCGCCATCAAAGTGCGCCCGCACACGTAGCGGCGCAGCACAACTGACACACACCGTCCGACGAAACACGTCCCGCCCGGCGCATAAATTACGATGCCGCAAACAAACGGCTCCCACGGCTAAGAGACACCGCACGTGAAAGAGAGGCGGTAACACGGACGCAGAGCACGGACAACGAAGAAGCGGCACCCCGAGCATGAATCCAGCACTGCAGGCCGTCCCCATGCTCCTGCTGATGCACCACCAAGGACGCAACGTACCGCGGAGACGCAGGTAGGCACACACACAACAAGTGCACGCAAACAGCGCACACAGTGCAAGGGCGGAAAAAGCGGACAACCCCCCACCAGCGCGTGTACACAACACATCCACCATCGCATCCACATATGACACACAGGCCAAATCGTAACATCGCAGAACACATGTGTACACACCACCTGGGACTAGGAACCAACCACCCCGTCACGGCCCCAAAGCGCCGATGACGCCGCCACACATGCGCACAACGCAGAGGCCAACCGCAGCGCCATGCATGCGTCGCACACAGACACAGGGACACAACCAAGCAGCACACACATCAGCCCCACCCCGAACGCACATGACACGTGACAGGCCGGCCACAGACATGTCCCCAACGCCCAATCCACGGACAACACCCAACGCCACACAACCGACGCACACATGTCAGTGAAGACACGCAACAGCAGGACACACCCCAGTGTAACAAACATGGCGTAGCACACAGCGGCGGCAACACCAACTAGGAGAAGCAGGGCTCCTTCGGGAAGAGGAACGCCAGTACCACACAGAAACACCCATACCACCCTGCACATATGAACAAGACATATAAAACGGAACACCAAAGAGCCCGGGGACCGACAACAGGTGGCCCAAGAATAACATTCACACACAAGGCCCAACGCAGAGCGGAAAGGCAGCCTGCCGCCCACACAAGGGAGAGCAGACAGCACTGAATGACCTTCCATTCCAACTCCGAAACCACAGCCCTACGACAGAAGCCGGTGAATACAGCCATTGTCCAAGAATAGACCAACACAGGCATGCCGAGGAGACCGACCACAGGGCAGATAGCGCATATCACAGAAGCACACAACGGACGGGGAAGAAAGAAGAAAACACTCCCCCATGTCGGCCACATGCAAGTTAATTGGAAGGAGTCACACAGCACTGACCTTGAACTGTCTGAGAAGCATGTGGGAAGAGGGCCCGTGTCCTCCAAACAAGCCAACAGAACACAAGTCCTGTCTCCCTACGACTACACAGAGCTCACAGCAACCCCGGAGCGTGCACATTGCAGACTGCACACACAGCCGGAGCACGCCACCTCAACGAACCGCTGCGAAATGGCAACCGCAACACACCTACCCAACTACGCCGAACAGCTCAAGCTGTACAAAACCAACCTGTGCCATACATTGGGATGCGATCTCCTGTCCCTGCTGAACGTAAGTTACCGACTGACTTACCGCATCACATTGTTCAGCTGCGTCATGCCCGTCTTCTACTGTCGGAGGTGTCCCTACCAGCATCCCGTCGAGATATGCCTCTCCAACCCGGCATGTCTGAAGGCGGACCTGCTACCACTACTCCTCCCTCTGGACGCACACGACAGGGCCTGCTCTGCCTATGGGGGCATGGCGTATGTGGCCAACATCGCACCCGCACTGAAATGGGACCACTGTGCCTCCACACGACGGATCATCGAGAACAGCTACATCGAATGTCACCCAGCATGCCCCATCATGGTCCTCCAAGGGACAACCTACGAACAACACCTTGACAGCCACCATCCGCTTCATTGGCTGGCAAACATGTACACCACCAATGACATGGAAGCCCTGCTGGACGGCATCGCATACCTGACAACCTGTAAATACGTCGGACCACAACGCAGGTTCCCCGAGTGACCTATGATGTCCAACCCCGCACCCATGCTTAGCTTCCGCACGGACTGGCCAGTCACCACCACAACAGCCATACCAAACGACCGGCAACTGTAACCACACCATCAACGACATCGCCATGACATCGGATATGACCGGGACATGCACACTGTTCCCCATCACATCCAGGAACACCGCATGCATCGTGGGAGGCAGTGGCATGGGCTCTGTGTATCGCACCCACATGGACGGAACTGCACGAACAACCAGGACACGACATGGATCCAGCGCCCATGGACACACACACCGCTCAGTGGACATGAATAGGTCGCCTGGAGTCTGTGGGTGCTGCACCCCTCCCACCCCCGCCCCGGGAATCCCATACCAGGACCTTTGCATGGACGACAAGTGCATACAACAACAACACGACCCCAGTGACTGTGACATGTCCAGTAACCACCACAGTGCAACAACAAGTGGCACGCCGCTGCATGCACGCAAGCACATGCCCTGATGTCATCTCACATGCACGCGTGCATGAGGAACAACCGCAGCAAACCTGTCACATGGAACTGAGATGGACTGTGCCCATGATGCCAAGCGGTCTGGTAGGCTACATGTATACCGTCTGTGTCAAAGTCCGCAGCTCCGCAGCTATACGTAAATGTACATTAGCACAGCCTTGGCCAAGCAGATGTCACTCTGAAGCCCACATCCCACATGCAACAGCCAATCACATGTAACCCCACACCCTATCCCATTTGCAATCATGCTCAGTATATCCTCAACATGTATTCCGCTGCCAGTAGTGTCCACTATACTGCATCACAGAGGACAGAAGACTCAATATAATGTTTGAAACCAAAACTGTCTCCGCTGACTCATTTCACAAGTACGAATGAGAGAGGATGAGAGTATGTGAAGTACACGGCAGTCGTGACATGACCATGTAGTCCACTGGTATTGGATGTCAACGCAAATGAGTAGCACTACTGTGGAAGACACACATGTGTCGTGTGAAGTCGTATGGACGCAGTGCTCAGGTGGGTGGGTGCGACGGGTAGATGCGCACATGCCAAGTTGGAGCACGCCGTGTTGGGAGGGGTCATGAACAGTACACCACCGCTTCCCTGGGCATTGTGAGAGGACACCTGTCGGGGGGAGTGAACACGTGTGTGCACAGCAGCCGGGCACACGTACAAAGCGGTACCAGGCGCACCTCAGCCCACCCTCTGTGGACAAGCTGGATCCTGTTGTGCGCCCGCCATGCCCCTTGACAAGGCACACACAGCCCCAGTCGACCAGGTGTAACCCCAACATAGTCAATCCGCACAGGCGATACAGGGCACGGGATGGCAGTGGAGCATGGTGTGTGAGAGGTCTCCTCGCGCTCCTCCTGGTCATATCACGCAGGCAATAGAACCTCAACGTCTAGCATGGCAAAAAGTCAAATGGAAGTGTAGGGGGACGCACCACAGCACGAGCAGCACTGACGTCACGGGAGGTGGCTCGCACCATCCCATCCATTGCCCATCATACCAACCACGCCACATGCCATTGCGACTAAGTGCAAGCGCGTGCGCCACCACCCCTGAGCCCTCCCCAGAGAGGCCAAAGAGTGAATGTGTGGGCCATCAGCCACAGACGGACGCGGCCTGGCCGCAAGGGCAGCCACAGCCACTGGGTGTCGCAGGTGGCGGATCCGGAAGGCGAAGACTGTGATGCATAGTCCATGCAGGCCGGGTCTCCATTTGGGGCACCACGCAGGTGGACGGCGTCCCGCCACACATCATACCCTGAGACAGCCCACTCGTGCAACTGGACCCACACATACACTCCTTGCCCTCTCTGGTGCGAGCTTGGGGCTGCCTGTGCAAGCGCTAGCCTCGCAGGTGAGCATGCATATTGGGGGGCGAGGGGAGGACATGAGGGCTGGGGCGAAGATGACTGTATCACTGTCAGTTAGTACAAGGGATGACCCAGATGTGGAAAGGAAGAGACGTGTCCCGTGTGTACTGCAACTAGTCGCCAATCCAACTACCCCCCCATGTCCGGAATGTAAGCCCGCACCTAGGCCCGCCCATCCGCCACATCGAACATACCACCAGCACGACAACCTTCCCATTCGAAACACTGACTGGGGGTGGCGACCAGTGAACAATCATGTGTAGCCTACCCACGCGTACATGTGGGCCCTCCATGATCCATGTCACCTGCGGCAAAGACATGACATGCGCAATGAGGGAAGTGAGGAGAGCTGTCCGCCCCACGCACAGAAGGTGCATCAGCTCCACAGACCCAGCAGCGAGTCCAGCAGGGGTCACATGTGCAGGGGCAGCTGTGCCTGGTGTGAAGGCACATGCATATAGACAGCACATCGACCAATGTGTAGTCTGCCCACATCCACAGTCCATCATCATGCGGACATAGGAATTGAACACAGGGCAACACATCTTAGTTGGTGCACCCACCGTGACCAACAATGCGCAATCATCGACGTACCCGCCCTGTGCATGGCCCCCCACCCAACGGAGGCACATCCAGTGCCACCATCCCACACACACAAGCCTTCCACGGAACATGCTGTGTCCAATGGTCAGTACAGAGTCAGCGCCCATCTGGTGGATCCTGAACAGGAGACACATGCACACACATGCCAGCTCCCACTATGTACGTCTGCCACCTGGCACGTGCAATGTAACCTCTCACCTGTGACGTGTGACTGCAAGCACACAGCCGTCTTGGCATGGGGCTGTCAATGTGGACACCTGTCAATGTTTCGGGAGGTGTGATCCGTACAGTGCTGTACATAGGGTGCAGTGCTGACACCTACTACTGTCTCATATCCCCTCGTGCCACAGGTCCCACTTGTTTTGGCCGCTCAGCCTGTGCCCACATCGTCGTCGTCGTGTGCCATACTCATCCAGCCTCGGAAGCAGTTCCATGCTCAGCAGACACTCATGTTGCCGTGGCGTTGCCGCTTGACGAATATGCAGTCAGTCCCCATCAGCACGCCCCGCAAGTCATTGGGGCCTAGATCCCCATGTGCATGCACATGGCAGTGGTATGTCTCACTAGCCATTGCCATTGTTGGGAGACCTGTGTAAGTGTATTGTGGCCGTGCCGTCCCAGCTTGACAGCTGGGCTGTGGCTCATGTGCTTGCTCAGTCATGTCAGTGATGTGTATGCGAAATTGCTATGTGTTGTGTTGCTTTGACATGTGTCCTCTGCAATTTCCCTAGGCGGAGACCGAACATTGACCGCCCATACCAATTGCTGGTGGACATGGACGATACAGAGGTTATTAGGAAGTTTCGGCTGGACAGGCCAACCCTGCATCGACTGTGTGCCATGTTAGAACCCCATCTCCGTCCCCGCAGGGTGTATCCAACAGCATTCACCCCCACGGCTAAGGTGATGGCTGCCCTGCATTTCTTCGCCACTGGGTCATTCCAGCACACAGTGGGCAGTGGAGGAGGGATGTCCCAGCCCATGTTCAGCAAGGTGCTGAGGGATGTACTGGCAGCCATGATGCTGTACCGAAACAGGTACATCCGCTTCCCCAGGGCTCGTGAATTGGCGGCAGTGAAGGGTGCATTCTATGCCCTTGGCAGAATCCCACACGTCGTTGGAGCCATTGACTGCACACATGTTGGCCTTGTTCCACCACAGGCCACTGAGCACCTGTACCGCAACAGGAAGCACACGCACTCCCTGAATGTGCAAGTGGTGTGCCTTGCGGACATGGTGATCACCCACGTGTGTGCAAAGTTCCCAGGCTCGGCCCATGACGCACACATAATGCGCAACAGCATCTTGCCACGGCTGATGGCCAATCTGCAACAGGATCGTGGCTGTATTGTCGGTGAGTATGTGGAGTGGTGTAGCGTGCTGGTTGTGCGATGCTGTCCCCTGTCCAGTTGGAATAGCAATGGTTCTCTGTGTCCCTCACACCCAGGTGACTCTGCGTACCCGAATGGGGCATGGCTGCTCAGTCCATTGAGGAATCCTCGCACCCCAGCAGACGATCGATACAATGAGGCACATGGGAGGACCAGACGTGTGGTCGAGCGTACCTTCGGCCTCCTCAAGTCTAGGTTCAGGTGCCTGGACCGCACCGGGGGTGCACTGGCGTACTCCCCACAGAAGGTGTGCCAGATAGTGGTGGCGTGCTGCATGCTGCACAATCTGGCCATTCGGAAGCAGATCCCCCTCATTGTGGATGACGGAGATCAACCAGGGCCCCAGCCCGCTGACCAGGACAGCTCGAGTGAGGAGGACAGCGGAGAGGAGGAAGCTGGGAATGTGCGGCAGCAGCTCATCGCCCGCTACTTCACTTGACGGTGAGTGTCCATGTACGACGGCTGATGTGGCTGTATCTGTGCAGGTGTGTGTGTGCTGTGTCAGGGTGGCCGTTTGTTCACTGCGTGCTGTGTGTCAACGCTCCATGGCCAGGTTAGTATGCCACTGTTGGTGACTGTGGCATTGTGCCCTATTGCTCCGTGCGATGTGTGTACATTGCTTGTAGTTGTTGACATGTACTGTGTGATGGGTGTGTGACACACTCATTGAATGTGCTCCTGTTCTGTCTCCCACCCCTAGGTCCCTACAGGCCCTCCGGATTCCATTGCCATGCCACGCATCAGGTGCCTTTCCGCCCAAGGTGGCCGTTGTATTCCGTACAAATAAAACACAGGGCACAAACAGCAGTTAGTGAAAAAGGTGCATTTATTACAAACTGTGACATGTGATTGTGTGTAAGGTGATGACAAAAGTGGTGCGTGCTGTGACAATGAGCTGTCGGTCATGGCTGCGTGATGCTCAGGGTGTACCCACTGGTTCTATGTCCATAGTCCAACACACACATGCCATCCAGATGGCTGTGTGGAGTGGGATCGTAGTCCAAGTCAATGCAGTGGCTGGTCAAGGAAGGCTGGCGGAAGGCTGGCTGGCTGCCTCACTTGTGACTGGAGCGTGCGAAGTCCTCCCGGGAGATCTGTTTCCTCTTCGGACGGCCCCTTCCACGTTTGCGAGGGGGTGCCTGCTTGCGACATGCTGGTGGTTGAGGTGTGCTCACTGGCTGTGGACGCAGGGGAACTGGACACTGCTGCTCGACCCTGCGCCCCGGCAGGTGGTGGCGGAGGGGGAGCTGCTATCCCTGGCCGTGTCCTCACCGCCACCACCAGCTGGCCCATGAGGTCCACGAGTTGACCTATACGGGCGTCCATGGACCTCAGCACCCCCAGCACCTCCCGCGTGTCTGAAGCAGACCTGACCCATTGTTCTTGGGCCTCCTCATAGGCCCCAAGGACTCTGGCCATTTGAGGCAGGGCATGGCTCCCAGGGGAGGCTGGCGTTTCCCTGACCCTGCTCCTCCTACCAGTCCTGCTGCCACCGGCCTGCCCACTAGCCACATTGCTCACCACGGTCCTCGCTGTGGCTCCCAGGGTGGATCCAGTCGGCCGGGCCACCACCTGCGCTGGGGCTGGTGCCAGCGAAGACGTGGTGGTGGTGGCGGCGGTGGTGGTCGGTGCGGCGATGGTGGCGGTTGCGGCAGTGGTAGTGGCCGCAATGACCGTGGGTGTGGCCGCAATGACCGTGGGTGTGGCCGCAACGACAGTGGCAGCAGGGGGCTGGGACTGTTCAGCAGCCCTGGATGATGGGTTGGTGGGTAGGAGGGGTCCTGGGGAGCGGCTGGGCCCTGCCACACCAGATGGGCCTGCTTGGTGGTCCGTGTCCGAAGAGGAGGTGAGATCCTCCACATCCGTGTGTCCTCGTTGGGGGCTTGTGGGCTGGCTGTGCTGGCTGCTGTCTCCATCCCCAGCATCCGGCAGTTCGTCACCTGTGGAGAGAATGAGATTTGTTATTGTGTTGCACCTGGCGAAGTATGTATTTGTCGTCTGACATTGGCAGTTCGTGCAATCTCGTACATGGGTTTCCCGGAGGCGTGTGTGTGGCTGTGGCATTTGTAGTTGTGTGTGCTTGGCAATGGGACTGTGTGCTGTGCACATGTGGCATGGGACGGATTGGCCATGCCGATGGGTGTGTTGCTGTGCCCCTACTCATTGTGACTCTGGTGTATGCGGGCTCCTGGCCCATCCTGGGTCTGGTTTGTACTTTGCTTTTGGGGTTCAAATGGAACGCTTAGGAACGCATATGGCAACATGGGGGCCATGCCCCAGATTCGCATTTGGGAGGGAATATGCTTTTGGGGTTCAAATGGAACGCTTAGGAACGCATATGGCAACATGGGGGCCATGCCCCAGATTCGCATTTGGGAGGGAATATGCTTTTGGGGTACATGCTGTGAGCCATGGGTGCCGAACGTGACATGTGTTGTGGCAGCATGACAGTGCATGGTTTGAGGTGTGTGCATGCTTGACATGGCCTGCATATTTGCTGTCTGTTGTGATTACTGGACATGGCATTGGACGCATCGTTATGAGTGAGTGATGGTTGTGTGTGAAAGCCAACGTATTGCAGTTGTCCCATCTCCTTGGTGTGCGTGCTGCCCTGTGCCATGTGCATCACTGCAGTGCTCGTGGGGGGTGTGGCCCATGTTGTGTGTTGTTGCTCACAGTGTGTCGTGCGCTTCATTGACTTCTGGCACATGGTTGGTCATGGGCATGTATCTTAGCGTGACTGCTGTATGTGTGGCAGCTGTGCGGATGACATGCCTTTCATGAGACTGGGGCTGACGGATGGGATGGATGGTATGTTGTATGTGCATGGTGTGTCTGTGTGTTTGATGGGTTCAGTGGTGTTCGTGTGCATTTCTGTTGTTCCGCTCTGTTGCGTCTAGTGTTGTTTGTCTTACATAGGCGTAGTTGTGGGGTGTGTGGTTGACAGGCAGTAGGGGCTACATGGACAGGACTTCAATGGTGTTTCGGTTGTGTGTGATGAGTTGCACAGTGGCTGCCGTGTGGTACTATTTTCAGTGTGGCTTGTGTATGCAGACGTGGCTCCTTGGGTGTTGCTATGTCTGTGATGGGTCATGTGGGGTGTGAGTCTGTTGTTCATGTCCGTGTGCACATTGTTCACTTGTTCGTGACGGTGGGCGGTGCTGCGTTTCCGTCTGCTACGTGACATGTCCCATGTGTTGGTCGTGTGCCGGTCCTCATGCCTCCAGTAATCCAGCCCTGTCCAGTTTCCCACCTGCAGGTTGTTCGTGCGTGCACTGTACTGGATGCCACATGGCTCTAAGCGGGGGGTGCTCCATGTTGCAGGTCTGTGGGGGTGGGGGGTGTTGTGGGTCGTGGGGTGGCTGGACACCCACTGACACCGATTGCTGTGGACCGTGATGTCTGC
This sequence comes from Calotriton arnoldi, assembly GCA_963921515.1. Lineage (NCBI taxonomy): Eukaryota > Metazoa > Chordata > Amphibia > Caudata > Salamandridae > Calotriton > Calotriton arnoldi. The sequence goes on along the minus strand of CAWUFW010011508.1, from coordinate 4,237 downwards.
CTTTCGGCTGTCGTTGTGCACTGCGGTGGCTGACACGTGGCTGTGGGGTGTGGGGGATGCTCCTCCTTGCTGTGCTGTGGGACTAGGGGCCTGGTGTGTGTTGTACTTGGGCTGTCCACCGTCCCACCCACTGCACTTTGTGTTCCTGCCACTTACCTGTTACTTGTCGGTTTGTGCAGCTGTGGCGGACACATGGGTGTGGTGGGTGCTCGTTGTGGCGCTTCTGGCATATTTGGGGACCTGTTGGTGGTTACGTGGCTGGCTGAATGTACACATGTCCCCACGCATCTTACAGTTGTTCTGTTTGGGCTGTGTGTGGTGGTGTCTGTTGCATGTGTGTGTCGTGTATTGTGTGCTGGACATGGGGGTGTTTGTCCCTGGGAGCTGTGGCATGGTGGTAGTGCATGTGAGTACATAGCGGTGTGCTGGTATACATTAGTTTGTACTTACCAGCCTCCACTCCCCCTGCTAATCCGGCGAGGATCTCGGGATGTATGATGACTCGCACCTTCTCCTCCCACGCTTTGAAGGTCTTGAAGAGCGCGGGATTCCTCCGCCAGTGACGGCAGCCAGCTCTCTGTTTTTGCCCTCCTTCTTCTTGACCAGGCTCTTGACGTCATTCCACCGTTTGTTAATTTCTCCTCTGTTCCTGGGCAGGGTCCCGACTGCATTGACCTGGTCTACGATCCGGTTCCACATTCTGTTTCTGGTGGCTAGTGGTGTGTGTTGGACCATGTTCCCATAGATTTGTGGGTGCACCTTGATGATCTCGTCGACCATGACCGTCAGCTCAATGGGCGTGAACTTGGGCATTCTTTGTGGTGCCATGGTGTTTGTGGTGCTGGTGCGGTGTGTGTTGTGTAATGTGCAGGGGGTTTGTGGTGCCGGTGTTTGGTGGTGGTGGTGGTGGTGGTTGTGATGTGTGCGTTTCTGTGGTGTGCTGCTGTCCTTGCTGTGTCACTGTGTCCTCTCCTCTCCTCTCTGGTTTGCAATGTAGCAAGGGGTTGTGGTCTGTGGGAGTGCTGCTTTTGTACACACCTATGTGGGTGTGTCCTCATGGTCTGTTGTTTTCAGGTGTGTTGTGTCTGGGGTTCTGGCCTTTGTATTTTTTGTTTGTCCGGGGGGTGTTTTCGGGATATGTACTGTGCTTGTGTATTTGTGCGTGCCTTGCTGTGTGGACTTGTTGGCCATGTTGTGTGCTATTGGTTTTGTGTGCGGATGGTTTCTGTGCAGGTACGTGGGCGCCATGGCTTCTGCCGTGTCGATTCTCATCGGCGTTGTTTGCGCTGGCGGGCGGTATATTTGTTGTTTTTCCGCGCTCATGTCGGTGCGATCGTAATTTCACGTGCGGTGTGTCGGCCGTGAGGGCGGGCGGTTTTGTGTTGTCGTGCGTGTTTCCGTCCGTGGCGGGCGGTTTGTCTCCGACTCGGACGTTGGCGGGCGGTATTTTGTGTGCTTTTTCGCCGATGGCGGTATTCGGTTTGTGTAATCGTAATGGCGTGGTCGGTGTTCAGGCGGTGTGTGCGGGCGGATTTTTGCCGCTTCCATGCCTGGCGGAATTATTTACGCCGGGTATCGTAATGTGCCCCTAAGTTATTATAATTGTGTTGTAATATTTATTATTATACATTTTACAATTTTTAACATAACAGAATGTTTTTTTTACATTAGTAATATTAATAAGTATTTTTGAAACTTTTTTGTATTACATTTCTAATTTACATTGAGTTTAATGTGGAAAAGTATTTTTGTTATTTCAATTAGGCGGTCAATTTTTAAACTAAGTTCTATTTTCTAGGCTATCGGTGTTGTTTTAGGACATTTCTCAGGGGAGAAGCTCGGAGTTGGAAAATGCGTCATATCGGTTAAGGTAAGTTTAATTTAATTGCTTTTAGACTTAATTTGGGAGTAGGGCTAAGGTAGTTAGGTAGTTTATAGTGTATATAAGGTTTGGATTTTATGTTTGTTGTGAGGTTTCGTTTGTAGTTTAGCCTATGTGAAATGCAGTTAGTGCGTCGATAGTTCGGTGTTATGGTTTGCTTCATATATTTAATTATATTTAGAATACGGTGTTATCAGTATGTTTATGTGTGTTTTTAAATAATATTACTTTATGTTTGTGCGGGACGAATTGTGTTTTTTTTTCCACAGGTATTCTACTTTTCCAAATTGGCGTTGGGAGAAGGATGCCGTTTGTTTTTTTAAAGGAAATGTGTATTAGTTTCGAGTAAACTAATAATTAGTTTACATTTCCTTTATTTTTCAAGTTTTCATGTAGCGTTTCTTTTTTTAAGTTTATTTTTCTGGTTTTTTATGGTTCTACACTATGGATATTTTGTCGGCGGAGTTTGGTTTACACAGTTGTATTTTTGTATTTTGTTTTGGGAGTTTTAACTTAGAGGGTCATTATGATGGCGGGCGGACAATGTCCGCCCGCCACCATAATGACCCCCTAAGTATTGGAATACCTATACGTTTGGGTTATTTTTGGCTGCCTGGATTACATTTTTCAGCTACAAAAACGTAAGTTATTTTAAATTATTTACAGTGGGAGGGAAATGCTATTTGTATAATTGTTATTGATATTTTTTAAGATATAAAATATATTTATTATGTCAAATAATTTTTTTAAAACGTTAAAATTAATTGACATTATATTTATATTTTAGATGTTAGAATAAAATGTTTAGATAAGAACTCAGTTTACAAACACTATTTTTCTATGTTTATGTGTTTATGTTTTAAAGTAGGGATTTTGCTATTGTTTCTAAATATTCTAGCCCTTTAGGGGCCGATTACGATGGCGGTGAAACCGCCACTGGCAGACTGCCGGTGGCGGTTTCACCACCATCGCCAATCACTTTTCAGCCGGCCATATTATGATGGCGGGCGGTGTGCTGGCAGACACAAAGTCCGCCCGCCACGGGTCCGCCACAGGCAATCGTTCGGATTGCCTGGTGGACCCGGCCAGCATACATAAAATGGTGGCAGTGCCTAGCAGGCACCGTCCGCCAAATTACGATGCTGCAGAAAGCCAGCCTTTCCATGTCGGTGAAACCGTCATGGAAAGGCTGGCGGGGATTGGATTCGGTGGCCCGCTGCGGGCCCCAATTGTGTTGGGGGAGGTGGTTGTGCACTGGGGGGTACCCATGGTACCCCCCTACATTTCCCTGCACCAGTGTAGGGAAACACACAACATAGGGGCCGATTCCGATCTCGGCCGGTAGGGCTCCGAATCGGATTCGGCTTTACCGGATCCGATTCGGAGCCCTATTTCCCGACCGAATCGTACGTGCGTCCGGGCGAGCGAGTCGGATGCGTGCGCTCGCGAAATCTCCGACCGACTCGTTCGCAGGACCCGACCGCTCCGACCGACTCGCATGGGGACGACTCGTACCGCGCAATGGAGACGTTCCCCGGCCGGGTAAGTACGATGCGCATCGCGACCGCTCCGACCGACTCGCGCAGTCTGGCTCCAAGGAGCTGTCGGAGCCGCACTTTGGGGGTCCGTGTCGGACCCCCCTGGAAGCGTAGGCACGCGAGTCACACACAGGGGGGACCCATGGGTCCCCCTACACGTGCATGTGCGGCGCGACCCGCATCGACGCGAACACGCTGTAGGGGGCGCCCTTGTTTATGCTCGTGCCCATTGAGTCAATGGGAGCCCATGTATGCGTCGTACGACTGGCTCCCATTGACTTCAATGGGAGTCCAACCGACCGAGTCCGATGGCATACGTGCGCATCGTACTCATTCGGTCGGACTGCTAGAGTCCGATTCGGTCGGAAATCTCTCCGGGTCCGGCTCGGTCGGAGAGATTTCCGGCCCGAATCGGAATCGGCCCCATAGTTGTTTAGCAGTGTGGCGTGTGCTGCAGCCATCAGCACGAACCGCAATGTTAAACGGGCTGGATGCGACCGCCACGGTGGCAGTCGCATCGTGATCGGGGGTGCGGGACCGCCACCTTACAGGCAGGTGGTCCCAGCCCCCGCATCGATGCTGCCATCGTAATCAGCCCCTTAGTGTTTGGGTAGAGTCTTACTTTGTATTGTAAGTGCTCGTACATTGTTTTAGTTTGTTTAGTTAGTTTTGGACATAGCTGTCTTTTAGATTGTTCTAAACTTAGGGGCCGATTCCGATTCGGGCTGGAAAACGTACCGACCGACTCGGAGCCGGAATTCATTTCGACCGACACATACCGGTGTAGCCCGACCCGCAAAGTACGATGAGAAGCGTG